>JASUAB010000012.1:24315000-24940000 GCA_037013595.1 Dicorynia guianensis | reverse complement strand
CTTGAAATTTCTTAATTAGTGATAGTCAAAGGTGTGCTCCTTAACTTCTGTATTCAAAAGTGGCTAGAAGGGATTCCTTAACTTCTATATTCAAAAGTCAAGAACACACTTAATGAGATAAAACAAGGGTTAAAAGTTAGTTAAAAAAGAGTAAAACCCGTAAAAAGAAAAATGGAAAAATATAAATAACAAGCCATCAAAATTGCATAATAAAGAAACAGGAATCCAAATCCCAATTGGGTGGTACAGATTACAAAATAAGGACAAACCAAAGACTATCACCCAAGGAGAATAAACCTCAAGCCCCAAGTAAAATTTAAAATTCTACTATTTTTGTAATTTTATTTTTATTTAATTTTTATAATGTGTAATATTGAGTAAAGTGTATGATTCAATTGATTAAAAGATTCATACTATTAAATATAAGCCTTTTGCTAATGTGGGATTATAAGGGCATGAAACTTTTACACTTAATTTTACTTAACATTCACACTTTTTGTTTAAATTTTTAAATATATTAAATGTTATAATTTAATTTTTTAGATTTAATAAATTTTATAGTATAGATTATAAATTGTGAAGACTTAATAAAAATAAAATAATAAGAATAATAAAAATCGGATCATAAGAATATATTTGCTCAACTTAGAATCCCAAATACGAATTTTAGCACGAGCTTCACTTTTACTTAAAAACATTAATATAAATTTTTAAAAGATATTATTTAATAAAAAATACATATATATTTTTTAAATAAACATTGATGCTGTTATGACTTTATTCTCATGTTTCGTTTATATTCTTTGCAACAATTTACTTGAAAAAAAATCTTATATATTTCAACATAAATTATTGTAAGATTAATTTTAAAATAATATACTTATATAAATTAATTTCAAAATAATTGTTTTTTAATTGTTTAATTTTTTATCAATTTATAAAAGAAATATAGACAAATCAAGCTTTTAGATAAGATTTCTGCATTCTTACATGATGAAATTCACAAAATACTTACAAAAAAAATTAATATCTAATATGTATTTAACAAAAAAACAAACACTAATTACTCTTTATAAACATTTTGTGAACATCCTTCATTGAATTTGAATTCTGTACCTTTGTTATTACTTGGTAATTTTTATTTATTTTCTTTTAATTTATATTTAAATATATTTTAGGGGTCTTTTTGTAACTTTTGTCTTTCTTAATTTTATATATCTTATAAGAGATTTTAGTATTACGAGAGAATAAATCTTTAGGTAAAAATAAATTTTTTCGATAAATTTCTTTTAAAAAGTTTTTATAAATAAATTTGTAATTTTTACATAAAAATTATTCTGTTAATAATATCAAAATTTTTTATAATGATACATGTCTTTTACGATAATCCAAAACATTGAATCCCAAGATAAAGATCTAATCCCCTTTCATGGTTGAAGAGTTTCTGCTAAAGAAATCTAATATAAAACTATAGAAATGATTTTGTTTAGTATCCGCTAGAGTTTTTGCTGTGCATGGGGATGAAATGATACGATGATAACAGTAGTTCATATGTATTAAAATAAAAAAAATAGAATGTGATTCAAAAGTGTAAATAAATAGAGAACACTATTATAAGTTATATAAAATAAATGTTATATCAATGATAATCTATACACTTGCTCATAGATTGATACTGAGAGAAAGGTTTTACATCAATGAATTTGTGTATTCTACTTACAATATATAAACATAATAAGAAGATGAATAGCATATTCAATTGAAACTTCAATACTAATGTCAATGCATTTGTCAACGTAGTCTGTCGACATAAAACAATAATATAGTTATCATAAGACAGTATTACATATGCAATTCAGTTGTTAATATAGGATGTTAAATATAAATAAATAAAAATAAATACAATCATTCCCTTTATTATTATAATCTTTGAAAGACTTTTTTGAAGATAACATTGGTGGTTGTATTTGAAATTGTTCCCTTGTTGTCAAGACTCAATACTTTTAGACTTTACTTTGATCAAATTCTAGAAACAATCACATAAAGTTCCTAGGACTAAATTTCTTTCTCTCTCTAAAGTTCCCTTGACTGAATATCTAACTCTAGAAACAATCATAAAGTTCCCATATCATCAAGACTTAATATTTCTCTAAAGTTTCTCTCTCTATTTCTCTAAAATTTCTCTCTCTCCAATCTTTCTCTCTCTAATCTCAATATCTTTCTCTCTAAAATATCTTTTAGGCTCTCTTTCTCTTTCTCTCTCTAAAACTTCTATCTCTCCATCTCTAAAATTTCTTTTTATAAAATTTCTCTCTCTCTCTCTCTCTAAAATTTCTCTTTGCCTCGTTCTCTCTCTAAAATTTATCTACCTTTTTCTCTCTCCAAAATTTTCTTCTCTTTGTCTCTAAATGTTCTCTATCTCCGCATAAAACATTTTTATCTTTTTCTTTTTCTAAAACTTATCTCTTTGTCCCTTTCTCAAAAAAATTATTAATAGATGTAGATTTGGGTGTTTAAATTTGTCTGTTCAAATTGTTTCCAATGACTTCGTAATTAGTAATAAATTGTGTATAAAAGCAAAGGAATAGACACTCATCTTAGTAAATTTTGGTGTTTAGATTCAATTTAAGTTTAATTTTAAAATAAATTTTAAGTAGATTATTAATCATGCGTAACATAGTGTGGAATCATCGGGCCAAGAACAACATTTACGGATATAGCAAGAGCATTGGCATTGGAGGGGGGGATGGAACATACCAGCATGCCTGTTTTTCGAAGTCTTCACGAAATAACGGCTCCTGCAACCGTATGTGAGAAAAATTTTATTAAGAGGGTGATATCAGTTGCGATAATGAGCAGAAAACCGTTAAAGACAGATAGGTAATGTGAGGGGTTCACACACATACAGAATGTAACCCCTACACTCTCCTCGTTAAGAAGTGTAGCCGTCAAACAACTTCAAGGAGACCTGATTCAATATTACATGTTGAACTCAAAGTCTGGGTAACCTAATTTTTTATCAATATTACATGTGGCCTAGGTCCAAACCCATGTTAGAAAGTATTATAGAAAAAACTTTTTTAAAAGAGATAAAATTCGCTTCAGTGATCTCTATACTTTAGAAAAAATTAGTATCTAGTTGTTGACTGAGGAATATCTGAGTTCACCAAAAAAAAAAAATCAATTGCATTGCATTTAAATTCAATATTATTAATTGAATAAAATCAATTGATTATATAAATTATCATATGGACAAAACAATAGATTAATTATGACCAGAAATTATGCAAATAATTTCACATATATGGGTCAAATGTGTTATCAAAAATTTAGGAACTCTCAATTAAAATAAAGAATTAAGTTGTAGTTACTATTCAATTTGAATTCCAACTTATCAAATGTTAGAAGTGTACTAATGTGTAAACTACAAATACCAATGAATCACACACATTCCTATAATTAATGACAAGCAATGTTAGTTTTACGCTTTCTTAATCCACACTTTTATCTGCACATTTTACATGGCATCACTTTAAAAAGACGAATTTTTCTTTTTTGTCATCCTACTTTTATTTATTTATTTATTTATTTATTTTTGCCAAATAAGAAATGTGACTATAAAGCGTGGTTGTAAATCGTAAGAGTAACATTTTTGTTAATGACACAAGCAGTTATATTCCCAAATTCAAATAATTCAACGTTCAAGTAATGTGATTAAACCCCATAATTGCATTGCTTTTGAATTCAATAGTACTACTTGAAAAAAAAAATCAACTAATTTTTATATCAATTATAATTTATAGTTAACATTCAATTTGAATTCTAAATCATACCATCCAAGAAATGTAATCATGGGTAGAATTTGGAGCATTGAAGTGCAGATAGTCTGACAATTAATTTTTAAGGCCAATTTACTAATTCATTTAATTCATTGCAAATTATTATTTCAAACTACTCTAAGGCCACATGGGTAAAATATATCGTTGCCAATAAATGCAATTTTCTCAATTTCGAAATTATTAACTACACATGGCCCAACTTCAAAATATGAAAATAATCATTATTGCAATTTAAACATGTCTGCAAGTTAGAACTACAATGTAATTGTCGGTATATGGAATGGATCAAAAAGAAGAAAATACTAAAAGTCAAATTTAGGGTTCAATGGTTAATGATATACACAAGTGTTTTTTATGATATTTTAGTGAGAATAATGATACTTTATATCATTTATCTACTATCTACACACAGTTTTAATTAAATAAGCCCAATTTTTTGAGTTATAATCTCTCTTTTTTTGTCATTTTTTATACTGAATTGATTATCTTTTTCATATCTTGGATAAGGTTATGCGTAAATCATAGATAAATAAATGAAAAATCCAATCATTATCAAATGAAATTTATTTGAGATTTTTATGCTTAAGAGGTAGGGATGTTAAAATGGGTTTAATCCACTGGGTCAGGCCGTCCCGCCCTGCATAAAAGGTAGATTGGGTTACTATATAGGTGGCCCATTTATTTACGGGTAAATTAACCCACCCTGCATAAACCCGCGGGTTGAGGTGGGTTAAATCCACGGGTTTTAACCTGCATAACTTTAACTTTACCCTAAAATGACACATCATTTAAAATAGTTTCAACTTTTAGGAAATTACTGTAGGTTATGCTATTATGACAACAAGATCAATGGATATGAATTGGAAGATGAGGGCAATTCAAATGATTGCCATTTGGTTCCAATTTGGATGATGCAGTTTAGACAGGATCCTCATACGGTTTAGATATAATTTTCTTATGTTTTGAACGTCTTATGTATAATGTGTGATTTTATAAGTGACCACAAAGACTAAAGAATTCTTGAAAGGCTTCGAGCAAAAAGGCAAGCAAAAATTGACGAGCTCAAAGAGAAGACAAATTATTATACTATGCAACAACTCATTCTAAGTCATTCAGGTGATAGTATGAATCTTGTGTTGTTATATAACTATCATCAATATTACCTTTATATATTATTTTTTGAAGTAAAAAATACTATCTTTATAGTTGTATTAGGTTGTTCAGCTTTTGTGTTATCATAATTTAAGGTGCAAAACTCAAGTATTACATATATAGGAATAATGGTATAAATGTATAATAGCATAGCTCTATTTTCAATTAGCATGTAGTTTATTTTGAATGACATTAGTGTTGGGCTTTGTCACATACAGAAATATGACCTTTATGTCTTTGTAGGCATGTGTTTTATTGTGCATGTATATTAGTAATATTATTGAAGCCTTACCGAGAAAATGATGTTGCATATTAGCAATTTTATGAGTAGAATCAAGGTTTATATAGTTCATTATGAGCTAAACCCAAGTTATGCCTTTAGGTACATCATTGTAAGGCAAATTTGATTGTATTCATTTGCAATTATTTTAAAATTAGTATATTAAATTTAGCTAATCATTTATTATTTATTCATAAACCCTAATTTTTAACAATTTTGTTTTAATTATTAGCGAACTGTCTCGCTTAACCCGCAATCCGCCATGAGGCGAGTTGGGTTGAAATTTTTCAGCCTATCAATTATGCAAGCTAGGCCACCCTACCTTACTTAATTGCAGGCTTATGCGGGTCAAAATAGGTTAAAGCAGGCCGACCTATTTTGACAATCCTATTAAGAGTGTAGAGTTATTCTCTATCTTTCTCTTTTTTTGTTTATATCTATAAAAAATCTACAGTGAATGCCACCCCATCTTCATTTTAGTAAGTTTTGGTGTTTAAATTTGATTTGAGTAAATGAAGACCAAATATAATTCAGCATAAATTCCACAACAATGTGAACAACTTATAATAAATTATATTACCAATCAAATATTACATATTTATCACTTCTAGAAAAAACATATTTATTAGTAATTTAAACATCGGAATTTGATTCACCCAAATTCACATTTAAACACCCATTATTACATTTATTAATAATTTTAGTTAAAAGTCTATTAAAATTAGACTTAAATCAAATTCAAACACCCAAATTTAATTATGTTACTGATTGACCATATTTGTGGGTAATTGCACAAAACAAAATTAGACTTATTACATTTATTAATAATTTACTTATTGACCATATTTTTTTGAATTCTTGATAATGTGTGAGTTTAATTTTTCATTAACAAATGGCTAATTATTTATTGCTTCCTAATAGCCTAAAAAAACACGGTCGTTTGGCTAAATAGTTTAAAATATTTATACTAAATTTTAAAATTTAGATGTAACTTTTACCCCAAGACATTGAACTAATTAAATTATAAAAAAAAATTATAATATTTATCAGACTGGCATTCTGAAAATTCCATAAAAGACATGTAGAGAACACTATTACTAGCTATGACTCTTACAGATAAGTGTTATTAAAAAACACCTACCCCATTATAACATTTTCCAAGTCTTACAACCACCTGTTTCAGCATGATCTAAAGTCCAGTAAATTTGGAAAATAGATGAAGTAGAGGCATGATTTCCAGACCAGAAAATGGGAACTGAATTATTCTGGGGAACTGATGAACTCGTTCTACTTTTTCCATATTAACATGGAGATAAATATCTGAATTATTTAGAATTGGCCACGTGACAGTCACATTAATTCAAAGTTATGAGTCAGATTTTCATTACTCTATGGAAGAGGCATCATGTTGCATTAAAAGCAAGAGACGAAAGGAAAAAGACGATATTAAAGTCACAGCTAACAAATTATCATGCACACCACAAGAACATAAACTTCTCCTTTTGACTTTACTGCAGAGGCATATGATATCATGGAAATCATAGGACAAAGGGACTGCAATAAGTCACGGGATGGACAATAACAATCCAGAGTTGACACAAACGATGACCCGTTAAACCCTCCTACTATTACTATTACTATTACTATTACTATTGATTGATCAACACTTGATTCAGATTATTAACACAATTGGTATCTAGAAAATAGCTACATTCTTATGTCTTCAATGGTTGCTTCAAGCTCTTTTTCTCTCTTTCAGAATCAGCTTGGCATTTAAAATGTATCAAGAATTATATTTACATTTTAAATCTAAAAGGCATCAGAAAATGGTTCTCAATTAGTATGGTAAAAACAATAGGCTGATTTTAAATGTGAATGTTCTTCTAAATAATAAGTTGAACAATCCAAACCATTTCTTTGTCCAGACAAGCCAATACCATCAGATTAGCCCCCATCAATGATGTGCTGTTAGTTTGAAGTCTCTTAGTGCCACCACCTTTCTACGATGGGTTAGACAAATATTTAGCTTTAAAGACAGTACTTGCTTTGCTGTCATTTTAGGGAAGGCAATGTAAGTTTTTCAACATAACCGTTGCCAATTTTCAACATGTCCATTGTCAAACATCTCTATCATTTTGAACGTTGGCAATGACTCTGAAGGCTGGCAACATGCCGTAAATGTTGAAAATCAAAGTTTGGTCCGTTTCTGAAGTTTTCATGACCGTTCGGAATAGGGGTTGCCGTCTTTGATAGGAAGATGTTGCAACAACCTTGAGCACTATATATACGGGGTCCCTAGCTCAGTTTCTTATCATACAAAAGCTTAACACACTTCATTACACCATCATTGAGTGAGAAAACCTGAGCTAGAAGCATCCCGTAGGCGATTATTGACTTCAAAACTTGTAATGCCTGGAGGTCAGTTTTCTTTCGCATTTACTTCATTTTGGATGTCATTTCATGTTCTATATAGTCTAACAATTAGTATCAAAACCTCAAAAGGCCTCTACCTTGCTGCGTTTTTCCATCAAAAAATTTTGAAAATTTCAGGCCGTCGGGTTGCTTCATGCACTCAGTTTTTTCATGTTTTGATTGCATAAATAGATTTCTCATGAAATTTTGATGAGTTGAGGCTTTTGAAACGTCAAAAAACACATCTAGAATAGCCAAAAATCATTGGATTTTTCGGCGGGTCCGACAGGGGTCGGTTCAGGTTTGGTTGTTTGACCCAGATGGAGGTTGAAGATGACTTAAACGACAAGTCATTTTGATGATTGACACGTCACCTCAAATAAACGACAAGTCGTTTTGCCTAGATGAAAATCAGCCCTTCCCCTCTTGAAACGCACCATTTCACTTAAAGGGAACGGGCCGACCCACCGGGCTGCACTTCTGGGCCTCTAGGCTGCGCAATTTGGGCCGCTTAGGCCGGCCCTTTGGGCTGATCTGGTTTTCAGCAACCAAAAAAAAAATTTTGGATTTCCGGTTTTGGGCCAAATTTTGGGCTTTTTGACATGACCCATTCAGAATTTGGCCTACTATCATCAAAATTTCATATTGGATATTTTCATATTAATAAAATAATTTTATTTGGACAAAATTTTGTAAAAACCCAATTTTAATTGGAAATTAATATTTCTTTAATAATTTATTTTGTCCAAAATTTATAATGCCGTATGCCCAATATTTATGATTTATTTTGGGAATATTTTGGCATATTTGTTTTGAAAAAATTTTTAATTAATTAGTCACAATTTTGACAAGTTGATTAATTAATTATTTAAATTTTTATTATGCAAGCTTGTTTTTGCAAGCATTAAGCTCTTTTAAAATGTCAAGTGATTAGTGTAATTTTAGTTTAATTAGAATTTTATCACAGCAGCTTTAATTATTCTAAAATCACACATTATGAAATAAATTACGTATAGTAATGACATAAAATTATAATTAATATATATGATATGATAATCATTATCCCACAGGAATGTTATCATATTATGTTTGTTTAATTAGGATGGGATGGTAAATTTTTTTTTCGTAATTACCCACAGGATTTATGAGAAAGAGATAATTTACTAATTTCATCATAAAGTTATATGAACCTAATTGAGTAAAGCTTAGCCCACAGGCAGTTTTATTTGTTACTAGGCTCATGTTTTGAAAAGATATGTTTTACATTAGTAAGATATATCATATGGAATAATTAGTGGCCTCAAATTATGATATAGCATATTATGCAGCTTTTCAAATGATTAGTATCTCTGACTTCCTAGTTCCTGAACTAAATGATGTTGAGGACAAAAGAGGTGTATATGATTTTACTGATAAATCATGGGATGCGTATCAAGAGTTGCAATAACTCTTCACTTTGCCATCCCTTACATTATGACCTTGATAAGTCGAACCATCCTTCCTAAACACTATCCTAGTACTATATGCAATAAGCATGGGCTTTTATTTTAAAAGTAAAAGCAAAACCATGAAAACATAATAGTTACAGTCGAAGGATGGTATCAGCTTTACGCTTTTTACTGTCGCTGGGAGGTTGCGAAGCCACTTATCTCACCATTATATAAGGATGAAACGCAAGGATTTGCAACCGATTGATAAGGTGATTAGCGTTTGAATCTGTTATGATGGCACGACGAGCCTTCAGAGGTAAAAAGCCTTGTTCCACAGCATAATCTAAAAAGGACAATAAACCATCATAAAAGCCATTAATATTTAACAATCCTAATGGTTTTCTATGATAGGGTAATTTGGTCCAAAATGCTACACTAGCAATTCCCTCTAAGGTGTCCAGACCGCCAGGTAATGCAATAAAGGCTTCAGCATAGCACAACATATGTCTAAACCATTCATGCATGGTTGAAACCCTTAACTCTGTACCATAGGTATAGGTGTTGTGTATATCGTCAGCTAGCTCCTTTATGATGATGCCTAATACACGACTTCCTTCAATAAATGTAGCTGTGGCTGCACATTCTTTTAAGCTGTGTATTCCTTCTCCATACACCATCTGTATTCCTCTGGCTGCTAACGCATTACCTACGTCATTGGCTGTGGTCATAAATTCATTATCCTTTCCTAGACTAGAACCACCAAAGACACAGATAGATGAGAATCTGTGTCTTGATGATGCCACTGGTTCTTTTTCTTTTTCAGCCATGTATGAATGAGCAAATGCGAAAGTGCATTTGTAAGTAAAGAAAGTGACAGAAAATTCATATGATTAAATCATGGTCAAAAAAGTTTCAATTATAAGGTAAGGAAGTCGTAAAGTACTGACCATAAATGGATTTTTGATAAGGGTACCGTGCAAGAAAGTCTTAAAGCACTGACAACAGATAGTGACAACGTGCAAGAAAGTCCTAAAGTACTAGCAATGCAAGGACGACAGATAGTGACAACGGGTAAGAAAAGTCATAAAGTCGCTTATAGTAAAGAAAAATGAAGCCAATTTGTTTAAAATCTTACATGAAAGATCAAAAAGTAAATAGTAAGACTAACAACTACATAAGTGGTTAACAAGAAGACGTCATAATTACACAATTATTGTTGAAAATGTTGTAATTATGCATGCAAAGTCAAGAAACCAACAGTGCAATTGACAGGTGTATCAGTAATAATAAAAAAAAAATTTACCATGGTTACTGTACAATGACTCTGGTTCATCTCTTTCTCTGGTTCTACAGATTGAACGCCATTCATACATGCAGATTTTGTTCTGTATCTAGTTTTTTGATAAATTGGCAAACTGGATCATTTAACGTCAGATTCTCAAGTTGATAGCGTTCCTTTTCTTTGTGGAAGAGATTTGCTAAATCGAGAAGAACATAGTGAATGTGTCCACTAGGATGCATCTCAAGAGTCTGAAGGATATTATCCAGTGACTCTTTACTCAATCCATCCTTGATTAACTGGATCTTATCTTCTCGATTCACAGAAACTATTCCTTTACTTTTTACAGTGTGTATTACAAGTCCATCTTGCACATTTGTAACAAACTTCTATCCATTTAGCTCTTCGTTTTTGGGCATTAAAGTTTCTTCCCATTCCTAACACATGTTTGACAAGCAAATTTGAAAACTCATTTGCGAGACATACCTTGGCTTCAATGATCTAAAGTACATCTTCAGGAAGACCAAGACGAGTAAGCGTCTTAATTCTTTCAAGTCGGCATCAATAAATCTTTCTGAGCACATCTTGGGCGAGAGAAGGAAACCTAATTCTGAGTTTTGCAAGGTTTTCTTCCATCACGTTGCCTTCTAGATAAGAAACGAGTTAGAATACTCAGATGATGCTGAAGCCTGGTTCTTGGTTAAGCATCAATAAGAAGGAAAAACTGATTTTGAAATCTGCAAGGTTTTCTTCTATTTTGTTGCCTTTTAGATAAGAGATAGGTTAGAGTACTTAGATGATGCTCTCTGTTCTAAAGGCTAGTTCTTTGTTAGACAAAAATGATGTTTTGTTATGCTGCCGACTCAAAGTTAAGAATGCACGGTAAGCCATATGGAACGGCTAATTGGGTAACTTAGACCTTGAGGCTATGTGAATGAGTGACGTCGAGGTAATGGGCCTATTGACCTGTGATGACCGTATAAGACGGGGCTCAGGAAAGTCTTTGGGCCATGTTCAGCAGAGAGGCTGCCAACAAGCCTATGCACTTGGGCCCAAAATAGTATAACTCATTGGGTGATGGGCCAAGATGCATACGGCCCTACTTTGCCGTTAATAAAAAAAAAAGAGTTTGAAATAGACCTCATGCCAATGGTATCTTAAGTTTCATGATATTATTTTCTCATTTAGTTTTGTGAAAAATATCATGGATTAGTGTATATACCAGAAGGTCAGTGGGAGTAAAATCTGTTTCCTTGTACTATATGTGGATGATATACAAATGCTATACGAGGTAAAATAGTTTCTCTCAAAGAATATTTTTGATATAAAGGATATGGGTGAGGCATCTTATGTCATTGGCATTAAGATCTATAGGGATAGAACTCAATATTTATTGGGTCTATCATAAGAAACCTGTATCAACAAAGTTTAAGAGAAGTTTCGAATAAAGGACTATTCATCAAATATAGCACCTATTGTGAAAGGTAACAGGTTCAACTTGAACCAGTGTCCGAAGAATAACCTTGAGAGGGAACAGATGAATAACGTGCCATATGTTTCTACTGTTAGAAGCCTTATGTATGTTTAGGTTTACACAAGACCTAACATTACTTTCACAGTAGGCATGTTAGGGAGATACCAAAGTAATCTAGGAATAGACCATTAGAAAGCTGCAAAAGTGATGAGGTACCTTAAAGGTACTAAACACTACATGCTAATATACAGACAAACTGAGAATCTTGAGGTAGTTAGCTACTCGGATTCGGATTTTGTCGGATGTGTTAATTCATGAGAATCAACATCAGGTTGCATATTTAGGTTTACCGGTGGAGCCGTATATGGAGGAGTGCAAAGCAGACTTTGACTGCTACTTCTACCATAAAGATTGAGTTCGTATCTTATTTTGAGACAACCTCACATGGTGTATGGCTAAAGAGCTTTATCTCTGGGCTTAGAATAGTATATTCTATCTCAAGGCCATTAAGAATAAATTGTGACAACTTAGCTGCTATTTTTCTGGTTAAGGATAATAAGAGTGGAAGTCAAAGTAAACATATCGACATTAAGTATTAGCCATTAGGGAACGTGTCAAGGAGAATAAAGTCACCATTGAACACGTGAGCACTAAGTTAATGATAGTCGATCCTTTAACCAAAGGCATGCCACCAACAGGGTTTAAGGATCATGTAACTAGAATGGGACTTGGTCCCTCATTAAGATTTTGATGTATAATATTCATTAGTTGTAATAAAGCTCTTATCATTATGAATGTTGTTTTCTCCTTCAGTGTGCACATTTATATTTTGAGAATAACAACAATTAAGATGACCTAGAATAAGCATAAGGCTTATTCATTAAGTTATAGTGTTTTTGAGGAAACAATATACATCGTAATACATAAAAGGTAATACTCGCTTTAAGAGGACTTATCGCCATGATTCATGTATTTAGTTTTCTTCTATTGGAATCTAAACTATGGAAACATTATAGAGTACACGGACCAAGTGGGAGAATGTAAGTTTTTCAACATAACCGTTGCCAATTTCCAACATGTCCATTGTCAAACGTCTCTATCATTTTGAATGTTGGCAACGACTCTAAAGGCTGGCAACATGCCGTAAATGTTGAAAATCAAAGTTTGGTCAGTTTCTGAAGTTTCCATGACCGTTCGGAATAGGGGTTGTCGTCTTTGATAGGAAGACGTTGCAATAACCCTAAGCACTATATATACGGGGTCCCTAGCTCAGTTTCTTATCATACAAAAGCTTAACACACTTCATTACACCATCATTGAGTGAGAAAACCTGAGCTAGAAGCATCCCATAGGCGATTTTCGACTTCAAGACTTGCAATAGCTAGAGGTCAGCTTTCTTCTGCATTTACTTCATTTTGGATGTCATGAATTTTACTTCATTTTGGATGTCATTTCATGTTTTAGATATCCTATATAGTCTAACAGGCAACACTTGTAGTAACTGGTGAAGATGAAAACATGGCGATCAACTTATTTGTTCGAACTCGTTCTAATTCAAATAAAAAAAATCTTTGTTCAAATTAGTTATTAGCAATTTTGGGACCAAACTGATCTTCAAGCAAAGGCTAGCACAGCATATGTATATGAATCCTTACCTTAATATTTACAACAGGAAAGAAAACTCTATCAATGAATTCCAACTTTTGAGTCAAAATAAGTTATACAATATTAAACAACAAATTCACACAATAACATGACAACATGCTATATCTGCCCTACAAATGGAGTACATTCTGAACATTCCACAAGAGGCATACCACAAATAAAGTCCCTATTTCACAAGTTTGTTGACCTCCATGTTGATTTCCATCAAGGATTTTGAAGTATTCTCATTCTTTGCAATTATTAGAGTCTCTAATGTCCATCATTCTCTGCTCTCAATTTCCAAAACCAAAACCATTTTTAATCCATCTTTTACTCTCACTTCATCTATATACTGTAGACACCTAATTTTGTCCGGACCTTAAAAATTAAAGTGGACCCATGCATAAATTCTAAAATTTATCCTACTTGAATATATATTTTTCTAGAAATTAATTGAGTGAAAATAAAAAATTTAAAGATATTTTTGGGTTCCAAATGTGAATAAATTTGTTAAAAAATAAAAAATAGAAAAAATAGAAAAAAGGAAAAAGAAGTGTGAAAAGAAAAGTTGGAAAATCAAAGAAGTTGGGTGGAAAGAGTTGTTTGCCGTAAAAAAATAGAAAAAAGGGTGTTGGTTAAGGGAAAGAAAATGATGAAGAGTTAGAGAAAAGGAGTGGTCGGCTGAGAAAAAAGGGGTGAAGAAGAAGATAAAGTCAAAAGATAAGCGGAGGAATAAAGAAAAAGAAGAGAGCCGTGAATCAAGGAGGCCAAATATTTTGACATTTGAGGAGGAATAGGTGAGCGTAAAAAGAAAAAGGCTTCACCACCTTTGACAGGGAAGAGGGGAGCCTTCACCCGGGGATTCTACCCTCACCTACGGGGAACTTGAAAAAAGGAGGAGCTTACGCTTTCAAGGAGGGCGAGATTCAGAGAAAAAAGAGAACCCGAGAGAGAACGGAGGAAAAAGGGGAGAGAAAAACACAGAGAATATACGAGTGCAAAGTTAGAGAGGGAATTCAGAGAGAGCAAGCCCGAGAGAGTGCAAGAGTAGGAAGGAAAAAAGAGAGTGAGAATCAGAAACACTTGGGCCGAGAGGAAGAAACAGAGGGTGTGGCGTTGAGAGATAAGGTGAGAAAACTCTTTTCTCATTTGGTTAAGCAAAGTCCCCACAACTGAAAGCCAGGGACTTACGCACGTAGACCGAGAGAGTTACAGTTGGGCGCGCAAAGACAGGCTCTTCAGTTTGCTGGTAACTCTGCATAAAGAGGAGGAAAAGGGTGCACTCGCTTTGGTATGCGTCTCATCTGTTCTTTGATGGAGTCTAGCTTTCATATCCCTTTTTAGTTCATATCTCTGTTTATAATGACTTTACCATATTGTTATGTAGCTAGAATGCATGTTGATTGATGTGGCTAGAATGTATGTTGATTGAACTCGAGGACATATGAGTTTGGGAAGTAAAAAAATAGAGGGCTGAAACTTCGTTAGAAAGGTTGCAAAAACTGCGCCTGCGGGCGCACTTGGAAAGAAGAAGGGTGCACCGCACCCTTTATGGGGTGTGGTGCACCCAATAATGGTCTTTTAAAAATAATTCAGGAAAAATAAAATATTTTAAAAAAATAAAAGAAAATATACAGTTGAAACAAGCATTTTTTAAGAAAATTTTTGGTACTAGTTACAAAAATTTTAGATGAAGAATGCAACGCTTAACTGTATTATTTCTGTCTTTTTATCTCATTTCAAAAAAATGTAAAAAAAAATTGATTTTGCGAAAAAATATTCTTATTGTGTCATTTGATCCAGCAAACTTGATTCTATTTTTCAAAAAATGTTGAAAGTTGAATAGAAGAAGAATCGTAAATTCATCAGTATCACTATTTAAATATAATATAAGTGATTTAAAAAAAAAAGAAAAAAAAAATAAAAAAAGGGAGCCAAAAGTCGGCCATGCTTCTTGAATTCACGGCATGGGCTTTGGCCCATGCCGTGATGTCCCCTTTCTTTTTTTTTAAAAAAATAATAATAAAAATAAAAATATAATATAATAATATAATAATAAAAAATTTAAAAATTTAAAAAGGGACAGAAAATTTTAGAGTCATAATTTTATAAAAAAAATGATATAAAGGGTTTTAGGAGGATTATTCATATTTCAAAATGTCTTTGAGCTTCAAATCCCTGATTAATCCAATGATGGTCGTTGGTACAGTTGACGAAAGTGACTGTAACTAACTATCTGGAGGGAATTACGTTATGAATTATATTGGAGAAATTGATATAATTCGTATGACGTGATTAGCATTCTCACTTTAAAACCCATTACCTTTTCCTGAAATCCAACCTGGTTCTTTTAAATCCTATCCCTTCAAGTGCCATGATACAGGCGGTTGACGAAAGTGTCCACTGTTGACCTTTTCCAAAATAATACGTCATGGATTAAGTTGAAGAAATTGACAAAATCCTTATGACGTGACTAAACCTTATTCCTCCTAAAAATCCCCCAAAATCATTGCCAATTCAAACCTGATCTTTTCCGGGTCGCCGCAACCCCGCGTCGCGATGTACGACATGTTAAAGTGAGAAAAATAAAATAGAAATAGAATGAAAATTTTCATAAAATCATCTTTAAAGAACCTGATCTGGAATAGAGATGGGATTTTCTAAAGAATATTAAAACCCTGATCTGGAATAGAGATGGAATTTTTCAGAAATATTAAAACCCTGATCTGGAATAGAGATGGGATTTTTCAGAATTATTTTTAAACCCTGATCTGGAATAGAGGCGGGATTTTTCTAAAAATTATTTTTAAAACCCTGATCTGGAATAGAGGCGGGACTTTTCAGAATTATAATCAAAACCCTGATCTGGAATAGAGATGGAATTTTCCTGAAATCATTTTCAAATCCCAAACTGGAATAGAAAGGGGATTTGCATGAAGTAATTAATTAAATATTCTAACCCGGAATGGGTAAGAATTATCTTTTCAGAAATATTCATTTTCCAACCCGGAATAAGTAAGAATTGCGATTTTTGAAAATATTCATTTAAAACCAACATTAATTAAATCAAGTGAATTAATAAGATCATTCTTGGTACCAAAAGGGCGTTTAGGGTGCTAACACCTTCCCTAACACGTAATCAACCCCCGAACTCAATCTTTTAAACGTAGACCATTTTTAATTAGGTGTCCGATCTCACCTTAGATAACTTAGGTCGGTGGCGACTTCACAAATCACAAAACAAAAGAAATTTTCCAGGGTCGACATATACGATTCTGAATCTCTCATTGTTTTTGAAGAAAAACTTCTGATCAGTGGATGGAATCCTGTTGGTTCCACCAACATCACTTCGATTCCCTTGCACCCCAAAACCATATTCCAATGGTCTATAAACTCATAATCAAATTAAATTATCAGAAAAATATAAGAGAGGAATTTCTCTATCTACATTTACCAAATCCTAAAGAGATGATGCACTCGAAACCCTGGATAAGAGAATGGATGGGTGATGATTCTCCATTGACAAGAAGCTGATGGAAATCTTGAAGGATGAGCAGCGTTCTTCAAAAGATGAGCAGTGTTCTTCATCTCCAAGTTGAGAAATAATAGGTCCAGAAAGAGTCAAAACAAAAATAGATAGACATATCAACCTGCAAAAGTGAAAGACCTAAGAAAGAAATAGAGCATGAAACTCAAGCATGATGTGCGAAGATGGAGTTTATAAAGATGGCCAAAAACCTTGGTGACGGTGGAGTTTACTTTGTATTGGAGCACCAATATTTGAGAAGTGTTATATCAACATTGTTAGGCTCACATTTTTTCACGTAAGTAATATGGCCTCACTTTTAAAAAACTTTTGTCTTCTACTTTCATCCTCCCATCCTACGCTTTTGCGCTCTCATCTATCTCATGGACGGGGAAGAAACATAGGCCTAGCAACGTGCTATAACATTTTTCCCAATATTTATAGGCAAAAGCATGTAAAGATCCTCTTGATTAGCATTGGCTAGACCACCAAATAAATCACATTCAATGTGATTTATTATATTTGAGTAATTTTCATTACTAATTGAGAATAAAGCTAAGCGCAAAATTAGAATTTATATGATTTTTAATACTATGTATTAAATGCAAGCCATATGACAATCAATAGTGAAGTCAGATATCATAATTTGATTAAAGTTAGTACCTAATGATTTCTCTCTTAATATATTATATAATTCTCTATTAAATAATAAATAGTTATGTTCTTTATTAAATAGAGAATAGATGCTAATTACTCTTTGTAATTATTGTGTGAACATTTTTTTCTAATCTTTTTTATTATGATCTTATTTTACTATTTTTATTTATTTTTTGATTTATATTTATGTATATCTTATATTTTTTATTAATTTTTTTTCTTTTTTAGATATCTAAAATATATGAAAACTTCTTATACTTTTACCTTGTTACGAAAACTTTTTTTACACTTTCAATTGTAACAATAAAAATATTATTTTTTAAAATTATAATAATCTATCCCTTCTATTAAAGAATCATTTAAATCTTAACTGAATACATGATTCTTTACTGAAATTTGGAATCCCTCTCATCTACTTTTGTTAATAAAATAAAATTTTAAGTAATCACTTGTTAAAATCATAATTAAATAAATATTTTTTATAATAAAATTTTATCTATAATTGCATAGTTTGAGTGTTTGCAATCTTCAAAGAATTGTTTTCAAAAACTAATATATCTAATTTTGTCTCATGAAAAGGGGCTTTCATAGGAGAAGTTTCAATTTTTAACAAAAAAATTATGTATTTTATTAAGATTTGAATAATTTTTTAATAGAATAGATAAACTGTTATAATTTTAAAATATAGTATATTTATTATTATAATTAAAAATATAAAAAAATTTTAAAATAAAATAAAAGTATAAGAGAATTTGATATATTTTAATTTTTTTAATTTAATATATGTCTCCGCTTGCTGCCCTTATGAATCCCATGATCTGACCCCCTTTCATGATCGTGGAGTTTCTGTCTAGAAAATTTAATATAAGACCATAGAAAGTGATTTTGTTTAGTACAAGTTAGGAAGTGCAGTACAACGAAGTGTACAAATTGTATAGCAGTGTAAGTTAAGTACGATGGTGCAGTACGAAGAAAGCTTATAAAAAAAGGGCAAACCCAATTTGTTGGTTGACTTGGGATTATTTTCATAGATCTGCGGTTTGGACAAGAGCGAGCGCTTGCTTAGTTAGAGGGTCTAGTGGGTGTTCACTTGCTGCCGTGCAGAGAATGCTGCTGGCTACTCTTTGCAAGAACAGCGGTGCATGTAAGACTGTAGCTCTTCTCCTGCCCTTAAATTAGAATGTGTAAGTTTACTAAGCTGCTCCCTTTCTTTAAAATAGGTATGGGTCAATCGAGTTTGTTACCCCAAAATCAATTCTCTAAAAAATAGGTATGGGTTTTACGATTTTTTTTAAAATTTTCTTCTTTTTTTATCGAATAAACTTTTTCTCTAAATATATATTTAATAATTTTTAAAATTAATTTTATTCACAATTCATCCTAACGCACATATCAGTGCCATGGCTTCCACTACAAGGATTGTGCTCTGGTTTGTACACACTGCTGTGCTTTCATGTAATTCCTGAACAGCTGAATGCAAACATCCTCTGGACCCTCTAACTGAACAAGAGTTGGCTCTAGTCCAAACCATAGTCATAAAGGAACGTACCCCTTAAAAATCAAGGTAAGCAAGCACATTAGATCTCTGTATCCCTCTATATGCACTTGACGCTGCTCACAGTTTGATAAAAAGAGACAAAGTCATATCAACAAGGTATTGTTATAGGAGAAGTTAGCTGTACCACCAGTTAAAATATAAGATAAATATTTGAATTTAAATTTTAAAAGTCATTCTTATTTAAAAAATGTCAAAATTATTCAGCTCTAAACCTAGAAAGAAATTAAACTTCGTAGTGGTTCAATAAAAAAGAAACAAAGTCATAAAAAGGCAAATATTGAGAAGCCTATAGAACTAATTTTAGTAAGAGATAAAATATCCATTAATTTAGAGAGGTACAGATTTTTAAAAAAAATTACACAAAGTCGTATGATTTTAAAATTATAAAGTCAGTAATATCAAATCCAATATAAGTGCTTTATTCTAATAGAATGTCAAGGCTTGTAATTCGAAGCTTAAGAAAACGCTTTTATCTTTAATTTTTACAAATGTCATGACATTAACTATTTTTTATGTTTGAAAGAAATATATAAGGTCAAGTGATGTGATCATCACGAAAGGCAATTATTGCCTAGCTCTTTATTAAAAAAAAATTATATATAGTTAAAAAAATTTTCTTTCACAGTACAAGCTCACACAATTAATTAGCTAAAAATCAACCAGTTATAAATTATTAACTGTGATTTAGTAGTGAGGAATTTGAATAAGAATACAAGAGTATTTCGGTTCAAATTCTCTGTCACATTTATACCAAAAAAGAATAATATTGTTTGTACAAAAAATATATTAAAGTCTATTTATTAATAAAAATAGATAAGATCATATACAGTTAATACATAGTAATTTATTAATTGCGCAAGTAATATTATAGATGCATAGTGACTCAAAAACATGGAGGCAACGCACTTCATTTGCTTGACAATGTTTCCTAACTCTAGAAAGAACAAGGATTAATCAATCTCTAAAGCCAAGAGGATAGAGCTGGGATTTGATTTGGGTTTTTTCTTGTCAAGTTGTGCTGTGGCTAGGAATATAGAACTGATTGTCTTAAAATTATTGAGTGATCTTTTAATACATCTCCAATCTATATACTATAGTAAATTTCCTATTCAAAGATAAAGCACACATCAACAAAGATTGACAATTCTTTAAAAAAGAAAAAAACTTAATTTTATTTGTATACATGGTGTGTAAATTTAAAACTTATTGATAAATTTAAAACTGATTTAATTATTGTTTGAGTAGGTCAAATCGCACCAACAAGCTTCTATGTAAGTCTGCAAATAGTATGTAAAAAAAAAAAAAAAATGTTAATAGTATGCAAGAGGAAAGTATGCTCCTTACACTTAAAAAAAAAGTATTTTGAGAAAAAAAAAAGAAAGAAGAATAAAAATATAAAAGCATATATAGTTTGTATGTAGAGTTTATATGTGTGTATATATATATATATATATATATATATATTATTTATAAAAATAATATGTGAATAATTGTGATTTTATAAAAAAATATTAAGAATAATGTGTAATGAAAATTTAGACTCAGTTTTTTTTATGACTTTTTTGTTATAAAGAAGTGGGAAGTGGGTTTTGAAAGCCCATTCCTTGCGTTTTGTAATAAAAGCAACCTGTTAGGTGTGTTCAAATTGTTTGGGTCCAATGAATGGTAATGAAATAAAATCTTGATACGCTCGTATTTCAACTGTGAGCGGAGACCCAAAATATTGGTAAACGTAAAAGGGCCGTCCAATATATGATTTTTGTGCGTTCAAGAAAACCTAGCAGCAGCGTTAGGTGTCTGCGGCGGCAGTTTCCCTTCTTCCCAACATCAAGTGCTGCTCCCGCTTTTGAAGAAGCCTCGGGTAGTTGAAGCTTCTTCTCTTCTCAATTTCCCACCCTCATTCTCTTTTATTCGCTGCATCATTTAATGTTTTACAGAATCTTAGAGGTTAATTGGAAATATACATGCTTTTGCTTCAAGAAGTTTTTTCAACTACTCACTAGTTTCCCGGGATTTCATTTTCCATGAATTCAATGTTGTTTTCGTGCCTTGTTTAAGGAAGCAGCTATCTGAGCGAAACTGAAAGAAAATGGATCAGTGTCGTGGTTTCATTTAATTTTTTTGGAAAATCTGGATTCCAAGAATTTGTGTTCCTTTCCTCTCCAAGTTTTTTCAGCTCTCCAGATTGTGCTTTCGTAGTATTTTGAGTTTGGTTGGTGGTTGAACCATCGCTGTTGGTGATTTTTGTGCTTCCTCATTTATTTGAATGTCTAAAACTATTATTTTGGAAGAATTTAGACTTTCGTAATTCTGGGTCTCGATAAAAATGATTTGAAGATATGTTATTCGTTTGTAGTACCTAAATGTATGCTATATCTCCTAGATTTAATTGCGTTGCTTCGCTGAAAATGCGGTGAATTTACAATCGTTCAAATTATATGATTGCATAACCTGACTTAATCCTTTGTTCGTTTATTGGTGAATGTTATATAAAAGTATTATGCTGACTGAAGATAGAATGAATTTTCTTTATTACCACCACCAAGCGAACAGAAATTTTCTTCAAGGAGTTTTCTTACATCTTTTGTTCTCCTTAGCATTAAATGTGGATGGACTTAGCTCGAGATAGGTGATACTGTGATAGTATATGGTGGTTTTCAGTGATGTGGTCATGTTAACTGATCCCTTACTTCTTTTCCCCCGTTTTATATTGACATTGGGGTAATTGGTAGGTAAGCCATGGTTAAACATAATAATGTTATCCCTAATGGCCACTTCCGAAAGCATTGGCAAAACTATGTGAAGACCTGGTTTAATCAACCAGCCCGTAAGACCAGAAGACGGTTAGGTAAATTTTATATAGTTGTTCTTTTGACATATATCCTTGTAATTTTTCCTTTGGATTGATACAAATTTTTTTCTTTTTTGACATTTGGGATATTTAAACTTCAGCACGGCAAAAGAAAGCTGTTAAGATTTTCCCTAGACCTACAGCAGGACCTCTTAGGCCTGTCGTTCATGGTCAAACTTTGAAATACAACATGAAAGTCAGAGCTGGGAGAGGATTTTCCCTTGAAGAGCTGAAGGTAAGATGGCTTGTTGTTTTTCATGAGCTGTATGTGTGGTCTTACTGGTATTAGTTGTCAATCCAGAAGACACAGGTTGAATCTCTGCAGTCTGAAGTAATAAATGGAAGCTCCCTGCATCGCATATTAGTGTCTTACAATTATAAAGAACGTATGCTCTGTTTTTCCTGCTCAAACTTCGTTGTATACATCAATCTAAATGACACTGATGTGCTGATCCAAATGTTTTTATTTATTCTTTCTCCATTTTCTTCTACTATATTGTCAGCTAAGTTTAGTCATACTTTTTCAATTATGAAGGACCTGATCCATTGACGATAGTAAAAAGAATTTTGTACGTATACACCACTTAACAACGTTTTATGAAACATTAAGATTTTATCAATCCAACTGTTGAAATATAACTATAGTGCTAATCTTGCATGGCAGATTAAAGAAAAATTGGAAATCAGTAAGGTTTTTCATATAGTTGATAGTTTCTTATGTATGAATATATTTAATTTGAGTTTAAGACTATCCAATGGAATACAGATTGGATTTTGTGTTTTTCAATTTTATTACTGGCCTCCTTTTTCTATTTGCTTCTTTTGTCATAATTATGTAAGAAAACCATGCAGGACATAACAAGTTGTCCTTTATCTTAGTCAGCCAAATATAGTATTTATCTTTTACAATTTTCAGGCTGCTGGTATTCCCAAAAAGCTTGCTCCAACAATTGGCATTGCTGTTGATCATCGCCGCAAGAACCGTTCTTTGGAAAGTCTCCAAGCTAATGTCCAGCGGCTTAAAACATTCAAGGCCAAGTTGGTTGTGTTCCCAAGACGGGCACGCAAATTTAAGGTAACATTTGTTCAAATATGTACGATTTGATTGTGATTACTTTTCTTTGTTTTTCAATCCTGATTTCTTTGAAAGAATGCCAAGAGAATCCTTTCAAACGTTTTTTGCACCCTTTGTGTTGCAGGCTGGGGATTCTACTCCTGAGGAACTTGCAAACGCCACTCAAGTGCAGGGCCCATACTTGCCCATTGCAAGGGAGAAGCCATCTGTAGAGCTAGTTAAGGTTACAGACGAGATGAAGTCATTTAAGGCATATAACAAGCTTCGTCTTGAACGCACGAACCAGCGCCATGTTGGTGCTAGGCTGAAGAAGGCCGCTGAGGCAGAAAAAGAAGAAAAGAAGTGATGAGGATATAGAAGGGTGTTTGTAAAACTAAATGGAAGACTCTTCATTCGAGATTTAGTTCTGTAGCTTGTTGGTTTTTAACCTGAATGAATTGAAGTATTTGGGCTTTTCGGCTTAGTTACTGCTGCCCTCATTTATTATTTTGTTCGGATTGTGTTTTAAATTGCTTGCATATTTATGCTCCCCCTAAACTATTCGCACACTTCTACTTTCCTTTTCGGTTTTCAGTCTGTATTCTATTCTATGCCTTTTGAAAACTTGATGCGAATTTGTCTAATTCCTTGTATGAACTTGACTACAAGTACCAGGGTACAGCTGGCCTGATTAATTTGTTCTGGTACTTGAAATTCTGATATGAAAACGAATAGCTAGAATTAGTCTCTAGCTTCATTTTAGTCTTTTGGAACATTTGGAGTTCCAAAATCAATTGTTATACGTTTGGGTACTTAAAATGTGTCGGTCAAAATCGATTCCATTGTGATCAATCTCTTGTTTGAAGGAAATGTGGCAAAATTAATTCTTGTTATTGTAAAATGTGGTCAAAATCGGTTCCATTGTTCTTTGCTCTTATTGCACTTGTTTGCATAGCTAGGCTAACCCCCTTTGGTCCATTCTTTTAAAACAAACCGAACTTCTTTCTTCTCTCTTGGAGTCAAGGGTGTGTCTCTTTCAATCTTTAATCATGGTATATTCCATTCATCATATAAGGAGAACAAGATTTTAAACCAATTTTTCCTTTTTCACTAGAGGATTGACAATTTTTGAACCCAAATCCTATCATTTCGAGAAGTAACTTCCTTGTTACCATTCCTTTTAGGCACTGAACACATTTTACCTATATGAGAATGCATCTTGGGAAATAAAGATGTGTATGGCAAGAGAAAAGTCATAGAGACAAATATATAATACTACAAACCACCAATTAGTACCTTTTGCAGTATCGGGCCAACACTAATTTAATTGCATATTTTTTTAGGGACAATCTCACAAGATAATTATCCAAATTAAATAAAGCATAATGATCACCACATGATTTAATTAGGTATTAGGATGCAATTGGATTGACTATCAACCTGTTTTGTAAACTAAAGCTCTAATCAATTAAGCCAAAAATATAATATAACTATTAGTTTGTAGGAAACTTTTGATTACTATTCTTTGGAGCATGTACAGGTTTCTTATCTTTATAATTGTGAAATTGAGTCAAAATAACGCATGAAGAGTCAAGTTTTCTTATTGTGTTTCTTCAAACATGATTCATGAGTTACCAATAAAGCTTCAATATCTACTATAGTATAAGGATCAATATGAGACATGATAAAGGTGACAAAAGAGTTATACTCTAGAGCAAGACAATCAGAATTGGCTTCAATGTGATTAGATAAGCTAATAGGACTATCAATAGAGGCAAGAACATTAACCGCACTACTAGTTTAAGCAAGAATTCATTCATAGATGAAGGTCCTTTCATGGTATTTTACAATTGAGACTCGAATTGTTTTACCTTTGCTTTGGTTTGTGAATCGAAGAAGATTTTGACTTGTTTCCAAACTTGATAGGTCATCTCGCCACCAACCATTTGCATCAACACTGGTTCGTTCATGGACAACAGTAGTCATGAAAGCAGTAATTAATTTGTTATTCCCATTCAAGAAACATAGGATTCATATTTTACGTAACTTCATCTTCTTCATTGAGAAATTTTAATGGAATTTCTTTTTCTCCTTTAATAAACTTCTACAAGTTATGACCTTTAGTGGCAGCAAGAATTTATTGTCGCCATAAGAGGAAATTATATCATCAAGTTTTATGAAAATTGTATGGTTCAATGAAATTGACGAATTTATCAAAGATTCCATGACTAAATTCACTGATTAGGTAAAAAGTGGCTCTGATACCATATTAATGTTTAGGAAGAGAGAAAAAATCAATACAGAGAGAGAAAATGAAAAAAAAAAGGCTGAATCTTCTGAAATTCATTGATTGTGAAAATCGGTACAAAATGATATTTATACTAGTGGATTATTACAGCAACTAATAGTACTAAGTCAACTAACAAGAACTGACAAGTATAACAAAGTGACTTTCATGGCTGATCCACGTTGACCTCACTTCTATCTTCAATAATATGGTTTTGGAAGGTGCAATCCTTTCCCACATGTAAGCATGTTTGGCCTTGACTATTATTTGTCGTCATAGCAAAATAAAAAACTTGTTTCCTCTAAAATCTAGTAGGCAATTTGAGATTTGAAGGGATCAAATATTATTCTAGATATAAAAAGTCTTTCATAATTTGTAGTCTACAAATCCTCGAAATTGACTTGTTTACCAAAAAAGAAAAAAGACATGGAAATTGAGATTGAATTGTTAGAAGGAGAAAGAAAGTTGTATCGACATCTCTTTGGAACAATTTTCATGTTTCCATTCTGTTCGTATTCACCTTCTAAGAACAAAAGGGCCCAATAATGGTTCTACCAAACTACCAGTTGTGGTATTGTTTTTCGTGTGGTGCCAATCTCTCATATTCTTTTGTAATAGCACTAATCATAGGGTTTTATAGTGATTTTTAAATCTATATTAGTAAATCATCTTCTGTACCAACCAATAGTGAGATTTTGTTCTGCCTTTCATTTTTGTAGACGAAGATAAGGTTAAGCAGTTGGACTCATCCCAAGAATAGGAAATAATCCCTCCCAAAATGGTTAAAAGAATCTCAAAGTCCAAAGTCGAACTTTAAGACGAGAGTTTGATTTTCTCCATGTGTTTGTTTATTCCATAAAGCAATAGGATAGCTATTCAAGAAAACAATTGACATATTTTGTACTAGTTCCGACAAAATGGAAATTGACATATTTCAGAAAAAATGGACACTACATCGAAAGGTTGTGGCCATTCAACATGGGGAAGAGAAAAATGATAGTTGATGGGCCAGCATTTGTAAGCACTGTAGGTGACGTTTCTCCTGCCACCCAGCATTTCTCTTCCCAAAAACAAAGTCATCACCATTCCAAGAACAAGTGAGAGATCAATTATTAGTTTTATTTTTTGAAAAAAACAGTAAATATTAATATGTCATGCCTCTTTTTTTTTTCTTATGTCAATGAAACCACCACTTCAGTTCATGTATGTATATGTAGCCTCTAAAAAATTATTTTTATTAAACTTTAAAAGAATAATTCTGAATTTAATTTATGATCAGAATTAAAACAGAGTATATATTAATTATGATATAATTACTTACAAATTAGATTAATAATTATCGAGATATGGATCTGATAGAAAACCTTTAAAAGATAGACTAAGATTTTGCAATTTTACATGTTTCAGGAAAGATTTTTCACAGATTTAACTTACTGGGTTTTCACCTCCAAAAACTTTCGCTTTCTATATATATTGTACATCAGATATTTTATTTTTTTTCATGTTCATCAATAAAAAACATAGACACAAATTGTAATTTTCAAACCTCTTTATTATTTGCAAAAATGAAATGGGTAGAATATTTTCATTTAATCATTTTCCAATTTTTTTAATTTGTCCTAAAAAAAAGTAAGCAAATTTTATTTAAGACACAAGTCATTGACTCGAAGGGAGAAAGATTTTATTAATATTTTTTTTGACTATTTCTTTGTTAATATTTATTTTCACAAATTAAGAGATATTCTATCGGAATTAGATCTCAAGAGTGTGAAATCCTCTTCTTAGTTTTGGCTAGCCCTTTAATTATTTAAATTTTTTAATTAAAAATTTTTATAAAATTTTATTTATAAAAATAATACACCGGTGAAGATTAGCCACAATTGACTCATCCTTAGGCAAAGGTTTCCCTGCTAGATGGTTATGCGCGTGAAGTTGTTATTCCTTGCTCTTTCTTCCTAAATATGGAAAAATGTTGCAGTATTGGTACAAAATTTGGATGTCATCTAATATTCAAAAGCGAAGTAAAAAATAAAAATATATAGTGTGTATAAAGTTATTATATATAACAATTAAAATTAAAATTTTTTAATTTAAAAAAATTATTAAATTTTATTATTTAAATAGTATAAATCAATAAATATAATACAAAAAATATTATTACTACATTCAATAAGTAATATTTTAATAACGTTATTTATATAGAAAAATTTATTAAAAAAAAAAAAAAGACAGCAACTACTGAATGAGTGACGGGACCAAATGGTGACATTTTTCTGTTTGGACACTTGCAGCACCATTTGTACCACGTGAAAGCTCGCTCCAATGGGGAAGGCGATGAATTATGGGACACTTCTGAAGAAAATTGAAAATTACTGATCAATCACTTGAACCATCACGTTTTCTTCAGCGAGCCCATTTCACATTTCTAGCAATATCCTCTGATTTGTGCGTCATGAGCCCTCGTGGACCTTTCATGGGTCTCGTGATCCTATCGTAAAATAATAGGGACAAAAGCTTTATAGTGGGTGGACCTTCCCCACCAAGTGGCATAAATTTTGCCGTGTACACACGTTGATGCAAAAACCACCGGGAAGAACAAACATTATTGCATAAGGGACCAATTGTGATGGGAAAATGTATGCACAGACAGATTGGATAAGACTGTTTAAAGTATTAAATTTATTAAGTTATAAAAGTTTATATTGTTTTTTTAAATAATTTTTTTAAAAATTATTATATTCATTAAATTTTATATATTAAATTATAAAATTTAATTAATTTAATAATTTAAAATTTTTAAATATTAAATGTTTTAAATAAAAATTTTATAAAATTTAATTTGGTACACTCTGATTTTCTTGCAGAACTTTTCCCTCACCCATGTAATTAAATGCTGAGTCCATTTGAAGGTTGTCATTTGGTACGCTAAGCGTATTTTATGCTAAAAAAATGAGACACATTATTTGATTTTTTTTTTATATATTATGCTTAATGTACTAAATGACTATGTATTAGCAACAAGTATAAATTTTTCGTTATAAAAATAAAAGAATATAAAAAAATAATTAATTAATTAAGAAAAAAAGTAAATTTTATATTAAATTATAAAAAAATAAAAAAGTCATTAAATTTAAAAATAAAAAAAATTAAAGAATCTAAATTCTATAAATAGCATTTTTTTTTTTAAAGCTTGACGTGCAACCACCCCAATTTCTATTTTATCTTATTAATTTGCCCTTCGATAAGAACACCAACATCCATTTTCTTAGTTCTACTACCTGTTGGGCCTGTGGTTAAAGCTGAAGCATCTCCACTGCACCTCAATTGATTTCAGTAGCCTTAAACCTCTTCTCCCCAAAAGCATCTAAAAGGAAAAAAAAAAAAAAGAAATTAAGAGGATAATGATATCAGTGATTGAGAACTTTTCAGAAGGAGTGGATTATATGGATTTAGATATTTTAAAATTTTTAATTTAATTATTTTTTATTTTTTAAATTTAATAAATGTGACCAATTTTTTTTAATTTTGTATTTATTTTTTAAAAAAAAATTTAATCTAGATCTTATCCTTTTCTAAGAGCATAACAATCATAATATCAAGAATAGGGCGCATGCTCTTTAATTAGTGGCAGGCGAAGCCATGCCCACCCAACCCCCTAACTACGCAAAAGCGGAAAAATATCTCAGCCCTCTGTCCCACTAACTTCCACACCGTATAAATACAGTAATGGACATTGTGGACTTCCTGACATGAACTATGGCCCATTATTGACTTGTAGATTAACAAATCAAAGAAGGAACCCAAGAAAGACATCAAGAAATTGACCAAATGCGTTGGATTGAAAAAGATAGTTAGTGGTGGGCCTAGAGCTTCTTTTATCTAAAAGGAGAAATTTCCTCTCCATCTATTTGCACAAGAACGATAAAAGAAGAAGGGAAAAGTATTTTTAATAGTAAATTTTTATAAAATTCTTATAAAAATATTGTGAAATATTATATTTATTAAATTTTATTATTTAATTTATACGATTTAATAAATTTAATATTAAATTTTTTAAAAAATTTTATAAAATTTAATTTATAAAAATAAAAAAAACTGAAAACATTAAATTTATTTATTTTTATCTCAGTTTCTTTTATTGCTTTTTTAATAATTCACTTAGGCATAATAAGATAAACTTTAGATTGAATAAAGTTAAAAATGACATACCTCTCACAAAATTAACCAACAAGCAATTTTGGACAAGGATGGTTCGCCTTGATCATAAGTTGTCATTTGGACCTCAAATATGTGGAGTTATTCACAATGGGACAAAATATCATCATTTGATTTAACACAATTTACAAGCTATGCAAACAAAAAATAATATCTTCGACAATATATTTAAAATTGTAATAGATGTGAGTAGAAAAAACCAAAGGCACTGAAGAAGGCAACGATGAACTTGAAATAATGTTGCAGGCAGAAAGATTTGGAGTTAATATATTTAGATAATGGAAAGTTTGCAAAACTTAAAGGTAACTTTTATATTAACCTTGTAAAGAAATTATTTGTATAAAAATGGGTAAAACAACTAAGAATTTCATGTAGTTATGTTTTAAATTTGGTAAGATGTGTAAACAATTGAGAGGGTAAGTTTTTTTTTCATTAGAAGTCATGATTATCATAATTATAAAGTATTTGTGGTCTATTATATTCAGAGCAGTGTCTGATCATGTCTGAAACCCATTAACAAAGTTCAGTGAAGTTTTAAGAGACTTATACTCAACGACCTTAAAGGTAAATGGTTTATTGACTATGGAATGAAACATTCCTGGGACATACTATGTAGATGATTTGTTGGGTTAAAGTACTAATATCTTGTATGTATAGTATTTATTTATATTTAGATTAAGATTAGAATAAGGTATATATGAAGGACTATTAATTAAATAATTAATAATATAAATTATTATAAAATATAAGTATTTGTTAATACGAGTTAACTTAAGTAGTAAGAATTTAGATACTGAACAATTTGTTTTAAATTCGATTTAAGTCTCTTATAAAAAAAAAATTTATTTAGAAAATATCTATTCATTTTAATATTTTTAATATTTTAAAGATATTAATCTTTGTCTATTAGTAAAAGATACTCTACATTGACCCAAAAAAACATACAAAGCACTTAAATCATATAATTTATGAATTTAAAATAATTTACACTATTAATCTCTTAATCAATAATCATTCACATATATTTTATTATTTAAAATACACCTTATACTTTAAAAAATCTAAATTCATATTTATTATATAACAAATAAGTGATGTAAAAAAAGTGGATTCTCTGGGAAGGGCATTCTCAGCCGCTTGTTGATGAGCATATTTCCTTGTCCTACCCACTCCAACACCTATTTTCTCACCAGTGAATTACCTCCGCTGAAAACTGCAGGTCTTTGCTAGAACTACACCGCCATCCAATTGTTTGCAGCACTTCAATAGAGGGAGAAGGTAACGAGTTCAATTTTCCAGCTTCACTTTGCAATTCTCTGCTATTAGAAGATGCATGGTTCGAAGATACACATCCCTGAACGATGTAGCGGTTTCGGATTTTAAAGGCAAAAAATTCCAACAAAAAAGTTAGAGTAAAAATCAAATTTAAATAGTGTATTTTTAATTAATACGCATAAATTATCTAAATGATTGTTAAATTTAAGCATGTTTGGAATCAATATTAGTTAGTTTGAATTGAAAGATGGAATTAACTATATTTTACTCTTTTCAATTTTAAGTTTGGTGTGCATTAATCTCTTCTAATTTTAATTGATAATTTATTATCGAACATTCTAATCAAATGTAATTAACTCTTCAAATTTAATCAAAAATTAATTTTTATCTATGCTATATATAAAATGAGAATGACAAAAGCTTTTTTGGTCAAAAGTACCCTAAAACGACTAATAAAATTAATGTTATTTTTATGATTAATTTTTTGAAATTCACTTACAAAGTATGTCTTTAAAAGGTAACAATAAATTGCTAATAATATGATACTTTTTTTAAAAATATATTTTTCTATTTTAACCACTCAACTTGTATTCTATGCAAAACATCTCTACTAATTTATAAAATTGATCCAAAATATCCAATTTTTAACACTTGTGATGTGATATATTCCTAAAATTTTACCTACAAATCAATATCAGTTCACCCTAAGCTAAACCTGAACTCTATATACTATTTTGGTCTTACTTAAATAAAAATTCTTTCATTCCAAAGCCCCTTTCTATACATCTAATTTAAAATTAATTTTTTTTTTACTAAAATTATATCATCTGTAAAAAATATATATTTCATAACAACTTCTTATATGTGTACAATAAGTACGTCCATAATTAAAATAAAAAGATATAAACTTAAAAATGATTCTTAATACATACCAATTAATTTTATTAAATATTTATTTAAAAATTTTAAATTATAAATTTATAAAATTTATAATTCAGTATATAAAAGTCAACAATTAAATGGTCTAAAAATTTAATAATCTCAAACTCAGTCAAATTACATTTTTTTAATTGTTTATTAGAAATTGTGTAATTTTAAGAAATTAAGCATTTTTATTCATAATAATTTTTAATATATAAATATGATATTATCCTAATAATTTTTAATTTAATTAAAAATTATATTAATTAACAACATTTTTATCAAATTATCTTTATTATTAGGAATAAAATAAGCGTATAGATATTTTGCCGTACATTAAGATTTTTTAACAGAGAGAAGAAATTATGAGAATGTAGAAAAGTACAAAGAGTTTATATCAGTACTATATTATTATTATTATTATTATTATTATTATTATTATTATTATTATATGTAAATATAAAAATTAAGAGTAATAATAATACACATTAATTTTATATTCTAATTATACAAATTCATATTTTTTTATTATTTTCTCACTTTATAATTTTTTTGAGTAAATTACATCAATCTCTTTTGATGTATTTAATTATGATACTTCACTTTATTTTTACTTAAATATTACACTCCACTTTATTTAATTAAATATTAATTAAAAAATACATTTAAATATTCATAAAACATTCATAAAAATATTAAATTAATATTTTATTCTAATTTTAATTAAACATTATACTTTAACTCAGTTAATCATTTTAAATAACTAATATCTTAATAAATTATATATTTTTAATCAAATAATTACATTTATTCTAAGGTGTAAATTTAACAATATATGTGATTATTAAAAAAAAATTTAGTATAAACATAGAGACATTTTGAAAGTAAGTTTAGTTAGAAAAAAAATGTAAAGTATAAATAGTCTTATTTTTTACTAACTAAACTCACCCCCAAGGTATATTTGTATTTGTATTAAATTTTTTTCTCATAATTACACACATTATTAAATTTATACTTTATAATAAATATAATTATTTGATTAAAAATATATAGTTTATCAAAATATTAGTTATTTAAAATGATTAATTGAGTTAAAATATAATTTTTAAATAAAATTAAAACAAAATATTAATTTAATATTTTTATAAATATTTTATTAATATTTAAATATATTTTTAATTAATATTTAAATAAATAAGATAACATATAATCTTTAAATAAAAATAAAATAAAATATTATAAACAAGTTCTTCACAGAGTTGTTATAATTTATTTATTTTTTTTATTACACGTCGCTCCGCCGAGTAGAAATATCATTATCCGTCGTACGGCCCACCTTAACGACTCGTAGTAGTACTGTCTCCGTCAATCTCAGTTGTGAGTACCATCGTAGTGCGGGGTTGCGGGTTCCACAGCTCCTCCTTGTAGGGAAACACCCATTCATTGCACCACGCCGTAAGAGGACGTTCGCATAGTGCACCGTCCTGTCACGTAAATTTAGTAACAAATAAATTTATTTTAGTAAAAGAAAGGCTTCACATTGTCTTAAATAAATAATTATCACATAAATCATTTTCAACTAATAAATGATGTGGATCCTATATTATTTAATAATTAAAATTTATTTTTATGATAATTATGTCAAAGCATTGTCATGAAGAGAGAAGAATCTGTCAAAGCATCGTGCCAGCATTTGAGCCAACTTTATCAAGTCGCTCTATCCTGTCCCCGTCAATCTTAGTACCAAGGGTGACAGTGGTTGTCAAACGAAAATACTGGACGCACGTAAGTAGAGGCCACGCTGCAGTTACGTCCCCACGAAAAATTTTCCTCGAAAACAAACCTACTTTTCAAAAGACTTTGGACATTGCGTGGCACAAATGAATAAGGCGGATAATGATGTATTTATATTTAATTTTTATTGATTATTGAATATTAAGTTATGATAATTATTTTATAATCATTGTTTTTGACCTATTATATTATATATTAATTTTTTTAACTTTAAAATATCTTCTAATCTGATAAATTTAGAAATAATTTTTTGAGAATATAAAGTAAATCAAAGTTAATTAAGTTTTTTAAGAAATTTTTTATATATAAAATTTAAATTAAAATTTAAAATAACATATTTAAAATATTATGAGTCATTAACCATTTGCACTAACCCCCATAAGTGATATTAATATTTTTAAAATAAATCAAATTGAATACACTTTTACAATAATTTAAATTAGGAGATTTGTCCCATACTTAAAGTATTTTTTTTAAAGTATATATATTTAGAGATTATGTTCAATAGATTTATGGGGAATGGACATAAATCGTTCACACCAAATAAATCCGAATAAAACTGATTAAAAAAAATTAGGGACAGGTTTAAGAGGAGTTACGATGAAAAATTGTTATAAATAGACTAAATTGTATCAGGATTGAGTTATGCAATGTAAACCCGCTACGACCACAGCCCCATTTCTCTTATTTTTTTCCTTGTTTTGCATGTGAGAACATAAAGAGTAATACTATTATTATATTTTTAAATATATATTTTCTTATGTTTTTTAAATTTTTTATAAAATTAAAAAGTAACTAATATATATACTATTCACTCAACAATTTAAAAAAAAATTTAAAAAACATAAAAAATATATGTTTAAAAACGTATCAGCACTCGAACACAAATCACTTACATATATATTTTGCTTTTACTATTTCCCATTACGGACACGCCATGTTTTTCAAGTCACACCTTTTTGTCTCCCCTCCTTCCTTTTTGGCTGTTATTTCGCAGTCACCACTTTTCTCTTTTCCTTTTTCTTTTTTCCCCCTTTCCCATGATTAATTACGCTGGATTTGGAGCCTGTTAGAAAAGGGAAGTGCCGTTCCTATGTGGAAAGGGGGAGAGTATACTCTTTTTTTATGTATAAAAATTAAAGTAATTTTAATGAAAATAATTTAAAAAATTATGAGAAATTATGTAAAAAAAAAGTTTAAAATTTAATTATATAAATGACTGAACTCATAAGAAGAAGGAACAAAAAAAAATTAAGAGAAAAAATGATAATAAAAAATTTATATATTAAATCATGAAAAATAAAAAAAATATTGAAATCAATAAAATATAAAGTTAGAAAATTTAAATTCAATCACACCATGTTTACTTATTTTTCTATTTTATCACATTTTCTCTTTGGCAGGATATGTTTTATAATTAATAATAAATTAGACTTATATTTAACATATTTATGAAATGTGAAAAAGCTAGTATAAATTTTAAAAATAGATGAGAATTTATGTATGTAATGCAAAATAAAAAAATTACTCTTTATTTGTTTAGTATGTTCTACAAGATAATTAATAATAATTTATTATAAATTTAATTATTTTAAATTTTGACTTACACATTAAATTTATATTATTTTTCTTTAAAAACCTTAAGGGAATGATCTCTCGAGATGAATTGGGATTGTCTATGATTAAAAGGATAAAAAGTAATTAAGAGATAAAAATATATTCTAAAAAATTATAAAGTTGGTTAAAAAAAAAACTCAACAATATAAAATAAAAAGAAGTAGTGCGAAATTGAAAGTCACCCACTTCAAAATGTAAAAAATATAAGGAATGAAAATCCGACCAATTATCCACCTCAACGTAGTGTCCCTTTCGCTAGTGTCAATGTGATTCGTAGACTTTATAACCGCAACTCTATTAATTTTTATAAATTAAAATTTATAAAATATTTATTTAAAAATTCAAATTATTAAATTATATAAATTAAATGATGAGATTCAATTATTTTTATAATAAATTTTATTTTTATACAACTTTTGTCACGGTTATTAAGTGACAATTTCCGCAACAACCACATACTTTTGACTTTGAGATTTTTTTGTCGTTTAATTCATGTCCAATTGAGAATACATTAAAAATTTAAAATAAGTTATCAGTATTAAAACTATAAAACATTTAAAAATACATATTTTTAAATGTATTTTTATTTTAACAATATTTTTAATGTAAATCGTTTTAAAAATCAAAGATTAACCGGCACAAGTCAAATTCTCATCACTTTTTGTTTCTTGGTAAAGTATCACGAATAATCTTAATTTAACTCAATGGTTATTAAAAGAGTAATCATTAGAATATTAATAATTTTTTTTTACTATTTATATGAAATTTCAACTCACAGTGCAGTTTAAAAATTTAATAATTAATTGTATAAAGTAAAGGTGGTGTAAAAAATGCCACAATGAATAAATTATACTTATCATTCTTGAGATATTCAATATAATATTACATTTCATTTTTACTTAAAAATTATATTTTACCATAATGATTTAACTTAATTAATAAAATATATTTATATGCTAATATAATATTTCAATAATTATATATTAAATTATAATTTATACAAATTTTAAGGTTAAAATTATTTTTTAAATTTTATTGTATCATAATAATCTAATTTATTCTTACATTAAATTCATTCTAATAAGGTTGTTGAGCACTTAATATTAATATTTAGAAAATTCTTCTTATTAAATGTAATTTTAGTTATTAAAATAATGCTTCAAATTATTTGAAGTAGATCAAAAGATATATTAAATATTTTTATATTTAAATAATTTTTTAAATTCATCTAAATATGTATTTACGTTTGCACTTAATTTTTTTTCTTAATTACATATATTATTAAATTTACACTTTATAATAATATAATTATTTAATTAAAAATATATACTTTATTAAAATTTTCGCTATTTAAAATAGTTAATTGAATTAAAATATAATTTTAAATAAAATTAGAATAAAATATTTACTTAATATTTTTTTATAAATATTTTGTTATCAAGTATTTTTATTAATTAAATTAAGTCAATAAGATAAAATATAAGATTTAAGTAGAATTAAAATATAATATTATATTTAAATTTTTAAAAAAATATAAGTAAATTAACCTTTCAATGAAATTATATAATACATATAGCCAAACGAATTCACGTGGTCGACAAGATTTAAATCATTTTAACTCAAGCGATTCTGCTCATCTAAAGTATTCCACTTTTTGCCTTTCGATTTGGATTTCATGTTATAAAAAGTAAGAAATTGCTAAAAGAGAAATATATATAAAATTAAGAAATAAAATAAAAAAATATTTATATACTAATTTATAAAAATAAAAAATTTATTAAAATTAATAAAAGATAAAGATATCGAAATCCTCACTTTTTATTCTTAAGTTTTTTATAATTTTAATTCTTGCTAAAACCATGTGTTCTATTTTAGTTATATATATTTTTTATATCTTGAAAACAAGTAGGAAAATAAGCCACGAGTTTCTATTTAGGGGGGCACTGGGGGGGGTTCCAACCTCCACAGCAAGCTATCTTGCTAAAGCTAGCCATGGCTTCCACCACCATGAAACTCTTGCTCTTCTCTCTGTTCACTCTTCTCTCTTCCCAAGCAGTAGTCTCCGCCCCTAAACCACAACTAATCCAACACCCTCTAGACCCTCTTACTGTGCAAGAGCTCAACCTCGTTAGAATCACAGTCCTAGATAAGTACCCCAGCTCTAGCCACAAAATCAGCTTCCACTATGTAGGGCTAGATGACCCAGACAAGGCCACTGTCCTAAAATGGGCTTCATCACTCCATCAAAATTACGTTAAGATCCCCAGAAGATCCTTCGTGATAGCCATAGTGGATGGCCAAACCCATGAGATCACCGTTGATTTGAAAACCCAGTACATCATTTCTGATTACATTCACGCTGGAAATGGCTTCCCTACCCTCTCAGTTGATGAACAAAGCGAGGCCATTCTGCTGCCTTTGAGTTACCCTCCATTCATTGAGTCAGTGAAGAAGAGAGGGCTAAATTTGTCAGAGGTGGTGTGCTCCTGTTTCTCCATTGGGTGGTACGGTGAAGTGAAGAGCAAAAGGGAATTGAGACTTGAATGCTTCATGAAAGAAAACACTGTCAATATTTATGTCAGACCCATTAGTGGAATAAAAATTCTGGTTGATCTTGAGCAGATGAAGATTGTTGAGTACCATGATGGATCTATTCTGCCTGTCCCCAAAGCCGAGAACACTGAATACAGGCAAAACTTTTTGAAGCCCCCATTTGGTCCTAAACTGCACGGCATGTCCTCAATTCAACCAGAAGGGCCAGGGTTCAAGATTGATGGCCACACAGTCAGGTAATGTTTTTCTACTAGGATGATCTAGTTCAGATTGGTACAAGTAACCCAAAGCACAGCAGTTTTACATGTATTTGTACTCTTTGACTCAAATCAAACAGTTCCTGTGAGTTCTGTGCAGGTGGCTACTTTTAAGCTTGTCTTTGTCTTCTTTTAATCTACAACAACAAAGGAGATATTTATATTCGTTAAGTTCTGTGCTGGTAGTTACTTTTAAGCTTTGTTTGGTAGAAAATTAAGGAGTTGGGTTAAAACGAAAGGAAAATGTTATATTTAGAAATCTAAATACATTGGAACTTTCCTTTGTTTCTCATCCATTTCCTCTCCGCCAAACATTGCATTTAACTCAAGCTCTCCTATGTACAAAGTCCAACCATCTAAAATGTTTGAGCCAACTGATCTAATGATTCATATCATTAGGTGTGAGAATTTAGGCGTGAGACTATCTTTTTTCTTTAGTTTTTTAATGCTTAGACTGAAGATACAAGTGCTTTTGTGCAGCTGGGCCAACTGGAAGTTCCACATAGGATTTGATGTGCGAGCAGGAGTGATAATATCTTTGGCATCCATTTATGATCTGGATCAGCACAAATCTCGAAGAGTACTATACAGAGGTTACATTTCTGAGCTGTTCGTACCATACCAAGATCCTTCTGATGAATGGTTCTACAAAACTTTCTTTGATGCTGGCGAGTTTGGTTTTGGTCAGTCGATGGTGTCCTTGGAGCCAAAGCATGATTGCCCGGCAAATGCTCACTTCTTCGATGCCCACTTCGCCAACAGTACTGGCTTCCCACAACGCTTGGAAAACGCTTTCTGCGTCTTTGAGCAACATGGCAGTATCAATTGGCGTCACACCGAATCCGGTATTCCCGACGTCACGGTAAAAAAAAAAAAAAAAGACTTTTACTAAATCACTTCTATGTCGCCTATGTGATTAAGTGCTTTTTGGCTTATTTATTATTAAATTAAGTTTTTGCTATATCCACAAAAAAAAGCAAGTTTTTGCAGAAATGACGATAGCATTTGAACTTTGACAGCTGCGAGAAGTGAGAAATGATGTCAGCTTAGTGGTAAGAATGGTGGTCACCGTGGGCAACTATGACAATGTGATGGATTGGGAGTTCAAGCCAAGTGGATCAATCAAACTTGGGGTATGTCAACATTTTAGTTTTTGATTTTAATTTAATAAATTATGGTTATAGGTATATATTTTCTTCATAATTATTATTACACCTATTTTTTAATTTCTTAATTGACATATATTAAATATAATTTGTAATATAATATAATAAAAAATAATTTAGGTTTGTAGGTATTGTCCCAAAGAAATTCTGCCACGTGGGATTTGAGCTTATATATAAATTAATAAATTAATAGAGGATGAAATCAAAATTTGCAATTAAAAAAAATTAATTTCATGGCATTAATTAAAAATTTTGAGATAACCTTTTAGTCTTTTAGATGTGAATTTATATGGAAAAGCTTCTCTCACATGATAAAATAGCCACAAAATGCAACATTAGACTTGTTAGGTTTCATAAATTAAATTATAAGAATTAATAAATTTAATTGTTTAAATTTTTTAAAGTAAAATTTTTGTTCTTTTAAATTTGCAATCTAGAGATGGGGATTTTGATCCTTTAAAGTAATAAGTTTATTTTATTGAATAAAATGCAAGTAAGTAATTATTGATAATAAAATTAATGGTAAAATTTGTTATAAAATATAAATAAATAAATAATAATTTATGAATATAAGATAATTTATACTATGTAAAGTATACTTTTTATTTTATAAAATCTCAATTCGAGAGATGAGGGTTTATATACATGGATTTAAATGTTCTAAAAGAAGAAATGTATTTTACTGAATAAAATATAAATAAATAATTATTAATAAAAAAATTAATTACATAAATGATCTCAAATCTATAAATAATTTTTCATTTACATTTTACTTTCTAGAATATACTCCTTACTTTAGAGAGTTTTGATTTGGATTATACACCTCATTACTAACTCCCATATTTATTGATTCACTAGATATCACTATCCGGCATGTTGGAAATCAAGGCGACTCATATAACTCACAAAGATGAGATCAAGGAAGAACAGCACGGCGTTTTGGTAACAGAGAACAGCATTGGTGTGTTCCACGACCACTTCTACATTTACCATCTTGACCTTGACGTGGACGGTGTAGAAAACTCCTTTGTCAAGACCAATTTGAAGACGGTGAAGGTCACAGATGGTAGCTCAAAGAGAAAGAGCTATTGGACAGTTGACCATGAGACTGTCAAGACTGAAACTGATGCAAAGATCAAGCTAGGTTTGAGCCCAGCTGAGCTAGCACTTGTGAACCCTAACAAGAAATCCGCCGTAGGGAACGAGGCTGGCTACCGGCTGATCCCCGCAGCGCCGGCTCACCCCCTCCTCACTGAGGACGATTACGCCCAAATCCGGGGCGCTTTTACCAACTATAACGTTTGGGTCACCCCTTATAATAGAACCGAGAAGTGGGCTGGTGGTCTATACGTTGATCAGGGCCGCGGTGATGACACACTGGCTATTTGGACCAAACAGTATGTATATTGAATCATTTTTCTCTTACACCCCATTTCTCACGGAAAGTTCACACCCTATATTATATAACTTTTCATTCAGTGTGTAAGCGGGATTCATATATTGAATTAAGGGTTGTAAGATGTAAGACGTGGGTTTTGTATGAAAAATAGGATGGGAAGTAATAAAATTCAAGTATATCTAATGATAAACATAATACCTTTTTTATTCTCACAAATTTTATTTAAAAATTTAGACTATTATTGTGGAATTAAACAAATTGAAGACTTTACATTACATTTTATAATATTTTCTTAATTAACTCAATTTTGTTGGTTTGGCAATTCGGAAAAGATGTTATCATAAAATTTTTTGGATTATCTGAGTACTATAATTTGAATTGTGAAATTTAATATATTTAATGATTTAAATTTAATTAAGTGAAAATTATATGTAAAAATACTAAGACTATTAGCTGTTTTGTAAACATAAATAATCATTGAAAATGGTTTTTTAAATTAAATAAATAATATACAGATGTATCTAAATTTGTGGGTTGAAATACAATTGCAGGGATAGAAACATTGAGAACAAGGACTTGGTGCTGTGGTATGTAGTTGGAATTCATCATGTTCCAAGCCAGGAGGATTTCCCAATAATGCCCTTGTTGAGCATTGGATTTGAATTGAGGCCAACCAATTTCTTCGAGAGGAATCCAGTTCTCAAAACCTTATCTCCACTGGATTTTAATCATGCAAGCTGCCACAAAGAAAACTAGCTGGGTTGATTTGCCTTGCAAGAGTGGGCACATTATTGACAGATATGTCCTTCTTTTCTAAGTCGCCATAATGTGCATAATTGGAAATTAAGAGATTGAATAATCAAATTACATAATTATCTATAGTGGTTTCCAAGTTTTTTTTATGAAAAGAAATGCTTCTCTTGCACCTTCTTTAGTAAATATTAACTATAGATTAAACAAACTAGGGCAAGGTTTACAAATGTCGAAATGTTATTCACACGTCTAGAGAGTTCACATGCTTCACATGTTTTTTTAAAAGAATAATAATATAAAAATATATAAATTGTATATAAAATTTATTTACATATATAATATTACTTTACAAATCCTGTAGATAGACCCACTCCTACAGCAACAATATCCTTTTGTTATTATAAAGTAAGAAAAGGAATGAATTAGATTAGTGAATCATGAGAAGTTCATGGCTTAACAACTCTCATGATTAGTATTGCTAACCATGACCTTCTAACTTTGTGAAATAAAAGTGATTAGATTGGAACACGATGTTATGATTCCGACCTTTTAAAGTCATTAAAATTTTTTATATTTAATAAAAACTCACATATAAAGCTTAGCTTAAAAAAAAAACTCAATTATAAGAACTTTTATATTTTAAACTTTAGCAATCCAATTTCAATGCAAATGGTTTGATGTTTAGCTAAGAAAAAGTTCAGAAAAAAGCTGTAAACATATCTATTTAATTATAGATAGTTTGTAAGTACACATTTTCATCTATTAAAAAACACGTAAATATACTCTTCTATTGATTCTTTGTTAAAGACTAATAGTTGTGTGACTTGCACATAACTATTTATATATATATATATATATATATGTGGAATTTTTTTATTAACTGTTTGAATTTTAAAAAAATGTTACATTTTATAAGTTACAAGAATATACTTTCAAATGACTCAAGCTTAAAAGAGCATATTTACAAATGAATCATAAATCTTAAAAATCTCTCAACTTAAAATTCTAAAACTTAAATTCAAAACTCTTGCATAGTAAATAATAAACCCTAAATATTAAAATTATAAAATTTCAAAATCTTAAATTAGTATATTAAGATTTTACAATTTAGGCTTTAGAGATTTAGACTTTAAGTTTTAGAGTTTAGAAATTTATAGATTTAGGGTATTAGAGTTTTGGATATAAATTTTAAAGTTTATGGTTTGAGTTTATAATTTTAGGTTTTAGAGATTTTATATATAGGGTTTAGGGCTTAAAAATTTATAATTTATGATTCATTGTTTTAGGTTTTACGATTTTAAAGTTTAAAAATTTATAATTTAAATTTTAGAATTTTGAAGATTTTATCTTTAAGGTTTAGGGTTTAAGGTATTAGGTTTTAGGGTTTATATATGGTTTGTTTTTAAGTACACCTTTTTAACTTTGAGATATTTACCAGCACACTTATTTAACTTAGAAAATTTGTATTTTTTTTAAAAATTTTACATAGCCAATCACAAATATCACATGTATAAATAATTATTTAAAAGTAACATGATTAACAATTATATAACAGCAAATCCATGAAAAGAATGTATTTATAATTTTCAATAGTTAAAAAAAGTATATTTATAAAATTTTTAATTAAAACAATAAACTTACAATTAATTTATAATTGAATAAATGTTTTTATATTTTTTTCAAAAGTTCACTTGTTGAAAAGTCAAATACACCAACCTAAAGGGAATGAATCCGACAATCACAAGTGTTCGTGTATGCCAGACATTGGTGTCGCAATTATTAGGCCTTGTGACTCAATCCGAAGTACTCATGTTTCACATGTTAAATATTCATTCATCGGAAGCTGTAGTACAAAGGATAGAAATGTAGTGATTTTTATTTTAAAAGTTATTGTGTATAATAAAAAAAATAAGAAAAAGAAAAAATTAATAAAAATTAAAATTTATTAATTTAAATATAAAGATAAAAATTATTAAAATAAAAAATAAAATTAACTTGTCTAAATCTCTCAAATTATTAGGATTGGATGACTCTATCCTTTCTTAACCGTACTCAATTTTTTTTATATTATTTTTAGTCTCGTAACTATCCTCAAACAAAACTAATTTAATATTTTTGATCTCTTAACTACCCTCAAACAAAACAACCCACGGTTGGATGATTACTTTGCAGCAGATGTGGAACCCACCTTGCAACTTTGTTTTATTGACTTACTGTCCATTGTCCATTATTATTTTGTTAGTGGGAATGGGATTTTGCAGCAGTCGCCTATTTGTGAAGAACAACGATGACGCCAGACACGTAGCTACTACACACCTTTCCCCAAAGTCATCAACATTGATATCCACCTTTATGAAATAATGGATTGCCTTGAAGAGTATTTTTTTGAGTTTGTTTGTTCTTATATTTTATAAAATTTAATAAATTTAATAATATAAATTATTTAAATAAATATTTAATAAAATTAAATTTATCAAAATAGCATCATATTTAAAAGGATGTGGAATGTGATTATTAGGTACCTACAAGTTACAACTGGATATGAAGATGGTCGGTCAACCTAGTAAAAATTACTTTCAATATTAACAAAACATAACCAAAAAAAAAAAAAAAAAACAAATATGGTGTAATATTTATAAAATTATAACCCCAAAGATTTAAAAGTCCACATAAACATCTAATAACTCTAATTGTAAGAGAATTACCTTTTCCCAACTATTATAAGATTATAAGCATACGATCAACACCCAATCCGAATAGTTGTTATTCTACTCAAATTGGCGATGTCCAAATTCATCGACTTGCATTACCACTTTTAGGATTGTGTATGTATACACACTTTTTGCTAAAGGTGTTAAACGGTTTGACCCCTCCATCCAGCTGAATTGATTATTCAAAATGGTGATTCAATCTAATTAATTATTTAAGTTATAATTAGACCGACCCAATCTATATTGGATCAATTTTGGATTGAAATCCTAGAGAAAAAAATTATCCCTATTGTTATGGTACTTTTTATAATACTTTTCAATGCAAATGGAATCTACCAATATCATCAAACGTACTTTAGACTATCAACACTGATATCTTTTCTAGCAATACTAGGCAAGATCATGTTAATTAGCATTTAAATTGAAGCATTTAAGCATAAATAATTGTCATCTTTGCTAATGCACTTACCATAATCAACACCCTTAAATCAATCAAGTAAAAGTGAAAGTTTTATATCTAGACTATCTAAACAAAAGAAACAAATGATATTATATAAAAATAAAATTATACATATTAATTCGTGTAAGATTGAAATCGATTTCTTTAGATTAAGATCTAGCAACCAAACAATCGATTTGGAGAAAAATCTATCAAATCCGTCTAATTACCAAACCAATTTTGATCCATTTTTTGGATTGAGATCTAACAACCCAATCACTTTTGAATTAGGAAGCCCCCCCAATGATCAAAACAACTTCATTAACTCCAACATGGGTTGCACAAAGTAAACTGAAAGGCAAGGAGAAGGAGAAAATGACGCACAGTTTTCATATGCAGCAATGGCAGCATTGAGTCAATCACAAAGTCAAGAAATCTTACACGGCATGCAAAAACAGCATGAAATAGCCCACTTTAGCTTTGCAAATTAAAGCATGAAAAGCTATGAAGGACATTAAGTCCCACTTATACAGGACTGCATCTATCTCTTCAATTGACAATGTCAACTGAGTTTCTTAATTAAGAAACTCATTTTACAATCCATCTACAGGTGCCATCACATTGAGTAGTTCCAACCACTCATTACGGTCCAAATAAAGAAAACTTGAAAGGCATGGAAAATGCACCGTGATGTTATGTCAAATAGCACGTTACTCATTATGATTACTATAAAAGGCATGCAGAACCCAAGGTGGGTTCACGTTAAATATCACAAAGAAGGCCTTTTGTTTACCAGCCACTTTGGCTTGGCATCGAACCCACCCAACCTGAAGTGGCGGTCAGGGGTTTGATTCTCCGTCCTCCTGCCTCAAGTTAGAAGTAAAAAGATTTGCCAGATCTCCATATCTACTAAAAAGAAAACATAAAGTACTTTCTCATAAAAAAAAAAAAAAATCCTGAAGGGGGTCCAAAATACAAGACATCCAAACGACAGTCCAGCTGAAGGGCATGCAGGATATTTAAGAGTAGGACAGTGTCATGAGAACAAATGGCATACTAATAGGATCCCTCTTATTAGTATGACCTAGATATAGATTACAATACAAAATACACACCACTCATACACTAACTATATAATAAACCACATAATCTATCTTCAAATTAGGATAACTAATCTATCCTGTAAACAGGATAGCCCAATTTACCTTGAAATCAAAATAGTCTTCTAGTTTTGAAGACCTCTCAAGTTCCTGCTCAATTCACTACTTATCTATTTCTAAATTACAATATTGAATTGATAGTAACAACACAAATAACCACTTATAACTAACTAAAACCAACTTAACACATGTAGTAATCAGAACTTGTGACATGTCATGTGATAATTAAAACTGGCCACGTGTCATTTGGTTTGCAACACACTTTTTTTCAACCCATATAAAGGAACCTAGAGGGGATGTCATAGATGAATATTCATTTTGTGTTGTCCAAAGGAAAGGCATACTAAAGTTGAGGTGCCTTTAAGTATGTGAGCAACTGGCATATTAGACAGAGGTCCTAAATTCATTTGTAAGATTTTTTCTTTAAAAAGAATAGCACCTAGTACTAACTGCTAACCAAATGTAAGACAAATAAGCTCCAAAAGCACATAGCACTTCTCTACTGTTCAAATAAGGAAAAATGACTAACCTGGAAAGCTACTGAGAAATGTTGGACTTAAAAAAATTGCACTCCAGGTGGTTATTTAGGTTTATTTATTACAAATTAATAACCATTTGGAGTGGTTACTTCTACCTGAGTCCAACAAACAATGTTGACTTTCAAGCTCAAGAATTCTCCCTTTGAATAGAGTTTTGGGAAGATTTGGAGAGACTAGTCCAAGGAATTCCATAATAAGAAAAGATCGTCCTAGGTGAGAATCTTAATAATTATATTAGAAAAGAAACAGGACAGTGTGCAAGATTTCACGATGGTTTTAATTTGGAGAACTAAATGAAGCAAGAAAATCAATTCTTGACTTTTCAGTGACTTACGTTATTTAAAGAAGCAAAAGGAATACCTAATCACATACAAGAGTAGGGTTTCAAGTTTGCAAATAAATTTCTTTTTGGTATGGAATATGGATAAAAGGTTTTGTAAATATTGCAAAATTATACTAGGTGAGAACTTGATAACACAACATAAGGTTTTAATCTTTGATATACATGTCAAGAGTCAGAAATAACGAATCCAACAAACTATAAACCCAAGGATAAGGTGGTGGTAATTGAAGGATGAAAAGTAGTTGAATTTTCAAATAAAGCTAATGGAGGAAAGAGTTTGAGATACAAGAATGCACTAACCTTATGTGGGAAGAGATGACTAATAGGATTCGGAAGTTAGCCAAATCAATTTTGGACGAATTAAAAGGATTTGACCCTAAAGGTAAATAGTCTTAGTGGTGAGATGAGAGTGTACTAGAGAAAATTAAAGATAAAAAAGAGTGTTTTAAAGCATTACATTTTGGTAATAATGCAAAAAATTGGGAGAAGTATCGATTAGTTAGAACTGAGACAAAAATAGTAGTTAGTGAGGCAAGATCTAAATTGTTTGAGGGATTTACTAAGCATTAGAAATAAAGAATGGAGAATGACAAATATACAAGCTTGCTAAGGGAAGGGAAAGAAAAATAAAAGATTTGAATAAAGTGAAATGCATTAAGGATAAAGAAGAGCAGAGGTAGATATCAAGGAAAGATGGAGGAGTTATTTTCACAAGCTTTTCAATATGGAGTAGACAAGTATAGACATGAAATTTATAACTACTCAAGAGAAGGATTAAAACTTTATTTTTTACTGTAAAATTTGGGAAGTTGAGGTAAATGAACCATTTAAGAAGGACAATGGTAAGACTATTGATCTTGATAACATTTCTATTGAGATTTGAAAGTGTTTGGGAGAGATGCCTTTTTTGTCTTACCAAGTTGTTCAATACTATGAAATTTCGAAAAAGAGTGATTGAGGACAGACTATGAAAAGAAACTCATATATTAGAAAACCAATTTGGTCTTATGTTAGGAAGACCAATCACTGATGCTATATATCTTTTACAGGGTTTGATGGAAAGATACCGGAGTAGAAAGAGACATGCATATGGTTTTTGTTAAAAGAAAAGAAGGCTAATTTCTGTAAGCTGTACCCTAAAAAGGTTGCCAGCATGTATATTTATACTAGAATAGATAAGATAGAGTAAGGGCTCTAGTCTAACTCTTGTACCAAGCCTACTAGACAAGCCCATTATTTAACTAGCTTATTCTAATACTCCCCCTCAAGCTGGAGCATATATATTAACCATACCCAGCTTGTTACAAATATCTTGAACCCGCTTTCCCTAAAGAGACTTAGTAAAGACATCTGCAAGTTGATCCCCTGTTCGAACATGCTTGAGACTGATGACCCCTTCTTCCAATTTTTGTTTAATAAAGTGGCAATCCACCTCAACATGTTTTGTCCGTTCATGAAAGACTGGATTAGAGGCAGTATGGGTTGCTGCTCGGTTATCACACCATAATTCCATGCTACCAGAGCATTCCATCCCAAGTTGACAAAGGAGATAAGAAATCCAAACAAGCTCAGCAGTGGCATGAGCCATGGCTCGATATTCTGATTCAGCACTAGAACGGGATACTACAGCCTGTTTTTTACTTTTCCAAGACACAAGATTGCCACCTACAAAAATGCAATAACCTGAAGTAGACCTCCGATCCATAGGGCACCCTGCCCAATCTGCATTTGAAAACCCCTCAATTTTGCAATGTCCATGACTCTGATAAAGCAAGCCAAGTCCAGGAGCTTTCTTCAAATACTTCAAAATATGTACCAATGCTTCCCAATGGGAGGTTCTAGGAGTTGCCATAAATTGACTGACTACACTCACTGGAAAAGCAATGTCTGGTCTTGTAATAGTAAGGTAGTTCAACTTTCCCACTAACCGCCTATACCGTTCTGGATTGTCCAACAACTCTCCATCTTCTGGTCCCAATTTTACATTTGGAATCATAGGTGTATCACACAGTTTGGCACCTAAAAGACCTGTTTCCTCCAACATGTCCAGGACATACTTCCTCTGAGACAACACAATCCCCTTACGACTTCTAGCTACTTCGATACCTAAGAGGTACCGAAGTGTTCCCAACTCCTTAGTCTAAAATTTTGTCTTCAGGAAAGCCTTCAGGTTTGAAATACCAATAGCATCACTCCTTGTAATAACAATATCATCCACATAGACAGCTAGGAGAATACATCCTGATTCAGAGCGCCTGAAAAATACTGAATGATCATGGTCACTTTTCTTCAATCCAAACTCAACCACAACACTGCTAAATCGGCCAAACCAAGCTCGAGGAGATTGTTTAAGTCCATATAAAGGTTTCTTGAGGCGGCAAACATGTCCACTCTCCCCCTGAGCAACGTAACCTGGTGGTTGCTGCATATAGACTTTTTCAGCTAGATCACCATGTAAAAATGCATTTTTTACATCAAGTTGATGAAGGTTCCAGTGATGAGAAGCTACTAAGGAGATAAGTAACCGAACGGATGTGATCTTTGCCACTGGTGAGAAGGTCTCAGAATAATCAAGTCCATAAGTCTGGGCATACCCCTTTGCAACAAGACGAGCTTTTAGTCGAGCAACTGAACCATCTAGATTGACCTTAACTGAAAACACCCATTTACAGCCAATAGCAGATTTCCCAGGAGGTAAAGGAACAAGGTCCCATGTTTGATTCTGTTCAAGAGCTTCCATCTCATCATTCATTGCCGTTCGCCACCCAGACTGACTTAGGGCTTCTGCAAGAGTCTTAAGAACAACAATAGAATCTAGGGATGCAATGAAAGACTGAGAAGAAACAGGTAAGGAGGAATATGAAACAACTGAAGCCAACGGATAATTAGGAATACGATTACCTGGTAAGGTGCAGGAACGAGTACCTTTACGGTGGGCAATAGGAAGATCCAAATCAGAGGGTGGATCATGCGCTGAGGAAGATAGAGGAGGAGAGATTGGAGTTGGTATTGTGCTTGGGATTTGAACCATAGCTAGAGGTACCTTGCGAGAATACACCTGTTTCAAAGGAGGTCTAACAGGAAGAGAAGGATTAGTAACTGGAGAAACATCATCAGGTCCTGAGGGAGGAGAGGAAACCAAGAAGAACTCATCAACATTAGGGGACATTTGAGTAGTAGGGGACTCCATAGGTGGAGCAAAGAAAGGCTGAGACTCAAAGAAATTGACGTTAGCAGAGACCAAATAGCGACCCAAATCATGAGAGTAGCAACGATACCCTTTTTGATTACGAGGGTAGCCAAGGAAGACACATTTGAGCGTCGAGGGTCAAGCTTAGACACTTGAGGACGAAGATCCTGAACAAAACAAGTACATCCAAAACCACGTGGAGAGATTGGATATAATGAGGATGATGGAAAGAGTATAGAGAAGGGGATTTTACCACGAAGTACAGAGGATGGCATTCGATTAATCAAATAGCACGCTGTGGATATAGCATCGGCCCAAAATATTTTTGGCACTTTCATAGTAAATAAGAGGGCATGTGACACTTCCAACAAATGGCAATTTTTTCTTTCAGCAACTCCATTCTGGTGAGGAGTAGCAAAGCAAGAAAACTGATGTATGATACCCTGCTCAGCTAGATATGAAGAAAATTGTGCAGAAGAGTATTCTTTGGCATTGTCACTGCATAAATTTTTGATGGAAGTGTTAAACTGATTCTTTACTTCAGCATGAAAGGCACAAAATATGTTAAACAATTCTGATCTATGTTTCATAAAATAAAGCCAAGTCATCCTGGAATAATCATCCACAAATGTGACAAAATATTTGAAACCAGTTTTAGACACTATAGGGCTCGGACCCCAAACATCAGAATGAACTAACTTAAATGGGGATGCAACCCGCTTATTGACTCGAGAAACATAAGTGCCACGACATTGTTTGGCAAACTGACACAACTCACAAGACAAACTAGAAACATAACGTAAACTAGGACACAATCTTTTCAACGACTTCAATGAAGGATGACCAAGTCGATAATGAAGGTATAGTGGAGACAAAGCTGCAGCAGCTACTGGACGAGAAATCTGATCATCAAGCACATACAACCTTCCAGACTCATATCCTCTACCAAAAATCTTCTTCGACGAAAGATCCTGAAAAATACAATGGTCAGGAAAGAAGTAGACATCACAATTATAAGTTCAAGTGAGTTGACTCACAGATAATAAATTGAAAGGAAATTTTGACAAACACAAAACATTGGACAAGGTAATATTTGGAGAGATATTAACAGAGCCACTCCCAACAATAGGAGTGGTGGGCCTATCAGCTAGAGTAACATGAGAGGAATGGTCAAAAGACTGAAATGATAATAAATTACCTGAGGTTCCTGTCATATGATCTGTGGCTCCTGAATCAATTACCCATTTTGAGCGTGAGTCAGAAAGACATGCAACAGAATTACTTGTCTGGACCAAAGTGGCGACAGGAGTGGATGACTGGGAAGCTTGGAACTGACTATACCGAGCAAACTCGTCTTCAATGATAGCAATCATATGTATAATATTAGATCCAGATTCAGTATCTGCAGAAGCAAAATGAGCAGACTGGGATGATTGTGAGTATCTTCCCCCTTGCAACTTAGGACAGTTCTTCTTATAATGCCCAAATTCATGGTAGTAATGACATTCAATGTAACTAAGATTACCACCACGTCCTCCTCCTAACTCTCCTCGACCTCCCCCTGAATCATTGCGGCCACCAGAATCTCTTCCTCGACCTCGACCACCTCTACGTCCACCTCGCCCTCCCTGTGAAATAGAGCCAACTATAGTAGAGGACTCAGATACAGGTGGTGAAATATGTAAGTCTCTAGATACACGAAGAAGGCGAGAGTAAACTCCCTTCACAGTTAGAGAATCAAATCCAGATAACATTTGTTGGCGGGCCGTGCTTAATTCTGAGGGTAACATTGATAGAAAACATAAAGCCCCTAACTGCTCCCGTTGGGCTTGCATAGTAACATCATCATTGGAAACTGGCATAAGACTCTTCCATTGTTCAAAGATTCGATTAAATTCAGTAAACATCTGGGGTAAAGATTTTCCTTTCCCATCCAAATGGAAGAGCTCCTGACAGAGATCATATAACTGCATCAGATTATCTTTTCTAGAATAAAGTTCTTCTAGAAACTCCCATAACTCTTTTACTGTTTCACAATGGTTAGTATTGTCTTGAACCTCACTGTCTAAGGTATTAAAAATAAGACTGAATAAGCGTTTATCCTCCATTAACCATCTCAATTTAGCAGCACTAGTAGGAGGTATATCAGTAAGGTGATCCTGTTTTCCAATCCCACCAAGGAAGAACTCAATGGCTTTCTTCCAAGAAAGGTATTGTCTCCCATTACTATCTAACTTTCGATCTATAATTTTTGCCGCGGTAGGAATAATTTCAGAAAATGAAATCTGATTATTGGACTTTATTTCAACATTCTCAAGGTTTTTAGAAAGATCACCTTTAGCCATCACAACTAAAAATCACCTCAAATCCCGTCCAAGCACCACTAAAGTGAACAAAGAACACCAAACAACACCAAAGAAAGCCAAAAATCACGTCCAAACCCCTCCAACTGATGTTAGGCTCCCTCAAATCAAGCCAAAACAACAAAATCAAGCCACAAATCGTGAAAACCGAACCAAACTCGCCCAAATCGCAACCAAAACTTGCCAAAATCGCAACCCACCGCCGTTCCGCCGCCATCTGCCGCCGACCGTCACTCCTTCGGCCTCAGACCAGGTCGCCGCCTCCTCTTGGGGCTGGGTCGCACCACCCCGCCACCGGTCACAGCGCGAAATCGCGCGATTTTCACATGTGCGTCATCGCGCACTGTTCACCCATGACCCGCGCACTGTTCACCGTGACTCAAGTTGCGATTCCTCCAAATTTTCACTAATTGGTGGTTGTTTTCAGCCACCCACAAAGGGGAACACGAATTTTTTGAAGGTTTAGATCAGAATAGGTGCTTTGGGATTAAGATTTAGGGTTAAAATTAGCTAATTAAGAAGGGGATTAAGAAATTTGGGGATTTCAAAAATTTTAAAGGGTGTTTGGCTCTGATATCATGTTAAAAGAAAAGAAGACTAATTTCTATAAGCTGTACCCTAAAAAGGTTGCCAGCATGTATATTTATACTAGAATAGATAAGATAGAGCAAGGGCTCTAGTCTAACTCTTGTACCAAGCCCACTAGACAAGCCCATTATTTAACTAACTTATTCTAACAGTTTTCATTGACTTAAAAAAAACTTATGATAGAGTGTTAGGGGAAGTCTTGTGAAAGGCATTAGAAAAGAAGGGTGCTCATATAGTTTATATTCACACTATTAGGGATATGTATGATGGGACAACAATAAGTGTGAAGATTCAGGGAGAAATGACAGAAGACTTCCCCATAAAAATAGGTTTGCATCAAGGACTATCCTTAAGTCAATACTTTTTTACTTTAGTATTGGATATACTTACTGGATACATCCAATATGCAGTCCCAAAATATATACTTTTTGCAGATAATATAGTCTTAATAGAGGAATCAAGAGAAGCCTTCGAATCAAAAGATTTTCATTTAAACAAGAATAAGACAAAGTATAAGAAGTACAAATTTAATAAGAGGAAAGCAAAAAATGATTTGTAGGTAAAAATTAGATAGCACATTATACAACAGGTGTCAAAGTTTTGATATCTTGAATCAATTTTACAAAATTATAAAAAAAATTAATGAGAATGTCATACACAGGATTTAAGCTTGGTGGAAAAAATGGGGAAATGCTCGAGATTCATTTTTAATCAGAAAATATTTAGCAAATTTAAAAGGAAGTTTTATCAAAATGTTATAAGATCAACTATGTTCTATTGTAGTGAATGTTGAGCTTTAAAAGGTCAACAAGAGTAAAAAATGAGGGTGACAAAAATAAGAATGTTGAGATAGATGAATGAACATATTAAAAAAAGACAAGATTCATAATGATTGTATTTGGGAGAGAGTTAGTGTTGTACTTATTAAGAATAAAATAACGAAAACTAGGTTATGATGATTTGACATGTGCAAAAAAGATAGTTAGAGGCTCGAGTGAGAAAAATTGATCAAATAGTTTAGTCTAATGAAGAAAGGTAGAGGAAGATAAAAAAAATACTTGAAAAGGTTTTTAAAAGAGATATTAAGTTAAATGGCATTTTTGAAAACTAGGTTTTATATAGAACTCAATGGCATTGTTTAATTTATGTAACTGATCTCACTTAATAGGATAAAGTTTTATTTATTGTTATTGTTGTACTCTTATAGTGAATTGAACTAAGCCAATTAGACTAACATGTGGCACAAACTTTAATTTGCAGCATGATATTCATTATCAAATTGCAGATGACACTTTCTACACAACAATGTCATTTACAACAATAACAATCATGATGCATAATAAAATGCTAACAGAACAAACTAAGTTTAGTTTACATGTATCCTATAGAATCCTATAAGAGGCATATTAAAAAGGATTATAACTCAAATGCTTATCATTTAAAAGATTTTTTTCTTTTTTGTGAATTATATGGACCAAAATGTTGGCATAAGTTGATTATATAATTACACAATATAATAGTATTATGAAATGAGAATACCTATAACTGTATTTAGTAGCACTATGTTAATATACCACACAATTTAATTTCATTGGGTGGCCTACATCAAATAACCCCATTGTGTTCAGTCAAAAACTAAATCTTTAAAAATATTGTTAAAAAGAATGTCTTTGTTATAATTTCTCTTGAAGTGTTTTTAAATCATCCTGTACCCCTTTTTATTGAACCACTCCCCATTTGGTCTTTTTCTAACTTAAGCCTCTAACTCTTCCTGTTTCTCCAACCAGAAAGTTTTTATGAGAATATTAAGAGGTAAAAAGAAATGGTCAGAAGAACTGTATACAATAAACAAAAGGAACAAAGAATTGATCTTTTGTATCTAAAATTTTTAAAAGGTTGGCACCAAGAAGGGGAAAAATTGATCTTTTGACGGTACTATATTGCATTGTACATTTCAGATCTCATTACATGTTGAAAAAATGGTATCACTGTAATGTACTTATTTTTTCACTCATCTGAAATGATTTCACTCCCTCTTCCAAATTTAGTAATCCTCTATTTTTACCACAAATAAAAGTACCTGGAAAGTATATGATCATTCAAAATTGTTCATAGAATAAAATGTATGCCTCACGACGAAGAACTTCATCAAGGGAAACTTCACGCACATTCGCATCACTTGCATGATACCATGTGGAACCCTCATTATCTTTATCAGGCTTTCCCCTGTTTCTCTGGCCCCCTCTTACATAGGCAACATAGTGACCCCCTCTCATGGTCCCCAAGTGTTCCACTATGCCAACCAAGCGGTATTCATACTCATCTTCATTTATGCACCTAGATTTTCCAACGAAAATGTAATTTTATTACAAACAAGATATTAGCTTTCATGAATCTTTAGATAATAGAGTAAATCATTCAATAAGGTGCATGATGTTATCCCATGTGTTGACATGTCATTTCTAGATTAATCACAATTACAATTTAAAGGCAAAATTTAAGTAGCTCACTGTTTATGCCAATAATGGACCAAATATTTGCAATCCTAGCTATTTCAGATACTAGAAGATCTAGCTACTCACAGCCTATAAACTCATGTCCAATAACTTCTACAAATTTAGGAAATGGGATACGTTTTCAAGCAATAAATCTAATCAAGACATAAATATTTTCCCCTATGCAAAGATCAGCTTTAAATACCAACATGTCATTAACTTTTGCCAACCCCCACCAGAGCAGAGAAAAAGAAACAAGAAGATAACATAGGAATCATGTACATCAGTTTCCACAATTCAAACATAGTCAGCTGTTCTCAAAAAGTACATCATTTTTGTTTAAATGCTACATAACTAAAGGTGTGCCCAATGAAAATGGGAGAACTAAAATTAGACAAAGTGAAAAGTAATATAAGCTCGCTTCTGCTTGCGAAGAGAATTAAGAAGCAGCAATAGAAACAAAGTAACCACAACTTGCATTTCACCCTTAATAAGCTTTTCATCCAAAATCTGGTATGAAAATAAGGTAAAAGTATAAAATCATGAATTCAAATAAATTACACAACATATATTATACTTCTTTACGCTTTAAATTTTTTCCTTGCTATAAAAGAAGATATACTAATTATAACATTTCTTATTCCCCTCCACTTTTGCCCGTACGAATCAAGAGGGAATATAAGTTTAAATCACTTCATTTCCTACCTTTTCTCCCAAAATAAATTTTATATTTCAGCCTTGAAACTTTTATGCTGCATCATGTTGTTTAGGGCATGTTTGTTTAGAATGGTGAAAAATGGAGAGAAATAATGGAGAGGGATGGAAAATTTAGATTAAAACCACATCTTAAATCACTAGTACAAGGCAGAGTTTAAAATGACGAAAATCAAGGAAAAAAAAAATCTTGTTCCTTGACAAAAGATTATTACTAAATTACTTCCTTTCCTATCTTTTAAATTCTTAATCATGTTTTAGATTTAAGGAATTAATATTTTTGGGACAGAGGGAGTGACTTTTAATAAAAAAACAAAATAAAAGTCACACTAGGAGGAGGACAGAATGTGGAACACAAGAAGTTAAAACAAACATACAGCAGTGTCAGTCTTGAAAAGCCCCTGAATCTGACGGAGTAAGAGTGAATCCAAACCAACAACAGTATTATTTATATCAAAAGAGGTAACTACAGAAGGAAACTAATATCAGCCAGCCTGATATTCCCAGGACTAACGTCCCTTGACAGTAAGAGAAAGCTCTCCCTTAGACCCAAGAAATGCTTGCATACAAAATAGTCCTTTCTGAATGCCCTCTCATTCCCCCACTACCTACCTATATCCCCTGCCTACTATCCTTTTTCTGCTCTCCCCCACTAACTGTTTTGGGGCCCACAGAATCTCCTTCTGCTGTAAACCTTCAATTCCCTTGGGCCAGGCTCATTCTCATTCAAGGTTCTATCAATAGCTCCCCCTTGTTGAACAGCCTTGTCCTCAAGGCAGAAGGATGGATATTGTGCCGCTATTACCACCCCATCTTCCCATGTGGCTTCTTCAATGGGATTGGCAGCCCACTTAATTAAGACCTGAGGAGTGGATTTGTTATCCCCATGAGATAATCTCGTGGCTAGCACTTGTTCAGGGGTGATGTCTGGGTCATCCACTTCTAACCCTGGAGGTAATTGAGCTTGTGTATTGGTGGGGCCTTGTGCTAACTTCAGCTGGTATATTTGAAAAACCGGATGCACTTGGGATTCTGGTGGCAAGGCTAACTTGTAAGCAACATCCCCCAATTCTTCAAGTATGGAAAGGGGCCATAGAAATGGGGCAGCAAGTTTCTGGCAGACCTGTTTGGAAACCAATTGCTGCCTATGTGGCCGTAACTTCAAGTAGACCCATTCTCCCAGTTGAAAGGTGACATCTCTCTCCCCTTGGCATTTGCTGTAGCTCTCGTTTGATTCTGTGCCCGCTGTAAGTTGTACTGTAGCTGGCAAAGAATCTCATCTCGGTCTAGCAAGTCCTGCTCCACTGCTTCCACCAACGTCTCACCAAGTAAATAGTGAGTCAATGTCGAAGGAGGTTGGCCATACACGACCACAAAAGGGGTAAATCCTACTGCTCCATAATGAGTTGTGTTGTACCAAAACTTTGCCCAAGGAAGCCACTTGGCCCAAGTTCGAGGTTGCTCCAGAGCCACGCATTGAAGATAAGTCTCTAGTCCCCAGTTCAGCACCTCTATTTGACCATTTATTTCGGGATGATAAGCGAAGCTCATGTGTAGAACTATGCCTTGCAACCTCAAATTTTCCTTCCAAAAGTGACTAAAGAAAATGGGATCACTATCACTGACAACTGACTTGGGAACCCTATGTAACTGCACCACTTCCTCACAAAAAACCTTTGCAATCAATTTGGCAATAAAGGGGTGCCTTAGGGCTAAGAAATGCCTGTACTTGGAGAGGTGATCCACAACTATTAGTACGAAGTCCCAACCTTTTGAGTTGGGCAGGCGCATGATGAAATCAAGACTAATGTCATCCTAAACTTGCTTTGGGATTGGAAGGGGCTGTAGAAGACCTGCCTAGGTACTTATTGGGTTGACAAACCTCACAGAGTGCCAAAAACCTTGTAATGTCCCCCTTCATGCCAACCCAATACAAATTCACTGCCAACCTTTGATAGATGCGAAATACTCTCGAATGTACTCCCACAAGAGTGGAGTGGATAGGGATCTAGGAGGACTTGGCTGAGATAACCACACGGCCCTTGTAAAACAACCACCCATGCTCAAGGGTGTAGTGAAGCAGGGCATTTGGGTCTTTTTCCAATTTCGCTTGGATCTTGGAAAGGTTTGTGTCCAACCTTGCCTCTTCTAGGACCACCTCCATGTCTAGCCACATCGGGCTAAATATACTACACAAAGCTCCTTCTTCTCCTAATCGGGATAAGGCGTCAGTTGCCTTGTTCTCCTTTCCCACTTGATATACCACCTTAAAATCATATCCTAGTAGCTTGACAAGCTAGTTCTGTTGGTCCTGAGTCATAATTCGTTGCTCCAACAAATGGCAAGGACTTTTTTGGTCGGTCCTCACTACAAATCTCCTACCCATCAAGTATGGTCTCCAATGCTGGATGGCTAGTACGAGTGCCATCAACTCCTTCTCATAGGTGGACTTGGCTAGGTTGCACTCTATCAACGCCTTACTGAAGAATGCTAGGGGTTGAGAATTTTGCATCAACATTACTCCAATTTCGGACCTAAAGGCATCACACTCTACCATGAAAGGCTGATTAAAGTTGAGCATGGCTAGTATTGGAGCCTTTGTCAGTCGCTACTTGAGTTCTCCGAATGCCTCCTGTGCCTTAGTACCCCACTCAAAGGTCCCCTTCTTCAGCACATCCGTCAATGACTTAGCAATCTTGCTGTAATCTCGTATGAACTTTTTGTAGTAGCTAGTGAACCCAAGGAAACCTCGCACTACCTTCACTGTCTTTGGAGTTGGCCACCCCACAATGCTACTAATTTTGCTTAGGTCAACCCTACCCCCTCTTGGGAAATGACATGGCCTAGATATTCCATTGTTGTTCTTCCAAAACTGCACTTCTTGGCATTACATAGAAATTCTTCCGTACAACAACTTCAATACAATCTGTAAGTGTAGCAAGTGTTCTTCCCAACTTTTGCTATAAATTAAGATGTTGTCAAAAAATACCAAGACAAACTTACAGAGGTAGGACTGGAATGCGGTATTCATGGTGGACTGGAAGGTAGCCAGGGCGTTTATCAACCCAAATGGTATAATGACGAATTTGTAGTGTCCCTGATGAGTGCAAAAGGCTATTTTTAGGATATCCTTGTAAGCCACCTAGATTTGGTGGTACCTTGATTGCAAGTTGATCTTAGAGAAGAATTGTGACCCCTGTAACTCATCCAAAAGTTCTTCAATGACAAGAATGGAATGATTATTAGGTATGGTTGCTCAGTTCATAGTCCACACAAAAGCGCCAACTTCCATCTTTCTTTTGAACAAGGAGCACTAGATTGGAGTATGGGCTTAAGCTTAGGTGAATGACTCCGGCAATGAGCATTTCCTCCACTAGAAGCTCAATTTCATTCTCCTGGTAATGTGCGTACTGGTATGGGCACACATTAATAGGGTTAGTCCCCCCTTTCAAGGTGATGGTGTGCTCTCTATTCCACTGTGGTGGGAGTCCCTATGGTTCATCAAAGGCTCGCCCATATTGACTCAGCAACTTTACAATTTCCTACCTCTGCTTGGCATCCAACTCAGCCTCTAGTATGGTGCCTAGCAACTTCCCCCTCAAATCAACCCATCGTGGGCCCCTGAGACTCCTCCTAACTCCATCTAATCACTTCTCTCTTCCCTCAATCGGACCCACAACATCCTTCCATGTACAACATCTACTGTTTTCAATAGTGACTTCGCCAAAACAGGGGTATTGCCCAAGCTTGGGTTGCCCCGAATCTGCACCCTTTTTCCTGAATGAATGAAGGACATGGTGAGCTCCTTCCAATCGACTTCCACTTTCCCCAAAGTCTCCAACCACACAATTCCCAGAATCACACCCCCAACTTGAACAAGTGAAAGTTGGCAAAGAATTAAATGTCTCCCAACCACACCACGACATCTCTACAGTACCCCTTTGTGACCCATTTGCTACCATCACCTAAACACACCACGAAAGCACAAAATTCCTCCATTCCCAGGTTTAGAACATCACAAAGGCTCAATGATATGAAGTTGCGTGAGGCTCCACTGTCAATTAGCACCCTCACCGAAACGCTAGAGACAACCCCCATCAACTTCATCATGCGAGGACTTGTAAATCCCCCTATCGAATAAAAAAGGCTAGTCTAGAAGGTGGCACTCCCCTTCTCCCAGCTTCTCTTCGTCCTCATCAACCTTGGGCTTTTGCTCGACCATCACAAATTCGTCCTTCATCTCATTGGCCTCATTCTTCTCGAGTAAGACTGCCACCCTTAGTTGCTTCTCCAAGTACCTATGCATGGGGCCAAAATTCTGGCCACATTGGAAGCATTTCCCCTCCTCTTTCCAGCAAAGGAACTCATGGTATGGCCAGTATCTCACCCCGTGGCTTAGGCTCCTGTTGAACCTCCCTATGCTGGCTACAGAAGATCGAGCCATTCTCTCGTTATTTAGGTTGAAGCTCTTCTCTGCTGTGGATTATGAAATGGGCTAGGCTCATTTATCTATCTTAATTCCCCCCTTGTTGGCTATAGTCCGAACTAGGCAGGATTTTGAATGTGGACGATACTTGGGCTTGATTTCCCTCTCCAGGGATCGACCTAGCAGCCTTGCTCTATGAATACAATGTTGGTGAGTATCCCCCACCAAACTCTCTTTTGGCGCTACAAACTTGCCGAGTATGGCTTCCTCTATGTGTTGGCCCTCGACACCTCTTGGGGGTCATGAACCTTGACCCTTCTCCTCAACTTTCCACACAACCCATTTAGAAAATATCCTAGTGATTGTTCTTTGGGAAGCGCTAGAATTTGTCTAGCAACCATCTCAAATTCCTCGATGTACTCTACCAATGCTGTCGTTTGTTTCACCATTGCAAGCTGCTCATATGGATTCCCTGCCTTGCGGCCCGTATACCTCTTGATTAATTCAATGGCAAGCATTTTCCATTTCAGGTCAAGCACCCTGCTTTTGAGAAACTAAAACCAATGAACTGTGCTACCTTCCATGCTGATGAAGGTGAATTGAACCTTCGCCTCTGGGCTCATCCCTTGTATCTCGAAGTACTTCTCTACTTGCACTAGCCACCCCACAAAATTGTTGCCATCAAAGTTTGGCAACTCTACATTTTTTGCTGCCAACTGAACCTCTGGTACCACCCCCGCCTCCTTTTCATTGGTTTGTTCTCTTTCCACATTCTCGTCCCCACCTAACTTGGGACCTTTGGCACTCCACTCCAAGAATGACTTCATTTTTGTTGAACCCTGAGCATTTTCGTCCCATCCTTCCATGATCAACGCCATCATCATTTTCAGCTCATCCAGACAATCAAGCTTCTTCTGTATCTCGTCCATCGTTCCTAATTTCCTTTGAACATCCTCCAAGGCTTCCACTCTTGACTCCATCCTCGTCAATGGCATCTGGAAGGTTAGACCAATTTATAGAGTAAGAGGGAATCCAATTAGTATTATTTATATCAAAAGAGGTAACTACAGAAGGAACCTAATATCAGGCAGCCTGATATTCCTAGGACTAATGTCCCTTGACAGGAGGAGAAAGCTCGCCCTCAGCCCCCAAGCAATGCTTACATACAAAATTGTCCTTTCTAAATGCCCTCTCATTCCCCCCACTACCTACCTATATCCCCTGCCTACTGTCATTTTTCTGCTCTCCCCCACTAACTGTTTTGGGCCCACAAAATCTCCTGCTGTTATCCTTCAATCCCCTTGGGCTGGGTTCAATCTCATTCAAGATTCTATCAAAATCTTAACCCAACAGAAACGGAGCTTAGAATAACTCATTAACACTGATGAAGAACCCCCTGCAAACATTGTGGTTCTGGCTAGTAGTCTCTATTAAATGCACAAAGTTGCATTACCTATAATGTGCAAACCATGAAACTTGAAAGATCAACTGAACACATGGCATGCTAGGTACTCTGCTCCTTCAGAGAAGAATAAAGAGTATGCAGTATCACACAATTCCACATTGACGGATGATTTCTGTGAATTTTTTTTCACATTTGGACACTTCGCTACCATTGGTTTCCTTTCTTTACAATTACTAACTGAGAGAAAGCAAGAGCATCGACAAATAACAAGCTAAAAGATTAAATCAAATTAGCATTTTGGATTAACTTTGATATTAAAGCTGATTGTAATAATCCAAAGGTCTTACTCTTTCTAGATCATTTTTGTTTATTGACTTTACGTTTGTCTATCTGTAGCTATTAACCTTGTAAATTCTTTCTTATGGGTGTTTTAGCAATTTGTGTAATATTTATATTAACTTTAGCAATCCTACATCACTAACAGCAAACTTGGGTTTATGTTATTGAAATGTTATTGGGTCTAATTTTAACAAAGTTTACTTGATGGGCTGAGCAGTGCTAGTAGTGTTATCCTTATAGTAAGTCTTAGTACCAACCCTTATAGAGATTCTACAAATTTTAGTATGTCTATTTAAAAGGAGGTGTTTTTTAAAATAGAAAATATTGATGATTAATTCATGAATTATTTGAGCAAAATTTATCTCTTCTTGATTATATGATGAAATTAAATCCCAGTTGTATGCCAAAATAGAACAGCTTCGAAGCGCCTTCCCAAGCCACATCAGATTGGTTGTATGCCCACTGATTTTCCACCTTTTTAATCAACACCTCTAACAAACCCTAACCTTAGCCCATTAAATCCAAATTCACTTGCTATCCTACACTAACATTATCCCTTTCCGCAGACAACCAAACACAACAATTACAGAACAAATATATACATGTACGATGAAACAACATCACAATGGTTGACTAACATGAATAACACTTCCTGGCATTGATTTTAATTTGGACAGAAGGCTCCTATTCTAACTTTTACACTTGACTTGCTAGTTGCTACTGTCACATTTCATTCCCAAGCCTACCAACCTTTGCAAGATTATATGCAATAAAACTATCATGATATACAGATTATGTTTAACATAAACATTGTGCATTATTATTGCGGACCATATACACAATAAAAGCCTCCCAATCTTTTGCATTCTTTTTGCTTCAACTGAGAATCTTAGACTCCAGTCTACTTGAAGGTCCATTTTCTTAGCACAAAAGCACTTACTAACAGAAGTGCTGATTTCAAACTTCGAGGACATCACTTATTTGTTCTAACTTCTCACACATAACTAACAGATTGAACTCGGAAATTCTGCCAAAGAATGACAAAGAGACCATTACTCTGAGAAATCATCAATTTTTAAAGCATGTTTTATTCTGTCTTCAGAAACTAAGAATTATACTCATTCGTGAATTAGTACGCCAACTTTACTTCAATTGAGATCTATACTATTAGCATATGGTTTTATTGATAACAGTGACATAGAAAGAGAAGGTGCATGATTGGAATAAGATATCTTCCTAGAACAACCAAAAGAGGAGAAAAGGAAACCGAAGAAGAAATACGTTAGCTCGAAAGAGTTGCCAGACCCCTTTGCAAATATGACAAAATAACCACCAGAGAGAATCCAATTGGTTTTATGCATAAGAGAATGGAGAGGCAAGTCTATTCCATAAGGGGCATAAAAGTAGAAATCTCCAGCATTACACTCAACCAACTCAGAGTGTTAAAAGCACCACTCCACCACTTAAGCAGTCGAAGAAAGTCAAAATACAGTAAGAAGCTTCAAAGGAAGCTGAAGCGCCCCTCAAGCAGCACTTAAGCACTGAAGCAACTTGAAGTGAATACTTTTGTGAAGCAATTTTAGAATATCAGCCATATTTAATGACACTTAGGCAAATAGTTTCTTGTTTTGGTGGGGTAGATGGGTGATTTAATTAATACTTACACTAGAAAGAACTCTAGGAAGTTTAAAAACACAAGCAGAGAAGATCAATCTTTACATGAGATTTTTTAGGGTTAGTCTCTCTGAATTCTGGAAACGCAAGAGCCTACCAGCAAAAGACAGCCAGAAACTGCCAAGAAGATCAATCAGATTAGTCTCTCTGAGTTTACAAGACTTCCTCTTCTTATTTTCCTATTTTCTTCCTAGTGGTGCCAATTGAAACAGCTTTTTCCCATTAATTTCCTTCCTTTCTTTCTTCCGCATTGTGCGACCACTCTTATCTTCTATTATACACCAACCAAACAATAGCCTCATCATATCATTTCTATGCTTTCCAGTTTCCATTCTACTTCTCTGATTCTTTGTTTTCTCTACTTTCATAAATTTCATCCTTGTTTGTTTTGATAAATTCTATGTATGGAAGCTGAGGACTCAATTTCTTTAAAAAAAAGGATCCTGCTTAGAAGTACAACCATATGAATAAACCCCAAAATACTAGTGCTCTGACATGCAATTTCTGTAATAAAACTACTAATGGGAGTATAAATCATGCAAAAGAACATCAAATGGGGATGTTACGTAATGCCACAGCATGCTCAAAAGTTCCACCAGAAGTTAGAGAACAGCAATGGAATCATTACAATGATGGAAGTCCCAAAAGTCTGTGAGTGATGGTTCAGCACAAATACAGAATTTGCAAGACTATGGCTTGGGTGATGATGATATTGATGAACTTGATCATGATGTGGTTGGAATCAATCCGAATGGCAAAAGGTTGCTTGCTACAAGTGCTAGTGGCAATCTTAATGATAGTAATGAGGAGTCAGTTGGACAATTGAGTGATGACCAAGATATAGAAAATGAATCAGTGTTTGGTGAAGATAACTTGACCTGGGTAGATATTGCTAGAGCTTCTGGGACTAAAGAGCCCAGAAAATACACCACATGAAATACAAGGAAACAATCAACATCAAAAGCTTCAACCTCAATCTCTAGGGCAAAAGAAATAGAACAACCTGAAGAGGAAAAGGCTGACTCTGAGGAAACAGAAGGGAATAAATGGAGCATTCCAGTGTAGTGAGGGAGGAGATGATCGTGGTAATAAAGAGCTTGAGATGGATGCTGAAGATTGAGAGGATGAAGGAGTAGCTCAATTTAGAGTTTGGAGTAAGATTATCTTAGGATAAATAAGATGTGTTTTATAACTTTCAAACTTTAATATTGCGTTGCCATGTTATCATGTATTTTGAGAATTAAAATGCCTGTGTTATGTTCTGAACTTCTAGTATGTCTTGATATGATTTTGATGATATATCATGACTTAGTTTGCAGTAATTTTTATTTTTATGATATTTTTTAAGTTATATATATCATCTGAGTTGTTATTATCAAGTGAAGTGGCCTGCTTTGCTTCCACTTTTTGTGTTTTTTGGCTTGGCACTTCAGGCTACCTTATGCATTTAACGACACTAAACCAAATACACCAAATCATTAAAAATATAGCAAATCTCCACAAAGCCCAAATGTTGAGAATGAGCGTGATAAAAATGAATAAAATGCTTCGCTACTACCTAATGCTTCCCATTTACAAATAAACACATTATTGCAATCACTAGAAAAAGAAACCTAAACATTGATTTTTGGCTTGTGAAACATTCATTTATCTGATTGTTAACTCATTAACTCCAACGGAAGATATATGCCATTATAGCGAATCATATCATCAGATCATAGCCTTTTCAACTAGCTTTTAAACTTAAAACTCCACACTACTTTCACCATACATAACTTTAAAATCACAACAAAATAACATGTTTAATTTTCAAGACTGGCTCTCAAATCCAACAGTCTCAGGAGTAAAGCACGTGCAAGTGTACCAATGAAATTATATGAAAACGACACACTTAACCATCAATTGTGAAATATGAATTTACAAAACCTAATTATAGTCAATGCATTGAGATTATGTCTGAAATATTATTACAATTAAAACAAAAATAATAATACTTAAGAGTTGTAAAAACCTACTCCATCTTTTTCAATTTATATCTCACTTATGATTTTGCTAAGTCCCCAAATGAATCTCATTATGAAGTTCCAACAATCGCATCTTACTTTTTCTTATTTGAATTCAAAAAAGTTAAGGCTAGTAAAGTAAATAAAATAATTGATGATATCTTATTTATAATTATAATTTTTAACACTGATGTGTTGTCTTTTATATTAAACTAAGGGTCCCCTTAAACTTTGCAGAGTCAATAAGACATGTAAACTAGGACAGGTTGAGCATTAAATTGAAGAAGATAGTAACAAGGACAAGGACATGGAAACAAAAGGAAACATGTAGAAGCATACTCTCCATCATAATATTTAAAACTTCAAACAGAATCAGGAAAAGTTCAAAGTACCTGGGATCCATATACGGTCTAAGGTTAATAATTTCTTTGAAATTGACATGGCCATTAAGTTTACTCAAGCGACCATGAGAATCTTGGCTGAACCTTTTCAGATGAATGGTCAGAATAGGTGGAGCTTTATAAATGAGGACTGTCTTGGTTGCATCCCTCTTCACTTTCACACCACCAGAGTCTACCACTTCATCCCTGTTTTCTTCTGATGAGTAATTGTTTTGATCATCTAACAACTGAGGATTTCTTCCATGGACATATTTAATCATATGCTGTGTACTACAAGAATCAGCAGTCAGACTATTGCAACTTTCTTCATTGCATGTTTTACAGAAACCTGAAGATGGCATTTTGTCACAATTTGTATCATTAATCTTAAACACCCCATCTTCCCTTTTAGGAAAGATTGCTCGCAACTCATCTGTTTGACCATTTTCAAGCTCTGAACAAATTTTAACACATGTAACTGAACCTTCTCCAATTTCATCATTTTTAATTTCCCCATTACCATGACTTCTGCCTGCAGCAGAACATGAGTTGACCGCATTCCATATGTCATCATGGTTTCCAGTCTCATATCCATTTATGTGACTCTTGGATATAGCTTTTGCCTGCTTCTCTGCCTCCAACTTGTGGTGTTGGAGAATTTTTGAACAGTTCTCGCAATGCAAAGCATTTTGATCCGAGAGAAGCTCAGGTTTTATAAAATGAGCCAAACAACTCTCCACGGAGACAGGAGAAATTGTATCATCAACTTCATCAGGATCAGACTCACCGCTATTTCCAGCTATAAAACCAGCTTCCATGACCTCACTACATGAAGAAGGTCTAGGATGTGGGCCAGTAACAATTTCAGGCTCATTGAATAAGTCACCAAAGCCATCAAATTCTGACTCTTCCTGCCCACAGCCCAAAACAGATGAGGAGGCCTCACCATCTCTTCCCATGATCTCCCCAGTAGAGGGACATTCTTCTTTATATGGAAGCAACAGCACTTCTGAATCTTGAACTTGTAGTGGAACCTCATCTTCCCACCCATTCCCTGAAGAACTCATTGGTAGGTTTAGGAAACAAACCTGACCACTAGATTCACAACTAGCCTCTACAGGGAATTTATTCAGAAAGTCATCCTTGCTCTGAGCATCCTGTATCACAGGAAGATCTTTCTTTTGGGAATTGAAATCATTTTCACCTGTCAGGGTTTCTGCTTCCACATAATCCAACCACGTAAAATCATCTAATGGAGTTGATATTTGCTCCACAGCATTCCCAACGACCAGCAGATTTTCAGAGCCTTGAACTAGGAAATTAGATGAAGTTGGATCCTCTTTATCAGCCATGTCACTTATGTCCACAGACTCTAATTTTGTAGAATCACCAGAAGAAGCCACAACCTCTCTAGTAACTGATATGCGAGACTGCACAGGGCTAGATGATTCATAGATGGGTGATTGGGTTGTTAGACTCTGAACAGGTAAATGAACTTCATCTTTGTTAACTTTTACCTGTGTCTTTCCACCCCTTTTAGGTGGAAGCTTTTTTTTGGATCGATACACTTGCTGGGCCTTCCTAGGTGATGGTTTCTTAGTTGGAACAGGCAGTGAGAGATCTAGAAAAGGCTCATACACTGTTGAGGAATGCTGACATTCATTGCAACATACAGTACTAGATATTTGACCCCCATATAAAGCATCAACTAAAGTAGCAATATCTGAAGAGGTTCTATCTTTCCTAGGAGAATCATTCTGTTTTCTTGCAGCTTGTTCTTCAGTACTCAACCCATCAAGTAAACAACGGAGCAGTTCGTGACTGTCATGCTGCTGATATCCATGAAATTGGGGATACTTTGAACAAATACAATCAAAAAAGGATCTGGGATTTATAACATTTTTCAATCCCAATTCTAAGTTAGTCTCGGTGAACAGTTGCATCAAGGAACAAGTCAGAGGTCCAACACGAGCACCTAGCTCAAGAAAATTATCCCGCAACCTATCCATGGCTAAAAGATTTTGCATAATTGAATTGAAGAAACAAGTATTCCTAAGATTAACCAAACCTCTAACTATGTAACCTTTTCCATTTGACTCACTTGGAAAAACTGCTCCTGATTTGATATTGGAAGTAACACTTCCATCCCCACACCAAACACCCTCAACATCTACTGATGATTGTCCCTTTAGCAATTTCACAACATCAGAGAGAACACAATTTGTTTCATCAGTCTCTTCAATTTTCTCAACTGAGATAAGCATATTGCAAGGAAAACACCAACACAGTTGGGGTTTTATAAAATGGACAACCAATGGGTGCCGATTTTGTTTAGCATGCCTAACAGCATGGCATTGAGGGGTGACTGGAAGTCCAACACCTCCGCAGCAATACTGACCACACTCCACACAAACCCATATAGCCTTTGACTCAGATTTTGAATCCATTGAGGCGCCACCTTTCTTTTTCCCATGTTTACCTTTCAGATTACTGCCCCTCCGATCAGCTGCACCTTTCCTACAATCTTCACACCTTATGGATTCGGAGGACCCAATCTTACTAGACAATTTATTTAAATTAACACCCTTTTCAAGATGAGGGCAGGATTTTAAATCTTTTACCACAGAAACCCCATCATTGGCAGACTCAAAAGATGGGTTAGATGGTTGGATACCCTTTTTTGAGGAATGGGTGACAATTCGCTTTTCATTAGCAGAACCTCGGCTCTTCTTTTTGACTTTCTTCCCCATCAAGTCCTAAAAGCCAAACATAATTAATGAATTCTAGCAGAATTAGCCCAACTTCAATAGACAGGAACTTGAAGAGTATATACCCTTCTCAAAACAAATAGATACATATGCTGCTTACTACAGCTATAGTGCAACCAAGAAAAACAAAAACACAGAAAAGAGAGAAACAAGAGAAAGGGAAAATAACTAACTCATTAGTCATATGTTTAGATACAATATCTTCAAGCTTAATAGACAAGAATAGACCAATCAAAATGAGCATTTGGAACTCTTTGTACAGAAGCATAGATAATAATTAAGAATAACAAAAAAAAATTTAAGATACAGAATTTGTTAAAAAGGGAAGGAGGGGGTGCGACAAGAAGGATTGATAAGTGTATCCAATATTTTCTCACCAAAACTAGAGTTTAATAGAACAACCTCAAATAAAAAAATAACAATGGCTTTGCAATTCGAAATTCAAATTCTGCATAGCAAAAGGCAAAAATTTTCACCTGGATTCTGAAAGGATGATAACAATGAACAATGTGATTGCAAACAAACTTCCTTGAATGAATGATCCACTACAAGGATTGGTGATAAGCCGGAGTCAGGAAAGACCAGATCCAGCCTAGACCAGTAGGAATGATCCCAAAACGCAACCTCTCAAAGTAGAAAACTTGATCCAATTCAACTGAACCTGCTTTCAAAAAAAAAAAAAATTAGGGAACTAAACCAAGATAGTTGATTTCTTTTGAATTTATGTAAAGAGGGCAACATAATATATATTAATTGAAAATGTTAGCCGTAGAAGTTTGTAGGACATTGTTCTTTGCAGCCAAGCTTGACCATTTTGTCATAATTAAATCATCCCACAAGAAGGAAAAGAGCATGTTCATTAGATTAAAAACTGGATAAGGAAAAGTTTATATCAAATATTACGTGAATGCTCTACTTAAAAAGCGGCTAGCAGTACCACCGTACAATAGATGCATGAAAAGCGGAATATAGGCCGGACATGGAAGTTTAAAGTCTATGATTGTTTTCTCAACAAGGAAAGGAAGTAAAAGAAACCATCAAAAAACTTTATATCCAAGAAAATCCAAAAGGCAAATACTTACCAGCTGCTGTGAAAACATCCAATCTGTTTAGATACAAGTTGACTCACACGTATAGATTAGACACCATTTGAGCCGCCAGCAATACAGTAAAGTAGTCTATCCTCATAATCAATACTAGAAACATATATCTCCCCCCCCCCCCCCCCCCCAAAGAAAAAAGAAAAACTAGAAACATATATCCATTTAAAGAAAGGGCCAAATTTTAAAAAGAGATACAAAGGTATCACTCAAACAAAATCAGGAAGCAAAAGCGTTAATCTAAATTCATTACCTACGCTAGCAAATATGATAAAATCGCAAGGAAAAGGCCTCATACCCTTGATGGGTCAATGCTTCAATATCTGCGCGAACTTGGGTTTTTTGAGCCTCAGCTACCACATCCTATAGCTCATGGGTACTGGTCTGTGATGATGTGGTTGCTGAAACCACACACAGTCAGAAGCTTCGAATCTATAAAAGAAGATAGGGACAGAGAGCTTGGGTTGTTCTGCTCCGTAGACAGAAAACGGAGATGGGGCAAAGATGAAGCTTGACGAAACCAACCCAGAAAGAAGCAAGAGAAGAAGAAGCAACCTAGCCGTTCTAGCGTTGGGTCTGTAAGAGCCGCAGGAAACCGACAGAAAGGCAGATTTGGGCTTTTTACCGCGAGGTAAACTAGGAAATATTTCTCGTCCACTTTTTAAAAATAATTTTACCCTCATAAGCAATTGATACAAAAGTATATTCAGCTATCTGATTTTTATTTTTAGTCTGACATAACTCATCAATAATTATATCTATTTTATTTTTTATGTAATATCTTTATAAATTTAACGGTCTTAATTTTTTATTATAATGTCATAGTTTAATAAATAAATTATATTTAATAAAAAATAAATTATACATAATTACTAATCAAATTCATAAAATAAAAATTTGATAATTAAAGAATCATTTTATATTAATTATATAAATGAAGGAATGAAATTGCCCAAGGCCTAAATTGTTAAGGACAAAATCATTTTTACTCCAAGTAATTTTATTAAGACTAAAATTTTATTTTATTTTTTTTACAAGTAATGGTTTCTCTATTTTGTTTCTTTATTCTCAAAAATTTTGCAATCAAGTCTTTTAAATATTTAAATAATTATCGATCAAGATCTTTTTATTAATGAATGGTTAATGATGTTAAGTAATATACTAATATAGTAAGCTAACTTGACTAACACATCAATGGAATTGTCACATTAATGTTATGACATGGTAATCATGTGACCAATCTTTTTAGTTCAGCATGTATGATCAAAATGGCATTGATTTTTGTGAAACCTAACATATCTAGAAAAGATCAAAATAGAAGTAACTTTATCAATAAAAAAATAAAATAAAAATAATTTTATTGTGAGAAATTAAAATAATGTAACCCTATCTTAAGAGATCAAAGTAAAAAAAAAATTATCTATAAAAGATTAAAATATAAATAATCTCATATGTAAAGGTCAAAATAAAGGTGAATTCATATGTAAAGGAACGAAATAGAAATTACTTTGTGTAAATATATAATTTTATTCGAATCTTAAAAATATAAAAGTGGACCTAGGAGTGAATTCTAAAATTCCTCTATCCAATTATAAAATTTTTGAAAAATTAATTTGATAAGGATAGAAAATGTTAAATATATGTTTGGGTCCAATTGTTAATAAATTCCCCCTTTCAAGTTGAAAATTTTAATTTTAATCTTAATCTTAATTTAAATTTAAATTTTTAATTTTAATTTTAACTAAGAAAAAAAAGCCAAATAGAAAAAAAAGGAAAGGCAACAGCTATAACAAGGTTTAGTTAGGATTGAATTTGAAAATGTTTGTCTCACATCTGTAATTTTATAATTCATCTATGTTGTAAGTGAATAAGAAATAAGAATTTAAATAAAAATAAATAAATAAAAAATATAAAAAATGTGGGTGAAACATAAATACAAGCACTTGAAATAATACTGCTGGATCAAATTGCTTCCCTTAAGATGTAGCCACATTTCCCCATTCCATTACGAGTAATGCTATTTTTATGTTGTTTCTTCATTACGTTCGCTACGTCTCCGACGTGGCAATCGAGCAATGGGAAATGGAACAAAGCCAAATTGAAAATTTAAGCGCGACAAAAGTGAAAATGAAACACCCAGCTTCTCTCACTCGCTCTCGCTCTCGCTCTCCAGCTCTCGATCGCCGGCGACCTATGTTGCTCATTTTCTCTCGTGCATCATCTGCTCAGCTTTCTCGATTCTTTCATCGCCGTCACTATCCAGTCAGTCCTCCTTCTGTGAACTATTTCGTGGGGGTGGGCAAAATTTAAAAAAAATCAACAGAGCACAGCTCAAAGAAAAAGAAAGAACGACTCTTGTTCATTTTCATTTTGAACCTCATCCTATAGTTTCTCTCTCCCTGGGGTTTCTGTGGCTCGCTTCTCACTCACACTATGACTCTCTCTCGATCTATTTCAGTCACTCTCTAGTGCTGTGTCAGTTCACTCTCTTGGTCACACTCCAGTTCAAAGATGAGTTACTATTGAGTTTGAGGTCTATATTATTGATCATGAAGTCCTGTACAATGCCCCAAAGTTGCGGTGGTGCTTTTAAGTTGTAAATATGTTTTTCAACATTTTCTTTATATGAATATGCGTTGCCATTAACCTATTTTTGGTTGTCCAATTCTCATGCATAAATGTGCTGCACTTCCTTATTTTTTCCCTGATTTTCATTAGAGTGCCAAGTTGCAATAGCTGATCCTTCATTTCCTTTCTTAATAAACCATGTGATAAATGGAACCACGCATAGCTAAAGTATAACCTGTAATAAATGGCGATAGCTAAAGTATTACCTGGTGATTGCTCAAGTGTAACGTGTGATATAAAAGTGTAACCTACCGATTGCTAAAGTGTAACTTTCAATGGACCGTCTACTCTGCCTAAGAAAATAGTATGATGTGCTAGATGAGGTTTTTCCTTCGAATGGAATGTTTACTATGCGTTAGGAAGTAGTTTTGATCAATTGCATCCGAATTGGAACAAGCAACTTCTTACGCGAAACATGGCGAGAGCTAAAGTGTAGCCCGATGATTGTTAAAGTGTAACGTGCGATAAAAAAGTGTAATCTACAGATTGCTAAAGTGTAACTTTTAATGGACCATTTATTGTGCCTAAGAAAATAGTATGATGCGCTAATGTGAGGTGTTTCCTTCAAATGGAACGTTTACTATGCGTTAGGAAGTAGTTTTGATCAATTGCATCCGAATTGAAACATGCAACTTCTTACGAGTAACATGGCGATAGCTAAAGTGTAACCTGGCGATTGCTAAAGTGTAACGTGCGATATAAAAGTATAACCTATCGATAGCTAAAGTGTAACTTTTAATGGACCGTCTACTATGCCTAAGAAAATAGTATGATACACTAGATGAGGTTTTTCCTTCAAATGGAACATTTACTACACATAAGGAAGTAGTTTTGATCAATTGCATCTGAATTGAATCAAGAAACTTTTGAGGCAGAACATGGCGATAGCTAAAGTGTAACCTGGTGATTGCTAAAGGGTAACGCATAATATAAAAGTGTAACCTACCAATAGCTAAAGTGTAACTTTTAATGGAACGTTTACTTTGCCTAAGAAAATAGTATGATGCTCTAATGTGAGGTGTTTCCTTCAAATGGAATGTTTACTATGCGTTAGGAAGTAGTTTTGATCAATTGCATCCGAATTGAAACATGCAACTTCTTACTCGGAACATGGCGATAGCTAAAGTGTTACCTGGCAATTGTTAAAGTATAACGTGCGATACAAAAGTGTAACTTACCGATTGCTAAAGTGTAACTTTTAATGGACTGTCTACTTTGCCTAAGAAAATAGTATTATGCGCTAGATGAGGTTTTTCCTTTAAATGGAATGTTTACTATGCATAAGGAAGTAGTTTTGATCAATTGCATCCGAATTGAATCATGAAACTTCTGACACAGAACATGGCGATAGGTAAAGTGTAACCTGGCAATTGCTAAAGGGTAACGCGCGATACAAAAGTGTAACCTACCGATAGCTAAAGTGTAACTTTTAATGGAATGTTTACTTTGCCTAAGAAAATAGTATGATGCTGTAATGTGAGGTGTTTCCTTCAAATGAAATGTTTACTATGCGTTAGGAAGTAGTTTTGATCAATTGCATCCGAATTGAAACATGCAACTTCTTACGCGAAACATGGCGCTAGCTAAAGTGTAACGTGTGATACAAAAGTGTAACCTACTAATTGCTAAAGTGTAACTTTTAATGGACAGTCTGCTCGACCTAAAAAATAGTATGATGCACTAGATGAGGTTTTTCCTTCAAATAGAACATTTACTACGCATAAGGAAGTAGTTTTGATCAATTGCATCTGAATTGAATTATGAAACTTCTGACGCAGAATATGGTGATAGCTAAAGTGTAAACTGGCAATTGCTAAAGGGTAACGCACTATACAAAAGTGTAACCTACTAATAGCTAAAGTATAACTTTTAATGGACCATTTACTATGCCTAAGGAAATAGTATGATGTGCTAATGTGAGGTGTTTCCTTTAAATGGAATGTTTACTATGCGTTAGGAAGTAGTGTTGATCAATTGCATCCGAATTGAAACATGCAACTTCTTATGAGTAGCATGGCGATAGATAAGGTGTAACCTGGCGATTGCTAAAGTGTAACGTGCGATAAAGAATTATAATCTACCGATTGCTAAAGTGTAACGTGCGATAAAGAATTATAATCTACCGATTGCTAAAGTGTAACTTTTAATGGACCGTTTACTCTGCCTAAGAAAATAGTATGATCTGCTAATGTGAGTTGTTTCCTTCAAATGGAATATTTACTATGCGTTAGGAAGTAGTTTTGATCAATTGCATCTGAATTGAAACATGCAACTTCTTATGCAGAACATGGCAATAGCTAAAGTGTAACCTGGCGATTGCTAAAGGGTAACGTGCAATACAAAAGTGTAACTTACCGATAGCTAAAGTGTAACTTTTAATGGAACATTTACTTTGTGTAAGAAAACAGTATGATGGGCTAATGTGAGGTGTTTCCTTCAAATGGAATGTTTACTATGTGTTAGGAAGTAGTTTTGATCAATTGCAACCGAATTTAAACATGCAACTTCTTACGGGTAACATGGCGATAGCTAAAGTGTAACCTAGCTATTGCTAAAGTGTAACGCGCGATATGAAAGTGTAACCTACCGATAGCTAAAGTGTAACTTTTAATGGAACATTTACTTTTCCTAAGAAAACAGTATGATGCGCTAATGTGAGGTGTTTCCTTCAAATGGAACATTTACTATGCGTTAGGAAATAGTTTTGATCAATTGCATCCAAATTGATACGTGCATCTTCTTACACGGAACATGGCGATAGCTAAAGTGTGCCTACCAATTGCCAAATTGTAACGTGCGATAAAAAAGTATAATCTACTAATTGGTAAAGTGTAACTTTTAATGGACTATTTACTATGCCTAAGAAAATACTATGATGAGCTAATGTGAGGTGTTTCCTTCAAATGGAACATTTACTATGCGTTAGGAAGTAGTTTTGTTCAATTGCATCTGAATTGAAACATGCAACTTCTTATGCGGAACATGGCGATAGCTAAAGTGTAACCTGGCATTGCTAAAGTGTAATGTGTGATACAAAAGTGTAACCTACCCATAGCTAAAGTGTAACTTTTAATGGAACGTTTACTATGCCTAAGAAAAAGATATTACTAATCTGTAATGTCAACTCATAATTTCAATTATTGAGAATGATTATTTTGATTTATTTGTTACACTTTGTGATATTGAGTGGTTATCCTTCGGTATATAAAATTGATTCAAACTTTACATTGACTTTGATCATTCTTTCTAAAAGTTTGTTAATATTAATAACTAACATATTTAATACAGCGGAAGTCATGAGTGCATTGTCCCTTCGGGGACATCCAAGAAGTCATGAGTGCATTCATAACAACTAGCATGTTGCTGATGTGGCATTCAAGTAGCAAGAAATCGAGTGAAGCGTGCAGCGGAAGCTTCCTTCTTTCCCTGGGAATTGAAAAAGAGAAACAAGCAGCCACTGTGCCTTATTTTCATTTGAGTTTTGGGCTCTACTCTCAGTCTCTCTGGTGTCTGCACCTCGCTCGTCACTTGCTTTTCTATGTCTCACTTCTTGCTCGCATTCCGACCCTCTACTGGTCTCTCTCGGTCAATGTCCGGTGCTGTGTGGGTTCCCTTTCTCGGTCTCGGTTGCTCATCGTTCTTTGTTGGTGGCTCAGTTCCCTTTCTCGGTGGATGTCTGACCGTGTTTGGTCATTTTATCCGAAGGTAAGTGGTTGGTTCCCTTCGTTCACTAGATTATATGTGGGTTTTGTGCCACATTTTGGTTTAGGTGTGAAGGCCGTAAAAGTTTTTTGGTTGTAAAGTCCATCAAACCTGATTCATCTTTGACCCAAGCTGATTTAATATCTTCAAACCAAATTGATAATAGTGTTTCAAACGAAGGTGATATAATATCTAGCTTCACCATTCAAACCAAGGTGTCTGTTAATATATATGGAACTTTTGTCATAGATTCACATTGCTGCAAGCGTGTTTGGTGCCACATTATCTCCTTTTATTATCTGGTCTTCAATTTCAGTGAGATGATGATATTACCTATCAACTTCTACTGTCAACTATTGTCTTGTTCATGATCAAGATTATAGAATGTTGAGCGGCTGGTGGTTTGCATGATTTTGTTACATTATTGGTGTCATCATAGTGTTTGCTTTGCATTTTTTGTCAATGTAGCTTCTATAGTAAATTAGTATGAGGAGAGTTGTTGTCATGACTGATATCATGATTATTTATGATTGCGAATCCATTCCTATCTAACATGGAAATTTATTCTTATGCTGAGGAATAGTTTCTGAGGTGACATTTTTTTTTTGTATTTATTGGAAGCAAAGTTAAATTTTATGTATAAGAATTTTCTATGAAGGTGTGATTTTCTTTAGTAGAATATGTGTGACTTAACTTTTTGACTTGGTGTGGAGTGTCGTTGATCACATCATATGTCATATGATTTGGTATTGACATATTAAATTTTACTTGGATTGATTTGACTGTGTTCTAATGACTGTTAATGTTTAGTTAGTGAGTTGATGTCCTTTTAGAAGATGAAATTGTTTTCCTTTGCTGGATCTCGTGTCTTGTTGTATGTTTTATATGTTTACTTGCTATTGCGTCTTGTATTGCTTGTTAACTATGGGATGTTACAATGTAGCTTTAATTTTCATGAATTAGATTTGTGCCTTGTAGGGGATATTCAAATTCACTGACTATCATGGATCAGAGGAAAGCACGTAAAGGAAAAGCAGCTAAACAAGCAGTTGAAGCTCAAATTAGAACTCTTCCAGCAAAAGAACAACATAGCTTCAACTGTATGGATGCTGATCTTCCTCAACTTAGGTATATTTAATATTGCATGTAGATTTGTAATTTATAGTTCCTACCTAGATTGTCTATTTATGTTTGTGAAAGTGGGACTATTTAATGATGTTATATTTTATCCTACTGTTGGGTTGATAGTGGTATCAGCCGGAAGCGAACTGCAGGCACCCAAAGACATATTAGTTCATGGCATATATTTAGGTTATTTTGTATTTTTTTTTAAGTTATTAGTTTGTTACACTTTAAGTCTCATTTTATGTTGACACTTATGTTGACACTAATGTTGATTATGTTTATAGGGCTGAATATTTCAAGAACTCGGATAAAAAACAAAACATTATTGATGTAAGGATTAAGGAGTTATTTTAGTTTCTTAATGTAATCATCATATTACAGCATTTGATTAACAAAGTTCATCCCTTATAGGCCAATCAAGAAATTTTGAATCTTTGGAAAAGTTTATCAGAGGAGGATAAACTGCCGTATAAGAATGCAGTTACCAAAGCCCGACACCAAGCACGAATGAATGGGCTTTGGTTCATTGCTGCAGATTGAGTGTGATTCACTCGATCATTACATATGTGTAAAGATTTTAAATGCCTTTGATACGAGAAGTAAGGTGCTGTCCTTCAGAGGAATATTTTGTTGTATAACTCCCAATGAGGTGGGCAAGGTTTTGGGCATTCCATGTGGTGGAAAACCAGTCCCACAGTCTGTCTCTGATGAGAAGTCACTGAATAAAATGAAAGAGAAGGAGTTAAAAGTGAACCAATGGAATGATTTAGAGTAGATTATTAATGGGAAGAGGTCTGACCGCATGTTTGCCCATGCCGTCCTCCTTAATACGTTGGGTATTTTGTTATGTTCAACTTCTAGTACTAAGATATCAAAGAAGTTATTAATAGCAGTTTTGAACATAGAAAATGCTGCTCACTATAATTGGGTAGCATTTGTATATAATAGTTTGATAGAAGAAATAATTAAATTTAAGACAGCCAAGAATAAGAACCTAAAGGGCAAGATGTGGGTTGGTGGATGTTTGTTATTTTTTAAGGTACGTGGTGGTTAAACCAATAACTTTGTATGTTATTGTTTTTATATTGGTCGTCTTTGCATATAACATACCTGTACTTTATATTGTAGATATTTTTCTTACAAAAGTTCCCTCTCGGCTCATTACATTGTGATGGGACGGATTGCCCATTGCAATTTTGGACAAATCAGCAAATCTGGGCTCGTCTTATCCTAGAAAAGAAGAGTCGGGAGGTACATATAACTCAAGTGTGTTAAAACAATTGTCCTTCATTACCATATCAATCATCTAATAAGTGTCACTTTGTGTTATAGGGAATTTTGTATTCTAATAATGAAGTGGAGGAGGAAAAGGAAATCTCCTCTATTGATGTGTTTCAGCATGCGGTGTGCTTAAACTGTCGTTGGTCATTGATTTATTTATATTATTTGGAATAAGATATACGTGTTACCTATTTAGTGTGTTTGCTTCTACTTTGTAGGTGATTAAAGAAGCATATCAGAATTGTGTCACAACTAAGCTCAAACATGCCAAACAAAAGATACATGATATGCATGCATGGTTGATTCTCATCGATTAAGCTTTAGGCTAGACAGTGTATTTAGCAACCATGCCTTTACAAATCGCCCCTCCTTGAATGAGTCCAGTGATGAGATTGAGGCGGTTGATTAAATACCTTCAGTAGCCACAGTGTCTGGCCCAAATCGTGAAACAAAACCATCCAAGAGGGTGCATTGGGAGGCAGATGTACATAAGTTTTATGTTTTTTGCACAAAAAGAAGGAACCAGCAGGATGCCCAAATGTGAGTTTCTAGTAACCATACATATTTGATTGGCCAAGCATTTAATGTAAAGCATAGCCTGATTATTTATTTGATTTGTGTTGTAGCCCTGTTGTTATCATGTTAGATTGTCACCTTTTCTTTGATGATTGTGAGACATTAGGCCGAAGGGGATGGGTTAACAACATGGTATTGCTATTTCGCTTATCTTAGTCCGTATTCAGCGTTGTTTTGTTGTAGTTAAGTACTTTATTCCATATGTTCACTTTCATAAATTGTAGATCATGATGATGGTGGGGAGATGCTGGATGGCAGATCAACTTCAGAAGCATGGCATCGTCACCCGATATATATGTGATCAATTCCTTCTGGTAAATGTGTTTTTGACACTATGATAACTCATGAATATCAATTAACTCGTGGGTGTGATTATTACCATACGTTCTTTACTGGGTACACCTCTAATGTCTGCAGGGTCAAATGTTGCATGCACGTGAAGAGTGGGATGTTGATAATGCATGCAAACTTCTGGGCCCAGATGGTAGACACGAGATTATGAAGACTACAATTGTAAGTTGATATATTCTCATAACTTCATTTACAATTGTTGTTAGTAAGAGGTAGATAATTGACTAGCTTGAATCATGTCGTAGGTGTTCGCCCCCATTCTTTATAAGCAGCATTGGTTTTGCTATGCTTTGATCCCCAGTCAAGAAACTATGTATGTGCTAGACTCCTTGCGAAGTAAGGAGAACAAAGAAAGGGACAGTTGTGTGCAATCATTGGTAATGTGTTAGATTTCGTTTATTTTTTTAAAATTGTTGTATGTGTGGGGTCGGTTGCATGAACCCATTTTCTTTTGATGCCACACAATATGCAATGACTTTGTGGACTGCACATACTTGTTTTGTAGGGGAAATGTTTTTCACGACTGTTTTCTAAGCTTGCCTTAAACAGGAAGCAGAAGTGCAACTTGAAAATTATCTATCAAGATGTGCCGCAGCAGCATAATAGGTAAGTTTGATAATGCAATTAAGCTGTACAGTTTGAATTGGACAAATAATTTCTTGGATGTAACAATTGTTTTAATGAATTTTCAGTTATGATTGTGGGATTCATTGCTTGCTAACCATGAAGGATTGGGATGGAGAATGCAAGGACGAATAAGGTGGGCAAGCTTTGCCCTCATTTACGGAGGTTCGATTAAGACTTCTAATTAGTATTATGTATAGTTTATAAGCAATTACAAGTTTGAATGATATGATGCATGATAATGTATATGCAGGATGAGATTAGTGGCTTCAGGGAGAAACTATTGTGGAATTTATTTAGTCGCGAACAAAATGTTTAGCGGGAAGCCATTCTAGAACAAATGTCGGCAAAGAGAAAAGGTACTATTTCTCGGACATCTTAACTTTCCCACCACTTGTGTCAGATTTCATTTTTCAATAGTGTGTTCCATATTTTAGATGCTGTCACTTCTTTTAATTTGTCATAAGAAGATGTGTTTGTGGAGTGAATATTCAAATAGGTTTGATCAATTATTTTATAGGCAAGAGAAAATGAGGTTATCAATTGATGCAACTTGACCTGCCGTTATCAGAACTACACTACAGCCCCTTCCCGTCTATTGTAGGGTGTGGTTGTCATTGTAAAGACTCAAGCATGTGATTGTAGTTCTACAAAGAATTGTACTTATGGTTTATTCCTATACTGTCATATCAAATTGGCTTTGGTCCACTTAATCTGTGTACAAAATTTTCAACAAATACTTAACCAATTTGAAGCATGTGATTGTAGTTACATATTGACTATTCAGCTTTTGTACATAAAATTTCACGGGCGATGAAATATAAGTGTTGGGCGCAATTGGTCAAAACTCCTTCCTATAGCCCAGTAAACGTTCAATTCGGAGGAGACACATCCTCTATCATGATACGATTTGCATGAAAGTTACATTATAGCTATTGAATGTTAGACTTTATCTATTTGAATGAAAGTTACATTATAGCTATCGGAAGGTTACACTTTTGTATCGCACATTACACTTTAGCAATTGCCAGGTTACACTTTAGCTATCGCCATGTTACCTATAAGAAATTGCATGTTTCAATTCGAATACAATTGATCAAAACTACTTCCTAATGCATAGTAAACGTTCCATTTGAAGGAAACACCTCTCATTAGCGTATCATATGTTTTCTTAGGCAAAGTAAATATTCCATTAAAAGTTACACTTTGGCTATCGGTAGGTTACACTTCCGTATCGTCCGTTACACTTTAGCAATTGCCAGGTTACACTTTAGCTATCGCCATGTTACCCGTAAGAAGTTTCATGTTTCAATTCGGATGCAATTGATTAAAACTACTTCCAAACACATAGTAAACGTTCTATTTGAAGGAAACATCTCACATTAGCGCATCATACTATTTTCTTAGGCAGAGTAAACACTCAATTAAAAGTTACACTTTAGCAATTGAGAGATTACACTTTTTATCGCATGTTACACTTTAGCAATCGTCAGGTTACACTTTAGTTATCGCCATGTTACTTGTAGGAAGTTGCATATTTCAATTCGGATGCAATTGATCAAAACTACTTCCTAACGCATCGTAAACGTTCTATTTGAAGGAAACACCTCACATTAGTGCATCACACTGTTTTCTTAGGCAAAGTAAACGTTCCAGTAAAAGTTACATTTTAGTTATCGGAAGGTTACACTTTTGTATTGCACGTTACACTTTAGCAATCGCTAGGTTACTCTTTAGCTATCGCCATGTTACTTGTAAGAAGTTGCATATTTCAATTAGGATACAATTGATCAAAACTACTTCCTAACGCATAGTAAATGTTCCATTTGAAGGAAACACCTCACATTAGAGCATCATACTATTTTCTTAGGTAGAGTAAACATTCCATTAAAAGTTACACTTTAGCTATTGGTAGGTTACACTTTTGTATTGCGTGTTATACTTTAGCAATCGCCAGGTTACACTTTAGCTATCGCCATGTTCTGCGTTAGAAGTTGCATGTTTCAATTTGGATGCAATTGATCAAAACTACTTCCAAACACATAGTAAATGTTCCATTTGAAGGAAACACCTCACATTAGAGCACCATACTATTTTCTTAGGCAAAGTAAATGTTCCATTAAAAGTTACACTTTGGCTATCGATAGGATACACTTTCATATCACACGTTACACTTTAGCAATTGTCAAGTTACACTTTACCTATAGCAATCGCTAGGTTGCACTTTATCTATCGGCATGTTACCCGTAAGAAGTTGCATGTTTCAATTTGGATGCAATTGGTCAAAACTACTTCCTAACGCATAGTAAACGTTCCATTTAAAGGAAACACCTCACATTAGCACATCAAACTATTTTCTTAGGCAAAATAAATGTTCCATTAAAAGTTACACTTTAGCTATCGGTAGGATACACTTTCGTATCACACGTTACACTTTAGCAATTGTCAGGTTACACTTTACCTATCGCTATGCTACCCGTAAGAAGTTGCATGATTCAATTCGATGTAATTGATCAAAACTACTTCCTAACGCATAGTAAACGTTCCATTTGAAGGAAACACCTCACATTAGCGCATCATACTATTTTCTTAGGCAAAGTAAACGTTCCATTAAAAGTTACACTTTAGCTATCGGTAGGTTACACTTTTGTATCGCGCGTTACACTTTAGCTATCGCCATGTTCCGCATCAAAAGTTGCATGTTTAAATTCGGATGCAATTTATCAAAACTACTTCCTAACGCATAGTAAACGTTCCATTTGAAGGAAACACCTCGCATTAGCGCATCATACTATTTTCTTAGGCAAAGTAAACGTTCCATCAAAAGTTACACTTTAGCTATCGATAGGATACACTTTCGTATTACATGTTAATCTTTAGTAATAGCTAGGTTACACTTTAGCTACCGCCATGTTTCGCGTTAGAAGTTGCATGTTTCAATTTGGATGCAATTGATTAAAACTACTTCCTAACGCATAGTAAATGTTCCATTTGAAGGAAACACCTCACATTAGTGCATCATACTGTTTTCTTAGGTAGAATAAACGTTCCATTAAAAGTTACACTTTAGCTATCGGTAGGTTACACTTTTGTATCGCGCGTTAATCTTTAGCAATCGCCAGGTTACACTTTAGCTATCGCTATGTTTGGTGTCAAAAGTTGCATGTTTCAATTTGGATGCAATTGATCAAAACTACTTCCTAACGCATAGTAAACGTATCATTTGAAGGAAACACCCTACATTAGAGCATCATATTATTTTCTTAGGCAAAGTAAACATTCCATTAAAAGTTATACTTTGGCTATCGGTAGGTTACACTTTCGTATCGCCTGTTACACTTTAGCTATCGCCTGTTACACTTTAGCTATCGCCATGTTGCCTGTAAGAAGTTGCATGTTTTAATTCGGATGTAATTGATCAAAATTACTTTCTAACGAATAGTAAATGTTCCATTTGAAGGAAACACATCACATTAGCTCATCATACTATTTTCTTAGGGAAATTAAACGTTCCATTAAAAGTTATACTTTAGCTATCGGTAGGTTACACTTTCGTATCACGCGTTAATCTTTAGCAATCGCCAGGTTACACTTTAGCTATCGCCATGTTTCGCATCAAAAGTTGCATGTCTCAATTCGAATGCAATTGATCAAAACTACTTCCTAACGCGTAGTAAATGTTCCATTTGAAGGAAACACCTCACAGTAGCGCATCATAATATTTTCTTAGGCAGAGTAAATGTTCTATTAAAAGTTAAACTTTAGCTATCAATAGGTTACACTTTTGTATCACGCGTTACACTTTAGCAATCGCCAAGTTGCACTTTAGCTATTGCCATGTTCCGCGTTAGAAGTTGCATGTTTCAATTCGGATGCAATTGATTAAAACTACTTCCTAACCCATAGTAAACATTCCATTTGAAGGAAACACCTCACATTGGAGCATCATATTATTTTCTTAGGGAAAGTAAACATTCCATTAAAAGTTACACTTTGACTATCGATAAGTTACACTTTTGTATTGCCTGTTTCACTTTAGCAATCGCCAAGTTACAGTTTAGCTATCGCCATGTTACCCGTAAGAAGTTGCATGTTTCAATTCGGATGTAATTGATCAAAACTACTTCCTAACGCATAGTAAATGTTCCATTTGAAGGAAACACCTCACATTAGTGCATCACACCGTTTTCTTACGGAAAGTAAACGTTCTATTAAAAGTTACACTTTAGCTATCGGTAGGTTACACATTTGTAACGTGCGTTACACTTTAGCAACTGCTAGGTTACATTTTAGCTATCGCCATGTTCTGCGTTAGAAGTTGCATGTTTCAATTCGAATGCAGTTGGTCAAAACTACTTCCAAACGCATAGTAAATGTTCCATTTGATGGAAACACCTCACATTAGAGCATCATACTATTTTCTTAGGCAAAGTGAACGTTCTATTAAAAGTTACACTTTGGCTATCGGTAAGTTACACTTTCATATTGCCCGTTACACTTTTGCAATCGCCAGGTTACACTTTATCTATCGGCATGTTACCCATAAGAAGTTGCATGTTTCAATTCGGATGCAATTGATCAAAACTACTTCCTAATGCATAGTAAACGTTCCATTTGAAGGAAAAACCACACAATAGCACATCATACTATTTTCTTGGGCAAAGTAAATGTTCAATTAAAAGTTACACTTTAGCTATCGGTAAGATCCACTTTCATATTGCCCGTTACACGTTAGCAATCATCAGGTTACACTTTAGCTATTGCCATGTTAACCGTAAGAAGTTTCATGTTTCAATTTAGATGCAATTGATCAAAACTACTTCCTAACAAATAGTAAACATTCCATTTGATGGAAACACCTCAGAGTAGTGCATCATAATGTTCTCTTAGGTAGAGTAAACGTTCCATTAAAAGTTATAATTTAGCTATCGGTAGGTTACACTTTTGTTTTGCGCGTTACACTTTAGCAATCGCCAGGTTACACTTTAGCTATCACCATGTTCAGCGTCAGAAGTTGCATGTTTAATTTTAGATGCAATTGATCAAAACTACTTCCTAACGGATAGTAAACATTTCATTTGAAGGAAACACCTCACATTAGCGCATCATACTGTTTTCTTAGGCAGAGTAAACGTTCCATTAAAAGTTACACTTTAGCTATCTGTAGGATACACTTTCATATCGCGTGTTAATCTTTAGCAATCGCTAGGTTACACTTTAGCTATTGCCATGTTTCGTGTCAGAAGTTGCATGTTTCAATTCGGATGCAATTGATCAAAACTACTTCCTGACACATAGTAAACATTTCATTTGAAGGAAACACCTCACATTAGCTCATTATACTATTTTCTTAGGCAGAGTAAACATTCCATTAAAAGTGAAATTTAGCTATCGGTAGGTTAGACTTTTGTATCCTGTGTTATACTTTTGTAATCGCTAGGTTACACTTTAGCTATCGCCATGTTTCACGTTAGAAGTTGCATGTTTCAATTCGGATGCAATTGATCAAAACTACTTCTTAACGCATAGTAAATATTCCATTTGAAGGAAACGCCTTACATTAGAGCATCATACTGTTTTCTTAGGCACAGTAAGCGTACATTAAAAGTTACACTTTGGCTATCGGTAGGTTACACTTTTGTATCGCCTATCACACCTTAGCAATCGCCAGGTTACACTCTAGCTATTGCCATGTTACCCGTAAGAAGTTGCATGTTTTAATTCGGGTGCAATTGATCAAAACTACTTCTTAACGCATAGTAAGTGTTCTATTTGCATGATACTATTTTCTTTGGCAAAGTAAACGTTCCATTAAAAGTTACACTTTAGCTATTGATAAGTTACACATTTGTATCGCGTGTTACACTTTAGCTATCGCTATGTTCTGTGTTAGAAGTTGCATGTTTCAATTCAGATGCAATTGATCAAAAGTACTTCCAAACGCATAGTAAACGTTCCATTTGAAGGAAACACCTCACACTAGAGCATCATACTATTTTCTTAGGCAAAGTAAACATTCCATTAAAAGTTACACTTTGGCTATCAGTAAGTCACACTTTCGTATCACCCGTTACCCTTTAGCAATCGCCAAGTTACACTTTATCTATCGGCATGTTACCCATTAGAAGTTGCATATTTCCATTCGGATACAATTGGTCAAAACTACTTCTTAATGCATAGCAAACGTTCCATTTGAAGGAAACACCTCACATTAGCGCATCATACTGTTTTCTTAGGCAAAGTAAATGTTCCATTAAAAGTTACACTTTAGCTATCGATAGGATACACTTTCATATCGGCCATTACACTTTAGCAATCGTCAGGTTACACTTTAGCTATCGCCATGTTACCCGTAAGAAGTTGCATGTTTCAATTCAAATGCAATTGATCAAAACTACTTCCTAACATATAGTAAACGTTCCATTTGATGGAAACACCTCAGATTAGCGCATCATAATGTTTTCTTCGGCAGAGTAAACGTTCCATTAAAAGTTACAATTTAGCTATCGGTAGGTTACACATTCATATCGCACGTTTCAATATAACAATCGCCAGGTTACACTTTACCTATCGCCATGTCCACGTCAGAAGTTGCATGTTTCAATTCAGATGCAATTGATCAAAACTACTTCCTAACACATAGTAAACGTTCCATTTGAAGGAAACACTTCACATTAGCGCATCATACTATTTTCTTAGGCAAAGTAAATATTTGATTAAAAGTTACACTTTGGCTATCGGTAGGTTACACTTTTGCATCGCCCGTTACACTTTAGCAATCACCAGGTTACACGTTAGTTATCACCATGTTACCCATAAGAAGTTGCACATTTCAATTCGGATGCAATTGATCAAAACTACTTCCTAACGCATAGTAAACGTTCCATTTGAAGGAAACACCTCACATTAGCTCATCAGACTATTTTCTTAGGCAAAGTAAATGGTGCATTAAAAGTTACACTTTAGCTATTGGTAGGTTACACAATTGTATTGCGCGTTACACTTTAGCAACCGTCAGGTTACATTTAGCTATCACCATGTTCTGCGTTAGAAGTTGCATGTTTCAATTTGGATGCAATTGATCAAACCTACTTCCAAACGCATAATAAACGTTCCATTTGAAGGAAACACCTCACATTAGAGCATCATACTATTTTCTTAGGCAAAGTAAACGTTCCATTAAAAGTTACACTTTGTCTATCAGCAAGTTACACTTTCTATCGCCCATTACACTTTTGCAATCTCCAAGTTACACTTTATCTATCGGCATGTTACCCGTAAGAAGTTGCATGTTTGAATTCGGATGCAATTTATCAAAACCACTTCCTAACGCATAGTAAACGTTCCATTTGAAGGAAACACCTCACATTAGCACATTATACTGGTTTCTTAGGCAAAGTAAATGTACCATTAAAAGTTACGCTTTAACTACCGGTATGATACACTTTTGTATCGCCTGTTACACTTTAGCAATTGTCAGGTTACACTTTAGGTACCACCATGTTAACTGCAAGAAGTTTCATGTTTCAATTCGGATGCAATTGATCAAAACTACTTTCTAACGCATAGTAAACGTTTCATTAGAAGGAAACACCTCACATTAGCGCATCATACTATTTTCTTAGGCAAAGTAAACGTTCCATTAAAAGTTACACTTTGGCTATCGGTAGGTTACACTTTCGTATCGCCTGTTACACTTTAGCAATCGCCAGGATATCCTTTAGCTATCGCCATGTTACACGTAAGAAGTTGCATGTTTCAATTCGGATGCAATTGATCAAAACTACTTCGTAATGCATAGCAAACGTTCCATTTGAAGGAAACACCTCACATTAGCGCATCATCCTGTTTTCTTAGGCAGAGTGAACGTTCCATTAAAAGTTACACTTTAGCAAGCTGTATATTACACTTTTTTATCGCACGTTACACTTTAGTAATTGCTAGGTTACACTTTAGCTATTGCCATGCTACCCGTAAAAAGTTGCATGTTCTAATTTGGATGCAATTGTCCAAAACTACTTTCTAACGCATAGTGAATGTTCCATTCGAAGGAAACACCTCACATTAGCGCATCATACTATTTTTTTAGGCAAAGTAAACATTCCATTAAAAGTTATACTTTAGTTATTGGTTGGTTACACTTTCGTATCTCTCGTTAATCTTTAGTAATCGCCAAGTTACACTTTGGCTATCGCCATGTTTTGCGTCAGAAGTTGCATGATGCAATTGATCAAAACTACTTCCTAACGCATAGTAAACATTCCATTTGAAGGAAACACCTCACATTAGCGCATCATACTATTTTCTTAGGCAGAGTAAATGTTCCATTAAAAGTTACAGTTTGGCTATCGGTAGGTTACACTTTTGTATCGCTTGTTACACTTTAGCAATCGCCAGGTTACACTTTAGCTATTGCCATGTTACCTGTAACAAGTTGAATGTTTCAATTCAGATGCAATTGATCAAAACTACTTCATAACGCATAGTAAACGTCCATTTGAAGGAAACACCTCACATTAGCGCATCATACTATTTTCTTAGGGAAAGTAAACATTCCATTAAATGTTACACTTTAGCTATCGGTTGGTTACACATTTGTATCGCGCATTACACTTTAGCAATCGCCAAGTTACACTTTAGCTATTGCCATGTTAACCGCAAGAAGTTTCACGTTTCAATTTAGATGCAATTGATCAAAACTACTTCCTAACACATAGTAAGCATTCCATTTAATTGAAACACCTCACATTAGTGCATCATAATGTTTTCTTAGGCAGAGTAAATGTTCCATTAAAAGTTACAATTTAGCTATTGGGAGGTTACACTTTCGTATCGCGCGTTACACTTTAGCAATCGCCAGGTTACACTTTAGCTATTATCATGTTTCGCGTCAGAAGTTGCATGTTTCAATTCGGATGCAATTGATCAAAACTACTTTCTATTGCATAGTAAATGTTCCATTTGAAGGAAACACCTCACATTAGCGCATCATACTATTTTCTTAGGCAAAGTAAACATTCCATTAAAAGTTACACTTTGGCTATCGGTAGGTTACACTTTCGTATCGCCTGTTACACTTTAGTAATCGCCAGGATATCCTTTAGCCATCGCCATGTTACACGTAAGAAGTTGCATGTTTCAATTCGGATGCAATTGATCAAAACTACTTCCTAACGCATAGTAAACGTTCCAAATGAAGGAAACACCTCACATTAGCGTATCATCTTGTTTTCTTAGGCAGAGTGAATGTTTCATTAAAAGTTACACTTTAGCAATCTGTAGATTTCACTTTTTTATAACGCGTTACACTTTAGCAATTGCCAGGTTACAATTTAGCTATCGCTATGCTACCCGTAAGAAGTTCCATATTCTAATTCGGATGCAATTGTCCAAAACTACTTTCTAACGCATAGTGAATGTTCCATTTGAAGGAAATACCTCGCATTAGCGCATCATACAACTTTCTTAGGCAAAGTAAACATTTCCTTAAAAGTTACACTTTAGCTATTGGTAGGTTACACTTTCGTATCTCACGTTAATCTTTAGCAATCGACAGGTTACACTTTGGCTGTCACCATGTTTTGCGTCAGAAGTTGCATGTTTCAATTTAGATGGAATTGATCAAAACTACTTCATAACGCATAGTAAACATTCCATTTGAAGGAAACACCTCACATTAGCGCATCATACTGTTTTCTTAGGCAGAGTAAACGTTGCATTAAAAGTTACACTTTGGCTATCGGTAGGTTACACTTTCGTATTGCCTGTTACACTTTAGCAATCGCCAGGTTACACTTTAGCTATTGCCATGTTACCCGTAAGAAGTTGTATGTTTCAATTCAGATGCAATTGATCAAAGCTACTTCTTAACGCATAGTAAATGTTCCATTTGAAGGAAACACCTTACATTCGCACATCATACTGTTTTCTTAGGCAGAGTAAACGTTACATTAAAAGTTACACTTTGGCTATCGGTAGGTTACACTTTCGTATCACCTGTTACACTTTAGCAATGGCCAGGTTACACTTTAGCTATTGCCATGTTACGCGTAACAAGTTGCATGTTTCAATTCGGATGCAATTGATCAAAACTACTTCCTAACGCATAGTAAACGTTCCATTTGAAGGAAACACCTGACATTAGTGCATCATACTATTTTCTTAGGGAAAGTAAACATTCCATTAAAAGTTACACTTTAGCTATCAGTAGGTTACACATTTGTATCGCGCGTTACACTTTAGCAACCGCCAGGTTACACTTTAGCTATCACCATTTTCTGCGTTAGAAGTTGCATGTTTCAATTTGGATGCAATTGATCAAAAGTACTTCCCAACGCATAGTAAATGTTCCATTTGAAGGAAACACCTCACATTAGAGCATCATACTATTTTCTTAGGCAAAGTAAATGTTCCATTAAAAGTTACACTTTTGTATTACCGGTTACACTTTTGCAATCACCAAGTTACACTTTATCTATCGACATGTTACCCGTGAGAAGTTGCATGTTTCAATTCGGATGCAATTGATCAAAACTACTTCCTAATGCATAGCAAATGTTCCATTTGATGGAAACACCTCACATTAGTGCATCATACTATTTTCTTAGGCAGAGTAAACGTTCCATTAAAAGTTACATTTTGGCTATCGGTAGGATACACTTTCGTATCGACCGTTACACTTTAGCAATTGTTAGGTTACACTTTAGCTATCGCCATGTTAACTGTAAGAAGTTTCATGTTTCAATTCGGATGCAATTGATCAAAACTACTTCCTAACACATAGTAATCATTCCATTTGATGGAAACAGCTCACATTAGCGCATCATAATATTTTCTTAGGTAGAGTAAACATTCCATTAAAAGTTAAAATTTAGCTATCGGTAGGTTACACTTTCGTATCATGCATTACACTTTAGCAATCGCCAGGTTACACTTTAGCTATCGCCATGTTCCGGGTCAGAAGTTGCATGTTTAATTTCGGATGTAATTGATCAAACTACTTCCTAACACATAGTAAACGTTCCATTTGAAGGAAACACCTCACATTAGTGCATCATACTGTTTTCTTAGTCAGAGTAAATGTTCCATTAAAGGTTACACTTTACCTATCGGTAGGTTACACTTTTGTATCGCGCGTTAAGCTTTAGCATTCGCCAGGTTACACTTTAGCTATAGCCATGTTTCGTGTCAGAAGTTGCATGTTTCAATTCAGATACAATTGATCAAAACTACTTCCTAACGCATAGAAAATGTTTCATTTGAAGGAAACACCTCACATTAGCGCATCTTAATGTTTTCTTAGGTAGAGTAAATGTTCCATTAAAAGTGAAATTTAGCTATTAGTTAGTTAGAGTTTTGTATCGCGCGTTACACTTTTGCAATCGATAGGTTACTCTTTCGCTATCGCCATGTTTTGCGTTAGAAGTTGCATGTTTCAGTTCGGATGCAATTGATCAAAACTACTTCCTAACGCATAAGAAACGTTCCATTTGAAGAAAACACCTCACATTAGAGCATGATAATGTTTTCTTAGGCAAAGCAAACATTTCATTAAAAGTTACACTTTGGCTATCGGTAGGTTGCACTTTCGTATCTCCTGTTACTCTTTAGCAATCGCCAGATTACATTTTGGCTATCGCCATGTTAGCCGTAAGAAGTTGCATGTTTCAATTTGGATGCAATTGATCAAAATACTTCCTAATGCATAGTAAAAATTTCATTTGAAGGAAACACCTCACATTAGCACATCATACTGTTTTCTTATACATAGTAAACGTCCATTAAAAGTTATACTTTAGCTATCGGTAGGTTACACATTTGTATCACGCGTTATACTTTAGCTATCGCCATGTTCTGCGTCAGAAGTTGCATGTTTTAATTCGGATGCAATTGATCAAAACTACTTCCTAACGCATAGTAAATGTTCCATTTGAAGGAAACACCTCACTTTAGCACATCATACTATTTTCTTAGGCAAAGTAATTATTTCATTAAAAGTTACACTTTAGCTATCGATAGGATACTCTTTCGTATCGCCCGTTACACTTTAGCAATCGTCAGGTTACACTCTAGTTATCACCATGTTACCCGTAAGAAGTTGAAAGTTTCAATTCGGATGCAATTGATCAAAACTACTTCCTAACACATAGTAAATGTTCCATTTGAAGGAAATATCTCACATTAGCGCATCATACTATTTTCTTAAGCAAAGTAAACGTTCCATTAAAAGTTACACTTTAGCTATCGGCAGGTTACACTTTTGCATCGCTTGTTACAGTTTAGCAGTAGTCAAGTTACACTATAGCTATCGCCATGTTACCTGTAAGAAGTTGCACGTTTCAATTCGGATGTAATTGATCAACTACTTCTTAACGCATAGTAATTGTTCCATTTGAAGGAAACACCTCACATTAGCACATCATACTATTTTCTTAGGCAAAGTAAATGTTCCACTAAAAGTTACACTTTAGTTATCGATAGGATACACTTTCGTATCGCCCATTACCCTTTAGCAATTGCTAAGTTATACTTTAGCTATCGCCATGCTACCCGTACGAAGTTGCATGTTTCAATTCAGACACAATTGATCAAAACTACTTCCTAACGCATAGGAAACATTCCATTTGAAGGAAACACCTCACATTAGTGCATCATACTATTTTCTTAGGCATAGTAAACGTTCCATTAAAAGTTACACTTTGGCTATTGGTAGGTTACACTTTTGCATCGCAAGTTACACTCTAGCAATCACCAGGTTACACTTTAGCTATCGCCATGTTACTCGTAAGAAGTTGCATGTTTCAATTCAGATGCAATTTGATCAAAACTACTTCCTAACACGTAGTAAATGTTCCATTTGAAGGAAACAACTCACATTAGCGCATCATACTGTTTTGTATGGCAGAGAAAATGTTCGATTAAAAGTTACACTTTAGCTATCAGTAGGTTACACTTTTGTATCGCGTGTTACACTTTAGCTATCGCCATGTTTTGCGTCCGAAGTTGCATGTTTAATTTTGGATGAAATTGATCAAAACTACTTCCTAACGCATAGTAAACGTTGCATTTGAAGGAAACACCTCACATTAGCACATCATACTGCTTTCTTGGGTTGAGTAAATGTTCCATAAAAGTTAAAGTTTAGCTATCAGTAGGTTACACTTTTGTATCGCATGTTACACTTTAGCTATCGCCAGGTTACACTTTATTTATCGCCATGTTCCGCGTTAGAAGTTGCATGTTTCAATTCGGATGAAATTGATCAAAGCTACTTCCTAACGCATAGTAAACGTTCCATTTGAACGAAACACCTCACATTAGAGCACCATACTATTTTCTTAGGCACAGTAAGCGTTCCATTAAAAGTTACACTTTGGCTATCGGTAGGATACACTTTCGTATTGCCTGTTACACTTTAGCAATCTCCAGGTTACACTTTAGCTATCGCCATGTTACCTGTAAGAAGTTGCATGTTTCAATTCGGATACAATTGATCAAAACTACTTCCTAACGCATAGTAAATGTTCCATTTGAAGGAAACTCCTGGCATTAGTGCATCATACTGTTTTCTTAGGCAAAGTAAACGTTCCATTAAAAGTTACACTTTAGCTATCGATAGGTTACACATTTGTATCGCGCGGTATACTTTAACAATCGCCAGGTGACACTTTAGCTATCACCATTTTCCGTGTCAGAAGTTACGTGTGTAAATTCGGATACAATTGATCAAAACTACTTCGTAACGCATAGTAAATGTTCCATTTGAAGGAAACACCTCACATTAGTGCATCATACTATTTTCTTTGGTAGAGTAAACGTTCCATTAAAAGTTACACTTTAGCTATTGGTAGGTTACACTTTTGAATCGTGCGTTACACTTTAACAATCGCCAGGTTACACTTTAGCTATCGCCATGTTCTGCATTAGAAGTTGCATGTTTCAATTCGGTTGCAATTGATCGAAATTGCTTCCTAACGCATAGTAAACGTTCCATTTGAATGAAACACCTCACAATGGAGCATGATACTATTTTTGCAGGCAAAGTAAACCTTCCATTAGAAGTTATACTTTGGCTATTGGTAGGTTACACTTTTGTATCGCCCGTTACACTTTAGCTGTCATGATGTTACCCGTAAGAAGTTGCATGTTTCAATTCGGATACAATTGATCAAAACTATATTTTAACGCATAGTAAACGGCCCGTTAGAAGGAAACACCTCACATTAGCGCATCATACTATTTTCTTTGGCAAAGTAAACGTTTCAATAAAAGTTACACTTTTGCTATCGATAGGAAACACTTTCGTATCACCCGTTACACTTTAGCAATTGTCAGGTTACACTTTAGCTATTGCCATGTTACTCGTAAGAAGTTACATGTTTCAATCCGGATGCAATTGACCAAAACTACTTCCTAACACATAGTAAACATTCCATTTGAAGGAAAGACCTCACATTAGCGCATCATACTATTTTTTTAGGCAGAGTAAATGTTCCATTAAAAGTTACACTTTAGCTACCGATAGGTTATACTTTTGTATCGCGCGTTACACTTTAGCAATTGTCAGGTTACACTTTAGCTATCGCCGTGTTCTGTGTTAGAAGTTGCATGTTTCAATTCGGATGAAATTGATCAAAGCTACTTCCTAATGCATAGTAAACGTTCCATTTGAAGGAAACCCCTCACATTAGAGCATCATACTGTTTTCTTATGCACAGGAAGCGTTCCATTAAAAGTTACACTTTGGCTATCTGTAGGTTACACTTTTGTATCGCACATTACACTTTAGCAATCGCCGGGTTACACTTTAGCTATCGCCATGTTCCACATTAGAAGTAGCATGTTTCAATTTGGATGCAATTGATCAAAATTACTTCCTAATGCATAGTAAACGGTCCATTTGAAGGAAACACCTCACATTAACGGATCATACTATTTTGTTTGGTAGAGTAAACATTCCATTAAAAGTTACACTTTAGCAATCTGTAGATTACACTTTTTTAACCATGTTCCACTTTAGCAATTGCCAGGTTACACTTTAGCTATCGCCATACTACCCCTAAAAAGTTGCATGTTTCAATTAGGATGCAATTGATCAAAACTACTTCCTAATGCATCGTAAACATTCCATTTGAAGGAAACACCTCACATTCCCGCATCATACTATTTGCTTAGGCGGAGTAAATGTTCCATTAAAAGTTAAACTTTAGCTATCGATAGGTTACACTTTTGTATCGCGTGTTACACTTTAGCAATCGCTAGGTTACACTTTAGATATCGCCATGTTCCGCGTTAGATGTTGCATGTTTCAATTCGGATGAAATTAATAAAAGCGACTTCCTAACGCATAGTAAACGTTCCATTTGAAGGAAACACCTCACATTAAAGCATCATACTATTTTCTTAGGCACAGTAAGCGTTCCATTAAAAGTTAAAATTTGGCTATCGGTAGGATGCACTTTTGCATCACCTGTTACACTTTAGCAATCTCCAGGATACACTTTAGCTATCGCCATGTTACTCTAAGAAGTTGCATGTTTCAATTCGGATGCAATTGATCAAAACTACTTCCTAACGCATAGTAAACGTTCCATTGGAAGGAAACACCTCACATTAGCGCATCATACTGTTTTCTTAGGCACAGTAAATGTTCCATTAAAAGTTACACTTTAGCTATCGATAGGTTACACATTTGTATCGCGCATTACACTTTAGCAATCGCCATGTTACACTTTAGCTATCGCCATGTTCCGCGTTAGAAGTGGCATGTTTTAATTCGGATGCAACTGATCAAAACTACTTCCTAACACATAGTAAACGTTCCATTTCAAGGAAACACCTCACATTAGCGCATCATACTATTTTCTATGGCAAAGTAAACGTTCCATTAAAAGTTACACTTTGGCTATCGGTAGGTTACACATTTGTATTGCGCATTACACTTTAGGAATCGCCATGTTACACTTTAGCTACCGCCACGTTCCACGTTAGAAGTTGCATGTTTTAATTCGGATGCAACTGATCAAAACTACTTCCTAACGCACAGTAAACGTTCCATTTCAAGGAAACACCTCACATTAGCACATCACACTATTTTCTTGGCCAAAATAAACGTTCCATTAAAAGTTACATTCTAGCTATGGGAAGGTTACACTTTCATATTGCCAGTTACACTTTAGCAATCGCTAGGTTACACTTTAGCTATCGCCATGTTACCCATAAGAAGTTGCATGTTTCAATTCGGATGCAATTGACCAAAACTACTTCCTAACGCATAGTAAACGTTCCATTTGAAGGAAACACCTCACATTAGTGCATCATACTATTTTCTTAGGCAGAGTAAACGTTCCATTAAAAGTTACACTTTAGCTATCGGTAGGTTACACTTTTACATTGCGCGTTACACTTTAGCAATTGCCAGGCTACACTTTAGCCATTGCCATGTTCCGCGTTAGAAGTTGCATGTCTCAATTCGGATGCAATTGATCAAAACTACTTCCTAACATATAGTAAACGTTCCATTTGAAGGAAACACCTCACAATGGAGCATGATACAGTTTTTGTAGGCAAAGTAAACCTTCCATTAAAAGTTACACTTTGGCTATTGGTAGGTTACACTTTCGTATCGCCCATTACACTTTAGCTATTGCCATGTTACTCGTAAGACGTTGCATGTTTCAATTCGGATGCAATTGATCGAAACTACTTCTTAACGCATACTAAATGGTCCGTTGGAAGGAAACACCTCACATTAGAGCATCATGCTGTTTTCTTTGGCGAAGTAAACATTCCATTAAAAGTTACACTGTAGCTATCAATAGGATACACTTTCGTATCGCCCGCTACACTTTAGCAATCGTCAGGTTACACTTTAGCTATCGCTATGCTACCTGTAAGAAGTTGTATGTTTCAATTTGGATGCAATTGATCAAAACTACTTCCTAACGCATAGTAAACGTTCCATTTGATGGAAACACCTCACATTAGTGCATCATACTGTTTGCTTAGGCAGAGTAAACGTTCCATTAAAAGTTATATTTTAGATATGGGAAGGTTACACTTTCGTATTGCCTGTTACACTTTAGCAATTGCTAGGTTACACTTTAGCTATCGCCATGTTACCCATAAGAAGTTGCTTGTTTCAATTTGGATGCAATTGATCAAAACTACTTCCTAACGCATAGTAAACGTTCCATTTGAAGGAAACACCTCACATTAGCGCGTCATACTATTTGCTTAGGCAGAGTAAATGTTCCATTAAAAGTTAAATTTAGCTATCGGTAGGTTACACTTTTGTATCACGCGTTACACTTTAGCTATCGCCAGGTTACACTTTAGATATCGCCATGTTCCGCGTTAGAAGTTGCATGTTTCAATTCAGATGAAATTGATCAAAGCTACTTCCTAACCCATAGTAAACATTCCATTTGAAGGAAACACCTCACATTACAGCATCATACTATTTTCTTAGGCACAGTAAGTGTTCCATTAAAAGTTACACTTTGGGTATTGGTAGGTTACACTTTCGTATCGACTGTTACACTTAGGAATCTCCAGGTTACACTTTAGCTATTGCCATGTTACCCGTAAGAAGTTGCATGTTTCAATTCCGATGCAATTGATCAAAACTACTTCCTAACGCATAGTAAACGTTCTAGTTGAAGGAAATACCTCACATTAGCGCATCATACTGTTTTCTTAGGCAAAGTAAATGTTCCATTAAAAGTTACACTTTAGCTATCGGTTGGTTACACATTTGTATCGCGCATTACACTTTAGCAATCACCATGTTACACATTAGCTATCGCCATGTTTCGCGTTAGAAGTGGCTTGTTTTAATTCGGATGCAACTGATCAAAACTACTTCCTAACGCATAGTAAACATTTCATTTGAAGGAAACACCTCACATTAGTGCATCATACTATTTTCTTAGGCAGAGTAAACGTTCCATTAAAAGTTACACTTTAGCTATCGGTAGGTTACACTTCCGTTTCGCGCGTTAATCTTTGGCAATCGCAAGGTTACACTTTAGCTATCGCCATGTTTTGTGTCAAAAGTTGCATGTTTTAATTCGGATGCAATTGATCAAAACTACTTCCTAACGCATAATAAACATTACATTTGATGGAAACACCTCACATTAGTGCATCATACTCATTGCTTAGGCAAAGTAAACGTTCGATTAAAAGTTACACTTTGGCTATCGGTAGGTTACACATTTGTATCGCGCATTACACTTTAGCAATTGCCATGTTACACTTTAGCTACCGCCACATTCTGGGTTAGAAGTTGCATGTTTTAATTCGGATGCAACTGATCAAAACTACTTCTTAACGCATAGTAAACGTTCCATTTGAAGGAAACACCTCACATTAGCGCATGACACTATTTTCTTAGCCAAAGTAAACATTCCATTAAAAGTTACATTTTTGCTATGGGGAGGTTACACATTTGTATTGCCCGTTACACTTTAGCAATCGCTAGGTTACACTTTAGCTATTACCATGTTACCCATAAGAAGTTGCATGTTTCAATTTGGATGCAATTGATCAAAACTACTTCCTACCGCAAAGTAAACGTTCCATTTGAAGGAAACACCTCACATTAGTGCATCATACTATTTTCTTAGGTAGAGTAAACGTTCCATTAAAAGTTACTCTTTAGCTATCGGTAGGTTACACTTTTATATCGCGTGTTACACTTTAGCAATCGCCATGGTCTGCGTTAGAAGTTGCATATCACAATTCGGATGCAATTGATCGAAACTGCTTCCTAACGCATAGTAAATGTTCCATTTGAAGGAAACACCTCACAATGGAGCATGATACTATTTTTGTAGGCAAAGTAAACCTTCCATTAAAAGTTACACTTTGGCTATTGGTAGGTTACAGTTTCGTATTGCCTGTTACACTTTAGCTATCGCCATGTTACTCGTAAGACGTTGCATGTTCCAATTCGGATGCAATGGATCGAAACTACTTCCTAATGCATACTAAATGGTCCATTAGAAGGAAACACCTCACATTAGCGCATCATACTGTTTTCTTTGGTGAGGTAAACGTTCCATTAAAAGTTACACTGTAGCGTTCGATAGGATACACTTTCGTATCGCCCGTTACACTTTAGCAATCGTCAGGTTACACTTTAGCTATCGCTGTGCTTCCCATAAGAAGATGCATGTTTCAATTTGGATGCAATTGATCAAAACAACTTCCCAACGCATAGTAAACGTTCCATTTGAAGGAAACACCTCACATTAGCGCATCATACTATTTGCTTAGGTAGAGTGAACGTTTCATTAAAAGTTACATTTTAGCTATGGCAAGGTTACACTTTCGCATTGCCTGTTACACTTTAGCAATCGCTAGGTTACACTTTAGCTATCGCCATGTTACCCATAAGAAGTTGCATGTTTCAATTCGGATGCAATTGATCAAAACTACTTCCAAACGCATAGTAAACGTTCCATTTGAAGGAAACACCTCACATTAGCGCATCATACTGTTTGCTTAGGCAGAGTAAATGTTCCATCAAAAGTTAAATTTAGCTATCGGTAGGTTACACTTTTGTATGGCGCACTACACTTTAGCTATCGCCAGGTTACGCTTGAGATATTGCCATGTTCCGTGTTACAAGTTGCATGTTTCAATTCAGATGAAATTGATCAAAGCTACTTCCTAACGCATAGTAAACGTTCCATTTGAAGGAAACACCTCACGTTAGAGCATCACACTGTTTTCTTAGGCACAGTAAGTGTTCCATTAAAAGTTACACTTTGGGTATCGGTAGGATACACTTTCGTATCGATTGTTACACTTTAGCAATCTCCAGGTTACACTTTAGCTATTGCCATGTTACCCGTAAGAAGTTGCATGTTTCAATTCGGTTGCAATTGATCAAAACTACTTCGTAACGCATAGTAAACGTCCCATTTGAAGGAAACACCTCACATTAGCGCATCATACTATTTTCTTAGGCAAAGTAAATGTTCCATTAAAAGTTACAATTTCGCTATCGGTTAGTTACACATTGGTATCGCGCATTACACTTTAGCAATCGCCATGTTACACTTTAGCTATCGCCATGTTTCGCGTTAGAAGTGGCTTGTTTTAATTCGGATGCAACTGATCAAAACTACTTCCTAACGCATAGTAAATGTTTCATTTGAAGGAAACACCTCACATTAGCGCATCATACTATTTTCTTAGGCAGAGTAAACGTTCCATTAAAAGTTACACTTTAGCTATCGGTAGGTTGCACTTTCGTATCGCGCGTTAAATTTTAATAATCGCCAGGTTACACTTTAGCTATCGCCTTGTTTTATGTCAGAAGTTGCATGTTTTAATTCGGATGCAATTGATCGAAACTACTTCCTAACGCATAATAAACATTCTATTTGAAGGAAACACCTCACATTAGCGCATCATACTGTTTGCTTAGGCAAAGTAAACATTCCATTAGAAGTTACACTTTGGCTATCGGTAGGTTACACATTTGTATCGCGCATTACACTTTAGCTATCGCCAGGTTACACTTTAGCTTCCGCCACATTCCGCGTTAGAAGTTGGATGTTTTAATTCGGATGCAACTGATCAAAACTACTTCCTAACGCATAGTAAACATTCCATTTGAAGGAAACACCTTACATTAGCGCATCACACTGTTTTCTTAGCCAAAGTAAACATTCCATTAAAAGTTACATTTTAGCTATGGGAAGGTTACGCTTTCGTATTACCCGTTACACTTCAGCAATCACTAGGTTACACTTTAGCTATCGCCAGGTTACCCATAAGAAGTTGCATGTTTCAATTCGGATGCAATTGATCAAAACTATTTCCTAACGCATGGTAAATGTTCGATTTGAAGGAAACACCTCACATTAGTGCATCATACGATTTTCTTTGGCAGAGTAAACGTTCCTTTAAAAGTTACACTTTAGCTATCGGTAGGATACACTTTTGTATCACGTGTTACACTTTAGTAATCCCCAGGTTACACTTTAGGTATCGCCATGTTCTGCGTCAGAAGTTGCATGTCTCAATTTAGATGCAATTGATCGAAATTGCTTCCTAACGCATAGTAAAAGTTCCATTTGAAGGAAACACCTCACAATGGAGGATGATGCTGTTTTTGTTGGCAAAGTAAATCTTCCATTAAAAGTTACACTTTGGCTATTGGTAGGTTACACTTTCGTATCGCCCGTTACACTTTAGCTATCGCCATGTTACCCATAAGAAGTTGCATGTTTCAATTCGGATGCAATTGATCAAAACTACTTCCTAACGCATAGTAAACGGTCCGTTAGAAGGAAACACCTCACATTAGTGCATCATACTATTTTCTTTGGCAAAGTAAACGTTCCATTAAAAGTTACACTTTAGCTATAGATAGGATACACTTTTGTATCGCCCATTACACTTTAACAATCATCATGTTAAACTTTAGCTTTCGCCAAGTTACCCGTAAGAAGTTGCATGTTTCAATTCAGATGCAATTGATCAAAACTACTTGCTAACGCATAGTAAATGTTCCATTTGAAGGAAACACCTCACATTAGCACATCATAATGTTTTGTTAGGCAGAGTAAACATTCCATTAAAAGTTACCATTTAGCAATCGGTAGATTACACTATTTTATTGCACGTTACACTTTAGGAATTGCCAGGTTACACTTTAGCTATCGCCATGCTGCCCGTAAGAAGTTGCATGTTTCAAGTCGGATGCAATTGATCAAAACTACTTCCCAACGCATAGGAAATGTTCCATATGAAGGAAACACCTGACATTAGCGCATCATACTATTTTCTTAGGCAAAGTAAACGTTTCATTAAAAGTTACACTTTACCTATCGGTAGGTTATACTTTCGTATTGCCTGTTACACTTTAGCAATCGCTAGGTTACACTTTAGCTATCGCCATGTTCCGTGTCAGAAGTTGCATGTTTTAATTCGGATGCAACTGATCAAAACTACTTCCGAACGCATAGTAAACGTTCCATTTGAAGGAAATACCTAACATTAGCACATCATACTATTTTCTTGGGCAAAGTAAACGTTCCATTAAAAGTTACACTTTATCTAACAGTAGGTTATACTTTCGTATCGCCCGTTACACTTTTAGCAATCACCAAGTTACACTTTAGCTATCGTCATGTTACCCGAACAAAGTTGCTTGTTTCAATTCAGATGCAATTGATCAAAACTACTTCCTAACGCATAACAAATGCTACGTTTGAAGGAAACACCTCACATTAGTGCATCAAACTATTTTGTTAGGCCGAGTAAATCTTTCATTAAAAGTTACACTTTAGCAATCTGTAGATTACACTTTTTGATCGCATGTTACACTTTAGCAATTGCTAGGTTACAGTTTTGCTATTGCCATGCTAGCCGTAAGAAGTTGCATGTTTCAATTTATTTGCAATTGATCAAAACTACTTCATAACGCATAGTAAACGTTTCATTTGAAGGAAACACCTCACATTAGTGCATCATACTGTTTTCTTAGGCAAAGTAAATGTTCCATTAAAAGTTTCACTTTAGCTATCGGTAGGTTGCACCTTTGTTTCATGCTTTACACTTTAGCTATTGCCATGTTTCGCGTCAAAAATTGCATGTTTTCATTCAAATGCAATTGATCAAAACTACTTCATAACGCATAGTAAACATTCCATTTGAAGGAAGAACCTCATATTAGCGCATCATACTGTTTTCTTAGGCAGAGTAAATGTTCCATTACAAGTTACACTTTAGCTATCGGTAGGTTATACTTTCGTATCGCCCGTTACACTTTAGCAATCACTAGGTTACACTTTAGCTATCGTCATGGTACGCAAAGAAGTTGCATGTTTCAATTTGGATGCAATTGATCAAAATTACTTCCTAACGCATAGTAAACGCTCCATTTGAAGGAAACACCTCACATTAGGGCATCAAACTATTTTGTTAGGCCGAGTAAATGTTCCATTAAAAGTTACACTTTAGCAATCTATAGATTACACTTTTTTATTGCACATTACACTTTAGCAATTGTCAGGTTACAGTTTAGCCATCGCCATGCTACCTGTAAGAAGTTGCATGTTTCAATTCATATGCAATTGATCAAAACCACTTCCTAACGCATAGTAAACGTTCCATTTGAAGGAAACACCTCACATTAGCGCATCATACTATTTTCTTAGCCATAGTAAATGTTCTAGTAAAAGTTACACTTTAACTTTCAGCAGGTTACACCTTCGTATCGCGCGTTGGCATTTAGCTATCCCCATGTTCTACGTCAGAAGTTGCATGTTTCAATTCGAATGCAATTGATCAAAACTACTTCCTAATGCATAGTAAATGTTCCATTTGAAGGAAGAACCTCACATTAGCGCATCATACTATTTTCTTTGGTAGAGTAAATGTTCCATTAAAAGTTACACTTTTGCTATCGATAGGTTACACATTTGTATCGCGTGTTACACTTTAGCAATCGCCAGGTTACACTTTAGCTATCGCCATGTTTCGCGTTAGAAGTTGTATGTTTCAATTCGGATGCAATTGATTAAAACTACTTCCTAATGCATAGTAAGTGTTCCATTTGAAGGAAACACCTCACATTTGCGGATCATACTGGTTTGTTAGGTAGAGTAAACATTCCATTAAAAGTTACACTTTAGCAATCTGTAGATTACACTTTTTTTATGCATGTTACACTTTAGTAATTACCAGGTTACACTTCAGCAATTGCCAGGTTACACTTTAGCTATCGCCATGCTACCCATAAGAAGTTGTATGTTTCAATTCGGATGCAATTCATCAAAACTACTTCCTAACGCATAGAAAATGTTCCATTTGAAGGAAACACCTCACATTAGCGCATCATACTATTTTCTTAGGTAGAGTAAATGTTCCGTTAAAAGTTATACTTTAGCTATCGGTAGGTTATACTTTTGTATCGCACGTTACACTTTAGCAATCGCTAGGTTACACTTTAGCTATCGCCATGTTCCTCGTTAGGAGTTGCATGTTTCAATTTGGATGCAATTGATCAAAACTACTTCCTAACGCGTGGTAAACATTCCATTTCCAAGAATCACCTCACATTAGCACATCAAATTGTTTTCTTAGGCAAAGTAAACATTCCATTAAAAGTTACAGTTTAGCAATCGGTAGATTACACTTATTTATCGCATGTTACATTTTAGCTATCGCCAGGTTATACTTTATCTATCGCCATGTTACTCGTAAGAAGTTGCATGTTTCAATTCAGATGCAATCGATCAAAATTACTTCCTAATGCATAGTAAACATTCCTTTTGAAGGAAACACCTCACAAGAGCGCATCATACTATTTTCCTAGGCAGAGTAAACGTTTCAATAAAAGTTACAGTTTAGCAAATGCTAGATAACACTTTTTATTGCACGATCCACTTTAGCGATTGCTAGATTAGACTTTTGCTATCGCCATGCTAACCGTAAGAAGTTGCATGTTTCAATTCGGATGCAATTGATCAAAACTACTTCCTAACGCATAGTAAACATTCCATTAAAAGGAAATACCTCACATTAGCGGATCATACTGGTTTGTTAGGTAGAGTAAACATTCCATTAAAAGTTACACTTTAACAATCTGTAGATTACACTGTTTTTATGCACGTTACACTTTAGCAATTGCCAAGTTACACTTTCGCTATCGCCATGCTACCCGTAAGAAGTTGCATGTTTCAATTCGGATGCAATTGATCAAAACTACTTCCTAACGCATAGTAAATGTTCCATTTGAAGGAAACACCTCACATTAGCGCATCATACTATTTTCTTAGGCAGAGTAAATGTTCCATTAAAAGTTACACTTTAGCTATCGGTAGGTTACACTTTTGTATCGCGTGTTACACTTTGGCAATCGCCAGGTTATACTTTAGATATCGCCATGTTCCGTGTTAGAAGTTGCATGTTTCAATTCGGATGAAATTGATCAAAGCTACTTCCTAATGCATAGTAAATGTTCCATTTGAAGGAAACACTTCACATTACAGGATCATACCATTTTCTTAGGCACAATAAGCGTTCCGTTAAAAGTTACACTTTGGCTATCGGTAGGATACACTTTCGTATCGCCTGTTACACTTTAGCAATCTCCAGGGTACACTTTAGCTATCGCCATGTTACTCGTAAGAAGTTGTATGTTTCAATTCGGATGCAATTGATCAAAACTACTTCCTAACGCATAGTAAACGATCCATTTGAAGGAAACACCTCACATTAGCGCATCATACTATTTTCTTGGGCAAAGTAAATGTTTCATTAAAAGTTATACTTTAGCTATTAGTAGGTTACACATTTGTATCACACATTACACTTTGCAATCGCCATGTTACACTTTAGCTATCGCCATGTTCCACGTTAGAAGTTGCATGTTTTAATTCGGATGCAACTAATCAAAACTACTTCGTAACGCATAGTAAACGTTCCATTTCAAGGAAACACCTCACATTAGCGTATCATACTATTTTCTTAGGCAAAGTAAACGTTCCATTAAAAGTTACACTTTGGCTATCGGTAGGTTACACATTTGTATCGCGCATTACACTTTAGCAATTGCCATGCTACACTTTAGCTATCGCCATGTTGCGCATTAGAAGTTGCATGTTTTAATTCGGACGCAACTGATCAAAACTACTTCCTAATGCATAGTAAATGTTCCATTTGAAGGAAACACCTCACATTAGCACATCACACTATTTTCTTAGCCAAAGTAAACATTCCATTAAAAGTTACATTTTAGCTATGGGAAGGTTACACTTTCGTATTGCCTGTTACACTTTAGCAATCGCTAGGTTACACTTTAGCTATCGCCATGTTCCATGTCAGAAGTTGCATGTTTTAATTCGGATGCAACTGATCAAAAGTACATCCTAACGCATAGTAAACGTTCCATTTGAAGGAAACACCTCACATTAGCGCATCATACTATTTTCTTAGGCAAAGTAAATATTCCATTAAAAGTTACACTTTAGCTATTAGTAGGTTACACATTTCGTATCATGCGTTACACTTTAGCAATCGGCAAGTTACACGTTAGCTATCGCCATGTTCCGTGTTAGAAATTGCATGTTTCAATGCAGATGCAATTGATCAAAACTACTTCCTAACGCATAGTAAACATTCCATTTGATGGAAACACCTAACATTAGTGCATCATACTGTTTTCTGAGGCAAAGTAAACGTTCCATTAAAAGTTACACTTTAGCTATCGATAGGTTACACTTTCGTATTGCCCGTTACACTTTAGCAATCGCCAGGTTACACTTTAGCTATCATCATGTTACCCGTAAGAAATTGCATGTTTCAATACGGATGCAATTGATCAAAACTACTTCCTAACGCATAGTAAACGTTCCATTTGAAGGAAACACCCACATTAGCGCATCATACTCTTTTCTTAGGCAGAGTAAACATTCTATTAAAAGTTACACTTTAGCAATCTGCGGATCACACTTGTTTATCACATGTTACACTTTAGTAATTGCCAGGTTACTTTTTACCAATCGCCATGCTACCCGTAAGAAGTTGCATGTTTCAATTCGGATGCATTTGATCAAAACTACTTCCTAACACATAGTAAACGTTCCATTTGATGGTTCAAATTAGCGCATTAAGCTATTTTCTTAGGCAAAGTAAACATTCATTAAAAGTTACAATTTAGCTATCGGTAGGTTATGCTTTCGTATCATGCATTACATCTTAACAAATGTCAGGTTACACTTTAGCTATCGCCATGTTCCGCGTCAGAAGTTGCATGTTTTCCGCGTCAGAAGTTGCATGTTTCAATTCGGATGCAATTGATCAAAATTACTTCCTAACGCATAGTAAACATTCCATTTAAAAGACACACCTCACATTAGCGCATCATACTTTTTTCTTAGGCAGAGTAAATGTTCCATTAAAAGTTACACTTTAGCTATCGGTAGGTTACACATTGGTATCGCGCGTTACACTTTAGCAATCGCCAGGTTACATTTTAACTATCGCCATGTTTTGAGTTAGAAGTTGCGTGTTTCAATTCGGAAGCAATTGATCAAAACTACTTCCTAAAGCATAGTAAACGTTCCATTTGAAGGAAACACCTGACATTAGCGGATCATACTGTTTTGTTAGGTAGAGTAATCATTCCATTAAAAGTTACACATTAGCAATCTGTAGATTACACTTTTTTAACGCACGTTACACTTTAGCAATTGGCAAGTTACAGTTTAGCTATCGCCATGCTACCCGTAAGAAGTTGCATGTTTCAATTCTGATGCAATTGATCAAAACTACTCCCAAATGCATAGTAAACATTCCTTTTGAAGGAAACACCTCACATTAGCGCATCATACTATTTTCTTAGGCAGAGTAAACGTTCCATTAAAAGTTAAACCTTAGATATCGATAGGTTACACTTTTGTATCGCGCGTTACACTTTAGCAATCGCCAGGTTACACTTTAGCTATCGCCACGTTCTGCGTTAGAAGTTGCATGTTTCAATTCGGATGAAATTGATCAAAGCTACTTCCTAACGCATAGTAAATGTTCCATTTAAAGGAAAAACCTCACATTAGAGCATCATACTGTTTTCTTAGGCAAAGTATTCGTTCCATTAAAAGTGACACTTTAGCTATCGGTAGGTTACACATTTGTATCACGCGTTACACTTTAGCAATTGTCATGTTTCGCGTTAGAGGTTGCATGTTTTACTTTAGATGCAACTGAACAAAACTACTTCCTAACGCATAGTAAATGTTCCATTTTAAGGAAACACCTGACATTAGCGCATCATACAATTTTCTTAGGCAAAGTAAACGTTCCATTAAAAGTTACACTTTGGCTATAGGTAGGTTACACTTCTGTATCACCTGTTACACTTTAGCAATTGCCAGGTTACACTTTAGCTATCGCCATGTTGCCCGTAAGAAGTTGCATGTTGCAATTCAGATGCAATTGATCAAAACTACTTCCTAACGCATAGTAAACGATCCATTTGAAGGAAACACCCCACATTAGCGCATCATACTATTTTCTTAGGCAAAGTAAACATTCCATTAAAAGTTACACTTTAGCTATCGGTAGGTTACACATTTGTATCGCACATTACACTTTGTAATCACCATGTTACACTTTAGCTATCGCCGTGTTTCACGTTAGAAGTTGCATGTTTTACTTTGGATGCAACTAATCAAAACTACATCGTAACGCATAGTAAACATTCCATTTCAAGGAAACACCTCACATTAGCATATCATACTCTTTTCTTAGGCAAAGTAAACGTTCCATTAAAAGTTACACTTTGGCTATCGGTAGGTTACACATTTGTATCGCGCATCATGCTTTAGCAATTGCCATGTTACACTTTAGCTATCGCCATGTTCTGCATTAGAAGTTGCATGTTTTAATTCGGATGCAACTGATCAAAACTACTTCCTAATGCATAGTAAATGTTCCATTTGAAGGAAACACCTCACATTAGCGCGTCACACTGTTTTCTTAGCCAAAGTAAACGTTCCGTTAAAAGTTACATTTTAGCTATGAGAAGGTTATACTTTCGTATTGCCTGTTACACTTTAGCAATCGCTAGGTTACACTTTAGCTATCGCCATGTTCCGTGTCAGACGTTGTACGTTTTAATTCGGATGCAACTGATCAAAACTACTTCCTAACGCATAGTAAACGTTCCATTTGAAGGAAACACCTCACATTAGAGCATCATACTATTTTTTTAGGCAAAGTAAACATTTCATTAAAAGTTACACTTTAGCTATCAGTAGGTTACATATTTCGTATCACGCGTTACACTCTAGCAATCGCCAAGTTACCCTTTAGTTATCGCCATGTTCCGTGTCAGAAATTGCATGTTTCAATGCGGATGCAATTGATCAAAACTACTTCCTAACGCATAGTAAACGTTCCATTTGAAGGAAACACCTAACATTAGCGCATCATACTGTTTTCTGAGGTAAAGTAAACGTTCCATTAAAAGTTACACTTTAGCTATCGGTAGGTTACACTTTCGTATCGCCTGTTACACTTGAGCAATCGTCAGGTTACACTTTAGCTATTGCCATGTTACCTGTAAGAAATTGCATGTTTCAATATGGATGCAATTGATCAAAACTACTTCCTAACGCATAGTAAACGTTCCATTTGAAGGAAACACCCACATTAGCGCATCATACTCTTTTCTTAGGCAGAGTAAACATTCCATTAAAAGTTACACTTTAGCAATCTGCAGATCACACTTGTTTATCGCACGTTACACTTTAGCAATTGCCAGGTTACAATTTACCTATCACCATGCTACCCATAAGAAGTTGCATGTTTCAATTCGGATGCATTTGATCAAAACTACTTCCTAACACATAGTAAACGTTCCATTTGATGGCCCATATTAGCGCATCAAACTATTTTCTTAGGCAAAGTAAACATTCATTAAAAGTTACAATTTAGCTATTGGTAGGTTATGCTTTCGTATCATGCATTACACCTTAACAAACGTCAGGTTACACTTTAGCTATCGCCATGTTTCATGTCAGAAGTTGCATGTTTCAATTTGGATGCAATTGATCAAAACTACTTCCTAACGCATAGTAAACATTCCATTTAAAAGACACACCTCACATTAGCACATCATACTATTTTCTTAGGCAGAGTAAATGTTCCATTAAAAGTTACACTTTAGCTATCAGTAGGTTACACATTTGTATCGTGCGTTACACTTTAGCAATCGCCAGGTTACATTTTAACTATCGCCATGTTTCGAGTTAGAAGTTGCGTGTTTCAATTCGGATGCAATTGATCAAAACTACTTCCTAAAGCATAGTAAACGTTCCATTTGAAGGAAACACTTGACAGTAGCGGATCATATTGTTTTGTTAGGTAGAGTAATCATTCCATTAAAAGTTACACATTAGCAATCTGTAGATTACACTTTTTTAACACACGTTACACTTTAGCAATTGCCAAGTTACACTTTAGCTATCACCATGCTACTCGTAAGAAGTTGCATGTTTCAATTCAGATGCAATTGATCAAAACTACTCCCTAATGCATAGTAAACATTGCTCTTGAAGGAAACACTTCACATTAGCGCATCATACTATTTTCTTAGGCAGAGTAAACGTTCCATTAAAAGTTAAGCCTTAGATATCGATAGGTTACACTTTTGTATTGCGCGTTACACTTTAGCAATCGGCAGGTTACACTTTAGCTATCGCCATGTTCCGCGTTAGAAGTTGCATGTTTCAATTCGGTCTAAATTGATCAAAGCTACTTCCTAACGCATAGTAAATGTTCCATTTAAAGGAAAAACCTCACATTAGAGCATCATACTATTTTCTTAGGCAAAGTATTCGTTCCATTAAAAGTTACTCTTTAGCTATCGGTAGGTTACACATTTGTATCACGTGTTACACTTTAGCAATTGCCATGTTTCGCGTTAGAGGTTGCATGTTTTACTTCGGATGCAACTGATCAAAACTACTTCCAAACGCATAGTAAATGTTCCATTTCAAGGAAACACCTGACATTAGCGCATCATACTATTTTCTTAGGCAAAGTAAACGTTCCATTAAAAGTTACACTTTGGCTATAGGTAGGTTACACTTCTGTATCACTCGTTACACTTTAGCAATTGCCAGGTTACACTTTAGGTATTGCCATGTTACCCGTAAGAAATTGCATGTTTCAATACGGATGCAATTGATCAAAACTACTTCCTAACGCATAGTAAACGTTCCATTTGAAGGAAACACCCACATTAGCGCATCATACTCTTTTCTTAGGCAGAGTAAACATTCCATTAAAAGTTACACTTTAGCAATCTGCAGATCACACTTGTTTATCGCATGTTACACTTTAGCAATTGCCAGGTTACACTTTAGCTATCGCCATGTTCCGTGTTAGAAATTGCATGTTTCAATGCGGATGCAATTGATCAAAACTACTTCCTAACGCATAGTAAACGTTCCATTTGAAGGAAACACCTAACATTAGCACATCATACTATTTTCTGAGGCAAAGTAAATGTTTCATTAAAAGTTGCACTTTAGCTATCGATAGGTTACACTTTCGTATCGCCCGTTACACTTTAGCTATCGTCATGTTACCTGTAAGAAATTGCATGTTTCAATACGGATGCAATTGATCAAAACTACTTCCTAATGCATACTAAACATTCCATTTGAAGGAAACACCTACATTAGCGCATCATACTCTTTTCTTGGGCAGAGTAAACATTCCATTAAAAGTTACACTTTAGCAATCTGCAGATCACACTTGTTTATCGCACGTTACACTTTAGCAATTGCCAGGTTACACTTTACCTATCGCCATGCTACCCATAAGAAGTTGCATGTTTGAATTTGGATGCATTTGATCAAAACTACTTCCTAACACATAGTAAACGTTCCATTTGATGGCTCAGATTAGCGCATCAAACTATTTTCTTAGGCAAAGTAAACATTCATTAAAAGTTACAATTTAGCTATCGGTAGGTTACGCTTATCATGCATTACACCTTAGCAAATGTCAGGTTACACTTTAGCTATCGCCATGTTCCGTGTCAAAAGTTGCATGTTTCAATTCGGATGCAATTGATTAAAACTACTTCCTAACGCATAGTAAACATTCCATTTAAAAGACACACCTCACATTAGCACATCATACTATTTTCTTAGGCAGAGTAAATGTTCCATTAAAAGTTACACTTTAGCTATCGGTAGGTTACACATTTGTATCGCGCGATACACTTTAGCAATCGCTAGGTTACATTTTAACTATCGCCATGTTTTGAGTTAGAAGTTACGTGTTTCAATTCGGATGCAATTGATTAAAACTACTTCCTAAAGCATAGTAAACGTTCCATTTGAAGGAAACACCTGACATTAGTGGATCATACTATTTTCTTAGGTAGAGTAATCGTTCCATTAAAAGTTACACATTAGCAATCTGTGGATTACACTTTTTTAATGCACGTTACACTTTAGCAATTGTCAAGTTACACTTTAGCTATCGCCATGTTACCCATAAGAAGTTGCATGTTTCAATTTGGACGCAGTTGACCAAAACTTCTTCCAAATGCATAGTAAACATTCCATTTGAAGGAAACACCTCACATTAGTGCATCATACTATTTTCTTTGGTAGAGTAAATGTTCCATTAAAAGTTACACTTTAGCTATCGGTAGGTTACACTTTTGTATCGCACGTTATACTTTAGCAATCACCAGGTTACACTTTAGCTATCACCATGTTCCGCGTTAGAAGTTGTATGTTCCAATTTGGATGCAATTGATCAAAACTACTTCCTAATGCATAGTAAACGGTGCATTTGAAGGAAACACCTCACATTAGTGCATCATATTATTTTCTTAGGCAATGTAAACGTTCCATTAAAAGTTACACTTTAGCAACTGGTAGATTACACTTATTTATCGCACGTTACATTTTAGCTATCGCCATGTTACCCGTAAAAAGTTGTATGTTTCAATTCGGATACAATTGACCAAAACTACTTCGTAACGCATAGTAAACGTTCCATTTGAAGGAAACATGTAACATTAGCTCATCATACTGTTTTCTTAGGCAAAGTAAACATTCCATTAAAAGTTACACTTTAGCTATCAGTAGGTTATACTTTCGTATCACCCGTTACACTTTAGCAATCACCAGGTTACACTTTAGCCATCATCATGTTACTCGAAAGAAGTTGCATGTTTCAATTCGGATGCAATTGATCAAAACTACTTCCTAACGCATAGTAAATGCTCCATTTGAAGGAAACACCTCACATTAGCGCATAAAACTATTTTGTTAGGACGAGTAAATCTTCCATTAAAAGTTACACTTTAGCAAGCTGTAGACTACACTTTTTTATCGCACATTACACTTTAGCAATTGCCAGGTTATGGTTTAGCTATTGCCATGCTACCCGTAAGAAGTTGCATGTTTCAATGCATTTGCAATTGATCAAAACTACTTCCTAATGCATAGTAAATGTTCTATTTGAAGGAAACACCTCACATTAGTGCATCATACTATTTTCTTAGGGAAAGTAAATGTTCCATTAAAAATTACACTTTAGCTATTGGTAGGTTACACCTTCGTATCGTGCGTTACACTTTAGCTATTGCCATGTTCTGCGTCAAAAGTTGCATGTTTCAATTCGAATGCAATTGATCAAAACTACTTCCTAACGCACAGTAAACATTCCATTTGAAAGAAGAACCTCATATTAGCGCATCATACTATTTTCTTAGGCAAAGTAAATGTTCCATTAAAAGTTACACTTTAGCTATCGGTAGGTTATACTTTCGTATCGCCCGTTACACTTTAGCAATCACCAGATTACACTTTAGCGATCGTCTTGTGACCCGAAAGAAGTTGCATGTTTCAATTCGGATGCAATTGATCAAAACTACTTCCTAACGCATAGTAAATGCTCCATTTGAAGGAAACACCTCACATTAGCGCATCAAACTATTTTGTTAGACCGAGTAAATGTTCCATTAAAAGTTACACTTTAGTAATCTGTAGAATAAACTTTTTTATCGCACATTACACTTTAGCAATTGCCAGGTTACAGTTTAGCTATCGCCATGCTATTTGCAAGAAGTTGCATGTTTCAATTCATATGCGACTGATCAAAACTACTTCCTAATGTATAGTAAACGTTCCATATGAAGGAAACAACACACATTAGTGCATCATACTGTTTTCTTAGGCATAGTAAACGTTCCAGTAAAAGTTACACTTTAGCTATTGGTAGGTTACACCTTCGTATCACACGTTACACTTTAGCTATCGACGTGTTCCGTGTCATATGTTGCATGTTTCAATTCGAATGCAATTGATCAAAACTACTTCTTAACGTATAGTAAACATTCCATTTGAAGGAAGAACCTCACAGTAGCGCATGATACTGTTTTCTTAGGCAGAGTAAATGTTCCATTAAATGTTATACTTTTGCTATCGGTAGGTTACACATTTCTATCGCGCGTTACACTTTCGTAAACAGCAGGTTACACTTTAGCTATCGCCATGTTCTGCGTTAGAAGTTGTATGTTTCAATTCGTATGCAATTGATTAAACTATTTCCTAATGCATGGTGAACGCTCCATTTGAAGGAAACACCTCATATTAGCGGATCATACTGGTTTGTTAGGCAGAGTAAACGTTCCATTAAAAGTTACACTTTAGCAATCTATAGATTACACTTTTTTTATGCACGTTACACTTTAGCAATTGCCAGGTTTCACTTTAGCTATCGCCATGCTACCCGTAAGAAGTTGCATGTTTCAATTTGGATGCAATTGATCAAAACTACTTCCTAACACATAGTAAATGTTCCATTTGAAGGAAACACCTCACATTAGCGCATCCTACCGTTTTCTTAGGCAGAGTAAATGTTCCATTAAAAGTTACACATCAGCTATCGGTAGGTTACACTTTTGTATCGTGCGTTACACTTTAGCAATTGCTAGGTTACACTTTAGCTATCGCCATCTTCCGCGTTAGGAGGTGCATGTTTCAATTCAGATGCAATTGATCAAAACTACTTCCTAACGCATAGTAAACGTTCCATTTCAAGGAAACACTCACATTAGCAGATCATATTGTTTTCTTAGGCAAAGTAAACATTCCATTAAAAGTTATAGTTTAGCAATCAGTAGATTACACTTATTTATTGCATGTTACATTTTAGCTATTGCTAGGTTACAATTTAGCTATCGCCATGTTACCCGTAAGAAGTTTCATGTTTCAATTCGGATGCAATTGATCAAAACTACTTCGTAACGCATAGTAAAAGTTCCATTTGAAGGAAACATCTCATAATAGTGCATCATCCTGTTTTCTTAGGTAAAGTAAATGTTCCATTAAAAGTTACACTTTGGCTATTGGTAAATTACACTTTTCTATTGCACGTTACACTTTAACAATTGCCAGGTTACACTTTTGCTATCGCCATGCTACCCGTAAGAAGTTGCACATTTCAATTCAGATGCAATTGATCAAAACTACTTCCTAACGCATAGTAAACGTTCCATTTGAAGGAAACACCTCACATTAGAGCATCATACTATTTTCTTAGGCAAAGTAAACATTCCATTAAAAGTTACACTTTGGCTATCGATAAATTACACTTTCGTATCACCTGTTACACTTTAGCAATCGCCGAGTTACACTTTAGCTGTCGCCATGTTACCCGTAAGAAGTTGCATGCTTCAATTTGGATGCAATTGATCAAAACTACTTCCTAACACATGGTAAACGTTCTAGTTGAAGGAAACACCTCTTATTAGCGCATCATACTGTTTTCTTAGGTAGAGTAAACGTTTCATTAAAAGTTACACTTTAGCAATCAGTAGATTACACTTATTTATCACACGTTACACTTTAGCAATTGCCAGGTTGCACTTTAGCTATCGCCATGCTACCCGTAAGAAGTTGCATGTTTCAATTCAGATGCAATTGATCGAAACTACTTCCTAATGCAAAGTAAACGTTCCATTAAAAGTTACACTTTAGCTATCGGTAGGTTACACTTTTGTATCGCGCATTACACTTTGGTAATCGCCAGGTTACACTTTAGCTATCGCCATGTTCCGCGCCAGAAGTTGTATGTTTCAATTCGGATGCAATTGATCAAAAGTACTTCCTAAGGCATAGTAAACGTTCCATTTGAAGGAAACACCTCACATTAGCGCGTCATACTATTTTCTTAGGCAGAGTTAATGTTCCATTAAAAGTTACACTTTAGCTACACTTTTGTTTCGTGCGTTACACTTTAGTAATCGCCAAGTTACACTTTAGCTATCAGTAGGTTACACTTTTGTTTCGTGCGTTACACTTTAGTAATCGCCAAGTTACACTTTAGCTATCGCCATGTTCCGCGTTAGAAGTAGCATGTTTCAATTCAGATGCAATTGATCAAAACAACTTCCTAATGCATAGAAACGTTCCTTTTAAAGGAGACACCTTGCATTAGAGCATCATACTATTTTTTTAGGCAAAGTAAACGTTCCATTAAGAGTTACAATTTAGCAATTAGTAGGTTACATTTTTGTATCGCGTGTTAATCTTTAGCAGTCGCCAGGTTACACTTTAACTATCGCTATGTTTCGCGTTAGAAGTTGCATGTTTCAATTCGGATGCAATTGATCAAAACTACTTTCTAACACATACTAAACATTCCATTTGAAGGAAACTCCTTACATTAGAGCATCATACTATTTTCTTAGGCAAAGTAAATGTTCCATTAAAAGTTATGGTTTGGCTATTGGTAGGTTACACTTTCGTATCGCTTGTTACACGTTAGCAATCGCTAGGTTACACTTTAGCTATCGCCATGTTTCCCGTAAGAAGTTCTATGTTTCAATTCGGATGCAATTGATCAAAACTACTTCCTAACGCATATTAAATGTTCCATTTGAAGGAAACACCTCACATTAGCGCATCATACTATTTTCTTAGGCAATGTAAACGTTCCATTAAAAGTTACACTTTAGCAATCGGTAGGATACACTTTTGTATCATGCGTTGCACTTTAGCAATCGCCAGGTTACACTTTCGCTATCGCCATGTTTCGCATTAGAAGTTGCATGTTTCAATTCGGATACAATTGTTCAAAACAACTTTCTAACGCATAGTAAACATTCCTTTTGAAGGAGACACCCCACATTAAAGCATCATACTTATTTCTTAGGCAAAGTAAACGTTCCTTTAGAAGTTATAGTTTAGCAATTGGTAGATTACACTTTTTTATCGCACGTTACACTTTAGCAATCGCCTGGTCACACTTTAGCTATCGCCATGCTACCCGTAAAAAGTTGCATGTTTCAATTCAGATGCAATTGATCAAGACTACTTCTTAACGCATAGTGAATGTTCTATTTGAAGGAAACACCTCACATTAGCACATCACACTGTTTTCTTAGACAAAGTAATTGTTCCTTTAAAAGTTACACTTTAGCTATTGGTAGGCTACACTTTCATATCACGCGTTACACTTTAGCAATCGTCAGGTTACACTTTAGCTATCGCCATGATCCCCATCCAAAGTTGCATGTTTCAATTCAGATTCAATTGATCAAAACTACATCCTAACGCATAGTAAACGCTCCATTTGAAGGAAACATCTCACATTAGTGCATCATATTGTTTTCTTAGGCAAAGTAAATGTTCCATTAAAGTTACACATTAGCAATCGGTAGATTACACTTATTTATCGCACGTTACATTTTAGCTATCGCCAGGTTACACTTTACCTATCGCCATGTTACCCGTAAGTAGTTGCATGTTTCAATTCGGATGCAATTGATCAAAACTACTTCATAACATATAGTAAACGTTCCATTTGAAGGAAACACCCAACATTAGTGCATCATACTATTTTCTTAGGCAAGGTAAACGTTCCATTAAAAGTTACACTTTTGCTATCGGTAGGTTACACTTTCGTATCGCTAGGTTACACTTTAGTTATCGCCATGTTACTCGTAAGAAGTTGCATGTTTCAATTTAGATGCAATTGATTAAAACTACTTCCTAACGCATAGTAAACGTTCCATTTGAAGGAAACACCTCATACTAGCGCATCATACTATTTTCTTAGGCAATGTAAACGTTCCATTAAAAGTTACACTTTAGCAATCGGTAGGATACACTTTTGTATCATGCGTTGCACTTTAGCAATCGCCAGGTTACACTTTCGCTATCGCCATGTTTCGCATTAGAAGTTGCATGTTTCAATTCAGATACAATTGTTCAAAACAACTTTCTAACGCATAGTAAACATTCCTTTTGAAGGAGACACCCCACATTAAAGCATCATACTATTTTCTTAGGCAAAGTAAACGTTCCATTAAAAGTTACACTTTAGCTATCGGTAGGTTACACTTTCGTATTGCCCATTACACTTTAGCAATTGCCAGGTTAGACTTTAGCTATCGCAATGCTACCCGTAAGAAGTTGCATGTTTAAATTCGGATGCAATTCATCAAAACTACTTCCTAACGCATAATAAACGTTCCATTTGAAGGATACACCTCGCATTAGCGCATCATACTATTTTCTTAGGCGACGTAAAAGTTTCATTGAAAGTTACACTTTAACTATCAGTAGGTTCTACTTTTGTATCGCACGTTATATTTTAGCAATCGCCGGTTATACTTTAGCAAGCGTCAGAATTTGCATGTTTTAATTCGGATGCAATTGATCAAAACTACTTCCTAACGTATACTAAACGTTTTATTTGAAGGAAACACGTCACATTAGTGCATCATACTATTTTCTTAGGCAGAGTAAACGTTCCATTAAAAGTTACACTTTAGCAATCGGTAGATTACACTTATTTATCATACGTTACACTTTAGCTATTTCTAGGTTACACTTTAACTATCGCCATGTTACCAGTAAGAAGTTGCATCTTGCAATTCGATGCAAATGATCAAAACTACTTCCTAACACATAGTAAACGTTTCATTTGAAGGAAACACCTCACATTAGCGCATCATACTATTTTCTTAGGCAGAGTAAATGTTCCATTGAAAGTTACACTTTAGCAATCAATAGATTACACTTATTTATCCCACATTACACTTTAGCTATCGCCAAGTTACACTTTTGTTATCGATAGTTACCCATAAGAAGTTGCATGTTTCAATTCGGATGCAATCGATCAAAAGTACTTCCTAACGCATAGTAAACATTCCATTTGAAGGAAACACCTCACATTAGTGCATCATACTGTTTTCTTAGGCAGAGTAAAAGTTCCATTAAAAGTTACACTTTAGCAATCAGTAGATTACACTTATTTATCCCACATTACACTTTAGCTATTGCCAGGTTACACTTTTACTATCAGTAGTTACCCACAAGAAGTTGCACATTTCAATTCGGATGCAATTGATCAAAACTACTTCCTAACGCATATTAAATGTTCCATTTGAAGGAAACTCCTCACATTAGCGCATTATACAATTTTCTTAGGCAGAGTAAATGTTCTGTTAAGATTACACTTTTGCTATCGGTAGAATACACTTTCATATTGCGCGTTAATCTTTAGCAATCGTAAGGTTACACTTTAGCTATCGCTATGTTTTGCGTCAGAAGTTGCATGCTTTAATTCGGATACAATTGATCAAAACTACTTCCTAATGCATAGTAAACGATCCATTTGAAGGAAACACCTCACATTAGCGCATCATACTATTTTCTTAGGCAGAGTAAACGTTCCATTAAAAGTTATAGTTTAGCGATCGGTAGATTACACTTTTTTATCGCACATTACACTTTAGCAATCACCATGTTACACTTTAGCTATCGCCATGCTCCTCGAAAAAAGTTGCATGTTTCAATTCGGATGCAATGGATCAAAACCACTTCCTAATGCATAGCAAACGTTTCATTTAAAGGAAACACCTCACATGAGCGCATCATGCTATTTTCATATGCAGAGTAAACGTTCTATTAAAAGTTACACTTTAGCAATCAGTAGATTACACTTATTTATCCCACATTACACTTTAGCTATCGCTAGGTTACACTTTTGCTATCGGTAGTTACCCGTAAGAAGTTGCATGTTTCAATTCGGATGCAATCGATCAAAAGTACTTCCTAACATATAGTAAACGTTCCATTTGAAGGAAACACCTCACATGAGCGCATCATGCTATTTTCATAGGCAGAGTAAAAGTTCCATTAAAAGTTACACTTTAGCAATCGGTAGATTACAATTTTTTATAGCACGTTACATTTTAGCAATGGCCAGGTTACACTTTAGCTATCGCCATGCTACCCGTAAGAAGTTGCATGTTTCAATTCGGATGCAATTGATCAAAACAACTTCCTAACACATAGTAAATGTTCCATTTGAAGGAAACACCTAATATTAGCGCATCATACTATTTTCTTAGACAAAGTAAATGTTCCATTAAAAGTTACACTTTAGTTATTGGTAGGTTACACTTTCGTATCACGCGTTATACTTTAGCAACCAGGTTACACTTTAGTTATCGCCATGTTCTGCGTCTGAAGTTGCATGTTTCAATTCGAATGCAATTGATCAAAACTACTTCCGAACGAATAGTAAATGTTCCATTTGAAGGAAACACCTCACAATGGAGCATGATACTATTTTTGCAATGGCCAGGTTACACTTTAGCTATCGATAGTTTACACTTTCGTATCAGGTGTTACACTTTAGCAATTGCCAGGTTACACTTTAGCTATCGCCATATTTCGCGTCAGAAGTTTCATGTTTCAATTCGGATGCAATTGATCAAAACTACTTTCTAACGCGTAGTAAACGTTCCATTTGTAGGAAACACCTCACATTAGCGCATCATATTGTTTTCTTAGGCAAAGTAAATGTTCCATTAAAAGTTACACATTAGCAATCGGTAGATTTCACTTATTTATCACACGTTACATTTTAGCTATCGCCAAGTTACACTTTACCTATCGCCATGTTACCCATAAGTAGTTCCATGTTTCAATTCGGAGGCAATTGATCAAAACTACTTCGTAACGCAAAGTAAACGTTCCATTTGAAGGAAACACCCAACATTAGCGCATCATACTATTTTCTTAGGCAAAGTAAATGTTCCATTAAAAGTTACACTTTAGCAATCTGTAGATTACACTTTTTATCACATGTTACACTTTAGCAATCTTCAAGTTACACTTTAGCTATCGCCATGTTACCCGTAAGAAGTTGCACATTTCAATTCAGATGCAATTGATTAAAACTACTTCCTAACACATAGTAAACGTTCCATTTGAAGGAAACACCTCACATTAGCGCATCATACTATTTGGTTAGGCAGAGTAAACGTTCCATTAAAAGTTACACTTTAGCAATCTATAGATTACACTTTTTTATCGCACGTTACACTTTAGCAATTGCCAGGTTACACTTTAGCTATCGCCATGCTACCCGTAAGCAGTTGCATGTTTCAATTCAAATGCAATTAATCAAAACTACTTCCTAACGGATAGTAAACATTCCATTTCAAGGAAACACCTCACATTAGCGCATCATACTATTTTCTTAGGCAGAGTAAACATTCCATTAAAAGTTACACTTTAGCTATCGATAGGTTACATATTTGCATCGTGTGTTACACTTTAGCAATCGACAGTTTACACTTTATCTATCACCATGTTTCTCGTTAGAAGTTATGCATTTCAATTCGGATGCAATTGATCAAAACTACTTCCTAACACACAGTAAACATTCCTTTTGAAGGAAACACCTCACATTAGCGCATCATACTGTTTTCTTAGGCAGAGTAAATATTCCATTAAAAGTTACACTTTAGCTATTGGTAAGTTACATATTTGTATCGCGCGTTACACTTCAGCAATTGCCAGTTTACACTTTATCTATCGCCATGTTCCGCGTTAGAAGTTATGCATTTCAATTCAGATGTAATTGATCAAAACTACTTCCTAACACATAGTAAACATTCCTTTTGAAGGAAACACCTCACATTAGAGCATTATGCTATTTTCTTAGGCAAAGTAAACGTTCCATTAAAAGTTACACTTTGGCTATCAGAGAATTATGCTTTCGTATCACCCGTTACACTTTAGCAATACCTAGGTTACACTTTAGCTGTCACCATGTTACCCGTAAGAAGTTGCATCTTTCAATTCGATGCAAATGATCAAAACTATTTTAGAACACATAGTAAACGTTCCATTTGAAGGAAACACCTCACATTAGCGCATCATACTATTTTCTTAGGTAGAGTAAATGTTTTGTTAAAAGTTACACTTTAGCAATCGGTAGATTACACTTATTTATCACACATTACACTTTAGCTATCGCTAGTTACCCATAAGAAGTTGTACATTTCAATTCAGATGCAATTCATCAAAACTACTTCCTAATGCCTAGTAAACGTTCCATTTGAAGGAAACACCTCACATTAGCGTATTATACTATTTTCTTAGGCAAAGTAAACATTCCATTAAAAGTTACACTTTTGCTATCGGTAGGTTACACTTTTGTATCGCCCGTTACACTAGCAATCGCCAGGTTACACTTTAGCTATCGCCACGTTACCCGTAAGAAGTTGCATGTTTCAATTCGGATGCAATTGATCAAAACTACTTCCTAACGCATAGTAAGCATTCCATTTGAAGGAAACACCTCACATTAGCGCATCACACTATTTTCTTAGCCAAAGTAAACGTTCCATTAAAAGTTACACTTTAGCTATTGGTAGGTTACACTTTCATGTCACCCATTATGCTTTAGCAATGGCCAGGTTACACTTTAGCTATTGCCATGTTATGCGTAAGAACTTGCATGTTTCAATTCGAAAGCAATTGATCAAAACTACTTCCCAACGCTATGTAAACGTTCCATTTGAAGGAAACACCTCACATTAGTGCATCATACCATTTTCTTTGGCAGAGTAAACGTTTAATCAAAAGCTACAGTTTAGCAATTGGTAGATTACACATTTTTATCGCACGTTACACTTTAGCAATCGCCAGGTTATACTTTAGCTATCGCCACGCTACCCGTAAGAAGTTGCATGTTTCAATTCAGATGCAATTGTTCAAAACTATTTCCTAACGCAGAGTAAATGTTCCATTTGAAGGAAACACCTCACATTAGCTCATCATGTTATTTTCTTAGGTAGACTAAATGTTTCATTAAAAGTTACACTTTAGCAATCGGTAGATTACAATTTTTTATTGCACGTTACATTTTAGCAATTGCCAGGTTATACTTTAGCTATCGCCATGCAACCTGTAAGAAGTTGCATGTTTCAATTCAGATCCAATTCATCAAAACTACTTCCTAACGCATAGTAAACATTCCATTTGAAGGAAACACCCACATTAGTGCATCATACTGTTTTATTAGGCAAAGTAAACATTCCATTAAAAGTTACACTTTAGCTATCGGTAAGTTACACTTTCGTATCACACGTTACACTTTAGCAATCGCCAGGTTACACTCTAGCTATCACCATGTTACTCGTAAGAAGTTGCATGTTTGAATTCAGATGCAATTGATCAAAACTACTTCCTAACGCATAGTAAACTTTCCATTTGAAGGAAACACCTCACATTAGTGCATCATACTATTGTCTTAGGCAAAGTAAATGTTCCATTAAAAGTTACACTATAGTAATCGGTAGATTACACTTATTTATCGCATGTTACATTTTAGCTATCGCCAGGTTACACTTTAGCTATCGCCATGTTACCCGTAAGTTGTTGCATGTTTCAATTCGGAAGCAATTGATCAAAAGTACTTCGTAACACATAGTAAACATTCCATTTAAAGGAAACACCTAACATTAGTGCATCATACTATTTTCTTAGGCAAAGTAAACATTCCATTAAGAGTTACACTTTCGCTATCTGTAGGTTACACTTTTGGATCGCCAGTTACACTTTAATAATCGCCAGGTTACACTTTAGCTATCGCCATGTTACACGTAAGAAGTTGCACGTTTCCATTCCGATGCAATTGATCAAAACTACTTCCTAACGCATAGTAAACGTTCCATTTGAAGGAAACACCTCACATTAGCGGATCATACTATTTTGTTAGGCAGAGTAAACGTTCCATTAAAAGTTACACTTTAGCAATCTGTAGAATACACTTTTTTATCGCACATTACTCTTTAGCAATTGCCAGGTTACACTTTAGCTATCGCCATGCTACCCATACGAAGTTGTATGTTTCAATTCAGATGCAATTGATCAAAACTACTTCTTAATGCATAGTGAACATTCCATTTGAAGGAAACACCTCACATTAGCGCATCATACTATTTTCTTAGGCAAAGTAAACGTTCCATTAAAAGTTACACTTTAGCTATCGGTAGCTTACCCTTTCGTATCGCGTGTTACACTTTAGCTATTGCCAGGTTACACTTTAGCTATCGCCGTGTTCCGTGTCAAAAGTTGCATGTTTCAATTCGAATGCAATTGACTAAAACTACTTCCTAATGCATAGTAAACATTCCATTTGAAGGAAACACCTCACATTAGTGCATCATATTATCTTCTTAGGCAAAGTAAATGTTCCATTAGAAGTTACACTATAGCAATCGGTAGATTACACTTATTTATCGCATGTTACATTTTAGCTATCACCAGGTTACACTTTAGCTATCGCCATGTTGCCTGTAAGTAGTTGCATGTTTCAATTCGGATGCAATTGATCAAAACAACTTCCTAACACATAGTAAACGTTCCATTTGAAGGAAACACCTAACATTAGCGCATCATACTGTTTTCTTATGCAAAGTAAACATTCCATTAAAAGTTACACTTTCACTATCGGTAGGTTACACTTTTGTATTGCTCGTCACACTTTAGCTATCGCCATGTTACACGTAAGAAGTTGCATGTTTTAATTCCGATGCAATTGATCAAAACTAATTCCTAACGCATAGTAAACATTCCATTCGAAGGAAACACCTCACATTAGTGGATCAAACTATTTTGTTAGGCAGAGTAAACATTCCATGAAAAGTTATACTTTAGCAATCTGTAGATTACACTTTTTTATCGCACGTTACTCTTTAGCAATTGCCAGGTTACACTTTATCTATCACCATGCTGCCCGTAAGAAGTTGCATGTTTCAATTCAGATGCAATTGATCCAAACTACTTCCTAACGCATAGTAAACATTCCATTTGAAGGAAATACCTCACATTAGTGCATCATACTATTTTCTTAGGCAAAGTAAACGTTCTATTCAAAGTTACACTTTAGCAATCTGTAGATTACACTTTTTTATCGCATGTTACACTTTAGCAATTGCCAGGTTACACTTTAGCTAACGCCATGCTACCGTCAGAAGTTGCATGTTTCAATTCGGATGCAATTGATCAAAACTTCTTCCTAACAGATTGTAAATGTTCCATTTGAAGGAAACACCTCACATTAGGGTATCATGCTATTTTCTTAAGCGAAGTAAACATTCCATTAAAAGTTACACTTTAGCTATCGGTAGGTTACACTTTTGTATCGCGCGTTACACTTTAGCAATCGCCAGGTTACACTTTAGCTATCGCCATGTTCCGTGTTAGAAGTGGCATGTTTCAATTCGGATGCAATTGATCAAAATTACTTCCTAACGCATAGTAAATGTTCCATTTGAAGGAGACACCTCACATTAGAGTGTCATACTATTTTCTTAGGCAAAGTAAATGTTCCATTAAAAGTTACACTTTGGCTATCGGTAGGTTACACTTTCGTATTGCCCGCTACACTTTAGCAATGTTAGGTTACACTTTATCTATCGGCATGTTACCCGTAAGAAGTTGTATGTTTCAGTTTGGATGCAATTGATCAAAACTACTTCCTAATACATAGTAAACATTTCATTTGAAGAAAACACCTCACATTAGCGCATCACACAATTTTCTTAGGCAAAGTAAACGTTCCATTAAAAGTTCCACTTTAGCTACTAGTAGGTTACACTTTTGTATCGCGCATTACCCTTTAGCAATCGCTAGGTTACACTTTAGCTATCGCCATGTTTCGCGTGAGAATTTTCATGATTCAATTCGGATGCAAGTGATCAAAACTACTTGTTATGAGTAGTAAACGTTCCATTTGAAGGAAAAACCTCATCTAGCGCATCTTATTGTTTTCTTAGGCACAGTAAATGGTCCATTAAAAGTTACACTTTTGCAATCGGTCGGTTACACTTTTGTATCGCACGTTGCACTTTAGCAATTGCCAGGTTACACTTTAGCTATCGCCGTATTACACTTTAACATTTCATGCATGGATAGAGGACAAATGACAATAGAAAAAGAGAAGACAAAATGGTGGGTACATTTTACCTATCAATTGCATGTTACATTGTATCTATTGCCATGTTACATTTAAACTTACCTTTTATAATTCAACAATTGCATATACAATTTTTCCTCAGTGTGAACCTGTTTCACCTAATGAGTGTTTCATGTTAACAATTAGGTGTTATATTGTAGCTGTTGAATGTTATACTTAAAATTTTGCCGCTTGGTGAACTTGTTCTTCCCAGCTTTCTTCTCCCTTAACTTTAATCTATGAGAAGAATGTATGAGAGGCTTCCACCTTCATTATAGCCATATGCAAGGTATACTATGAAGAAAAGCACAACCTCCAACTTGAATAAGTAGTATACAAACAAGGCGTAACTTCTACCAGATTAAGTAGTATACAAACACTATCCACCAAGTACTTAAGGGAGAATTCCACAAAAGGATATCATGATCAAATGATTTACCAAAAAACAGAAATAACAACTGAAAGTAGTTATCTAATGACTTGGCTATAAATGCAAACAGAAGGATACTTCATGGAATAAGTTTTATGTTCGATATTATACCTACAAATGCAAGTCCAAGTCTCCGAATGAAACTTCCTCTAAAAGAGGTCCACCCTGGTGGGACTCTTCAAACTGAGGATAGACATAACTATTGCTTGACAATAGAAGGCCATCACTATTAGATAAGATATCATCCTATAAAGAAGATTGACTAGCAATTATTGCATGATATGGGTTGCTTGAAGCCGCCACTGTTTCATTTGATTCATTTGCCATGTGCGAGATCTGCAAGACACCATTCACTATTGCATAAGAAGAACTCAATAATGAATGACCACATCTTGATTACTATCCACTATGTTTCAATCATAATATCTTTTCCTACTATGGTTGCAAACAAATTTAACAAAATACGAATATAGTCACAAATTAATGGGCATACCATTCTATTGCATTCATTCTTTTTTTGTCTTTTTCTTCTACAATTGTTCTCCCATGTTGAGACCAATCTTTTAGAACTTGGTCGCCCTTTACGACAAACACGGTGTGGGCTTAAGACCTTATCACTTGAACTATTCATGGTCTCAAGAACATTGTCAATAGGAGTGGCCATTCTATCCTCAGCAGACCTTAACTAATCAAGACGATCTACAACAAAGGCTGTGGTATCCTCAGATTCAATGGCGGCTTTAACTACAGCATCAAATTTCTTGTAAAGTAACTCACACCTTTGCATTTGAGGTTTAAGTTGCTTAATGTCATAGCTTATTTTGATTAACATATACTTCCTTTTGATATTTTTCCTCCATCTATCCAAGACAAACTTTGATGGCACTTCCTCAATATCCTCATGCCAAAGTACTACAAGTAAATACCTGTAAATAATTCCCCTAAACTAGAATAACAAACATGTGCAATTCACATCAATGTTTGCACTATTAAAGGTGACTTCAAATGTTTTTTTCTTTGGCTTATCCCCAACAATATCGCATTCAAGAATAGCGTAATGTTTTATATCTCCTTCAATGTTAGTGAGTTGTGGTTTGCAATCTGCTTTTCCAACAAATTCTACTTTCACCTCTTTGAACTTGGAATGCGTATAAGCTAACTGAAATTGTCTCTCCAATGGTGATTTAGTTGCACAAGGAAGGGTAGTAGTGAATGAACGAAAGTCAGCTTCAAACTCCTTCTCTGCCTTATCCCTCAAAAGAAAATGCCTCTCTTTGGGAAAATGGGGCAGAGCTTCAAGTGGGTTTTGGGAGACTTCAAAAAATAAAAAAGGGGCTTTCTAAATAAAAGGAGATAATGTTCCTTAAGTGAATTTTGTTACATTTTGATTAAAAGTGTTTAATTAATATTGAGGTGGTGTGTGCATTTGAGCTAAATAGTGGTGATCTCATGGCTTTGAATTAAATTGTTGAATGCATTACTAGTGTCAATTATTTCTTATGCATTTGGGATTGCTTTTAAATTATCTTGACATGTTAAATGATGTAATCTTGGAATTTTCCAATTTCTTTTGAAGATGGTTTATTTGGAATTGTAATGTTGCTTAATTCAAGTAAAACTTTAATATTTTAAATTCAAGGAAAGGGAACAAAGCTTCAAATTATTTTTCAGAAATCCCCAAATACTTGCTCCACCCACTTGTTTTTTTTTTTTTTTTTCCTTTTTTCAGATACCCAAGTTCTTTGCAAATGAAGGATAATATGAAGGTTTGTCAATTAACAAGCTACTCTCCCATCGTCCTAAGGATAATTGCATTATAGACTTAGTTAACTAGCACAATTCCTTTAATACAATTACAAAAAATCTTGCCACCCTAAAATCTCCCAAGCTTGTTTTGTCCAAATCACTCTTTTGAACCTAAATTCTCTCCAAATGAAGGATGATAGAAATGTTGTCAATGAACTAGCCACTTTCTTATTGGCCCGAAGGTAATGGCATTATGGTTTAATCAGTCAACTGGTATGATTCATTTAACGTAATTATGAAGAAACCCAATCTCCTTCAAACTTCTTGACCTTGATTCTGCCTTTCTTTTCAACTCAAGTTATTCTCGATGATAGATAAAGGAGGGTCACCAGTCAATTAGCTGTTGTCTAACTATCCTAAGGGAAATTGTGCTATGAACTTAATTAGTGAATGGTTCCTCTAACACAATTAATAAGAATCACCTCCACAACAAAAAACTTAAAAACATTTATGAAAATCCTAGTCAAGCTAGGTATCCTTTTCCAAGCCCTAGACGAATTAGGTAGCCTATTTCAATGTAAGCCTTAGATGAATCAAGTATCAAATCCTTCCTTTTCACAAGAATGGCTAAACATCACTCACAATAATATTAATCATAGATCATACTTGATCATGTCAAAACTAGCAGTGGGACAAACAAAAAATCAAAAATAGAATAAATTTATTTTTACAAAACAAAAGCCATAGTTTGAAACTAAAAAGTAACAAAATACTAATATGGTACTAAAAAGGTATTGTAGGGGTGCTAATTCTTTTCCTATATGTAACCAACCCTCGAAGCCATTTCCTATTACTAAGACCATTTTCTTCAATGTCCGACTTCACCATTTCAATATAAGTTGGTGGTGATTCCATTTTTTATATCCCTTTTCCCAAACCATTTTCAAACTCATAGTTTTTTGTTTGCCACTTCGCATCGTGTGTTAACACTTTGAAAGCATAAATTATCCACTTGTAAGCAAGTGGATCAAAATTCATAGACTTAAGATAATCTACACAGTTGATTTTTTTCATCAATGATTATCCATTTGCATTTTACTCTTTAAAGTATATCATACACTTTAAAGGATCTTAATTCATGTTATTATTGTCCAAAGTTAGCTTCCATATGATGAGATTAGGCCTAGGAAATTTTAATATTTACACAAGCTAACAATCTTATAACTTAATTTGGACCTAGGAAATTTTAACAATTACACAGGCTAACAATTCTATAACTTAATTCATCCACAAATTTAACACCATTGAGCTCCCTTATAGACATGCTAGTTAGGCTATGATACAGTCCTTATTATTAGCAATAGGGTACCCAGAGCACTATATATAAATTTGTAATAGATAGGTGACATTATTTTTTAAAAATAAATTTTTATTAAACTTTCATTAAAAATATTAAATCTCATGGATGAACTATAATACTTGTACATTTAGACTATTTGTACCTATTTTGTTCCTTTTTATTTGGTGAGAAACACTTTTCATAATAAGATACTTTGATTAATACATTTTATTATTTATTTGCTAAGTAATTAAGACTAAGGTCATACTTTTGACATTTCAAGGTTACTGTTAAGTTCCTATTGAAGTGATACTTCTTTTTTTTTTGGCTTTTTCCAACTTTCAACTAAATTTAGTAACTATATTAAATAATAATAGAGGAAGAACATGTGTGACAAATAAGGCCTTAGGTGGATTAACTTCTCTTTTAGTTTGCTTTTATGCTTACAAAGTAATTTTTATTTTGGTCCTTCATAGATTGGTTTATATTTGTTATGGTTTCTCACAGATATGGTTATTTTTATTTTGGTTCCTCATATATAGAATTATTTCTATTTTAGTGCTTTATAGGTGGGGTTACTTCTATTTTGATACCTCATAGATTTGATTATTTTTATTTTAGTCTCTCATATATATGATTGCTTTTATTATAGTTCCTCACAAATGAAATTAGTCCTATTTTAATCCCCACCAAATTGCGTTAGGTTTCAACCAAAATGGTGCCTTTTTAGTTATACCTGTTGAATAAAAAATTGTCACGTGGTTATCACATCAACCAAGTTAACATGCCATATCAACAATAACATGCCTAGTTATCACATCACTTAACACTGTTAACAGTTTATTGATAGAGATAATTGATTAATGGCCATTTAAATATGTGAATAACTTAATTAAAAACTTTTGAGAGTAAAGAACTAAAAAAAAAAAAATTTATCTGTAAGGAATTAAAATAGAAGTTAGTCTTTTATCAAAATTGGTCTAATTTGTAAATAGACCAAAGTATTTTCCACAAAGAGTTATAAGTTATTTGTCGAAAGCAAACAATCAAGCCAAAATTAAATGGAAAATTGTGGAATTTATAAAAGTCAGTCTAGGTAATTATTTAAATTAATTATTATATATAGTGATTTAGAGTGATTAATTTCCCTTAAATTTGATAATTATTATTTTAATATTTCAACCCAATAATTCTTTCAACCTATTTTATTAAAAATAGAAAAAGATTAAATTAATAATAATAAATTATGATAAATTCTTAAGATAATATAAATTTTGGGACCACATAAATACATACTTTTAATTTTGGGTTATTTTCAAGTATACAATCTTAATTACAAAACTTAACAATTAAATCATTTAAATATTTGAAAAATTAAATCACACCTATTAAATTATAAAATTTCCTAAATACACTCTCTCAATTATAAAATTTGACAAATATATTCTTTCAACTATTTAAAAAATTAAACTACACTAAGTTAATTTGTATATATTTCTACAAAACATGAATAAAAAGAGTCAGAAGTAAGATGACACGTTAAGATTTCCAAACATATATAAATTATACATAATTTTGGTTGAAATATTATATATAGTACTCTCCTCAATATTTTTTTTTTCTGAAATTACACTTCCTAGCGAGATAGTTTAACATAATATATGTAGAAACTAATGAAATATTCACAATAACGTCAAACTTAATTATGGGTCAGATAAATTTTGACATTATAATCATTTTTAAAATTTCTAGTATTATAATTATTTAATTAATAATTTTATTTTGACACTTTGGTCTAGTAAAGTTATGAATCATTTAATATAAACATCAGCAAATTTTGTTCCTTCAAAAGCAATTTCAATTGTTAAAAGCAGTTTCAATTGGAAATAAACAGATGTATATTGTTGCTTTTCCATAGAGTAATCTCTTTTTATGATTTTATGGGAACAAGGAAAACAGTAATATAAGAGATTTTCCAATTGAAAATTCTTCCTAAAATAGTAAAATAATTCTAGTAGTTGTTTTCAAAAATAATAACATAATCTTTTAATTTTAGGTCATTTGTTAGTACACAAGCTCAATTATTATAGGATGTGATTTAATTTTTGAATAATTGACAGGATGTGATTATTTTTTCAAATAATCGAGGAGGTATGTTGGCGAAATTATATAATTGAAGGCTGCATGTATTTATATTAGACCCAAGTTAAAATGTTGTGTATATATATTTTTTTTAAAATTTAAACTAATTATATTTTGGTTAATAGAACTGTTTATAAGGATATTATAGGTAAAGCTAATAAAGTACAGATAGATAACCTTCTAAAGAAATGTCAAATTTTGTGAACAAATTTGACATTTTCATTGTCTCATTAAATTTGTGCTAAGTGTGCTTTAGCCATGAAGGAATTAGTTAGTCTTGCAAAAAGTTTTAGTTTTAATTCTTCATGTCATCATGTGCCAAAAAAAGACTACTATTTTTAAATCCGAATCTAGTCGGATAATTCACCAAAATGATCTGTCTTAGCAGGGCAAAACAATAAAAATTATCAAAAGAATACCGCTTAAAATGTTGGTTCTTGTATAACAAAAGAAAATAGATAGTGCCAATTTTGTGGGCCTATATAGCCACTTGCTTCCCATGAAATTTTTTATTACAATATTGTAATTTTTCAAACTATTTATTGAATTATTGTTACTTTTGCCAATGTGACATGCCGTTTATATTTCATGAGAAATTCTTAGATGCACAAACAAATAACTTTCTTTTTGTCAACATCTCAGGATAATGTCAACCGTGATATCTCGTATATGTAAAACTGTGAAATAGACTGACTTCAATTATTTAATTTATTTTTGGTTCATACAGTTTAAGTAAAAAAATTTCAAATTTTTGGGACAATTAACACTAACCTTGTGAGTTAGCAGTTAAATGAATTAATCCTAAACTTAAATTTAAACTTAAACTTAAGATTATATCTAAATTGTAAATTGTAAATTTTTACATTTAAACATACACAATCTATTTATAAACTTGTACATTTCAAAATTATAAATTTTACTTCTTTTGTGAGGTAAATTTCTAAATTTTAAACCTGTACAACTATTAACGAGAAACTCAAGCTATTACCTTTGAGAATTGAAATGCATACCATAGTTTCTACTATTAATTTGATAGAATAATCAACTACTATCTTTTGATTAACAGTGTAGAACTTCCTTCCATTATTCACATAAGTATTATGCGTCCTTGTGAATTAGTTATTACTGCCAAAATGGCAGCTTAACACATTGGCACCTAAACCAATGTCATCACTTACTTTCGCCATATCACTACTATTTTGCTTTTAAGAAGACTTCCTTTTGCCCGAAAATGTAACTCAAGAAACATCTTTATCCTTAACTTGCTTGGAAGACTAGGAAGATTGGTATGGCAATATTGCGATGCAGGAGTGGTGATTTTAAAGAAAAAAATTGTTTTTTGAAAAAAAAGGAAAATATGTTTTAAATAAACATAGAGAGTCACCACTAATTTAAATATTTTGGTAAGATTAGACATATTTAAAAATGGTTTACATTTCAAATATTGAATTTGGACGTGTGGTAATGTTGTCATGATGTGAAGCGGCGATCCATGTTAAAAACTTGAGCTTGTGGATAGGGGAGAAATGGGTTTTCAAATAAAAAATTAGAGTTGCCACCAACTGAGATTGAACTTCCTTTTTAAAAGTGGTGTGCATTTCCTTAAAATTGGGTTTAGTGGTCAAAGCATGTGAGAAATGTATTAGCACCTTTACATGTCCATTTGGTACTAAAATGATCAAGTTAATTTATCTTATTTTAATTTGAAATTTGTTATTGGTTTGATAAAAATTCTAGTTTAGAAAGGGAGATTTCAAAAATAACTTATTTTGAAAAGTACCATTTTCCTTTTAGATGAGGTCTTTTAGAAAATTTATTTGAAACTAACCTCTTCCCTTCCAAGTTGGGTATTTTGAAAAATAAATTTTATTTTAGGAAAGTCCCTTTCCTTTTAGATTGGAGATTTGGAAATAATTCTTAAACTGGACTCCTTTCCTTCTGGATTGTGGGTTTTGGAAAATGGTTTCATATAAAAAATAATATCCCCTTTCCTTTTGGGTTAAGATTTTAACAAATAATTTTTTTGAAAGAAATCCCTTTATTTGTGATACAGAATCATTAGAGATAACTTTTAATGAATTTTGGACTAGTAGGATCCAATTGTTTACCTAGTTTGACTAGGGTTTTTAATCAAAGATCATAATTCAGGACAAGAATTTATTTTATTTCCCTTATTTGATTAGGATTTCCTAGCTTGACTAGTGATTAGGAAAAGAGGTGGATTGCCTAGGTTGATTGAGTTAAGGCCATAATCCCTAAATAAGGCTTGACCTAAAAGGGCAAATTTTATTTGTTGAAGAAAAAAAGGCTTAATCATTTATTTTGGGTGAATCTAAGGTATTCCCCACCCGGAAGCTAAAGACTAATTTCCTTCAAGGTGTAGAGATTGCCAAAGTAAAGTTTACCTCTCCTAACAAAGTCTTTTCCATACACATAGCTTAAATTGAACCCAGGGTATCATGCTTAAGGGATCTAAAGTGAATACACATGTTGTGCAGAATTTCAATTGCATGGGCAAAAATGTTTTAAGGTGCAAAGTTTAAGAATATGAATTTTATGTAGAAAAAACAAAATGCATAAACTGTCAAACCAGAAATATAGAATTGTAAAATTACTATAATAGAATTTTTTTTTTTGGGTAAACTCAGGGTATTCCCCAGCTGATAGCCAGAGACTAATCCCCTTCGAAGCAGAGAGATCACTGAAGTGGGTATGGCCTCTCCCAACAAAGCCTTTTTCATACACACGACCTGGATTGAACCTAGGGCAGCATGCTTAAGGGACCCAGCCATCTACCAACTATGTCGAGCTTTGTTGGTTGCTGTAATAGAACTTAAATATATGCAGAATTGCATAAATTAAATGTGTAGAAAGCAAAAATTGAGTTGAACAATACAAAATTGTTGTATGCAGAAAACAACATTTTAAGACATTGAGTTTAGAATTTAATGTTACAATTTTTATGCATGTAGGATTTGAAATAGCATTCAAAATAGAATTGCAGAATATGCAAAAAAGTTTTCGTGCACACAAAATATAAAAATTAAACATGCAGTATGTGTAGAAGATTAAACATGGTGATATGCTGAAAATTAATGTGCAATTATGTCCAAAATTTATAAATGCTAATGTTAAATTGAATGAGTATGTAAACTACAAATTTTAAACATGATCACAATGAACCCATAAAAGCGAAGAGACAGAAAAGATTGAATACTCATAACATATATGAACACAAATTAAAAACGTAATCCTAACTTAACTAGGATCATGCCTATAAATCCTACACAGTATATTGTTGAAGAGGAACATGAAGAGGAGGAGGAGAAGAAGAACTCGCATGCCTTAAGTATATCCTCCCACGGCCTTGGTTACAAAAGGGGGACTTAATCCTTGAATATACTCCTTGTCAGAGTTTAGAAAACAAGGGCTAGTCTGGTTCTAAAAGGAAGAACAAGCCACCAAAAGAGAACAAAAAGGGAAAGGCTAAAATTCCTAGGGAGAATTCAGCTTGACTATACTACCACTCCTCCTAGCCCCAAGAAAAGAGGGGCTTAATCCCACATGTACTCCTTGAAGGAGATTTAGAAGACAAAGGTAGTGTTGTTCTATGACAGAGAACAAACTAGCATGGGGAGGAAGAGAGGGAATTTTTTTGTGCCCTTCTTGTCGAGCATGCTATTTATATGGATAAAGTTGTAGACAAAAGAATAAATAGTCATAATGGCTCTTTAGTACTCTTAAATGCCTTGTCTTTTTTCTACTCAAACAAAGGAATAAATGACCACAATAACTCTTTAATCCTCTTAAATGCCTTGTCTTTTTCCTATTTAGACAAAGGAATAAATGTTCATGATGCCTCTTTAATCCTCTTAGATGCCTTATCTTCTTCCCAAAATTTTCACATCTCAAATGAAGCTCTCAATGTAGACCATTGATTTTAATTAAGTCTAGTCAATAAAAGCATAAATGGCCACATTATGCACATGAATACTCAAAAAGTAAGTGAACTTTTCCTTCAATTGGATACTTTTGGGCTTTTTGGGCTTGAGCTTCTCTTTCTCTCTCTCTTTTGAGCTAAAATTAAAATTGAAATTAAAATTAAAACAAAAAGTTAAAAATGAAATTAAAATGAAAAACAAGAGGTGTACTAGACAAAATATGGTGTCTACAGGAGGTTAATTACTCATCCTAACTAGATACAAGTCACCTACCCAATTAACATTATGTTTCAATTTTCATTGTTTTCTTCAAATATTAAAAGAAATTAGACCAAGATAATAAGCACCCAATGATCAAAATGAACTTAACTATAAGAAGGACTACCACACTACAAGATTAAAATTGCCCTATCCTAAAGCATGTGAAATAGAGCATGCACTCTCAAGATGAAAAATGACCCGAACCCTAGTTACCCAAACATCATACCATAAGAAATTTAAGACTTGTAAGACCAAACAGGGTAAAAGATCTTAACTTACAAGAAAAGGAGGGAGTATGTACCTTATGGTGTAGTACAATGAATGTGTAATCATTCTCCCCATGATTTGAAGGTGAATGACATATGAGGGACAAATTTGGGGACAACCCTGGCTCAACACATGAGCTTAGTACCTAGGTACAAGAGTTGGGGGTGAGGTGTAGTGTATTGGGTGAGAGTGCAGCAACTATGTGTCTGTGTACGGAGTTAGGTGAAGGTTTTTTCATTGCTTGCCATGGGAGTGTCTATCTGTGTAAGAACAAGGGTAATCAATGAAGGTGTGAGTGTATGACCATGAAAAAGAAGTGGAGCCATGGGAGTAGAGTGCAAGCTTGTAAAAAAAGTGATGTTTAGGCTAAGGTATGAGTAAGAGTGGAACTATGAAAAAGTGGGTAGTGGAGACCATGAATAAGAATGATTTCGTGAGAGAGAAGTGAAAGTAATTTTTTTTTTTTTTTTGTGAAGTAAAGTTATGTAGTCTATAATATTGGGGTATAAGGTGGCCTTTTCATAGTTGTGTTTAGATGTTGTCTTTTGCCCTAACTCTATCTCAATCCATTCTCTATGCTCATCCTTTTCTTAATAAATCTAAAGCCTTTTTATCCCTTATCCCTTAAAAAGTTATCTTCTTCTATTATTTTTTATCAAAAAATTTTGTTTATTTTCTTCTTAATTCTTTTTGTTTTATTCTCTTTTATTTTGAATTTATTTGATGGAAACTAACATTTTATTAATTTTGTTTTATATCATTATTTATTATTATTTTGGGTTTAATTTTATTTCTGGAGGTTTGGACAAAACTTGGGGTCTACATGAGACCTAGCAAAATGTCTCTCCCTTTGGGCTATGAGAAATGGGAGCATATTGCTATACCTGATTTCTATAAATTTTCATGGAGGTTTGAATTGGTTAAAAAAATTGTTTGTTTTGAAAATAGGATATTTGAATAACAATTATTTTGAAAGAGGAAAAAAGGGCCTTGGAGCCTTTGTTTAGTTAATATGTGAAAAGGAGGTTTTGTCATTGGAACCCTTTATTAAGTGGTTTAGGACCCTTAGAGTTCACTACTAAAGCGCACATCCCATCCATACAACACAAGATAAAATAAAAGTTGTAACTAAATTAATTACTACAATCATCCCAAAATAAAGCTACAATTGATTGCATAGGCAACAAAGGATATAAAATAAAAAGGAAATAACACACCACATCATTGGGAAACATCTTAACACATTGATAAATATTCTGAAACTTTAAATTTTCACTAAACACAACTCAAATAAAATAGACAAGTCACACAAGTTAATTCAGATAAAAATAATAAAAAATTTGCACACACTATGATAGTGTGCTTTTCATTTGGGTTTTGGGACATTTGCAAACATTCTTGGCCAAAACTACAATATAGAGTTGCCAATTCAACCAAGCTTTTAAACAATTTATAAGTCATGCATAAATGCCAAATAAACATAATGATATTCCCAAAACATTGAGACAATTCAATCAGTATCTCCAAATCTAAGGTTTCGGTAGCATGCTAAATACCCTAATTTATACCAATTTTCATGAATTTTTGGCACAATGTCCCAACATCAAAGTTGTAGAGCACACAATAAGCAAACCAACAAGACCAAAATTGCCACAAAACTCCAAGGAACTAAATAGTTTCAAGCAACACATTTAGGCTATGAAAATGTCATTTCATGTCCAAGCTCCATTTAGATACTACATACATATATGAACATTTAAGGACCTTTTAGACATATTTAAAAAAGTGGTAAACATGAAAGTTGTAGTTAATTTAACCATGAGTTTAACAAGGCAAAAATCATGCAAAAATTGCTAAGAAAAAGTGGAAATGAAAGAAAATACTCAACATGTCTGGCTGTGTTTGAGATCGTAACAACATGTGTATTGGGTTAATATTTAGTGAAATTCATTTATATTATGAACATATCTTCAACATGAAAGTTTTAGTAAACATTACAAGCTTTCCATAGAGGTAAAATTCATTATCAAAATTGAAGTGAGCATCATCTTACACATATCAAACCAAAGCACAAAATCAAAACTACTCTACTAGGACCTATTTCTAAGTAGCAGCAAGTTCATGCCAAATAAATCTAGATACATATCAAAGTAAAACAAATGATGAGCATCATAGTTGTAGCTAACATCCCAAAGAATCCATAGTCACCAAAATCATGCAAAAATAATAAGAGTAACAATACTTATTACTTGTTTTAATTCCCACCCTAACAATGATCATTCCCATGACATTTTAAGCATTTTTTAGGCATCTTTAGTAAAAGTCATCAAAGTTATATAGGACTAAAAAATAAGACAAAAAGCTAAAGATTATGTAAAAACTCTAAGAAATAAGAGAGATCTTTCCTCTTCAATCAAGAGCTCCCCTTTCCATGAGCAAGATGAAGTTTTGGCTACAAAATGGGGTTGGAAGAGGCTTGGAAGGGTGATTGTGAGTTGTTCCAAGCTCAACACATGAGCAAGGTTGCCTAGGTAGAGAGATAGAAGATTGTTGGAGTAGCTTAGAAGTTAGCAACGAAGGTGGGTGAGATTGTCTTCTATAGAGGGTCTATTGAGGCCCTTATGTAGAAGGGAGTGAGCTACTCTTGAGAAGAAGAAGAGAGAAAATGGGAGAATCTTTAGTTAAATAGGTGTCTTAGGTGAGTATGAGAGAAGTGCATGCTTTTCTAGCAAGAAAATCTCTTGAAGTCTCAATAGGCAAGGACCAAAGGTCTCCTAATTCAAGTTCCAAGGTGGCTTGATAAAAGCCAAACAAAGGGCCGAATAAGGTTGGCATAGAGGGACATTATTTATGCTAAAACAGAGCTAGAAATTGATTGAAAGTATGTCAAAAAGGCTTGGGATCAAGGGATAATGACCTTAGTTCAAAGGGGAGATATATCTTTCATGACATCAAGCTTCCTTGTTTAAATCCTAGTGTCTTTTTAGACTAGTGTAAGGCTAAGAAAAATGCAATAGGAGAGAGGTGTCAACACCCAAATTTGTCTAGAACACAAAATTGGCAATTTTTGAAAAGCTTGCCAAAATGAGAATTCAAGTTTAAGTCCTAAACCATCCAAAAAAACCTCAAAGTAGGAGTTAAAGGCCTTAATTTGGGTTAACAATCCCATCTTGGGCAAATAAGGCCCCTTTTCACACTTAAACTCCTTAAATTAGCAAGTTATAGTTAGAGCATGTGTAATTAAGAAAGTTCTCAAAGAGCAATTTTACCCCTTAATTCACCCCTCCCTTTGAAACCAAGCACCATCCTAAGACTAGTAGTCATATCCTAATCATCCCCTACTTTTGCAAAAACCTGCCAAAAATAGCATTTTGGGCCCAATGGCCCATTTTTTAGTGACTTAGGGTCTATCTAGAAGTGTTCTTATTTTATTGTTTCTAAACTAGCTTTTCTAAAATAAGTTTGGGAATGAATTTAGAAAAGAAAAAATATAAAAAATTTGTTTGGGTGAGATTTATTCTAAAACAATTTTAAGAAGAGTAAAACAAAAAATTTGTTTGGAGAAAGAATACTACATATTTTTGTTCTTGTTGCCTCCTTCTGCCATGAATCTTTTGTTGATGAGATCCTTTAAATCCTATGGTTTTTACAAATTGCCATTCTTTCTCCAAATAGGACCCATGCCAATAGCTAGCAAAGTAATAATCAATGTCTTAGTAGCTCTTGATACTTGCTTGTGAGACTAATGGCATGCACCTAATCAAGTGAAACTTCCACTAGTGCATGAATATGTTTTCTAACAAACTTAGACATGACTCACTTATGAACAAAGACACTTTGCATACTACTCTAGCAATTACAGCTTCAAAGAAGGGGAGATGTTGTACCTTTAGCTATGTTAGGAAAGAAATCAATGACTAAAGAGAATTAGGAAAATGATAGAGGAAAATGGGGCAGAAGAAGAGGAGGAAAGTTTCATTTATTTACTTTATCACCATTAATGAAATTTGTTAATTACAATAATGCCACTATAAAAACAAATTTCTAAAAACCAAAACATCTTTTGGCTATTCTCATTTTTCTATTTCTAAAACAAGTATTTAAGGAACTATTTATCCAAATTTAAAACAAAATACATACATCTAAACAAATTCTTTTGTTCTTTTATTTTTGAAAACATAAAATTGTTTTCAAAAGTAGAAACTAAACAAGCACTTCAATCCCCAAGTAACCAAAAGACCTAGTTTGAACCTTAGAATTCTTTGAATAGTTCAAGCCTATGAAGAACAACCTCTAAATTACCCCTTGAGAGGGTCTAAAACAAGAAACTAGGCCCTTCCAAAGTTTCCTTATTTATAATTGGCCCATTAATAAACCCTAAGGCCTAAAACATTTTTGATAACCCTATTTCCCTAGAGTAATGGGTTAAGCTCATTGAACTTTCCTAGCCTCATGGGCCTAAGCCAAGGCCCATTAAGCTAGGTTGAAGTAGCCCCATTGTTTAAATGTCCTTAAACTCTCCAAAATGGCCCTAATGGGCCCCCTTTTTTCAAATTTAACTCTCAAATTTCAAAGTTGGCCCCTAGAACATCATTTTTGACCTTGGTCAATTCCCTAAAAACCCCTATGTGGTGCCACCCCATGCCACCTAGACATAATGTGCCACATCACCTTTCCACTTCACATAATGGCCATATGGTACCCTTATGTGAAAGTGTAGAATGGTGGCACCCTTATTGGGCATGATGCCCCTCTTGGCCTAAACATCTGCTTAACCCACTCCTAATTAGGCCTTAATCAAGGCCTAACCTAATCTCAAGATCTAATCAACTTAATTTCCAAGAAAGGCCCACTTTCTTGAAAATAAAGTTAAAGAGTGGATCAAATCAAATTTAGACCTTTGACCCCATAAACTTAATCACCATATGTCTAACCTTATTTGGGCCATCATTGTGGTCCTCCTTCATGGCCTTATAAGGCCCCTAACCTAGCTTGGACTAATCCTAACTTAACTTTCAAGAAAAGTCCCCTTTCTTGAAAATCAAGTTAGTTTCCTAGACTTGACTTGGTCAAACAATATCTCATTGACCTTAGGTTAGACCAAGTAAGTTGTGCAGCACTCAAACCCTATTTTGTATCCACAAAAATGTGCTTGGCTTACTCAAAGCAAGCCTGACCCACCCCTTTACCCATCTTCCACAAAGGGTTTCCTATCTCATAACTTTGACCACTCTTGACCTATTAGGAAACCCTATCCTTCACCTTAAAATCACCTTAGAGGTGGCCAATCTCATTAGGCAATGTCCTTAACTCTCTTTTAACTCCACAATTAACCATAAAACAAAATTCCTTAGGTCCAAATAAAACATTTGTGTTCAATTAAACTTGCCTCTTTGACCCTCCTTAGCCCTTGGACTCACTTGGGGTGCACAAAGAGCTTATGTTGGCAACCACTCTTGCTTTACGAGAGTTTCCCCTTTAATTCCCCATGAATCTCTCTTAGCCTATGTACCAATTTTGTACTATTGTTTTGTTCCTTTTCTTTGACCTAGGAGTTGGACATAACCTCATTTTAGGTCTTCAAAGTTTATCACTTGAGTCTCCTGTGAGTGAAGCCAAGAGAACTTGTCTCTTTAGGGTTTGTGTGTCTGATGATGTGGATATATAGGGTGCTTGTCTCAGTGCAAAGGTGGAACATGATGGATTTTAATGAGGTAGAGATTGTGAAAATTGAAATTTGAATTGCAAAAAAGGGCTCGAGAAGGGACGATGATGGAGTATTGCACTGGCCTTGATTGGCAGAGTGTTGGCAAAGTGTGGTTGGATCATATGATTAGTTTAGTGGCATTAGAAATTACACTACTAATGATATGGAGACCTAGACATGGATTAGAGATTGTTGAACAAGGCAAGAATAGATACCTATTTCAATTTCACAATCAAAGAAATAAGAAGAGGGTACAGAGAGGGGAACCATGGTTCTTCAACAAGCACATATTAGTCCTTAAAGAGATAAACACTGATGACTAGCAATTAGTGATTAAGTTGTATAAAACTCCATTTTGGTTTAAGGTTTATGATTTACCCTTGAAACTAGATGGAAGAAGTTGCTAAGACTTTAGGGAATGCAAGTAGGGAGTTTGTGGAGTAGGAAGTAGCTATAGAGTGGAGGCTAGGAAATTATTTGTGAATTCATATTATTTTGGGCCTAGAACAACCTTGCAGAGAGTTATGATGATACAAGACCCTGATAGCAATGTCATAAAGGTGCTTCTAAAATATGAATGAATATCAAATTTTTGCCATCTAAGTGGCCGAATTATACATATCTTTAAAGATTGTGATGAAATTGAGTAGCAAGGAGGAGATGAATTTGAGGATCTGGACAATCTTTAGTTTGGACCATGGATGTGCACCTTTGCGCAAAAGCCATTATCACATATGGAGGGTAACCAAAATATAGGGGAGAATGTTAAGAAAGTGTTGTATAAGTAATGAGTTCATTATAGTATCAAGCAGCTAGCTAATCCTAGCAATGGGTCTAAGAGAGCAATTGACAGAAGGGTGGCAGAAGAGTTTACAGAAGAGATTAATTTCATCCTTATCTCACTTGGGGGCATTCAATTAAGAAGTAAAAAGGGAGTAAACGAGACAGTATTGAGCTGTTAGTAAAACATGATGTTAGCAGTAAATTTAATGCAAATGGGAGTGAAATTTTGGAGGTGTTAGGACATGGCATAAAAAAGAAGGTGGTAGTTAATGGAACACATAGGATGAAATAGGGGGTGATTAGTGAAAATTATGAGCATATGGGTAATAGTGCAGGAGGCATAAGGGGGTTATTAATGATGATAAAACTGATAACTTAGATAGTGGTGGAGTTCATGTGAATTAGGCCAACAAGACTAACAATATGGAAACTAGTGCCCATGCAATGCATCATGATGTGGGACATTGTGAAAACCATGTTGAAGATACAAGTGAAAATATAAGACCTGTGTGTACACAAAATAGACAAGGGGTAGGGGCTTAATGTGGAAAACGGTTGGCCAGGAGTACAACTCATAGTGAGGAGGCTTTACAAGTTAGTGGAAATAAGAGACAGGCTAATAGAAATTTTGATAATCAGCTGTTTGGGGAAATGATAGATAAGGAGATGCAGGGAAGCAAGAAGTGAAATTTATTTCGAAGTGGTAGAGTTTATTGGGCAACCCCACCAGTAGCCATGAAAATCCTAAATTGGAACTGAGCCCATGGGTAGTTTGTTCAATGAGGAAATTGGTAGTTTTTGAAGATCCCACTCTAGTTTTCCTTATGGAAACTAAGAGATTCTCAAATGAGATAAACAAGTTTAAAGGGTGTGTGGATATGAACATATGGTGGGTGTTGATTGTGCAGGGCAAGGGAAGAGTAAAGCCAATGGCTTGGCATGTCCTTGGAGTAATAACCTAGAGGTTGAGTTCTAACCTATGGGGCTTAACCATTTAGACATGAAGGTTAAAGGTGGTGTTGATGGGAATTGGTGAAGAGCCATTGGATTTTATGGGTTCCCAAAACAGTCATGAAATAAAGAATTTTCTGATAATTCAAATTTACCATGGTTGGTTTTTGGTGATTTTAATGCAATTCTATAAGTAGATGAAGAATTGGGAGGCAATGAGGTGACTTTTACACAACTCTGTGGTTCCTAAAATTGTGTACATTAGAACTAGTTGTACAATGTAGTATTTATGATGAGCCAATTTACTTAGACAAATGGTAGAGAAAGGGAGGCATATATTCAGGAAAGACTTGATAAGGCTTTAGCAACAAAGGGATGGCAAACCATGTTCCTATATTCTGAGGTTTCTGTGCTACCAAGGTACAAATCAGATTGCTCACCCATTTCCATTTATTTTGGTATAAAGTTAGTACATCTAGAAAAACAAAAGAAATGTTCAAATTTGAAGAGCACTGGTTGTTAGATGAAAATATAAATATAGTGGGAATGCATGAATGAGAAGGGATAATCTAGTGGAAAAAATTAAGATATGTGGTAGTGATTTGCAAAATTTGGGAGCTTAAAAAGGATTTAGGCCGCTTACCAAAAAGTTAACAAGCTCCGAGGAACTTAACATGGCAAAAGGAAATAGAATTAGAGTTTGATGACCTTATCAAATAGGAGGAGGTTTTGTGGTATTTGCAATCAAGAGCAAATTAGCTAGCACACGGAGATAAGAATACTAAATTCTTCCATGGGAAGACCTCACAATGAAAAGATTGAAATATCATTGAGAAGATTTCAGATGATAAGGGGTGGATGGTCTAAAAGGAGAGGAGATTTCATTGGTGATGACATCTTATTTCATTGACCTTTTTAGTAGTAGTGGGACCTCAAGTGTAGAATATGTGGTTGAAGTGATTAGGGGGAGAGTTACAGAAGAGTTGTGCTCCTTGTTGGATAATGATTTCATAAGGGAAGAAGTGTTGTTAGCCTTGAAACAAATGCATCAGCCTTAATGGCTTACCTGCATTATTCTACCAAAAGTTTTGGGATATTGTGGGCGATTTAGTGGTGGAAACAATGCTCCAAATCCTTAATAATGGTATGAAATCCTCTAATCTTAATCATACTCAATTTGTTTGATCCCTAAAGTTAAAAACCCCACTCATACAAGTAATTTTTGTTTAATGGTCCTTGTAATGTTGCTTTTAAACTGATTACTAAGACACTATCAAATGGATTGAAGTTAGCCCTCCTAAACATTGTCAATGAATTCTAGAGTGCTTTTGTTCTTGGTCAGCTCATTGTTGATAATACCCTAATAGCTTATGAAATTTTTCATTATTTGCAAAAGAAAACATTGGGCAAGAAGGGCTATATTGCTACAAAATTGGGCATGTCTAAATCCTATGACAAAGTGTAATGGTCTTTTTTGGAACAGGTTATGATAAGTATGGGTTTTTCTAATAGATGGATCTTTGTGGTTTTAAAGTGTGTAACTACTGTGTCATTCTCACTTCTTATTAATGGTCAGCTAAAGCACAAATTCTTGCCAAAATGTGGGCTCAGACAAGGTGACCCCCTTTATCCCTACTTGTTTATCTTATGTGCTGAGGTATTTTCTAGCTTGAATTCTAGGGAGCGGATGCAAAACCACTTGCACACAATTTAGATTGCTCAAATAGTCTCTTGTATATCATACTTATTCTTTATAGATCATAGCATCATTTTTTGTAGATCATTTGAATATGAAGTCAGGTGCTTGATGAGTGTAAAGGATGTGTACCAAAAAGCTTCTAGTAAACAAATCAACTTGGACAAATCAGAACTCTCATATAGTTGAAATGTGCCAACTTCCTACAAAAATGAGATCTAGAGTTAGATGGGAATAAATGTGATTAAGAGAGACTAGAAGTATTTGGGTTTTCCTGCCTTTATGGGTAAATTAAAAAACAAGGTATTTGATTTTGTCCAAGAGAGGGGATGGAAGAAGCTCAAGGGGTGGAAGGAGAAGCCATTGTCTAGGATGGGAAAGAAGGTTTTAATTAAAGTTGTGGCCTAATTGATACCCACTTACATTATGGGTTATTTCAAACTTTCTACCTTTATATATCATAATATTGAAAAAAAAATTGCAAACTTTTGGTGGTGAAAAGGGCGGGAGAGGAAAATTCACTAGGTGAGTTAAGATAGATTGTGTAAGGCAAAGAGGATGAGAGGTTTGGGGTTTAGGAGTTTTCAAGCTTTCAATGGTGCTCTCTTAGCTAAACAGGGTTGGAGAATACTTCACCATATGGAATCCTTAATTATGAAAACCATTGAAGGCCATTACTTTCCCAAGCAGAGTTTCTTTCAATCAAATTTGGGTTATAGACCCAATTACACTTGAAAAGCATTTGGGGGAGTAAATGGATTCTTGAATAAGGGTGCAGATAGGTAGTTGTTAATGGGTCTTTTATGCAAATTTGGGAGGATAAATGACTCCTGGGTCAAAGTAGAGGTAAATCTTAGTTGCCAAGATTTGACTCAGTTTCCAAGTTAAGTGATCTTATTGATAATGATTTAAGGACATGGAAGAGGCCATTGGTAAATGCTATCTTTTTGCCTTTCGAAGTGAGTCAAATCCTATATATTCCTTTGACTTGATTAAATAGAGCTTAGAATGGCACAAAAAGTGATGAATGCTATCTTGAAATTGTTGTAGATTGAAGAATTTCATCTTTATGTAATACCGCCTTTGAACAATGGACCTTGCAATTAATTCATTCTCTTCTCAGTTAAGCAAACTTCACCTTTCGTCTTGAAATTGTTCCTAACAAGACAATTAAGAGAAATGCAATTAGACTATTGGGGCTCATTTAAATGGGCTTAAAAAAAAGGCTTTTATCTATTGCTTTTTTTAGAATGACTTTTATTAGAAGTTAAAGTTATTTTATTATTGAATACAGTATTTAGAAGTTTTTTTAAGTGAAAAAGTAGGTTGATGCTAAAATAAAAAAGCACTTTTGATTTGTAAAATTATGGAAAAGGACATACATAAACACTTTTTTATATAACCTTTGAGTTAAAAAAAAGTAAAATTTTATTACAAAATTTAAAACTTTTTAGTTTGAAATAAACTGTTGGTTTCCACTTTTGCATATTTAGCTTAAATTAAAATTTAAAAATAAATAAAATTAATTAGCATAATAATGCATTATTTGTAAATTGCTACAAAATAATATATTGCCATCATACATGATAAGATTGCAAGTTGATAATACATCTTGCAAACTGATAAGTAGATAATATATTAGCATGATAATGCATTATTTGTTGCAAAAACTAATTTATAAAAGAAAAGTACTTGTCATTTTGGAAATAATACATCTTGCAAACTAATAAGTAGAAAGTATATTTTATATTGTTATCATTTAGTTTTAGTTAAATTGTTGTGTGCTTCTTAGTCTATGATAATATGAATAGATTACTAGACTCTACGAATTAGAAATTTCTTCTCTTAGGAGAGACTTTTTTTTTTTTTTTACTAATTTACACTTCCCTTCTGAATTGTCAAAACAAGAGAAGTAAAAAATCAATTAGAGAGTAAAGGAGACCTTTTACAATGTTCAATTTCAACAAATTTTTTTTTACCAAAAATAGGAAATCTTTAACCCTTACTAGAAAAGAAGAGATCCATCACTCAATAGAGTTGTATTAACAATTATAAATGCTAAATGGAACAATTCATGAGTCCTAATTCTATGCAGGGAAACAACCTGATAATTATTGTTGATATGCGACGCAAAGCGGCAAACAAAAAAGGGTTTTAAAAATGGTTTAGGAAAATGAATCAAAAATGGATTCGCTATAGACTTAAATTGAAATGGTGAAGTTTGACACTGAAGAAAATGGTTTGCATGGATTGGTTATGTGTAGGGAATGTATTAGCACCCTTACAATACCCTTTTGATACTACATTGTTGTTTTGTTTCTTTTTGATTTTAGAACTGTGCTTTTTGTTTGGTAAAACAAATTTATTCTGTTTTTGGGCATTTGTTTGGCCCACTACTAGTTTTACATATAATTAAGTGTAATCCGTGATTAAAACTGTTAGTGAGTGGTGTTAAACCATTCATGTGGAAAGGAAGGATTTGATGCCAGGTTCATTGAGGCCTTATGTTGAAAGCTTGAGCCTAGGCTAACTAAGGCTTAGAAGAGTACCAACTTGACTATAGTTTTCAAAAGGCAATGATTCTTTATAATCATGTTAGGGGAACCATACTAAACACTTGACTAGGCTCATAACATGACTACCCTTAGGATAATGGGAGAGTGATCATATGCATGACCCCTTCCGTAATCATTGTTAGGAAGAATCTGGGTTTAAGAAGAAGAAAGTGAAACAAGATCAAGGTCAAAAGGCCTTGAACGAAGGCGGTGACCATTTATAATCACGTTAGAGGAATCACATAAAATGCTTGACAAGGCTTATAATGCGATTACCCTCAAAATAGTTAGAAAGTGGTCATATGCATAATCGCTTACCCTATCCATCAATGGGAAGAATCTTGGTTTAAGAAGAGGGTTTACAGAAGTCAAGTCCATGGCCAAAGGGTCTTAGGTGAATGTGGTGATCTTTATAATCACATTAGAAAAACCATGCCAAATGTTTGACTAGATTTATAACATGACTACCCTCAAAATAGTTGGAAAGTGATCATATGCATGACCTTTAACCCTATCCATCATTGGGAAGAATCTAGATTTAGGAAGAGAAGTAGTGGAAGTTGAATATATGATTAAAAGTTTTTTTTTGGCAAAATTTATGATCATGCCAAATGTTTGACTAAACTCATGACATAATCACTGTCAAGAAAATTGAGAAATGGTTGAATAGATTACTATAGCTAAACCAAAATAAATAAGAATAATTTAAACCAAACTACACCAAACTAGAGCCAATTTCAGTTGGTTTTTAGTCAAATTTAATTGGTTTGTTTGCATATAATCAAGTTTGTCTAGTTTGAACACTCTTATCAATTAGATAGGGATGCCAAAATGGGCCAACTTGTCCCAGCCTGTTTAACTCGCATAGGTCCACAATTAAGTAGGGCAGGGTGAGCTGGTTCGTATAATTGGCAGGTTAAAAAATCTCAACTCAATCATCCCATAACAGGCTATGGGTTAAGCGGGCTAAACCGTTGATAATTAAGAAAAGAAAAAATTAGTTAAAATTCAAATAAAATATCTTATTAAATAAAATTATAAGCCAAACATAATATTTTAAATTAAAAATAATTCAAGTTTTAATTAAGTCTTAAATTAAATCACAAATTACAAACTATCATTAAAATTTTTAGTCTCAAAATCAAATTCTAATTCCATAATACTAATAATAATCTACAATTGGCTTCTAACTCTCACCAATTAGATTTACTTACACCACCAAATTACATACACACATTCATGTAGTAATTAAAATGTAATATCAATATAGTAACTACCATAAATAAGTAAAAGTAATAACCCACATCATCTTCATTGTTTTGTTCTTCATATTCAATTGTGAATTGTTTGTGATAGGAACTTAGGCATGTGTTTCATTTTCATTGCAGGTCAAACCCATGTGTTTAGCCTACCCTAACCTGCGTTGACTAGTGGGTTATGCAGGGCAGGTTAATTTATGTGTGAATAAATGGGTCACCTATATAGTAACCCAACTTGCCCCTTATGTGGGGCAAGGTGGATTGGCCTAATGGGCCAGACCTATTTTGACATCCCTACAATTAGGTAGATTGCACATGTAGATTTCCATTTTGTTCATTATTTGGCCTTCTAGAAGGAGACCTCTGTCACCTTAATTTTTTATTTAGTTATTTGTTTCTTTTATTTAATTTCCTATTTCATTAATTTACCCATTTTGTTTCCTCCTTCTTTCTCCTCTTGGGTCTAGTTGCCCCCCCCCTCTTTTGTTTCTTTTTTCTAATCGTTGTCTTGTGCTATTAACCAATTTTCCTCTTTCTTCAATTGGCGCCATCAAAAAATCTCTTTAAAAAAATGTGAGTGCCTCTTTGAGAGAGAGAGAGAGCACCCTTTCCTTTTTTCTGTTATTTCCCACCTACCCCTTAACCAATTTCTTCTACCACTTTCTATTTTGTTTCTTTATTTCCCATTACTGATTTTTCTTTTTTGAATTTCATTTTCAGTTTTAGCTACTTCTTTTAGCCTTTTTATTTTGATGCTTTCAAATGTTTCCACCATATTCCCTCTATTCTTTTCTTTTTATTTTAAGCTATTTTATTGTATTTTCTTCTTATGTTTATCCCTTTACTCATTCTTATTTTATTTTACATTTTACATGTTCTAGTTTCCTTTTTATTTCTTTGGGTTTCTTGCTGTTATCTTTTTTTCTCTTTATGTATTTTGATTTTCTTATATACTATCTCTTTTTTACTTTCCTTATGTTGTTTCTATTTCTTTTCTTGTGTTGATTTTTTAAATGTCATGAATCTTGTGTTTTATTTGCTTTGGTTTGAAGAAGACCTTTTATTTATTTTATTTTATTTATTTAATTTATTTTGGTCAAACTAAATTAGGTGCTACAACTATAAACATGAAGTTACTAGTGCATCCTACATGATGTAGTAGTAAAAATAGGGTACTATGAGCAAAATGGAAATCTACATGCGCAATCTAGCTAATTGATAAGAGTGTTCAAAACTAGACAAACTTGATTATATGTAAACAATTCAATTAATTTTGACTAAAAAATGACCAAAATTGACTCTAATTTGGTGTAGTTTGGTTTAAATTATTCTTATTTATTTTGGTTCAATTTGATTGTCGGGTTGCCAAATTTTTTTTCCATCTGACCAACCAAAACTATCCATATGTTGCAAAGGTATTCCCATATACTGAATCCTCACATTTAGTAGCCAACGTTGACATGCTTAAGCACAATTTTGGTCAATAACTTTCATGTTTATCCTCTTAGAGTTCCACCTAAAGTCAAATTTAATTCAATGGTTTAATCATTTTATAAAGAGAAAACATCCAAAATAGCTTGAGCACATTTTCAAATTGAGAGCAACAATCAAATAACACTAAGCATGTGCACAGCCCACTATCTCCTCCTTCTCTGCTTCTTTCCTCAAAGATAGAGATGGAGAGTGTCACCATCTTACTAGGCTTTTAGCAAATTTTCTTGATTTGCTTCTTTTGCCACTCTTCTACTCTTCTCTCTTAGCCATTCACCAACCTTAAGTCTTTGCACTTCCTTCTCTCAAGGTACTTCTAGTTTTCTCTCTACATCATTCATTATTCTTCTCCTAAATAGCACTCAAATTGCAACTTCAATCATTGCTCTTAATCTTTTGTTCTTTTCTTTTGTTTCAAATCCTATTGAAAATGGTGGCTTTGTACCATATTGGAAGCTTCAAAAGTAGTTTCCTCTTATTTCTCACATTTTTCTTCAAACCAATTCTCTGTAGGGATTATGCCGATCTATTCATTCTTAATGACTTGAGTTAATTGATTGTGCATTTAAACCAAACCAACTGAATAGATCAAAACTGAAATATACTTATTTTGGTTTGGATCAAGTGTAGTCCTAGATGGCCCAATGTTTGGCTGAAGGTTTTAGAAATTTTAAATGGTTGATTTGGTTGAGATTTTGCCACGAGCCCAACTGAACTAACTTACTAAACACACCTACTAAATGATGATTTAAGTTGTAACTTAAGATCATCAAACATCGCTAATGGTATGCGTCACACTTAGGCATTTCAACTAGATGCAAAAAAGCGACTTATCTAGAATCCTACAGTTAGAAGTTGGAGTCATCACCAATATTTTTTGGATGGTATGATTGGCCATTGGAAAAAAGGAAAGTGAAAAGGTATGGTCTCTATAGACCCTTAATTTTGTTTGGAACCCCCAAAAATAATCCTATAAATTAATTCAGAAGTTTTATTTGCTTAATTAAGGAGTTTTTTGGATTTAAAATAGGTAAAGTTGAAGGATTTAGGGGTATTTAGTTTTAAACAAGAAAATTGTAATAAATAGCAGTGAGCCCCAAAAATAAAAAGGAACCCAAGGGTGAATTCAAAATTGTTTCTACTTCTTTTTTAAAAAAATTATCAAGGCTAAAATGGGTAAATTAAAAGGATCAAAGGGTACCTTTAGGTAAACTTTTTTCTTTTTACACCAATTTTATTTCAAAAAATGAGAAGAACAAAACAAGAGAAAAAATAAAGGTGAAGATGTGGAAATGAGGGTGGAAAACAAAGAATAGGAAGATGGCTTGGAAAAATAGAAAAAAAAAGAATTGTGTCGACATGCGATGCAGAATGTGGCCAACAAAAAAAATGAAAATGAGTTGGAAAACGTGTTCAAGAGAAAAAAAATAGAGTTACCACCAATTTATATTGAAATGGTGAAGTCAGACACTGAAGAAAATGGTCTGCATAATAGAAAATAGGTTCAAAGGTTAATTATATGTAAGAAAGGTATTAGCATCCCTACAATGCCCCTTTATTGCTTTTTGGTTTCAAAATTATGTTTTTGTTTTGCAAAATAAATTTATTCTGGCTTTGGGATTTTGGTTTGTCTCACTACTAGTTTTGCACATGACCAGGCATAATCCAGGATTAGTACCATTAGTGAGTGGTGTTTAGTCATTCCTATGGAAAAGAAGGATTTGATGTCTAGTTTGTCCAGGTCTCACATCAAAACTTTGTGCCTATGTTGACTAGGGCTTGGAAGAGTACCTAGCTTAAATTGTGGCTTTAGGGGTGAAAAGCAATGATTCATTATAATCATGTTAAAGGTTCCATACCAAACACTTGACTAGGTTCATAACGTGACTACCCTCAAAATAATGGGAGAATGGTCATATGCATGACCCTTCCTTATCTATCGTAGGGAAGAATCTAGGGTTTAGAAAAAGGAAGTGAAACTAGGACAAGGTCAAATGGTTTTAAGCAAAGGTTGTGATCCTTTATAATCATGTTTGAGGAAGCATGCCAAAAGTTTGACAAGGCTTATAATGCAATTATCCTCAAGATAGTTGGAAAGTGGTCATACACAAGACCCCTCACATTGTCCATTGTCCTCAAGAATCTGGGGTTTAGAAAAGGGAAGTGAAACTTGGTCAAGGTCATATGGTTTCAAGCAAAGGTTGTGATTCTTTATAATCATATTAAAGGAGCCACACCAAACGCTTGACTAGGCACATAACGCAATTATCCTAAAGATAGTTGGAAAGTGGTTATATGCATGATCCCTCACACTACCATCATCAAGGAAGAATCTAGGGTTTAGAAAGAGGGTTTGTAGAAGTCAGGTCTAAGGCCAAAGGGTCTTGAGTGAAGAGGGTGATCCTTTATAACTACATTAGAGGAACCATGCTGAACGCTTGACTAAGTTCATAATGCAACTACCCTTAAGATAATTGAAACGTGGTCATACACATGACCCTTCCCATCCATCATTAAGAAGAATTTGAGGTATAGAAAGAGGGAAAAAAAGTTTCATAAGGTCATGGTGAGAAAAGCAAGCACAAATTCCTAGCATTTGATTTCATTATAATGAATTTTTAAGTGAAGACAGCTCAAAATAAAACTTATAAAGTTTGAGATAGATCCACCCAATGCTCTATCATACAATTCTTTTGAACATGCACCCCCAACATATTCAAGGCATGAATAACGTAGATAAAATCATTATTACATACGATTGTTCATCAAATCAGGATATAAACACATCACACATTGAAGTAACAAGGAATGGGGTCTGTGTTGGGAAAACATCCCTTTAGCACATGAAACCAAGGCATACAACTTTTCATGAGAAGAGGAGATCAAGGAATGGGAGAAACTTGTATTGAGAACATTTATATTCCAATATATATGCAAACTCTCATTAGAATGGGAAATCCAAAAACAAGGGGAACATGCATCGGATACTCTCCTCTCTTTACAATTAAATTTAGTAGTGGGGAAAAGGAGATCTAGAAACAAGGGTGCACTAGAGAGGTTATGTCTACACGTAGCATTAACTAAAGCATAGGCAAGCAAGCATGCTGCCTTGCACTAGATTCATACTTGAACACCGCTTTTAAAAGTCCCAATTAAGCAAGCAAATGAGCTTGAAAAATTCTATAAAAATTAGGAAAGGTTTCCAAGATGCTAAATATGATCACATGACCTCATTTTCCTAAGAAACATCCCCAATCAAATTAATTTTTTTTTCCAGGTAAGTGAGCTATTCTAGATAGAACCTAATTTAGAGTCACTGAAAAGATTAACTTGGAAAGTGGACCTAATGAACTCATTTTGCTTGCAAATTTTTAACGTAGAAAAAATTAGGACAAAAGATGCTAATTAAGTTCAGAACCTAACAAAAAACTTTTCAGACAGTGTAGGGGACCGCATTCTAAACAGTAGAGAAAATTCAAATGTTTCACACATTAAAATCATTCATTTCAACCCAAATTTTACATATAACATAGGTAACACATGGATTATGAAAAGAATTACAGAATTTAGGACTCATTTGCTATTTTAAATCAAATTAATCCTCACATTGTAGAGAGATGGCTTCAATATTGGGTAGCCAGAAAGAAAAATTTAGAAATCATAGCAAACCAGTCCAAAATAATTTAAAAATTTTACATGCATGTGATAACATATGAAAAAACAAGTCTACAAAATTTCACATTATTCCAAACTCATTTGCTACCTCAAATCAATTTAATCCTAGAGCTATAAAGAATGCACATCAACATAGGATAGCTAGGAAGAAAAATTTAGAAACCAAAGTAAGTCAGCCCATAATGATTTAAAATTTTTATAGGAGCATAATACACATTTAAGATGATGTCCACAAAATTTCACAACAATTGAAGTTCATTTGGACATTTAAATGAATGCAAATCAGGGATGCATTCACTGATGCTCTGGGATAGGACCGTCTATGAAAACAATTTCAAAATCTATACCAAATGAAGTTAGAATGCTTTCAAATTTTTACAAGAATATGCTGACATATGAGAGATCATGTTCAAAATCATAAAAAACAGAGTTCATTTGCTTCTCCAATTAATTCTAAACAACCAACAAAACAATTAAGGATTAGTGCAGTAGTAGATCTTCTACTTACATTTTGTCAAACATCTTGGGGACTATTCTCACACATTTGTTTGCAAAACTAAATCAAGCTATGGTTCAGCAACTAGATCACAAAATTGCAACCAAAACCAAAAGGAGTGGTAAGATTTAAGATTTAGAAGCTTACCTAGTGGGAGAGTGGGCTCGCTTCCTTCTCCTTCTTCCCCTCTTCCTTCTTCCTTGTTTCAGCCACTTCTTTCTCTCTTTCTTTGTAGAAGGGGCACCTCTCTAGCTCTTTTTCATGCCATCTCTTCTCTTTCAATTCCTCTCTTCTTCTTCTCTTTAGCTGTGCTCCCCTTTCTCCATTCCCCTTCACGCCCCTCTAGATTTTCCCCCTCTCTATGCGCGTGGGTGTGTGACTGAATGGCCTTCCCCCTTCCTCTCATGGCTTCCACTCTTCTTCTTTTCCTTTTTACTTCTTAATTCTTTTTTTTTTTCCTTTCATTTGCTGACCTCTTTTCTATTTACTTTTTATTTTGTTTTCTTGCCTTTTCTTCTCTATAATTAGCCATCCCTCTTGCTTCCTTTACTTATCTTCATTTTTTGTTTATTTATTTTGCTTTATGTTTTTGTACTTTTATATTTTTGCATTTTTATATTTTTCTTTTCTATTCTCTATTTTGAAATCCTTCTTTTTGTATTTCTGATTTCATTTTCTTTTGTATTATTTTCTTCTTCTTTTTACTTGCTTTTTACTTTGATGTGATTGTCTTTATGTTGTTTTATAACTAATATTTATACCATTTTATTTATCTTTACTTTTATTTTTATTTATTTTGGCCGAACCAAATTAGGTGTTTACAAAGTGAAAGTGGAAAGGAGGAAGAAATTAGGAAAGGAGAAGCAAGAGGAAACTAAGGAAGAGAATAGGAAAAACATAAAGCAATAGGAAGAGTGATTTGGGCAAAAGGAAAAAATAGAGAGGAAAAAAAGTAAAAGGGGAGGCATGATAGAGGTGGATACACAGTCCTTCACCAAGAGGGACTAGTCTTTGGACACTCACATTGAAGGGGATTCTTGTGTTTTTGCTGAGTAGCACACCCACTAGGTGGAGGGAGTGAATTCGAGCGCAGAGAGATTTAAAGAGGAGAGAGGGAATCAGGGTGAGGGAAATTTATTGAGAGTGGAAAGAATGTTGTGATGATTGTTTGAGACAGTGAACAAAGGAGAGCAAGGGGCATTCGGAGTTCATACCATCATTCTTCATGAGACCTATATCATAGAGAGGTCATAGGTAGAGTTGTTAATTTTGGCCTAACTTAGTGGACTAGCCTAAAGCTACCAAAAAAATGAAGGGTTAGTTTGTAGAATTTTAGTCTGAACAAAATCAGGCCATTTTTGGCTTGGCCGAAATTAGCTTGATTTTTTTAAATTTTTTTACTTCCAAATTCAACCTACCCTTTAACCATGACCCAACTCCTTCTCAACCCACCCATGGGCCATGACATTGCCCTTTTCTATGCACCCATGAATTATGTCATATAGTTAAATTTTTATAAATAATTTAAGAGTAGTTTAACATTTGAGATTTACATATTAAATTATTAAATTTAATAATAAAAATTTTGTGAAAATAAATTTTTAGTAAGATTAAATTTACAAAATATTTATGTTAATTTATAATTTAAGTTTAGGTTTAGATTTATGGTTAGATTTAGTTTTATATTCAAATTTAAGTTTAAGTTTAAGATTAGGATGTAGCAACCCATTGGACTAGCCTGTTTAATTGCCAACCCTGTAGGGTTAAGGTTAGAGTCACTTTTTTTACCCAAAAAAAATCAAGCCATTTTTGGCCCAAATGGAAATGGCTCGGTCTTGATCTGCACCAGCCTGTTTAATAGCTCTAGTCGCAAGGAAAACATTTGGTGTTTTGCTTCTGTTATGCACATGCTTGGAGAAGGCATCTAGAGGAGAAACTAGGATACTCGAGAAAGGAAATGAAATTTCAAAGATGGAGTAGAGCACTTGAATCGCATAAGAGGAACTTGCATGATCCATAAACATAGGCATGAGCATCATGACTAGAGGTGAAAGGTGGAGCATTGATCATTAGGTATGAAGGCACTTGCTCTTACAAAAGGCACTTGAGGACTCCATAAGCACACCCATGCTTTAACTTGCTCAGTGTTGCATTGGTGGCAATTCCTTATAGGATTGAAGCTTGATTAACTTCTTCCACCTTTGGTTTAGTGTTCCTTTTGGGTTTTGTTTCATATTTTTGAGGTGCTTTTGGGTGTAAAATGTAGCAGTGTTGATTTTTTGTTGCATATGGATCATTGCATGACCCCATTATCGTGTGCACTCCCCCTTTTACAAACCTATGTTAGTGCCAATGTTTTTTTGTGTGCTAATTGGCTGCCATGGTGCAGTTTGTCTTGCCTAATCAATAGTCATCATGGCAATTTGTGTTACTAAGTGTTGGTTGCTACTACTTTAGTATTCTTACTTGGGATTGCTATGATATTTTTTTTCTATTTTTAGTAATCATCTGCTGCTATAGTGTGATTAAACATGTGTGCTAGCTGTTTGGATTTGATAGAGTCTTAACATGCTCTATTCTTTCTAAAATTTTGAGTGGCATCCTTTACATTTTAGCATGTCCTTGTAAAAATTTAGGTCAATCCGAGTGGGTTTGCTATGGTTTTTTAAATTTTGTTTCTAGTTGTCCTGTTTTGGAATTGTTTCTGTACAGCCTCAAATTTAATTTGATTTAAAATAGAGAATGATTTCCAAATGCTGTAATCCTTTGTGGGACAATTAAACCGAATGTTAGCAACTTGCATACAAAATTTGGTTTGAAATGAACTTAGTCAGTGTCTAAAATAATTGAGTTTCTCTTGCTGTCTAAAAAGAAATCCTATGCCATGTCTAAAACTTTTTTACATTGATTTTTAGCATTATTTCACTCCATTGGTTCCAATTTTTTGTGTGCAAATTAAAATGCATGCTGCCTTGCTCATATAAAAGTTTCAAAGTAAGAGGAGCTAGTAAGGTTTACTTTTTGAATCCCTCTTTTCAATGACTCTATATTGGACTTGCTAATTGGTGCAGCTTACTTACATAAAAATCTGATTTAATTGGTGGTGTTTTTAATAAAGAAAGGTCATGGAAATCATTTTTAACGTTCCTAATTTTTTTTTAGAAAATTTTGGGCCCAATTGCTAGCTTAATTGAGGCTATTGTAAAACATGGTTTAGATGAGGACTTAAAGCTTAATGATTGTGATCCTTGATATTTTTGAATGTGCCTTAGTTGATCTTTTGGGGCATGCAAATCATGTTCAGCATCTATTACATTCTCGCATTGCATTTGGGCTCATAGTGCTTGATTTTTTCTTCATGCATATGGTTTGTTAAACCTTATTTGGATGACTATGTACACGTGATGAAGTGAGTGCTTGTGTAGATATATCAGCATAGTGGAGCTTAGAGGTTGCTTCATGATTTGATTCTTATGTGTAAATTTGCTCTCTAATTGTCATTGAGCATGGTCAAGTTTACTAATGTGCATACCTCGTACCTCTAGATTAGTGTGCAGTTTGATTATGTGCACTAAGCATGAATTTGATGTCATTCTCCCCTTTGTTGATCACATAGTGTTTTAAAATGTAAAGACATCCTAATTTGGTCTTGCTTATTGTTTTCGAAATGGTTTTGGGTTTTGAGTTCTATGAGCAATTGGTATGGTTTCCCTCATTTATTTGCAAGTGAATTTGCTATTCCATTTAAATTTACTATGATAAAAAATGATAGGCTTTCTTATGATGGATCATTGGTTGAGTGTGGAGTCACTCGCTAGTGATCTTGAGGGGAGGTAATGGTTTAGGTCCAATCTAGAGGGAAATGACTTATTCATTGCCTCTAATAAGGCCTATTGGCATTTTGACCCTCTTCTGAAAATCCTTAGGTTTGGAAAGTGAAGCAAAACCCAATAACCTTCCAACGATGAATTATAGGTTGAGTGTGGAATCACTCTCTGCTTTTTCGGAGGAAGATAACCAAGTTGATCTATTCTAGAGGGAGACAATTTACTTACTATCTCTATAACGCCTATTGGTATTTTCTCTTACTTTTTCAAAATCTGGTTTTAAGCCTTAATTTAAAACGGTAAACTTCTTGACGATGAATCATAGGTCAAGTGAGGAGTCACTTTCCTATTATTTTGAGGGGGTATACTCGAGTGGATTCGCTCTAGAGGGAAAAAATCAACCTAGCATCTCCATAAGATTTATTGATATTTCCTCTTGTTTTTTGGAAATCTAGTTTTGAAATTAAAGATATAAAATGGTAAATTTTCCAACGACAAAGTACGAGACAGGATGTGGAGTCACTTGTTGAAAATTTGAGGGAGAGTATTCAAGTATGCCCAATACCCTTAACAAAGTTTATTGGTTTTTCTTTATCCATCCACTTGAACAAGCTCTAGTCAAGCCAAGTGTCTATTTTCAAACCCTAGTCAAGCTAGTTACTCCTCTTATTTCCAAAAGTCCTAGTTGAGCTTTGCATTCAATTTCTAAACTCAATCGAACGAGCAAACCCTCATCAAGCTAGGTATTTCCTTAAATCCAGAACCCCTAGTCAAGCTAAGCCTTCGGTTTTGATGTAAGTCATAGACAAATTAGACATTGGGTCTTTCTTTCCACAGGAATGGCTTGAATTCCACCCACTAAGTGAATCAATTAAGGATCATCTTTGAACATGTGCAAAGGCCAATAGTGAGGCATTCAAAAATTAAAACAATTAAAGTTTTTTGAGACTTAGAGCATGTTTAAAAACTAGAAAAGTGGTATTGAAAAGCTGTTGTAAGGTGATAACACCTTTCCAATACATAAACAACCCTTGAACTTGATTTTTGTAACACAAATCATACTTACAGTGTCCAACCTCACCATTTCAATCTAAGCCAGTGGCAACTCCAAAATTTTCATATTTTGTCCTAAGCCCTTTTCAAAACTTGTTTTTACTTGAGTTTTTAGTTGCCGCTCCACATTGCATGTTGACACTCTTCTAACTAGAGTCTAAGTTCAAGGATTGCTTATGCTTAATAAAGGTATTAGCACCCTTAAGACACTTGTTGGAACTTAATGAAACCTAGGCTAGCTTTAGCTTACCTTAATGAAGGCTCACTATGATCTATGTGACTATCTTGACTAACCATAAGAACTTGATACTTAAGGTGAAGGTGTGAACTTTTTGAAACCCTAATTAACTATTTAATTTAACTAAGTTCAAATATGGAAGGTAATTTAATTAATTAAGACTCCTATACTCCTAGGTTAATTAAGGAAGAAGTGAATTAACCAAGGCTCCTAGATTCCTTAATTAACTATGAAGGGGTTAATTAATTTAAATAAGGCTTCTAAACTCCCTAATTCAATTAAGTAAAGAGAAACTAGGGTTATTAGATGTTGAACATAACTACCCAAAACACATGCAATAAAGGCAATCATGGTAAACACCTTGCAAAGTGCAGTAAACACTAGTAGCCATTAATGTATGGGCATCTCCGCAGTTTCAGGGAAAGTGATAACCACCCATTGATAAGTAGCACACAAGGGGAATTAAAGTACAGAAATTATACAACCAAGCATTGGGTTTTAACTTAACTTCAAGCTAGGTGTAAGCTAGACTACCGTTATGCCCTCTACATATTTGGTAAAATAATCTAAGTTCAATTGAAGAATTTAGTTAACTAAACCCATTTATAAAATCATGCCCCTAAGGTATTTAGTTAAACCAAGCTATCCTGGGTCGGGTGTAAAAGGCAATTCCATCCAATTCCAATTGAACCAATTCAGTCAAAACTAACTTAAATCGATTGGTTAATTTGATGGATTGGATGATATATTTTGAAAACTGATTTAATTGGTTTGGTTATTGGATGATGGTTTGAGAAAATTGGCAAGTACCAAACCGAACCCCCTTAAATGTATAAAATTTTTAATTATTTATTTATATTCATCCCTAGTATTAATCCATTTGGTTTATAATAGTTGCTCTAGTATCATAATGTGATTATGATTCTAAGGTTATATAATTTTTGAATTCATTGATTAAATAAATAATTTGTGTACTAGAACATATTTTAAAGATATAAAGTAAAAAAAATTGAAAAACAAAATAAAATTTTTATTGTTAAAGCCCATCCAATATGGCTTGAATCAGTTTGGTTTTGAATAGATTGATCGGATGGATTGAATTAGTTTTCTAATGAATCAATTAAATTGGTTTGGTTAGATCAAGGGGTGTAACTGATCTAATATGAACCAATTTACACCCCTAATCTGGAGCTCAATTATGAGAAAAGCCTAAATTATGCTAAGTTGTTAAGTCTTACACCCTTGAGGCATTTAGTTTAACTTAGTTCAATTCAATTATGAAGAATAAATTAAACTTAGTTCTATAACATAGTCTTAATTTCACATACTAGAGGCGTTTATTCAAACTAAGTTACCCTAAGTTCAATTATGAAATACTAAATTAAGCTACGTTGTTCAAACTAACTAAGCTCAACTATGAAGAAACTATTTAAACTAAGTTTCTAAGTTTATATATCATTGAGATATTTACTTAGACAAACTAAACTAAGTTTAACAACGAGAAAATTAATTAAACTAAGTTCCTAAGTTTATATTCTTGTTATATTTACTTTATTAAACTAAACCTAGTTCAATTATGAGGGAATTAATTAAACTTAGGCTTCAACTAAGTTCCAAGTTGATACCCTTGAGATTTATGCTTAGGTAATTAAGCCTACATTTGATTATGCAAACACCCATAAGGTATTACATGCAAAATAACTGAGGGTAATCATGTAAATCTACCCTAAACCCTAGTTTTTGACATTAAGAGGCTTACCCAGAAGATCAAGCATGTGAAAATCATGACTTTAAAAATCATATACTCTAGAGAAGTGAGCAGCACTGACAGTAAAATAATCACTTTTCATCAACTTAAAACCCTAATCTTTGATATTTCTAAGCTAAAGAATAGGTAATGTTACGAATCACGTCAAGAGGACTGAGAAAGTTAGACACGTTAGTAGTGTTAATGGGGACGGATGGAATAGGTTATTGTTGTAACTGATTCCGTTAATCCTTACTGGCCTAGCCACGTGTAATAACTGGGTGCATTGATAAGAAGAACTTAAGAAATGAAATACTACCATTTTACCTTAAACTGATCACTTCGTCATTTTTCCTTCTCCAAATGAGAAAATTTTCGGTATAATTGAGATACTTAAGATCATACATATTTAAATTTTAATTAAAATGCTTTTTAATTCAATTGTATAAATAAATATTAATAAAAATATACACATAACTTTATTTAAATAAAAAATGTAAATACCACATTTTTACTTAAAATTTTTTCTTGGCAGCCATAGCTCGGCACAGTTGTAGTCTTGGAGTTGATGCTGGAATTTGTCCCGACGACGTTAACAAAGGATTCCGTTAGAGAGAGGACGTGGGAATATAATCTCTGTAAAAGCATTGATGCTTCTAAAAATGGACATAAATGCATTTCAGAACTAAACGAGAGGCCATCCCAATTATAGGCGAAAAGAATAAGTAAATTACCAACCATGAATTAAGAATTATACTTGTTAGTCTTACATACAATTTAAGCATAATTTATTTCTTCATCTTTCACTAATAAACAAATTATCAATAACTTTTTTTTTCACCTTTCACTAATTTAATTCAACACCCACACTCGCTTTTCCACTTTTTATGTAAATATAATCATTTGTAGAACTATTTATTTTTCATTATATCTTATGTGTAAAACCAACAATAAAGATAATTTAAATAAAATTAAAATATAAAAAAAGTTCGGAATCTTTATTAGGGGTGTAACTGATTAACTTAGACTCTGTTAATTTATTATAAGAGCCTTTTGAGCTTGGCTTATTTATTGAATGTGCCTTAATATTTTCTTTGTATTTCCACCTTGTTCGTGTAACATTGTTTTTATTTATGAAATTAAGCTTAAATAAATTAATTCAAATTTTAAATAAGTCTAATTAGTCTAATTCAATGTTAAATGATCTCAAATATATTTTTACCACAAAGTATTTGTTATTATACAGCATACATTATTTTTAAATTATAAAATACATAAACCAAATAATAAACTATTTATTATCATACTCAATATTTTTAATTAAATGAGCGTTTAACAATACTCAAGCTTAGTTATTTAATAGATATATAATATAAATCAAACTTTAGATAAAACGACCCCAAATAATTTCTTTAATAGTTAATTTCATCAACACCCTTTAAATCTATAAGAAAGATAAAAATGTCAAATTACTTATCCATTCGTCTCTTCACTAATTACTTACAAACTTCCATCTCCAGTATTCAAAAGGCCCCCTCAACTAATTGTATACAAACATATTTTAAGGAATATTTTAAATTAATCATCGTAATTTTGTGTTAAAATAAGAATCTCAATTATATTTAAAATTAAAGAGAATTTGGCATTTCGGTTATAGTTGATAAACCAATTTTCTTACGTTTTAAATTTTTGGAAGAAAAGTTCTCTGGCATTAATAAAGAAAAAGAAACCTGATTCCTTAAGTCTCCAAAACTATTTTCTTTTTCATTAGGAACCATTTATAGCTTAGAATATCTCACAACATAGTAAACGTGATAAATTGAACAACAAAGTTGTAAGTGCCATAATAAGGGTCAAATTCCAAGTTCCAACCTAAACCACCATAATACAATATTAATGCCATGGCAAAAGAAAACCGATTTGGCAAATCAATATCAATCCTACGCATAGTGAAATTTCAGTTGTAATACCCGCTTGATTATCATGAAAGTAATTGCATTCTGTAGTTGATATGTGATCTCAACTTTACAATTATCACAGATTCAAAGATAAACTAATTTTCACTATTCCAAACACTAGAAGTTCCATACATATCATGTACAAGGCATTCTAGGAGTCACTTACACCAAAACCTTGAAGGTCATGAATTACCAAAAATTACATTACTGACCTCCTTGTGTTCCAGCAGAGAATGGTTGCACAGCTGCTAGAGGATTTACTTGATACGAAAACGCAAGCTGCCACAAATCTACCAAAGCCCTCTTTGCAGCAATTACTTGTCTTCTTATAATCCTAAACAATGATGAGACTATTAAAAACACATGAACATATGGAATCTGCCTGTACTCTTTTAAATCCATCTAACAAGAGATTAAATGAACAAGCTAATTTCACAGACTATCAAGCTGAATATTCTTATTTCATATTAACTTCCAATCATGGACAAAGAATGGGGTTACCATTGAGTTTGGCCAAGGGTTCCTTAGGCCCCAAGCTTGTCCAAAATCGAGTATAAATTAATTTTATCTGTTGACTCCATCTCGTGACATAGCAGAATGTGAAATGGGTCATACTTTTGGTGAAAGATCAATTTGCCAATAAACTTCCAATACAGTTTATAAACAGACCTAGCCTCAGTAAAGGGAAATATAAAATAAACCAACCAAGTACCAATCCTGAGTTACAAAACGGGAGCCTGGACGAAATGAAATACCTAGCTGTCAGCACCAAAAGGCTCATTCACGGTTGGAAGAAAGGCAACTGTCCCTCCAGAGTTCAATATAACACCCCCAAGAAAATTGTTCTAGTTCTGCCCTGGTCCACCCCGTTTGGGATGGCATGGCTCTCAAATAAAGCCTTCCAACATATCTTGCACATTGCCAATCCTAAAACTTATCCTATGCTAAGACACTCCGCATCAACGTCAACTACATAACACATAGAAGCCCCAGTTTCTTATGAATTAGCATCATTGCACCATGTTATTAACAAGTCTTTAAATATTCGGAAGCAAACAAAATTAACTTCAATATAAGATAGTTCACTAGCCATTGAACCTTTATACAAAACGAACTATTTTCATATTACAGCCCTCTGTAAGACTTTTTAAAGCCCAACACCACAAAAAAGAGACAAAACAATAACCTTCGACCCCAATTAACTTAAGCTAGAAAAATGATAATAAATGCCATGTTTTAAGTTACTCTTCATTGAAAATAATGGCCATTGCTGCCTTCTAAACTAAGAGGATATGAACAATAAACACCTCATGTATATGGATACATTCTAAAAATTACTACAAAGGCATGGATTTAAGTGAGAAATAAGAATACCTTTTAAAGTTAGCTTGCTTCTTCTTGAAGACATAATAGATGAGCAAGATCAAACATCCCAGCATAATCTTCCCTTTAGATATGACAATCTGAGATCTGCCAAACTTCAAATTGATAGCACGAAAGCACCAGAAACATGGTTTTATTCGTTCAGACAATTTTAGAAACGCGTCTTTCGAACTATATTTTCTATTGTTTGGCTGCTTGTTTTTCAATAAATCAGGAAATTTTTCACATGAATTTAGTTCTTGCAAAGAATAAGCTTCATCGTTACTTGCAGAGGGCTGCGGAAAGGTACTCTGGGACAAGTTGGTAGTTTTAAGAGAATGCATAGAAAGTAACCTCCTGAGAAGTCCCTAAAAAAAAACAAAAAAGATAGACATAATAATTATTATAAAAAGCTTTTATGCATAGACATAATAATGGATATAAAAAACTTTTATGCAGCCCTCAGCAAAGTCAGAAGACTCAGAACTACACCAGAATAATTGTTTTAACAAACTGTTTAGTAATTCAAGAAAGGAATGAATATTATTTTGGAGTCTTTTATTTTATTTTATTTTCCTCTATATAAGGTGGAATATAAATTTAAAGTGAACACATTCTATCGCTCAATAAGTTTTGAAAACTTATGCTGAGTTGCTACTAAACCATTCACACAACTTTAGTGATATTTGTCATCCTGAAAAGATGCAAATTTCCACTTGATCTATTGTGCACAGGATGCCAGCTAACTAGCAAACTTTGCATTCCAATCAATCTAAATCACATATAGCTCAATTTAACAATTCAATTTTAAATGTCAAATCATAAAATCCTTTACCTCAATCCATAAAAATAATAGTTAACATAGTCTGTAGAACACACCCTAATTTACCTGTCGATTTTCCTCCAGCAATGAAGCTTTCTCAACCCATGAAATTGCAAGATTTATATCATTTAGAACAGTTGCAAGAAGTTTGACAGCATAGATCTCAACCAATTCAAGATACTTATCGAGTCCAATAATAACATATCTACTTTCACTCTCTAAATTTGTTTCTTGAATGACAGTCCAGTATTGTTCATCCCCAAGACTCCACCCATTGAGAAACTCATCAAGAAATTCTCGAACTACCAAAGGAGAACCTTCTGCTATATGCAAACAAGCCCTGACCCAAAAGGAAAATAGAAAGAATGAATTTGGATCTTCTCATTTCCTATTACTTTCCAATAGCATGTTTTCTGACATACATTTCATGGCATGTAATAAAGATCCTTCTTAGACACAATAATAAAGCACAGTATGTAAACAGATCCCAGACTCATAAAGGCATGCAGTTGTGCACAAGATGTACAAGCCGTAGAATATATAAATTTATTAATCCATCTAACTGCTGTAGTGCTTGTTTCACTAAGATGCACAAGTGCATTTTCACATAAACTTCACTATACAAGGATGAAAAGATAAAATCATCCATAATTTAACTAGGTTTTGTACTTGGAGAGGAGACAAATCCAGCCTCGTAGAACACCTATAGCCTTCCAAAAAAACAAAGTATGAAATGGCAACAAATAGTTTCAGCTGGCTAAGCCTTTTTGCTTTTGTTATATGCAACTGAAAATCTTGATACCACCATATTATCTTTAAAGAGAAAAGGAATAGCAAATAATGAGAGTAAAAAATCCTAAATGACCTATCTCTCTTATGCAGGAAACAGCTATTCATATCATAAAAGAAAATTATAATCACACAGATGCCAAACATTATAACCACAACTCCTCATATGTCTATACAAAATTCTTAAGAAATAGAAGAACTTAGACAAACAAGAGTAACAGATTTAACGGGACCAAAGCTGTACATACCCAGTAAGAAGAACTTGAGCAGGAATAGCTTTTATTGACACATAATATAGTCTGAGTTGATTCAAAATATCTGATGTCCTGCAAAACTCCACATCTTCAAGATTCTTAATCAGTTGCATAAGCATATCCAGATTTCAACATCCTTGTTTCAAAAGCATCTAATCTCTGGGCATGATAACCAAGTTAAAATCTTGCAATGCTAGCACATCATTTTGAAAGATATGATACTTTAGGATGAATGGAATTATTTCTTTTAAATGAGTAAATTTAAATTTTCCTTTTAACAAAATGCTATACACATCATTAAAAGTTCATCAACTCAATTATTTGTTAGCCAACAAAATTCATGTCAATCATGTATTATCACAAATATAAAGAAGATTATGTAAGAAAGTAAGAATTAAGAAATTGTCAATCAAGAAGCCTTCAACAGGAAAAGACAAGCTTACATGTAAAACTTACAAAATAAAGACAACTGTCGAAAAAAGAGGCCAACTAGAAGGACAACAATAAAATAAGGTCAAATGCAGTTTGCCTCAAAATTGTAGCCATCACTCTATCAATATGATGCAATAGTGCAATATTCTTATAATTTTATAACTACAAAAGAGCCATCTAACTAAACCTTTATTCTCAAGGTGGTCTAGCCATAACATTACTTTACAATTATTGAAATTCTTCTTAATTCAGTTTTAACAATGGCATAAGTAGTTAAGTACCTTCCAAGTCCCTTCAATGACTGAACCAGCACCATACCAGTTGACTCCAACATGTCATACACTTGACCAGCTTCTTTAGTTGCAAGGTCCCTACCATTATCGTGCAGACGCTTCAAAATAGAGGAAGCTAATGATGCTGCTTCTTCGTACATGGAGCAAACAAGGTAGCTGCAACAAGCAATGGAAACATAACCTAAAAATTATCACCAATATGGTAAAATATTTTTTTCCCCAGATTTACTGCAACCCAGTCACTATAAAAACCAAAGCTATAGGGAAGAGGTATACCTCTAAAATTTCAATTAGAAACCATACTTTCTAGTGAAAAACAGCATTTACCTCTCTGAGAGCTCTATCTCGCCCCAAATTGCAGAAAATATGCCCAAGTCAGTTAAAGTTTCCATTCTCTTACTCAAGACTACAAAATTCAGATCATTATCAATGTTTAGTGCATAGTTGTCAATTGTGAATTGCGCACTTATTGTGATTGGGATTATTGCGCCATTGTGTACTGCAATTTGAACAATTGCTCAACAATATTAAATATATATTTTTATATAATCAATATAACTGAAATAACAATAATATATAGAAAAATTGCCTTAGAAATACAACTTTATTTTAAAAAAATACCTCCATGCTCACAATAATTAATCTATATGTAATTCAATAGAATAGAATACAAAAGAAATAAAATACAATCAAATGCTAGGCATATAGTACCAGCAAAATCTATTAAACATTTAGTATTAAGCAATTTGTACACACAAGAATCCAGAACTAGAACATTATAGTGTCATTATAATCAAATAGTAAACACAAGACCTGTCATCACTTGCTATAATTCCAAACCAGAATTTAATTAGTCATTTGCTGCAGTTCTGCGGCTTCCGCCAATAAGAAAGTAAATCCCAGAGAAAGAAAGAAAGATGTAAAGGAGAAGAAGGGGGAAAAAAGCATGGCAATACAATACGTGAGTCAGAGTCTCAGAGATGAAGACGTAAGCAGTCAAATAGAAAACTGAACTTTAAGTCAATAGAATGATTCAGAGAGAAGAAAAGAACAGAACCAAACACCGTGAGAGAAGCTTCAGTCAGCAGCAGCAGAACCACCAGTGAGACCAGCCGCAAAACCACCGAAAGTCCGAGAGAAACAGACAGCAACAAAGGTGTTAGAGGAGAAGAGAAGAGAAAGGTCGAGACCCTCCGGAGTGGCAGAGAAGGGCCGATTCAGACTCTTCGAGGCCAAAACTAGGTTTAAAACACATTTTATCGCTCAGTCCCCCTTGTGCAATTTAATGAGTCAGGATTGTCTAAGTATTTACATTTTTTATATTATTTTTTCTATTATATATTCTATTATCTTTTATATTTTTTAAATTCAAATATTAATTTCTTTTTTAAGTTATTTGTTATTAAATATATTTATATTTAATTATTTTTATATTTTTTAATTTTATTTATTTTTTCTTTTTATTTTATATCTAATATTTTATATTTAATAACTAAATCTAATTAATACTAATTCATTTAGTTATTTCATTTTTAAATTATTATTCAAAAATAATATTAATTCAAAATTTGAATTATTGAATTAATATTTAATTAATTATTAATTAAATAAAATTCTAATGAACTTAAGGGAAATGAAAAGGAGAGACTATAATTAAAATTTTTTGTTTGATTTAAATATTTAAAAGAAAGAAAAAATAAAAAATTTAAAAATTTTTTATTTTTCATTTTATCTTTTCTCTGAATTCTTCTATTTTTAAAAAAAATAATTTATTAAAAATTTTAAATTATGATGACTAAGTCATTTTTAATAATTTTTTTAGTTTTAAAATTATCCTCATTTCTTTAATTTAATAATCATCTTTTTTTAAAAAAGATATAATAGTATATTTCATCTTAATTTAAATTCCTTCCATTTTTAACCAAAGAAGGATATGAAAAATATGAAAAAAGACAAGAGAAATGATATTTTTCCTACTCCTTCATTTAATGTGCACGTCTTTCTGTATGGCCATATGTGAGATATTAATTTTTAGATTTAATAATTTAATTTTTAAAATTTAATAAATTTAATGATATAAATTTTATATTATAAAAATAAAATTACAAAAATAAATGATAACATAATACCATCCAATAAAAGAAGACTGCAAGCATGTGACAAAGAATCATGAAACCATCAATATAGATGGACAAACATAAGTTACAATTTAACGTGCATAAACATCACAGCAAAAATGATAGTTAGCTTTAGAAGAATTGTGTGCACTGCAGGAAAAGCTTACTAATGGCTTCAATTCCCTTCTGTATTCAGGTCCTGTTTGGATAAATAGCTTAAATAAGTGCTTACATAAGAAAAATGTTTTAGAATAAGCTCAATTGACAAAAGCTCAATCTTCTAAAATAAGCTCATTTTGTTTGGAGGCATACTTTTATAAGCGCTTATGTAGTTCATATAATTGAATAAAAAGCTGTATAAGCACTTCTAACTGAGACGATTGCTGAAGAAGGGCACCAATAAGTGAGGGCATATCATAAACTTGAATGATTTGAAAACCAGTTTCAATATATGAAAATTATAATTTAAGATTAACTTCATTAGAATGATTTAAATAATTTAAATATTGCATCAATTTATTATATCAAAAACCATTTTGATTTACTTATAATTTTAAATTATTCAAATGTATTTTTTATCATAATTTTATAGCATTTTAATTTACCCCCATTCCCCTAAAAACAAACATTAGTGAATATGCCAAATAAAAAGAGAACATGCTTAAATAAATAAAGCTTACATGCTCATTACATTATCCAAAATATATACTAATTTTGGTGACTACGTATCACCAACAACTGTATCAAATACACATTTAGATAGTAATGACTAATGAACACACACCCAAAAAAAAAAAACAGATGGATAGCCATCTAAATTTTAATAATGTCTCCAATTTGTTCCATTTCCTTGCTCTTGGGTTGGTTTTATTTACATGAATTACTAGCTTATATTCACCTATACTTCTCCTATTGAAAATTTTCTTTAATTTAAACTACCCTTATATGTACAAAATTCTTCTTCATAAGTAACAAATTAGATTCAATAAGCAAATGAGATACCATTATGACACAAATTTAGGTAAATGTAAAATTGATAATTTATTCAATTAGAAATGACACGGGTCGAAGAAGATGAGAATATGCCATGAAAAACTAAGATTGAAAGAGAGAATAGACGGCTTGGATGAAACTTTGGGGAGATACTGTAGATCTTACGGCCGACAATAAATTTTACAAAGGAACACTTTCTCTTTTTGTCAATAAAGTCTTTTTTCTCTTAAATAAAAATAGGAAAGGTTCCTAAAACAAATAAATTAAACAATCAACAAAAAATTAAAAATTCATTAAAATTTTGAATATGTTTGATAGTTGTTTTTGAAAGAATTAAGTTTGTTTAAAACATTCTGGTTTGATTTTTAGCTTTAAAAATTTTTTAAATAGTTTTTAAAATAAAAATAACTAAGGTTTCTTTTTACATTCTACCATTTTTGTGGAAATATTTATATAATTAAATGTTCTCGCCAATAAAAATATGGTAAAAAAATAAGAACCTTATTTAGCTCCTTTCTTTTCGCGCCCATTTGATTGCTGCAATAGGAGAGGTTAGATAAGATAAGCTATCCTATCTTGCTTTAATGTAATCTAATGTTTGATGGGTTAATGAGTTATGATATGCTTATCTAGTTAATTAACTTTATCCAATTGCCAACCAAATAACTAATGCTATAGGGGTTGGATCAACAAAATAGAATAAAGAAAATTATTATGCTCTACCCATACCCCACTGTCACCCAAACAACACACAACGTGCACATGTAATGTGCACCAACATACCATGATTGATCATCGTGGCATGCCTCACAAGAAGTTCAATTGGGACTGCCTTGCCTTCTTTGATGGGCATGCCTTGTCTATGCACGCCTTACCTGTGGCCACACAACTCGCTACTTCGAGTGCTGTTGTGCACTAGCAACATATTGCTTGTGTGCCGCTCATACCATTAATGGATTTTTTGGCATGCCTTATTCGCCACATGCAGGTTCAATTAGAGCTACCATGGCACTTTTTGTGTGCCCACATGACATGTTGTGTGCCATTAGTGGCTCTCATAACATGCCTTACTTGTCTCATGAGAAATTACTTGGAGTTGTTATGACATGTCTTGACTACTCATGCAAGATGTCATGGCACCGCTTGTGTGCCCAAAGTCATAGTGCCCGCAAGCACTAAGTGTGTACATGACATGACTTTGGGTTACCATGGGCACATGGCATGCCTTGCAAATAATTTTAAAAAAGTTATTTCTAATTTCATCATAAAGGTAATTTTGTTTAGATGCATGCAGTTTGTATCATATCTTAACATTATCTTGTATACTTCAAACATCATATAGAATAGCATAATAACATATAGTATCTTATCTAGTTCCTATCAAACATATGATAAGATATGAGTTTATTAGGCTTACATCCTTTCCTAATCTTATTCAAATCTTCTATCTTATCCTAACAAATCTTTTCTTGACCACTAAATGAGCCCTTTTCTTTCTTACTACTAAGGAAAGAAAGATGCCGCTCTTTAAGACTTGCCCCAATTGCAACATTTTTTACATGATGTAAGAGATTCAAATAACCTACTGGTGATCTTGCTGGTTTGTACAAGCAAAATTATAGGTGTTGCCAAAGATCTTCATTAGTAGTAGCACATCGTTCTCATGGGTCCTCACATGGTTATTGAGCCATATTATGTCCTGAATTTCTTTAGGCTTATACCATAACTTGATGTGGTCCCTTGTTTCCACAACTTCGTGATAAAGCTTCACTGGTAGGGCCGACAATAACCAAGCAGCTTGTCAAGAGCCTGCAACCTATCCTGCATTGGGTTTGACTAAGCATGGCCTGTTTAACAATTCAAGCTAGGCCTAAACTTAAAAATAGGCTTGTTTAGAAAACAAGCACAAGGCTATTTTGACAAAATTGGCCTACAAGATTATAGGATAGTCTGTTATATTAAATAATATAATCTTAAATTACCTATTTTATAAATTTATATAAAATTACATATTTTATGGGGTAATGATATTTCTACGTAGAGTTTGGCTATGCTTTGCTATGTCTCCAACCTGGCATTTGACATGGCAAAGAGGAAAGGGAAAGTAGGAAGCGAAGGTCAGGCAGCGAGAAAATGAAAAAGGGAAAGCAAACAAATAACAAGAAAAAGGAATAGCCAAGAAACAATGGGACTCTCTTACTCACTACTGCTCTCCCACTCTTGCTCTCTCACTCTCCCACCCACTCTCCCGTTCTCATGATTCCAGTCGCTACATCGTTCATCATTTGTTGCTCATTTTCCCTCACACATTCTTGCTCATTTTCCCTCGCACATCGACTCATCTTTCCTTCTCTCTTCTCCCACTCTTTCATCGCCGTTGCTATCCAGTGTCACAAAGGTCAGTCCTCCTTCTTTGAATTGTTTCATGGTTCTCTACCTAAAGGTCAATCCTCCTCACTCTTCCAATACTATACTCTTTGGCTATTTGTTTGCTTTTCTTTTGGATGTTTCTGTTTTTTGATGTATTGAACTAAAATGTTTACTATGTTATGTAATATCTTTTGAATGTGATGTATTTTAGTCAGCTGGTGTTGGAATGGAATCTGCCTTGTCTCCTGTTGTAAGCTAGAGAGGTTTTTGTTCTTAGTTTTTTCTGAGTGCTAGTTGATAACCTTTACATGCTAGTCTTCCTTACTTCCCACTATCATCATGTGTTGCTATCATTGTTTTTATATTGGTAATGGGTAGATATGTGGCAGTTGGGGGTTCATGTACACAACCTTGATGGATGTTGAGAGGCTCTTAGTGAGGTTGATGAGATGCTCATTTGTTGATATCCAAGGGCATAGTCAATATATTTTTTTAGAATAGTTTTTCGGTGTGTTCTTTAGTTCATTTCGTCAATTTATTAGTGAGGTTGATGAAGTGCTCATTTGATTATAGTGGGATAAACTTCAGGGATCTTAAACCTTTTGCTGTATCGGGTTGTGAGGTATATATGGATACATACAATGAGTATGTTATGAGCTGTGAGAGGTTAATCGAGTATACGATCAATTGAAAAAGGTGTTGTGGTAGGGAATTGTGCCTTGGGAATTTTTAGTCTACTATTATAATCTTGAAGTGACTGCAAAGAATAAAAAATATATTTGTGGACGTTTTAGAAAATTGTCCTATCTACCATAAATTGGCCTAATTGAGCTCTATTTGTGGGAGGTGGCCAAATTATCCTTTATTTGTTGCATGTTACATTTTAACTAATGCTTGTTACATGTTAACTATTGTATGTTACATTTTAACTATTGGATGTTACATTTTTGCTATTGGAGATAACATTTTAGCTATTGCATGCTAGATTTTAATTGTTGCATGTTACAATTCAACTATTGATGTGAAATTTTACTAGTTGGTGAACTTTTTTCTAAGTGAAACTGATTCCTATGGCCTATTACACGTTAACCATTCCATGTTACAGTTTCTGTCTTGCATGTTACATTTTAACTATGGCTTGTTACATTTTGACTATTATGTGTTACATTTTAGCTATTGAATGTTACATTTCAACTATTGCATATTACAATTCAAGTACTGCATCTAAAATTTTCACCAATTGTGAACTTTTTTTTGAGTGAAAACTCATCCCTATGGCCTAGTACACGTTCACCATTTAATGTTACACTTCATCCATCCCATGTTACATTTTAACTATCGGATGTTACATTCTATCTATTGTATGTTACATTTTAGGTATTGCATGTTGTATTTTAAGTGTTGCAGGTTACAATTCAACTATTACATGTGAAATTTATCACTTGTTGAACTTTTTCCTAAGTGTCTAAGTGAAAATATGCATGCTTGTGATATGTACAATTCTTAGTACAGATGGCTTTAGTATCAATGTAGTTTATTTAGTCTTGTACTTGCACTGGTAGTTTAACTTGTCCTCTAGTTAATATTCTTGCATTTCTTCTCCATCAATTGTGTCAGGCAATAACTTCCCATTACTTTTGAAGAAGCATATAAAATGTTGAACTTAGTTATAGTAGCATGTCCAAATGTTAACTTGTTTTAACTTCCTTGATGTATTAGTATTATATGACTTGAGCATCATGTCTTATATCTTCTTTAGTGCAATTATATTTTCAAAACTATATGTTATATTTTGATGATTGCATGGTATATTTTAACTATTCAGTGTTATATTTTTACTATTGCTTCTTATAACACTAAGTGAAAATATAAGACATTAAAGAGTTGTTTACTAGTGAGTGTCTTGACAAAAGAATTGCATGTCTACTTTATGAGTTTACTTTAGATTGATTAATTTATTAAAAATTGACTACATTTGTTTGGTTTGTAGGACAATGTGTGACCATAGTGAGACCCTCAATTTAGTTGATGATAATATAAGAAATTGTGAAGAAGTTGGTGCATCAACTCCTATGGAAGGTATTAGTCATGCAACAAATGATAAAAATCAATCAAGCCAGCTTGTTGACCCACCTAAAAGAAGAATGGTGTTTACATCAATAGATGAGGTTAAAGAATATTATAGAAAATATGCAAATCAAGTTGGGTTTGGAATAATAACAAGAACATCAATTAAGCGTAAGGATGGTCAAATTCGTTATCTTTGTCTTGCATGCTCAAAGGAGAGTAAAAAATCAAACAAACCAACAAAGAACATCAAAAGTTGTCCCTCAATGAAACAAACATGTGATGCAAAGATTACTATCTCTTTATGTGATGGTGTTGGGCGGCAAATAAAGCATGTAGTCATTGATCACAATCATGCAGTTAGTCCAATTAAATCCAGACTTTTTAGAAGTCACAAACACCTTGATATGCATGTAAAGAGAACTCTGAAGTTAAATGATGTAGGAGGGGTGTGAATGAATAAGACCTTCCAAACTCTAGTTGTTAAGGTAGGAAGTCATGAGAACCTGACATTTTGTGGAAGGGACTATCAACTTTATAGCCAAAAAGTGTGAAGAGCCATAGGAAAGGACAGAGATGGAGAAACCCTTCATAAATATTTGTTGAGAATGTAGGAACAAAATAATAAATTCTTCTATGTGATAGATTTAGATGAGACAATGCATTTTAAGAAATGTGTTTTGGGCTAATGCAAGGAGTAGAGCTGCATACGAATACTTTGGTGATGTAATTACATTCGACACCACATATCTCACAAATCAATATGAAATGCCTTTTGCAGTATTTGTTGGTGTGAACCATCATGGACAATCCATACTTCTTAGATGTGGGTTGCTGTCTTGTGAAGACACAGAATTATTTGTGTGGTTGTTTCAATCTTGGTTGAAGTGCATGCACTATGTTCCACCAAAAGGAATAATTATAGATCAATGCAAGGCCATGCAAAATGCCATTGAGATTGTGTTTCCATCCACCTAGCACCGTTGTTGTCTATGGCACATTATAAAAAAACTGCCTCACAAGCTTAGTAGTTATGGTGCTTACAACTTCATTAGTCATAATTTGAAGAGTGTTGTCTATGACTCATTAACTGATGATCGATTTGAAGAGGCTTAGATGAAGCTTGTGGAATAATTTGATCTTCAAGATAATGAATGGTTAATTGGGTTATTCCATGAGCAGATGCACTGGGTTCCTACTTATTTAAAATGTAGCTTTTGGGCAAGTATGTCTACAACCAAGTGCAGTGAGGGTATACATGCCTTTTATAATGGGTACATAAATAACCAAACTAGTTTGAGATAGTTTGTAATGCAATATAACAATGCATTAAGGGATAAGGCAGAGAAAGAGTTTAAAGCTAACTTTGGTTCATTCTCTATTACCCTTCCTTGTGCAACTAAATCACCATTGGAGAGATAATTTCAATCAGCTTATACATATTCCAAGTTTAAAGAGGTGAAAGTAGAATTTGTTGGAAAAGTGGACTGCAAACCACAACTCACTCATATTGAAGGAGATATAAAACATTATGTTGTTCTTGAATGCAATATTATTGGGGATAAACTAAAGAAAACAACATTTGAAGTCAACTTTAATAGTGCCAACATTGATACGAATTGTACATGTTTGTTATTCTAGTTTAGAGGAATTATGTGTAGGCATTTACTTGCAGTATTTTGGCACAAGAAAATTAAGGAAGTGCCTTCAAACTTTATCTTGGATAGATGAAAGAAAAATATCAAAAGGAAGTATATGTTAATCAAAACAAGCTATAACATTAAGCAACTTAAACCTCAAATGCAAAGGTTTGAGTTACTTTACAAGAAATTTGATCTGTGGTTGAAGCTATAGTTGAATTTAAGGATACCATAGCCTTTGTTGTAGATCATCTTGATCAGTTAAGATCTAAAGTTGGAAAAGTATCCAGCCATTCGAGAAGCTGTGTTGAGGACAGAATGGCCACTCCTGTTGACAATGTTGTTGAGACCATGAATGGTTCAAGTGATAAGGTCTTAAGCCCACTCCATATTTGTTGAAAAGGGTGACCAGCTTCTAAAAGATTGGTCTTAACATGGGAGAAAAATTGGAGAAGAAAAAGACAAAAAAAGAATGAATGCAATAGAATGGTATGTCTATTAATTTGTGACTATATTTGTATTTTGTTAAATTTGTTTGTAACAATAGTAGGAAATGATATTATGATTGAAACATAGTGGATAGTGATCAAGATGTGGTAATTCATTATTGAGTTCTTTTTATGTGATAATGAATGGTGTCTTGCAGATCTCCTACACGGCAAATGAATCAAATGAAATAGAAACAGCTTCGAGCAACCCATATCCTGCAACAATTGCTAGCTAGTCTTCTTTACAAGATGATATCTTATCTAATAGTGATGGTCTTCTATTGTCAAGCAACAGTTGTGTCTATCCTTAGTTTGAAGAGTCCCACCAGACTAGACCTCTTTTAGAGGAAGTTTCATTCGGAGACTTGGACTGGCATTTGTAGGTATGATAGACAACATAATTTTGCTGTTTCATGAAAAAGCCAATTGTTTGCTTTTATAGGCAAGTCATTAGATAACTACTTTGAGTTGTCATTTCTATTTTTTGGTAAATCATTTAATTAGGATATCCTTTTGTGGAATTCTCCCTTAAGTACTTAGATAAATGTCTGATAGTTAAAAGAAACAGCATAATAAGGATCTTTTCTTACCACAAATAAGGTTCTAGTTGGTTAAATATTAGGGTGAGTCCATTACTCTAAGTTTTAAGTTTGTCTAATGTAGTCATGCATTTTCTGTTAGCATTTTATTTGGCTTTGAGTTTTATCCACTATTGCAGACTAAGTTTGTTGCTCAACTGCAGATTCTTGAATTGGTGGACAATGTTTGTATACTATTTATTTTGGTAGAGATAATGCGTTGTTGTATTAAAATTAACAAATGATCATTTCTTTTGACCTAAAACATTATTTATATTTCTATATCTTTTCTTCAGGTTAGAGGTTGTGCTTTTGTTCATAGTATACCTTCCATATGGCTATAATGAAGGTGGAATGCTTTGATACATTCTTCTCACTCTTAGCAGTTAGTTTATGCCCTTATCCTGGTTATATGCTTTGTACTTATTTAACCTAGCTAGATATGAATGGCAACAGTAAGTATAGTCTATACATTGTTGCAGATATACCTCTCCTCTATACTGATGTACACTCTATTTTTTTATAGGGTGGTGGAAGACTTTTGAGATTGGACAAATTGGCTTCTTTATAGAGGTGGGATTGGAGTTAAGGGAGAAGAAAGCTGGGAAGCTTGGTGGGATGAACAAATGGTATTTAATAGAACAATAGAATCCATGATGACTTTAAAAATATTCCACTTATGTTTCTTTTTTGTCATGTTTTAAAGAGCTATTTGGCACATTAGATATGTTCATTTTGTATATGAAGTCCATATTATTGATTTCCAATGTTTAAATAGTACCGCAACTTTGGCTTTACATTTTACTTTTAATGAATGATTGCATCTATAAGCACATATGCGAAGCATGGGTTGTAGAATAGCAAAGACCATCTTGAGTCTTAGATTTGTTATCCTTGAATATGGTATTCTATACAAGGTTCATGTGCAAGGAATGAATACTTCATTGATGGTATTGAATCATGCTTCTTTATCTTCCAATGCACTTGTGCTATTGACATCTATAAGTTCTTTTTAATAAAAACAGTTTGCTACAGATCAATTTCTGGGTTTGCTTGAATTGTACATAATTGAAGTGGCAAGTAGTGTTCAGTATTTCCCATAATAGGATGTGTATAAAACTTCTGCAAGAATTCTTTTTGTTTAACTTTCTTGAACTTCTTATTTTTTCTTAAATTTTGTTTGAAGTCATCGTGTTCAACTATATATCTTGTCATTGTTATTGTATGCATACAACATCATTATGCCAAAGTTTGTTTGTGTTCAATTATGTCAGATTCTATGTGTGTAGAATTTTTATAGTCCAGTCACATAGTACACTGCTATGGGTCCTTCCCTCCTTGGGCCATTACCTAGAAACTTGGCCTCTTATCTTTTTTTTTTTAATTTTTTGCAATTCTTGTCTTCTTTATGTAAATTTCCCCTTTTTGGTGAAATTAATATTGTACTAAGATTGAGCTCATTGTGGATACACATTAGTTTTACTTTATATTATATGTAGTAGTGTGTCATCATGTTTGTACATTATTTGATGTATGTGTATTACAGATTGCAGTAGCCAGGAAGGCTGTGATGATGAAGTTGGGACTATGGAAATCCATTTGATCTATTGCTTGTTTATAAGATAGTGGCATGGGTATGCTTATCTTTATATCCATTGCATTTTTTTCATGGTTTCCATTTGTATCAACATTCCTAACCCGCCTCATGTTTAACCAAGCTTTCATCATGATGGCATGGAAATTTCTTTGATCCTTGCTGGAAACAATCCCAATACTAGGTTACAAGTGCATTTGGCTGATGCTTGTGTAAATTCTACATGATCTTCATCTTTCAAGCTTTTTCCTTGTTGGGGTGATGGACGATGGTATATGCAATTGTTGAATTGTAACATGCATTAGTTAAAATGTAACATTTCAATGGATAAAATATATAATGCAATAGTTGAAATGTAACATGGATAGTTATAATGTAATACATAATAGTTGCAACAGTTACATGCAAAAGTTAAATTGTAACATTCAATGCTTAACGTGTAATAGGACATAGGAAGGAGTTTTTACTTTTGTCACTTAGAATCAAGTTGACCTAGTGGTAAAATTTTACATGCAATAGTTAATTTGTAACATACAATAGATAAAATGTAACATCTAATAGATAAATTGTTATAATTGAATAACCAAAATGTAACATTTGCTAGTTACAATATAACTTTCATTAGGTTAAACTTAACATGCAATAGGTGAAGTGTAATATTTAATACATAACGTATACTACGACATAGGAAGTTTTTAATTTGACACTTACAAACAAGTTCACTAAGTGACAAAATTGTATATGCATTAGTTGAATTGTAATGTACTACAGTTTAAGTGTAACATGGCAAGAGATAAAATATAACACGCAAAAGTTAAAATGTAACACACAATAGTTAAAACATAACATGCAATAGATGAAGTGCATCATTCAATGCTATCTTCTGCCACATGGGCACTTGAGCACCCTAGAGTCAGCACTTATGTACCTATACATGAGTCAAAAATGCTATCTTCTGCCACATGGGTGCCTGAGCAGCCAATAGGTAGTGCCTAGGCAGCCATACATGTCCTGAAAATGTTATCTTCTACTACATGGGTGCCTGAGCAACCAATAGGTAACGCTTAGGTACCCATACATATCCCGAAAATGCTATCTTCTTCCACATGGGCGCCTAAGCGCCCAAGAGTTAATGCCTAGGTGCCCAAACATGTCCTAAAAAATGCTATCTTCTACCATATGGATGCCTAGGCACTGAGGTGCTTGAGCACCCTAGAGTCAGTGCCTAGGCGCCTATACATGTGCCAAAAATGCTATCTTCTGCCACATGGGCACCTGAGCGGCTAATAGGTAGTGCCTAGGTACCTATACATGTCCCAAAAATGCTATCTTCTGCTACATGGGCGCCTGAGCGCCTAAGAGTCAGCGCCTAGGCGCCCATATTTGCCCAAACAATGCTATCTTCTGCCACATGGCCACCCAAGCACCTAAGAGTCAACGCCTAAGCGCCCAAACATGTCCCAAAAATGCTATCTTCTGCCATATAGGTGCCTAAGCACAATGCTATCTTCTACCACATGGGTGCCTGAGCGCCCAAGAGTCAATGCCTAGGCACCCAAACATGTCCCAAAAAATGCTATTCTCTACCACATGGGCACCTAAGCACCCTAAAGTTAGTGCCAAGGCGCCTATACATGTGTCAAAAATGCTATCTTTTGCCACATGGGTCCTAAACGGCTAATAGGTAGCACCTAGGTGCTCATACATGTCCCCAAAATGTTATTTTCTGCTACATAGGCACCTGAGTGCCCAAAAGTCAGTGCCTTGGCACCCATATATGCCCTAAGAGTGCTATCTTCTACCACATGGGTGCCTGAGTGTCCAATAAATAGCGCCTAGGTGCCCATACATGTCCCAAAATGGTAAAATTTTATATGCAATAGTTGAATTATAACATGCAATAGTTTAGGTGTAACTTGGTGATAGATAAAATGTAACATGAAATACCTAAAATGTATAAATTGATAGTTAAAATTTTATGCAATAGTTGAATTGTAACATTCAATAGTTTAAATGTAACATGGCAATAGCTTAAATATAACACGTGATAGTTCAAATGTAACTTTTGTAGGTAAGAAGTAACATACATTAGATGAAGTGTATCATTCAAAAGGTGAACATGAATTTTCACTTTGGCACTATCACCAAATTGTAAAATTTTATATGCAATATTTGAATTGTAACATGCAATAGATGGATTGTAACATCTTAATAGATAAAATGTAATATGCAATATCTAAAATGTAACATCTGATAGTTAAAATGTAACTTTACCAGGTAAATAGTAACATGCAATACATGGATTGTATCACTCCAAGTGAATGTATACTAAGCCATTGGACTGAGTTTTCACTTTGACAATTTGAAACATGTGCACAAAGTGGTCAAATTGTATATGCAATAGTTGAATTGTTACATCTAACAATTCAAATGTATTATTGTGATAGATAAAATGTAACATGCAATGGTTAAATGTAACACCCCATAATTAAAATGTAACTTTTCTAGGAAAAACGTAACATGCAATAGATGGAGGGTATCATTGAAAGTAAACATGTACTAGGCCATAGGAATAGTTTTTACCACTTATACACTTAAACAAGTTAATTAAGTGAGCAAATTTATATGCAATAATAGAATTGTAACATGCAACAGATAAAATGTAACACCTGATAATTAAAATGTAACTTTTCTAAGTAAATAGTAACATACAACTTCTAGATTAACATACAAGTGAAGAATGTCTATATCTTTATTGGAAACATAGAACTTTTAGATTAAGTTACAAATGAAGAATCTAGTCACAAGACTCTTGCTCAAACATTTCAAGTGATGCATTTATTTATCATGCGATTATCATCAAACCTAAAGGAAATACCTTACATGAATTAAGTGGCTAGGTAACAATTTAGTTATCTATCCATTCAATAATTATGTACACAAATTAAGTGGACCAGAGCCATGTTCATATCACTGTCTAGGAATAAACCATACGTACAAATTCTATTCATTGGACAATTTTTATTTTGGTTTTGTTTTAGTCCTCTTTCTCATCATGTTCTTCATCTTCTTCTTCTTCTTCCTCCTCTTCATCAAAATTTATATCAGCCATAATTTGTTCATTTGACAAAGGAAGGCCTCCCAAGGCATCTGGGTTTAGCTAGAGCTGTGAAGCCAAATTCTCAAGCATGCTTTCCAAGGCATACTGATTATTTAAAATAGTCCTAGAAATCTGTCGCTGTTGTCTTTCAATTCTATCCAACCTTTCTCTGACAATTACCTGTCTTCTCTATCATCTTTGTTGGCGTGGATTAAGGACTTGTCCTCCTTGAGGCTGCTCTTGAAAGTATCTTGATATTACAGCAACATTGATAGGAGGAGCAGTAGAAATGGGCGTATCTCTAGCTATGGCATTAACACCAGCCTTCAAGCACAATTTTGTTATTAGTGACGGGTAAGGCAAACTTCTTGAGTTTTTCTATGCCACAGTGTGAATATTATAGGCAATAAGCCTACCTATATCCATAGGTCATTCCATTACAATCGCATAAATTAAAAGAGCTTGTCTTACTATCACCTCAAAATTATTAGAGGAAAGAAGTAAATTTGCTTGTACAAAAGTGCACTAGGTCTTTAGGATGGGTAATAGATAAGCTTTTTTTAGATGCTTAGGAATATTTCTTGCATCTAAAACCCTTTGAGCTCCTAGTGGGCAAAGAATTTGAAGAACTTCTTGTTCTTATAGTTGTCTTGAAACCATCTCTGAATATGCATACTTGCCAGGGAAGTTATGCCTTAGACCTAAGTAAGCATTGAGCTCCTTTTTTGAAAAATCAACATGAACCCCCCTGACATAAGACTTATACTTATCATCTTCATTATTGTTTGTTAGGAATGCATTGCAATAAAATTCCTTTACAATATTCTCATTTCTTAGTTCAGGAATTGAGAGAGCTTTCCCCAATTCCTTTGGATGATTTGGGTTTAGATCTCTTGATATTCATTTTCCTCCAAATCAAACCCTCTCTCCTAAATCACATTCCTTGTTAGCACAACATTATTGTATCTTTGTTCATGCTCTAATGAGAAGAATTTGTTTGCATCATACTAAGCACTACTTGATGCTGCACCTGAGATATTCTTTCTTTTGTTCGATGCCATAGTATGAAATGCACAAACACAATCCTATTGAACAACATCAAGTACAAACAATCCAACATCAATCAAGGAACATGAGTTCAATAAAAATACAAATTTAACAAAATTGTACTCCTGACAATCCTATATATAAAACTTCACCCAAAGGTTCAACATTGATCTAATGATTCTCTTGTTGGTTTCAACCAATCACTTGCCCAATACTCTAATTTTAGCCATAGAAATTATTTTCATTGTTAGAAAAATTCAAAATGCTTCAACATTTTGATGATTCCACAGCACAACAATCCAAAACTTTCGAAATCAACAAAATCATCCCTAAGTTTCCTGGTTTTCTTGTTACATGTTCTTATGCAAAATAGTTAACATCTAAAGATTTAAAAAAATTAAGAATAGATAACCTAATTCAAGAGACAATCTTTCACCACCAACCTTGATTCTTTGCCCCCAAAGGTTTTTTCAACTATCCTTAGGGTCACAAATGACCAATGCAAAAGGAATTAACTTACAAGATTTGAAATCCTTGGGAAGAAGTCAAAACGTACCTCTTTGGATGAATAAGAAAGGGATAGAAGTTAGCTAGAAGGAACCTCTCTTCAACAAACCCCAAAACCTTCAAATAATACTTACCAATGCTTTCCACAAAATAAAAATGGGATTGGGGATATGAGGAACAAAAAAATTTTTGGAAATGAGGCTGAAAATAAATGCTTTAATGGCGATAGAGAAAGAGAAGAGAAATTATGGGTTAGGGCTATGAAAGACTCAAAACAGATGGACCACAAGAACTAAAATGAAAACCCTTAATATTAGGTGGCGCTATGCATGCCTAGACGCTACCCGAGTGGTGAAGCATGTTCAAATATAATGTTTCTACCAATCCACTGCCCAGGTGATGGATTATTAGTGCCTAGACAATATGTGACCTGAGACACTTTTCTTTTATTGGACAATTAATGCCTAGGCAATACAATATGGCTGCTTAGGCGGTGGCATGGTAGAAAATGAACGTGTACTAGGCCATAAGAACCACCTTTTACCACTTTAGCACTTAGAAACAAGTTGGCAAATTTTATATGTTATAGTGAATAGTGTATACATAAATAATCATAAAACCCATCTAAAAATATTGTAAAAAAAAAAATAACTACTTCATAAGTATGATAGATAACATTATTTTCATATTCCATGACAAAGCCAACTGTTTGCTTTTATAGGAAAGCCATTAGATAACTACTTTTAGTTGTTATTTCTATTTTTTAGCAAATCATTTGATCAAGATATCCTTTTGTGGAATTCTCCCTAAAGTACTTGGTTGAATGTCTAATAGTGAAAGAAGCACCATAATAAGGATCTTTTCTTACCACAAATAACCTTCTAATTGGTTAAATATTGGGGTGAGTCCATTACTTTAAGTTTGTAGTCTGTCTAATGTAGTCATGCATTTTTTGTTCAGTATTTTATTTGGTTTTGAGTTTTATCCACTTTGTAGACCAAGTTTGTTGCTCAACTATAGAATCTTGAATTGGTTGATAATGTTTGTATACTATTTATTTTGGTAGAGATAATGCCTTGTTGTATTAAAATGAGCAAATGATCATTTCCTTTTACTTAAAACATTATTTATATTTTTATATCTTTTCTTCAGGTTGGAGGTTGTACTTTTGTTCATAGTATACCTTGCATACAACTATAATGAAGGTGGAACACTCTCATACATTCTTCTCACTCTTAGCAGTTGGTTTATGCCCATATCTTGGTTGAATGTTCTATTTTTTTTTCACCAATTCTTGTCTTCTTTATGTAAATTTCCCCTTTTTTGGTGAAATTAATATTGTACTGAGATTGAGCTCATTGTGGATACACATTAGTTTTACTTTATATTATATGTAGTAGTGTTTGCCATTATGTTTGTACATTGACTAATGTATGTGTATTATAGATTGTGGCGGACAAGAAGGCTATGATGAAGAAGCTGGGACTATTGAATTGTAACATGCAACAGCTTAAATGTAACATGGCTATAGATAAAATGTAACATTCAACAGCTATAATGTAACACACGATAGTTAAAATGTAACATTCACTAGGTAAAAGAAGCTGACCCTGTGGCAAAATTGTATATGCAATAGTTGAATTGTAACATGTAAGTTTAAATGTAACATGGCAATGGATATAATGTAACATGCAATAGTTACAATGTAACACTTGATACCTAAAATGTATCGATCATTCTCTCTTCTCTTTTTCTCTCTCCATTAAAGCATTTGGTTTTTATCCATGCATGAAATATTAATGTGCTGCAATTTACTTTGGATAGTGATACAACTTGTATAAGGCATTTCAATCATCTTTCTTGCGCCGAATAAGTGGCCAAGCACCTGAGCGTCCAAGAGCAAGCACCGAGGTGCCCATCCTTGTGCCGAAATCATTTTCTTCTGCCACATGGGTGCCTAAACACCCAAGAGCTAGTGCCTATGCATGCATGCATGTGGTGCAAATGCTATCATTTGTCACTTGGGTGCCTGAACACCCAAGAGACAGTGCCTAGGCACCCATGCATGTGTCAAAAATGCAATCTTCTGCTGCATGAATGCTTGAGAACCCACAATCTAGTGCCTAGGTGCCCATATATACAATAGTCAATTTGTAACATGTAACAGTTAAAATATAACATGGCGATAGCTAAAATGTAACATGCAATAGTTAAAATGTAACACACCATAGTTAAAATCTAATTTTCCTAGGTAAAAAGTAACATGCAATAGATGATGTGTATCGTTCAAATGTAAACATGTACTAGGCCATAGGCATGAGTTTTCACTTTGGCACTTAGAAACAAGATCACCAAATTGTAATATTTTATATGCAATATTTGAATTTTAACATACAATAGTTGAATTGCAACATATCAATAAACAAATGTTATATGCAATAGCTAAAATGTAACATCCGACAGTTAAAATGTAACTTTCTTAGGTAAATAGTAACATGCAATACATGAAGTATATCACTCAAAGTGAACATGTACTAAGTCGTAGGACCGAGTTTTCACTTTAACACTTTGAAGCATGTTTATGATTTGGTAAAGTTTTATATGCAATTATTGAATTGTACCATTTGACAACTAAAATGTAACATTGTGATAGATAAAATGTAACATCCAATAGTTAAAATGTAACTTTTCTAGGAAAAATGTAACTTGCAATAGATAGAGTGTATCATTCAAAGTGAATGTGTACTAGGCTATAGGAACAGTTTGCACCACTTATACACTTAAACAAGTTGATAAGTAGGTAAATTTTATATGCGATAGGTGAAGTGTAACATGTAATAGTTAAAATATAACTTTCATAAGTAAATAGTAACATGCAATAGATGGGGTGTATCATTCAACGTCAACGTGTACTAAGCCATAGGACCGAGTTTTCACTTTAACTTTTTCAAACATGTTCACGAAGTAGTCAAAATTTATATGCAATAGTTAAATTGTAACCTACTATAGTTATAATATATGTGATAGCTAAAATGTAACATTCAATAGTTAAATTGTAACACCCTATAGTTAAAATGTTCTGCCTAATTGGAAGGTAGATATGGTTTTGGCAGGGAAGATGATGTTTGGTTTCTTTGAGAAAAATTACATATCAAATAGGAATTGTAACCTGCCACAGTTCAAATATAACATCACAATAGATAAAATGTAACATGCAGTAGCTAAATGTAACATTCTATTGTTCAAATGTAACTTGGACACACCACCACCTGGGCATTATATGAGTAGAAACCCAGTTTTGGTGTCCAGTCAATGATTGAGCCATGAAATTAGGGCACCTAGATGGTGGTAAAGAAGAAGATATTTTCACAAGTTTGCATGCCTAGGCACTCACTCTCGGCCTTCCCACTGACTAGGTGGTGTATACAAAGTGCCTAGGTGCTATATGACCAAAGACCTATTTTCTTGGTTGGTTAATGCTTGAGCAGGGAAATGGGGGCGCTTAGACAGTGATAAAGAAGAAAATATTATTAGCAATAGTCTAATTGAAACATGCAACTGTTCATGTGTAACATGGTAATAAATGAAATGTAACTGTAGATAGTTAAAATGTAAAATGCTTGTTCAAAAGTAATGTGCGATAAATGAAGTGTCTCATTTAAATTGAATGTTTACTATGCTATAGGAACGAGTTTTTACCAATTGCACCTCAGAAGATAGTTCATCAATCGTGAAATTTTGTGCAATAGCTGAATTGTAACATGCAACTATTAAAATGTAACCTGCGATAGATAAAATGTAACATAGTGATAGCTAAAGTGTAACACTTAATAGTCAAAATGTAACTTTCCTAGGTAAATAGTATCATGGGATAGATGAAGTGTATGTTTAAATTAAACATTTACTAGGCTATAGGAACAAGATTTTACCAATTACATCTTAGAAAATAGTTCATCTATAGTGAAATTTTATGTGCAATAGCCGAATCATAACATGCAACAGTTAAAATGTAACCTGGCGATAGACAAAATATAACATGGCGATAGCTAAAGTGTAATACCCAATAGTTAAAATGTAACTTTTCTTTGTAAATAGTATCATGTGATAGATGAACTGTATCTCTCTTGTGAACGTGTACTAGGCTGTAGGACTAACTTTCCACTTGCACACTTTGAAACATGTTCACAAAGTGGTCAAATTTTGTATGCAATAGATGAATTGTAACATACAATTATAATGTACCTCCCGATAACTTAAATGTAACATGCAATAACTATAATGTATCACCCAATAGTTAAAATGTAACACCTAGTTGGTAAGTAGACATGGTTTTGCTAGGAAAGATGATGTTCCATTTCTTTGAGAAAATGTACCTATCAAATGGGATCAAATGGATCTCAATATATGTGTTGGAAACATACAACTTTTGGACTAAGTTACAAATAAAGAATGTAGTCATAATAATCTTGGTCAAACTTGTCAAGTGATGTATTTATTTATCAATATGAGCATCATCCAACCTAAAGGAAATACCTTACATGAATTAAGTGGCTAGGCAACAAATTGGTTATCTATTCATTCAAAATTGTGTACACAAATTAAGTGGACCAAGGCCAAGTTCATATGACAGTATAGGAATAAACCATAAGTACAATTTTGTGTATAACTACATTAACATGCTTCAGTCTTTACAATGACAACCATAACCTTCAATAGAGGGGAAGGGCTGTAGTGTAGTTCTGATCAGCTTCAACTTGCTCTTCCATTTGAACTCCCTCCTCTAGAATAAGATGAACCTTGAGAAGAAAAGCCTTCAACTTGACAAATGCAAGAGGTTGAAATCCTACATCACCATTTGCATTGCCTCTCATTCAATTATGCTATAGTATTTAAGATATCTAGAGGATAGATGCAAGTAGTGCAAATTCACCATCATTCATGATCCTTAGCAAGAAGCTAGAAGTAGTAGTCCTTGTGGACAGCAAGTCGAAACTGGCCCACTTCTTCCTTATTAAGTGTTTTTTTGCAAACTACTTCAGAATCTTCATTCTGTTGGAATTCAAGATTGTAAGGGCCGCTAACTAACGGCCTCCATTTAAAACTTCACCCTAAGCTTCCTTCTTCTCTTTTAGATCATCTACCATCAAAATCAAATGAATAAGATGTCTACACTCCCAAAAGGCGGAATACAGGATGGTTAATGAATGACTAAAACGAACCTAGCCAATAGAATACATCAAAGTAATAGCAACCCCATTACTTAAAGTACCCACAATGTCATCTTGTATGACGAGATATACCTCACTAAAGATGATTACATGTCACTATATGTCACTAACAATGAGTCCATATACCAGTAAATGATCTGGTTCTGTATCATGGTAGACAAAGTTCCATCAATTGACAACATCATTTTCTGTGCCCTGTAAAATAATTGAGCAAACCTATTTGAATATTCACTCAACATACACTTTGTGTTATGACAAATTAAAAGAAGTGACAGCATCTAAAAAAATTCACATATGGAACACACTATTGAAATATGAAATCTAACACAAGTGGTGGGAAAGTTAAGATCTCTGAGAAAAAGTACCTTTTCTCTTTGTTGACATTTGTTCTAGAATTGCTTCCCGCTCAATGTTTTGCTCGCAATTAAATAAATCCTATAGTAGTTTCTGACGGAAGCCACTAATCTCATCCTGCATATACATTATCATGCATCATATCATTCTAACTTGTAATAGTTTACAAACTATACATAATAGTAATTAGAAGTCTTAATCAAACCTCCGTAAACGAGGGCATAGTTTGCTCACCCCATTTGTCCTTACATTCTCCATCCTAGTTCATTATGTTTAGCATGCAATGAATCCCAAATCATAACTAAAAATGCATTAAAATAATTGTTACACTCCAAGAAATTATTAGTCCAATTCATATTGTACAGGTTAATTGCATTATTCGACTTACCTATTATGTTGCTATGGCACATCATGATAGATGATTTTTAAATTCCACTTCTGCTTCCTTTTCAAGCCAAGCTTAGAAAATAGTTATGAAAAACATTTACCCCACAAAACAAGTATGTGCAGTTTACAAAGTCATTTCATCTTGTGTGGCATCATGTAAAAAATGGGGTAAACGCAACCCACCCAACACATACAATAAATTTAAAGAATAAAAAAGAAACACTTAACACATTACTAATGATTGCACACAATTGTTCCTTTCTTGGTTGTCTTCATTTCACAATGAGTCCAGTACATACATAGTTTCTTGACTGGGGATCAAAGCACAGCAAAACCAATGCACTAAAAAAGAATGGGGGCAAACACCTACAACATGATTCAAGCCAGTCAACTAACTACTTATTACTAACAAAATTGTAAATCAAGTTATGAGAAGATATCTAATTACAATTCTAGCCTTCATCATGTTGTGTCTACCATCTGGACCTAGATGTTTGCTTGCCTCATCAACATCCCACTCATCACGTGCATGCAACATTTGGCCCTATAGACATTAGAGATGTACCCAGTAATGAGCATATGGTAATAATGAAGAGTCACATGAGTTAATTAATGTACATGAGTTATCATGGTGTCAAAAATGCATTTACCAGAAGAACTTGATCACATATATATCAGGTGACAATTCCATCCTCTTGCAATTGATCTTCCATCCAGCATCTCATCACCATCATCATAACCTAAAATTTATCAAAGTGAACATATGGAAGAAAGTACTCAACCATAACAAAACAACGCTAACTATGGATTAAGATAAGTAAAATAGCAATACCATATTATTAACCCATCCCTTTGGTCCTAATGTCTCACAGTCAACGAAACGAAGGTGAGAATCAAACATGCTAACAATAAGGTTGCAACAAAAATCAAAGAAACAATCAGGTTATGCTTTACATTAAATGACTGGCTAATCATATATGTATGGTTACTAGATATGAACGTTTGGCCATCCTGCCGGGATCTTCTTTTTATGGCAAAACACATACAATTTTTGTTCATCAGCCTCCCAATAAAACTTCCTTTATGGCTTTTTTTCAGGTTTTGGGCCAAACACTGTGTCTGTTTCCTATTTTGTTCCACCACCTCAATGTCATCACTGGACTCATTGAAGGAGGAGGCCATTTGTAAAGGAAAGGTTGGCAAACACAATGTCTGACCCAAAGCTTGATCAATGAGAATCAGCAATATATGCATGTCACATATTTTCTGTTTTGCATGTTTGAGCTCACTTGTCACTAAATTCTAATACGCTTCTTTAATCACCTGCAAAGTAAAAGTGATTTGCGAATAGTTAACATGTACATCTTATTCTAAACAATATAAATAATGCAATGACCAACGACACAAAGAGCACACCGCATGCTGAAACACATCACTAGAGGGGATTTCCTTCTCCTCCTCTACTTCAATTTTAGAATACAAAATTCTCTATAACACAAAGTGACACTTATTAGCTGACTCATATGGTAAGTAAGGGCAAACACATCTTAACAGTCAAGTTATATGTACCTCCTGATTCTTCTTTTCTAGGATAATATGATCCTAGATTCATCCAATATCACAATGGCGAATCCATGCCGTCACAATGTAATGAGCCAAGAGGGAACTTTTGTAAGAAAAATATCTACAAAATATTTTACAGGTATATTATATGCAGAGATGACCAATATAAAAACAATAACATAACAAGTAATTGGTTTAATAACTATGTATCTTAAAAAATAACAAACATCTGCCTACCCACGTCTTCCCCTTTTGGTTCTTATTCTTGGTAGTCTTGAATTTAATTATTTTTTCTACCAAAATATTATATACAAATGCTGCCCAGTTATAGTCGCAACATTTTCTATGTATAAAGTTGCAATTAACAACTTATTCTATATTCTAGTGCTAGTAGTTAGACTTAAAAGAATGCCCAATGTATAAAGAAGGAAGACACGGGCAAACATGTGGTCACACCTCTTCCAATTGATAATCTGTTCTAAATCATTCTATTCCTTTGCTTTGAACTCCTTTTCTTTCATTTTATTCAGCAATGAATGATCAGAGGTAGAGTGTGGAACTGGTTTTCTACCACATGGAATACCTAAAATCTCACCAACCTCTTTGGGGGTTATAAAAATATTAATCCTTAGAAAGGTAGCATCTTGCTTCTACTATCAAATGCGTCTAAAATCTTTAAAGAAATGTTGTGATCAAGTGAATCACACCCAATCTATAGCAATTGTTCAAACCCTATTCTATCAACAATATTACTTTTATAGTCATCCATTCCACGGATGGCTCTTTTGAACTCTAAGTGTGAGCACCTTGTGGAGTGAGTCTCCTACAAAACAAATGTATACAACTTATAGTATTATTCAAATATTAGTGACCCAATGGTAAAGATTGTGTGACACACATAACATTTTCCACACCTTGTGAATTTGTGCTCCTTCCTCCATTAGAGCTTGTTCTCGGGCTTTGGCAGCTGCATTCTTATAGGGCAATTTATCCTCCTCTAATAAACCTTTTCATGCTTTCAGAATTTCTTAATTTACCTATAAGGGGATGAACTTTGTTATAAAAATGTTGTCATATGATGATTACATTCAAAAACTAAAATAACTCTTTAATACTTACCTCAATAACGTTTTATTTTTTATCAGATTTCTTGAAATGTTTAGCCCTATAAACATAATCATCATCAGTGTCAACATAAGATGAGAGTTAACACTAAATAAATTAATAACTTAAAAAAATACAAAATAACTTGAACTTATGCCATGAATTGATATGTCTCTAGGAGCCTAGGGTTTGCTTCCGATTGATACCACTATCAACCCTACAATTTGTTAAAATATAACATCATCAGATAGTCCCAATTTCACAAACATAGATAGACAATATAGGTAGGAACTATAAATTGCAAATTTACATGCAATATTAAATATACCTAGGTTATGGGAGATCCTCATCCATAGGGTTGAAGCTATGTTATTCTTCTATTATAAGAGTTCTAATTTTAGCTTTAACTACTTTTTTAGCTGCTTTTCCTTTAGCCACTTTCCTCTAAGCCATTTTAGTCAATGGATTTGGAGATGTCCTACAATGCACAAATCTAATGAATGAAAATTAAAGCTAAATTGTAACATCCCATAGTTAATAAGCAATACAAGATGCAATAACAAGTAAAAATATATAACATACTACAAGACACAAAATCCAACAAAGGAGAAGAATTTCATCTTCTCAAAGGACACCAAATCACCAACCAAACATTAACAGTCAATGGAACACAGTTAAATAAGTGTAAGGAAAATTTAACATGTCAATGCTAAATTATGTAATAGGTTAAATTGCCAGGATACCACATTATGTGAGTTAAGGCTTGTATCTTACATTCCCTAGGTTAAACTATCAGGATACCAATTGAGCACTTTGAGCTTATGCATTAGGTTAATTGAAGCAAATTTAAAACTCCAATATGACACATTTGATAGATATTTTGTGATTTAGCAAACAATGACACATGATAGCTTCCATGCCATATTTTGTCTAATTACCGGACTCGCATATCATGTAATAGTAATTAGCCCAACCACCCATAGGAATGAGGATTCACCACTTACGCACTGAGAAACAAGTTGATTAAGTGGGCAAATTTAGTATGCAATAATCGAATTGTAACATGCAATAGTTAAAATGTAACATACAATAGATAAAATGTAATAGGCAATAGCTAAAATATAACAATCGATAGTTGAAATGTAACTCTCCTAGGTAAAACATAACATGCAATGATGAAGTGTGTCATTCAAAGTGAACATGTACTAGGCCATAGGTACTAGTTTTCACCACTTAAACACTTAGAAACAAGTTGATTAAGTGGGCAAATTTTATATGCAATAGTTAAATTGTAACATGCAACAGTTCAAATGTAACATGCAATAGCTAAAATGTAACACCCGATAGTTGAAATGTAACTCTTCTAGGTCAAATGTAACATGCATTAGATGTAGTGTATCATTCAAAATGAATGTGTACTAGGGCATAGGTCAGTTGTCACCACTTAAACACTTAGAAACAAGTTGATTAAGTGGGCAAATTTTATATGCAATAGTTGAATTGTAACATGCAACAGTTAAAATGTAACATGCAATAGCTAAAATGTAACACCCGATAGTTGCAATGTGAATTTCTTATGGAATTAAGTCATTAGCATTTATCCTTTTCTAGTAAATTAGTAAAAATATTGTAGACTTGTAGTCCAGCCCCTTTAAGACACTCTCAAGGGATGTAGAAATCTTTTCTTTTGCTTCTTTATCCTACATTTTAGATTGGCATTTTCAACATGCAAGTTGTTATTACATGTTTTTTTCTCTCTCTAACAACACTTGATAAAATGATTTGGGATATATACATACATATGCGATTGCTTTATGTTTTTCGTTATATGAATTAATTGTTTTCTCTCTCCCCCCAACTTATATCGTGTACCAAAACTACTTAAATAAGCATTTTTGAAAATATACTTGCACTAAAGAACATATAAGACCTAATGCTCATGTCATATAATACTAATACATCAAGGAAGTTAAAACAATTAAACATGTAGAGGTGCTACTATAACTAAGTTCAACATTTTATAAGCTTCTTCATAAGTAATAGGAAGTTATTGCCTACCAGAAGTAATAACCAAGAAATTTTTTTCCTTTTGAACCTCTAATAATGGGGAAGTTATCGCCTGACACAAGTGAGGGAGAAGAAAATTCAAGAATATTAATTGGAGGAAAAGTTAAACTACCAATGCAAGTGCAAGACTAAATAAACTACATTGATACTAAAGTCATGTACATTAAGATTTGTACATATCGCATGCATGCATATTTTCACTAAGACACTTAGGAAAAAGTTCAGCAAGTGGTAAAATTTCACATACAATTGTTGAATTGTAACATGCAATAGTTCAAATGCAATATGCAATACCTAAAATGTAACATACAATAGATAAAATGTAACATTCGATAGTTACATGTAACATAGGAAGGATGAAGTGTAACATTCAATGGTGAACATGTACTAGGCCATAGGGATGAGTTTTCACTTAGAAAAAAGTTCACAAATGGTGAAAATTTCGGATGCAATACTTGAATTGTAGCATTCAAAGTTAAAATGTAACACGTAATAGTCAAAATGTAATAAGCCATAGTTATAATGTAACATGCAAGACAAAAAGTATAACATGGAATGGTTAATGTGAAACAAGCCCTAGGAATCAGTTTTCACTTAGAAAAAAGTTCACCAACTAGTCAAATTTCACATGCAACAATTAAAATCTAACATACAATAGCTAAAATGTAACATACAATAGATAAAGGATAATTTGGCCAGCTCCTACAAATAGAGCACAATTACACCTATTACACATTTAGAATGGCTCCAATTTATGGTAGACAAGACAATTTTCTAAAACGTCCATAGGCCTAAGTTTCATTTATTGTCAAGTTGTTTTAGTAATTCAAGAATTAAATCTTTACGATGTAAAGAATTAAATATGCAGCTTCATACATCAAAAGTTTAGTCATAGTAATATCTCATGTTAGTAACAAAGAAATCATTTGTGGACCCACAGATACATTTCATTCTCTATAATCACTTCAAAATTATAACAGTAAACTAAAAATTCCAAAGGGATAATTTCATACCACAACCCCTTTTTCAATTGACCGCATACTCTATTAACCTCTCACAACTCACAACATTCCCACTAAATGTATCCATATATACCTCACAACCCTATACAACAAAAGGTTTAAGATCCTTGAAGTTTACCCCACTATACACCCACTTCAAACATTCAAAAAATAATTAAAACCCAAATTGTAGAGATATCATCAAATGAGTACCTCATCTACCTCACTAACAAATTGAATAAATAAACCAAATAACACACCAAAAAACTATTCTAAAAAAATATATTCACTGTGCCCTCAGATATCAACAAATGAGCATGTCATTAACCTCACTAAGAGCCTCTCAACATCCATCAAGGTTGTGTACATGAACCCCCAACTGCCACATATCTACCCATTGCCAATATAAAAACAACAATAGCAGCACATAATGATAGTGGGAAGTATGGAAGACTACCATGTAAAGGCTATCAACTAGCACTCAAAAAAACTAAGAAACAAAAAGCTCTCTAGCTTACAATAGGAGACAGGGCAGATTCCATTCCAATACCAACTAACTAAAATACATCACATTCAAAATATATTACATAACATAGTTAACATTTTAGTTCACTACATCAAAAAACAGCAACAACCAAAAGAAAAGCACACAAACAGACAAAGAGTATAGTATTGGAAGATGGAAGAGCACTAACCTTCAAGCAGAAAATGACGTAGCAAATCAAAAAAGGAGGACTGACTGGACAATGCGACATTGGACAGCGATGGTGATGAAAGAGTAGGAGAAGAGGGCAAGAAAGTTGAGTCAATGTGTGAGGAAAAATGAGCAACAAAAGATGCTGGCAAGCAATTAGAAGACAGGAACAAAGTGAGATACCAAAAGCTTAGCCACAGAGCGAGAGAGTGCCACAGCACAGGAGAGCGAGAGCGGGAGAGTGGGAGTGAGTGAGAGACAACATTGGCTGAGCCGATGTGCAAGGGAAAATGAGTGACAAAGGATGCTGGCAAGTGACCAAAGATAGGCATAGAGTGAGCAGTTGGAAACTTAGCCACAGAGCTGGAAAGAGGGAGAGGGAGAGTAGGAGTGAGCGGGAGTGAGTGAGAGATGACCTTGGTTAGGTGTTTCATTTTTGCTTTCATCCTACTTTGATTTTCATTTTTGCTTTGCTTGGCCATGTCAGATGCCACATTGGAGACATAGCAGACATATGCCAAACTAACTAGATATAGCATTACCCTATTTTATGGCTTGATAGGCTTACTATACCTAGTGGCCTATTTTAATTGTAAGTCTAAATAAGCCAACAATTCAAGTCAAGTCAAGTCTTTCTACTTCATAAAACAAACCAACCTAGGCTCAAATTGAGGATTTATTACACAGGCCTAGCCTACATTAGGCAAAACTTGGCTAGGCCTAGCCAATTCCTACCTTTATTCATTGGTTATAGATTTTTTTTTTTTAAATTGAAACTCTCACCTTAAAGATATTGATTTTGATTTCGAATTAGTGGGAGGTAGTTAGGGGTGGAAATATGCCATGTTTTGTTAGCCTTTGCCTTAGATAGTCTAAACTTGCATAATAAATTATAGGCCAAATTTTAAGCTTTTGCTAGCTTGTTTTAAAAAAAATAAGAGGGCCTTTCCAAGCCTATTGACCTATTGAAGCCTACAATTGCAATAGCTATACGTGTACTAAGCCTATTAAGCCTTCTAGATCGACCAAATATATTAGGACACAAAATATGTAATTTTAAATAATATATGAACTATATAATTATAAATATAATATAGAAATTTATATTATTTAAATAAAAGAAGTTGGCCTATAGTGTTGTAGGTTAAGCTTTGTAAAAATAGACTTGGGTCTATTTTTTAACAAACCTATTTTGAGTCTAGGCTTGCTTTAAATTATTAAACAGCTAGACCAAATTAGGTACAATGCAGGCCTAGCGGTAGGCTCATGACATACCGTTTGACCTATTTTCACTCTAAACAATGTTATTTTCTCATTCTTCTAACTCACCCATGTCTTATGACGTGGGTGAAATGTGGAGATAACAATGTGGACGGGACATTATTTATTCATTCTTAGGTACCGTGGCATTAATATTAAGTTTTGTATTTATGGTGGAAGACACTGCAAGGGGAGGATGGAGAAATGTCCAAAGTTGAGTTTTGTGTTTATGGTAAAAGATTAAATGAGGAAATAAAAAATTATATAACCTTTTAATGTGCCTTCTTAGACACTAAATTTTGTTCAAATCTCAAAATAATTGATATTAGGAGTTTTGCTAACTAGTAAAATATAATTAAAAAATTAATTAGTTAATTTAATTAAAATTAAAAAATAGAAAGGCAAAATTCAAAAATACATATAGATTTAGAAAGAAAATTCCAAAAATAGAAAATCTTCTCCTAATCCCAAGGTTTAAACTCCAAAAGAGCAAAAGTTCCAAAAAATCTTGAAAATAGAGAACATGCATTTAAACTCCCTAGATTTCTACAAGCATTCACTACTAGAAATTTGCCAATTACCAAGATAAAAACAAGAAATCAGTTAGTAAAACATATTATTGATGGATTTATCATGAGATTAAAACCCATGGTATAATCCTCCTTGCTAATTTTTGTCGTGAGATTTTTTTTATCACTCAAAAATTTTTCAATGAATTTTTGTCAGTAAAATTAAAAAATTCATCGGCAAAAAATAATATTTTTGTACAAAAATACATTTATCAAGGGATAAATCTCTAGATAAAAATTTTTAATAAAAATATAATTTTTTACTAAGGGATTTATAATTCTCTCAAAAAGCATAAAAATAAATATGAATGTCACAATTTTTTATCGAGGCAATCCGTTGGTAAAAAAGGTATTTTATTGAGGGATACCAATTCCTCGGTAAATCAAATTATATGAAGCATGTTATGATTTATTTTTATTGAGGGAAACAAATCCCTGAGTAAATAAAAATATTTATTTTTAAAATATTTTTAAAATCTTGTTAAATTAAAATATTTTTAGAATGTAGTATAATAAAACAAAATAAATAAATAACTAAAAGTAATATTCTTATATTAAAAAAATATTATAAAATTATCCAAATATTACAATAAAATGATCCAAACATAACAATAAAATTTATACATAATTACTAAAAGTTGATCCTAACAACAATTATGAAAAGTACAATGCATTAGGAGTGCCATGATAAATAGAGCCATTATTAGGAGAACCGTTATCAAAAGAGTAATAAGCATCATTGTTAGTCTCATATGAGTCATCGAATGAGGGATTACGATGGTGACAAGCAACTATGTGTTTCTGTCGTTGTTGTTGCTGATGTGGAGATGGCTGGCTAAAGGTGGATGATCTATGGCCTTCATTGTCTATCTACTAAACAAACTGGGCATTAACCCATACCAGCATATTGGCCTTGAGTTAAACCATTTGCAACTCATTCATCTCCTCTTATTATCGTAATAGTTGTTCCCTCTCCTACCTCATATCCTCTTTAACTTGTTCTCTCATCTAAGTCTAGATAAGTTCCAAGACATGCGGGTTTAACAAACTCCTAGAAGAATAGCTTTGAGATGCTAAGCCTAGAGCAGAATTTATTGAGGGCTGTGAGCCCATCCCATAAACACACCCCTTATAAACTCCATTCACCAATTGTCTATAGACCTCATCTCGGTCGATGGGTTGGCTTGCATGTAAGCTCTCACCTGGCTTCTCCGAATATTCTTGTGAAAGCTGAGACAAGCATTAGATTTCAGCTACATACTTCTCTTGTAATAAAAACAATAAATTATTATTAGTATATTATTTTATTTGACTGAAAGTTAATTAACATTTAAAATGTCCAAATAGTAGAAGTATTTACATAACTCCTTTTAGCTCATGGCTCCACCCAAGGCTTGTCTTTCTTTCTTAGATGGGTGAATTTAAATAGCTCAGATTGATCAAGCAAGTGCCCAATTAATTTTTCCTGAAAATAGAATGATGAAATTAATGAATAAATTACAACAATGATTATTTAATAGCAATGATAATATCTTATAGCAAAATATGAAGTAATGTTACGAACTAGCTTATGTTGGGATGTCCCTAACATGATAAACCATCCAGTGTGGAGTGTCACCCTTCTTTAAAGTTTTGTTCTTCTTTACTTGTGCTGCCTTGGATTTGAATTCTTTGGTGTTCCAATAAGCATTAAGCTTGTCCCAAACATGAGCATGTAATCATTTAGGCCTTTGATGAGCCTTTCAAGCATCTTAGTACAATTCTGCTAGGCACATGGATCCTTTATTGTTGAATGCTACCCACATGTGGTTGTTGTGGGTGTCATCAAATGCAATCAATTTCTAAAAAAGTTATAATAATTACAAGCTCCCTCGATTTGACTAAAATTAATATAAACTTAATTCTAACTTGAAAAATATTTTACATACTCTCTACTCATCGTACCACATATACTGAGTTTCTTTCGATATCTCTCCCCATGTCTTATAGGGTTTATTAAGCATTGACTTAATGACATTGCTCAAAGTTGAGTCCATGATGTAAAGGGATTCAATTATTGAGAGCTAGAAAAGAAATCAATAATAAAAGTAAAAAATTTTTAAAATTACTTGAATTATAATTAACATGCACCTCAAATGAAAAAAAAATACCTAAATTTCTTGTTAGGCACAACAATTGGCCTATTATTTGAAGCTTCCTCCTCTTGAGGTTGAAGAGATGAGGGAGGAATAGAAGATGTATGGGGAGGCTACGATGAAGTCACAACAAATGGTGTAGCAATTAGATGGGTATATGTGTTAGGTTGATACCCAAGTATAGGTATCATAGTAATCTGTGGTAAATTAAGAGTGTGAAGTAGATCTTAATGAGTGGTATTGGTTCAAGAGGATGTGGATCTACTACCTGCCTTCATAGGCCGACCCTTTTTCCCTTATTGTGGTTGAAGGAGGACATCTAAGACCAACAATTTAGATTTATAATAAAATTTATTCAAAACATATAAGAATTAAACTTAAGTAATATTAAAACTAACTAATGTTAATATAACATAAAGAACTTAATTAATAATTTAATTTAAACACCATCTATAAATAACTAATTAAATCATAATAAGCTTCTACAACACTAAAAATCTATAATAAGCCATATAACTTAGTTACTTTGATCAAGATGTAATTTGAACATAACTTAAATAATAAATATATCCCCATTTAAGCAAAAACTATAACAAATTAATGTATGGCACATCTTATATTATTAAAGACAATAACCAAAAGTTGGTAAGTTTCTGACGTGTCACTCTATGGTGTAATATTAACTTTCTTTTCCCATTGCCAACCTGTTATTTTCTTTCATAATTTAGAAATCGTTTTAAACTATTTTCACATTAATGTTTTATACATTTGTTTTATAGTTGTTAAACCACTTTAAAATTTAAAATGTCATCCTTTAATCTTCCATAACTTTTAATGTGATTTATTATCTTCATTTCTTCTATCAAAAGATTCACTCTTCCTCTTTCTTTAGTCTCCTCTCCTATTGACTGTCATTGTATGCTATGCCACAAATTCAAATGGCATTTACTGTTTTCATTTTTCAATATTTTATTTTCTTCTATCGATTATTTTGTTTTCTTCATTTCTTCTTGTACATCTTACACGCCACTTCTTAAAATACAACCTCTTTGCCATCTCTCCACCCAAAAATTCAATCAATACCATCAAATGCTTACATCTTATCATTCAAATTTCAAATGCTTTCATCTCATCTTCCATGTTTCCAATGTAATTTATTGTTTACATGTCTTCTTCCAAAGACTCATTCTCTCTTACTCTGACTGTAACTTCTTTCTCTTCCCTCCTTCTTTCTCATCTCCTTCTGCCACTTTCATTCCTTTTGATGTTGGGAAGGATGTATTAATTCTCTATGCTGAGCCAAATCTTGAGGGGGTTCACCAATGGCCATGCTTAGCACAAGACCAAACTCCGCAAATTTCAGTCCCAAAATTTTTTATATTGGATGGGTACTTCTTCACCCGTCACACTTCTCTTCTCTTATGCCTCCCAACCTTTTTTACCCTGTTGATCCAAATTAGGGTCATTTTGATTGGTAAGATATAAAACCAATCTTAAACTTTCACCTAATACCTTAAGCTTTTAGGATAGTTGATTCCTTGACATAGTATCAAAGCTTTGGTCAATGGTCCAATTCTCATTGCCACCTAAAATTAAAAATTGTTCACATTTTGTACCCAAAAGAGGCTTCATATGAGAGGGTGTGTTATAGAGATAAAATATAAAACCATTCCTAAACTTTCACCTAATAGCTTAAGCATTTGGGAAAGTTAGTTCTTTGACATGGTATCAAAGCTTTATTACCAAATGGTCAAGGATTCAATCCTCACTATCACTCAAAATTAAAAATTATTCACACTTCATGTCCAAAAAGAGGCTTTCGTGTGAGGGGTTAGAGAAATATATATATATAAAACCATTCATGGACCTTCCCTAACAGCTTAAACTTTTGGGATAGTTGGTTCCTCAATTTGGTATTAGAGCCTTTATAACTGAATAGTTAAGAGTTTGATCCTTGCTACTCCCATTTCTTAAATTAAAATTAAATTTTAGCACAAGATTTGGTGGATCTATGCATTTATCCACACTTCAAACCTAAAGGACTTTTGTGTGAGGATGCATGTTAAAATATACAACCAATCTTAGACTTTCACCTAACAGCTTAAGCTTTTAGAATAGTTGATTTCTTGATATTGATGTATGAAGGAGGACCCCAATGGCATCCTTGTTCCACCCTAAACTAGCTAACTCGCTAGGCTTAAGTTTTGAAGATGCCTTGATTTTCAAAATTGAAATCTAAGATACTTTAAGATGTTTTGCTTCCTTATAATGTTGTTCGATCATGAAGTAGTTGGTTTGTTTCTTCCTTTGCAAGCTGGTTTGTTCTTTGTTTCCTTTTTGTTTACTTGTTCAATTTTTCTTTTGGGTTCCCTTGAAGTTGAAGATAAAGAAGCATTTAATGGTGATGGATAGATTGATGGAATGAAGCTTTTACATTGTTTCTTATTGATGCCTTCAAGTTTTTCATTATAAGACTAGTGTTATCTAATGGTCACCTAATGATAAAGCCGTAGAAAACCATTGAGAAAGAGAGGACAAGACTGAGAATTGGAGGAAGGGAGGAGCAAGTTCAACATGAAGGTAATTATGCTCAATATTCAATATTGTTTTTTTGTTGAATAAATTATATTATTTGATGCTAAAAATGACTGTTGGTTTGGTAACTATATGTAGGGGCCATCGATGGTAGTGAGATTGCACTAGAAATTCAAAGAGAGAATGTTGCAAGTATAGGAATCAACTAAGAGTAGAATCATCGAATAGCACATCTGTTGAAGATCTATTAGTAATTCAAATGAAGATACCTTAATGTGGTATGGATCTTTTAAATAGCATTTTGTCTGAGAACTTCAAAATGATATATTGCATGAAGAATTCTCACATTATGCTTACAAATGAAAATATTCAAGTTTATATAGTTTCTTTATCAGACTCATGGGCTTCTTGATATATGTGTCAATGGGAATGAAATTGCTTTTATATCATTGTTGACCAGTGAAAATGAATTCAGGTAACTTTCTTTCTCCTCTCTCCTCCCTTATCTGGCCATGTATGCTAATTGAGCTATCAGTTCTTACCTTACAATTTTAGAGCACTATTGTTCTTATACAATTTCCATATTTAAATTTTCTGCAACATAATACATCATTTGGCATTATGGTTCCCTTTCCTACACCCTGTCATGGGTTCAAATCTTACCCCTTCCCCTTAAAGCCAAGCTATCATGGCTCCTTAATTAATCAAAAAAAAAAAAAACAATTTGTTAAATACTGTGCATGAATCATAGGATATCAGCTTACAGTTTTCAATAAAATAAATAGTATAATAAAGCTTTGTGTGTATTTAGATTCATTATCCTTCCTCTAGATGCAACGAATTCAATTGGTGAAAGTTAGGTGGTTAATTGGAAACTAATAAGGAATTTTATGATGATGTCTATGGACAATTAAGGAATTTAATATTCAGGTCTTAAGAATTCAGCATAAGATTTTTCCTAGAGAAGAGTTGCTCTGTTAAATGCATACTATGCTTTCCTTCAATAATAAGCTTTCGTTTATCCAAGAGACTGCCCTGTAGGAAGGTTGTTTACCTGACGCATATTTAAACATATTGTTTATCTAAAAAAGTTTATGTTTTCTTATGTTCTTGCCCCTTTTAATGCACTTGTGCAATGTTTTTCCTTTGTGTGTAAGTGTGAGAGAGATAGATTTAATGAGATTTCTAGAAATAAGAATGTAATTTGTAGTAATGTAGGAAAAAATGAGCGTTGATGATGAAGAAGGATGTCAGAAAAGAAGTAACTAATGAACAAGTAATCCTCATTGAATGGTTTGACCAATTTTTATACTGTACTTGACATGCTTAAGACATTACAAAAATGTCTATCACAATAGTGTACTTTACAAGTTTCTCTAACACCCACTCAATTTTATGGATAATTTGTCCAAGGCTTGCTATTATTGTATTTTTCTTGATTGTAAAAAAGCAATGATGTATTTCATAGAGATGACACTTTAATTTTGTTAATTTAGGAATGTCTATCACAATATTGTACTTTACAAATTGTTGCTTGTTTCATAGCCAAAGCTCTGTATTAGGCTACAAAAAGATTAACAGATGTCAAATATTTTTTAAATACATTATCTTATATATACAACACATTCTGTGGAGATGTTTGAGCAAGAATATTATGACTGCTGAAAACTTTAGAAAATGAGAAATATTTGATAGGTTGATGCATTGCATATTAGAGAGAAAAATGGAACTGTTATATTCTATAGGTGTGATTGGTTTGGATAGTTGTGTCTATGAGGCGAGAGGCATCCATGGTATTAGCTGATTATGACAGGTTGCCAAGCATCATTATTTCTTGTAGACAATCTTGCATTATAAAAATAAAAATTTTGGTCTTATTTTATAAGTTCTCTATCTTGATATTTTATTGTGTTTGTTGTTGTATGTTTGTCTGTTATCAATCTTTTGCTTTTGCTTTTCTTTTTTAGCATTGTTTTCTCTATGGATTTGGTGCAAGATGCACTTTAATAAAATGCAAATCCTACACTTTAGAGAGTAAAATGCAAAATTATGACCAATAATGAGAAAATAAATGGTCATGATTATCTCAAGCCTATGAATTGTAATCCACTTACTTGTATTTAATAACAATTATGATTATTAATTTTTTTTATCAATGGTCATTAACATGTACTTTACCCTCTAACCATGTATTTTAAAAGATCTCAATTCTTTTTCTATAGATCTTGATGACTTTTGGATCATTAGATTGCTTGCCTCTCTCACTGGTGCTTAATGATGATGCCACCATTGTATGTTTAAAAAATAATTTCAGTTATTTAATTAGCTAAACTGATAAAGATACCTGTTGGCTTGATAGCTGTGGGTTGGTGCAAGTAGTAATTAATTGTTCATGTATGTTTTTTGTTCATTTGTTGCTCAAACAGAAATTGAAAACCTTAGGAGTTGTTTTGAGCAAGAATACTTTGACGGCTGAAATCTTCATCACCCTCAAAAGCTACATTGTTCAAATAGGTATTCACATACTCTGAAGCAACAGAGTATTACTCAATGTCCAAGTGTATGCATGCTTTCTTCTTCCTGCACTTGCTTTTGCATACTTGAGTGCAATCCTTAGGTCAACAAGGCATCTTACGGGTTCATGTGACACTGTTCAAATTTAGTGTTCTTTGTTATGATAAATCAATATATTATCATATGCCCCTTAAAGCCTCATTGAAATCAGTGTACTACATGAGTTGACAGCGGTGTTAATTCTGCACCTTTTCTTTTATTTTTATTTTCTGTTTGTCATATTCAAATTCCAGTCTTGCAATTCTGACAGCATGGTACTCATGCTAAATAGGTTGATGGGTGCTTTGATAAATCAAACAGATTTAAGTGCTCCTGTTATGTATTTATGTCTTGTGGCTAGTGTTTCTTTAGTTTTTGATCTTAATTATTTATTCTCTCTTACAAGTTCTCAATAAGGAAAATTTTCCTTTTCATCAAACCAAGGCCTTTTGTCACTTGGTATTTAAATGGCCAACCTCACTGATATTTCAATCCAATAGCTCTACATCATTAGCAAAGCTCATGACCATGGTGCCAAGGCCCTTTTGGCATTCAAATCATTGAATTTTTTAAATAGTCAGGTCAACTCTTCATCTGGCAACATTTTTTCACAGGTTCCTTGCTGGGTTTATCTTCTGCAAAGTTAGATCATCCATATCATTGCAAGCAGTTTACAAGAGAGAGGAAAGGGAGGAAAACAAATTCTAATTTGGGGCTTAATGTGGTGTTATGTCTAAAACAAAGTCCTTCTGTCTATGTGGGGGGTACTAAAGCAACTTTTTTATGAGGAAAATGTTTGGTAGAAAAACTTTGAACACAATAGCCATTAAACCTTTGAAAAGGGCCACAAATTATTCATGATTGTACAGAAAAGTGGTTTAGGTTATTCTTTTTTGCTAGAAGATGATACAGGATTTTCAAGTTCTTGTGATGGTTTTTCATTAGAGATAGAATCATTAACAAATTTGTTTTCTAGAAACTTAAAGTCCCTTGATTCCATAATAATATTTGTATCTAAATCCAATAACCTATATACTTTAGAACTTTCAGCATAACCAACAAACACACTTCTTAGAGCTCTTGGTCCGAATTTTGCTCTTTTAGGATTTGGAACTCTATGAAACACTAAACAACTTCATACTCTTATGCTAATTCTGATTTAGTTATCTTCCTTTCCATAATTTACAAGGAGAAACATTTAAATTCTTTGAAGGTATTCTATTTTAAACATAACATGCAATTAACAATGCTTCTCCCCATAAATTCATAAGAATGTTTGTATTTAATATCATTGCATTAACAATGTTTGTATTTAAGATCATTGCATTTAACAAGTCCTATTTTTTCTTTCAACCAAATCATTTTTTTGTGTATGGTGCACTAACTTTGTGTACAATACTATTTTCTTCACAAAAAGAATAAAATTTTGAAGGAAAATATTTCCTTCCTCTATCACTTCTTAAAATTTTAATATTCTTTTCCTTTTAATTTTCTACTAAAGATTTATAATTCTTAAACATTTCAAAGCTTGACCTTAATCTTAATTAAATAAACAAAAGGATATCTAGTTTTGTCATCAATGAAAGTAATAAAATACTTGTTTCCTCCTCTTGTTAGTGCTCAATTCAATTCACATATAACAAAATGGACTAGTTCTAATAATTCAAAATTTTTTACTATTAAGGGAAAAAGGCTTTTTGGTCATCTTTACTTGTATGCAAATTTCACACTTTTCATTAGGAATTCTATTACATTCTATGAGACCATGTTTTAAAATATATTTCAAATAATTGGCTATAACATGTGCTAATCAATTATGCCATAAAGAAAAAAAAGAATCAACAACATAAATAGAAGCATTATTATTCTCATTAATACTTAACTAGAACATCCCATTACAAGAATAATGCTTTCCAACAAACACTCCATTTTTTTAAGACTTCAATCTTATTAGATCTATAATAGATTTAAGTCCTTTCTTGTTCAGCATATTTGTAGAATTAGATTCATCCTTATATCTAAAACATGGAGCACATTTTGTAGCACTAATTTCTTTTCAAAAGTAAGCATCAAATTGTCCGTTCCTTTTCCAAGAGCATGTATTGCATTACTTTTGCCCTTAAGAACCTTGTGACCATTTTCTATTTCTTCATAAGTCTTCAATTGTGACTTATCATGGCACACATGGACAATAGCCCCAAAATCATACAACCAATTGTTAGATTTGGTTGGACTAGCTAAGTAAATTAAACCATACTAATATACAAATTTGAAATCATATCTATAATGTTAGTAGAATCATTTTCAACCAAATTTGCACTATTGGTATTTTCTATCTTTTGCTTTTTCTTAAATCTAATATTACATCTTAGATGGTCTTTCTTTTTACAAGAGTGGCAAGTTCTGTTATTTTTTTCTTAATATCAAAATTGTTGGAATTAGAATACTTTCTCTTATTTCCTCTAAAGTTGCATTAGGATTTCTTTTCACCAAGATAGTTCCCTTTGAGTCAGTTTGAATATGTTTCTTTTGAAGATTGCGAGTTTCCTCCTCAATCCTCAAGTGCTTTTGAATATGCTCCAATGTGAAATCCTTTGTAGTGTGCAATAATTTATTTCTATAATCATTCCAACTAAAAGATAACTTTGCAATGATAGCCCCCCATTTGCAATAATTCACAGATATCAACTTTTAAGTCCTTCACTTTGGATATCATAACTAGTAAATTATGCATTTGATCCATGACAGATAAATGATTAAGCATCTTAAATTCAAAAATTTCATTATTACAAACTTATCTGTCCCATGTTTCTCACTGTTGTATTTATATTTTAGTGCACACCATATTTTCTTCAAGGATTAAACACCAGTAAATAGATTATATAGATGGTCAAATAGTGTGTTTAGAATGTATCCTCTACACAATACTTTATCTTCTATTTGGTTTTTCTATTTTATGTTGATTTCATTAGAATCATCATCCTTGGATTTGGAATTTCATTCAAATTTTGGTCCAACACATGCAATCTTCAAGACTGTAAGCAAGAACACGATCTTGCCTTTCCAACAATTAAAACTGATTCCCTCAAAACAAACCAATTTTACCATATTTTGATCAATCAATTTAAATAATGTGTTTTTAGATTGAAACTCCATCAAGAATATTCACTTCAAGATTGTTAGAAGTATGTAGAAAACAAAGATGGAGTAATCTAGAGAAATATTGTGTCTTGAAGTATGTAAATATACATTATCCTTAGGGTGAATATTGGCCTTACTAAGTTGCTAGGGCTTTCTGCAATATACCTCCAGGATACAATTAGAACATCCAGAAAATTGTGGCTAGCAACATCAGAATTTTTTCCTTTAAAAGTTAAATGGAATAGATTGATTTGAAATATTAAGGATGAGAAAAGATAAATACAATTTTAGTTTTTGTGAGTGAATCACATTTTCACATCATAAACATGTATGGACATAAATAGACACTTGATCAATAAATATGATTATTGCATTCAGTAGATATGATAGTTCAATTCAAACTAATAAACATGATTGTTTATGTCTAATAGCATAACCCTTCATGTTCAAGTCAAACTAACAAACCGAAAATATATACAAGTTGGATTCAGGTTAGTCGGGTTTCAATCATCTGAGTTTGAGTCGAGTTTTTTAGAAAAAATATATATATAAACTGTTACTGATCAAAATATAATTACACGGGTCATGGTTGAGTTTAAGTTGTTTCGAGTTAGGTTAAGTTAGTTCAATTTGCACACCCCTAATTATTATTTGTTGGTGGGAATGGAATTGAAGTAGTGTGAAGAACAATTGCGGCAGTTGCTACTACATACTTTTCCCCAATGGCACTAACATATCTATCTTTATTAAATAATGGATTAGCTAAGTATTTGAATAGTATTTCATTTTGTGGGAGAAATAATTTTTATTCTAAAATTTACTCAGTTTTATAATTTTTTATAAGATCTAACAAATTAAATATTTAATTAAGTAGTTAATAAAATTAAATTTATTTAAATAGCATATCCATATTTAAAAGGATGTGGGGTGTGAAATTCTCTAACTAGGCACTTAAAAGTTACAACTGAACATTAAGATGCTCAAGTAACCTAGCAAAAATTACTTTTAATATTAACAAAATATATAAAAAAATAAACTAATATGGTGTAATATTTATAAAATTATCTGGCTTGCAACCATTATCGTGGTATCCTCACCTGTAAATCTCGACAGATCCTCTTCCAAACAGAGTCATATGAGGTAATATCCTCTTCCAGCTAGGGACAACACTGTAGGTACACCTCATAGTTTTGTTTAAGGAAAACTTGTGGATCAGTTTTGGATTGAATCCCGAATAAATCCTTTTTTTTTTTCCTATTTGTTGTGAAAATATATATATATATATATTTGAGAATTGATCTTATAATACTCTTCTATGAATATTAAATCTATCATTATCATTAATCACTACTTAGACTAATGTTTATTCTAGCAATACTAGGCAAGATAAAGTTAAATGGTATTAAAATTAAAACATTTAAGCATAAATAATTGCCACCTCTATAAATGCACTTATCATAATCAATACCCTTAAAAGAAATTGAATAAAGGTGAAAGGTTGATATCTAGGCTATCCTAGAAACAGAAGGAACATGTCTAAACAAAAGAAACCCAAATAATTATATAAAATAAAAAAAATTATACATATTAATAAGTGCGATTGGTTAGGTTCAGTTGAAATTGATTCTTTTAGATTGAGATCCAATAACCAAACCAATCGATTTTTCAGAAAAATATTCTAAATCCATCCAATTACCAATTTGATTTTGATCCCTTTTTACGGATTGAGATCTGACAACGCAATTATTTTTGAATTACGAAGCCCCCAAATGACCAAAACTGCTTCATTAACTACAACATGGGTTGCACAACGTAAACTAATGTAAAGGCAAGGAGAAGGAGAAAATGACGCAGAGGTTTCATATACAGGATACAGCAATGAGTCAATCACAAAAAGTCCAGAAATCTTACAAGGCATGCAAAAACCGCATGAAATAGGCCCTTCAGCTTTGCAAATTAAAGCATGCAAAGCTATGAAGGACATAAAGTCCCACTCATATAGGACTGCATCTATCTCTTCAATGGACAATGTCAAATGAATCCATCTACAGGTGCCATCACATTGAGTAGCTCCTACCACTCATTGCAGTCCAAATAAAAAAAAAAAAAAAATTGAAAGGCATGGAAAATGCACGGTCTTGTCATGTCAAATAGCACGTTACTCACAATGTTTCTTATAAAAGGAATGCAGAACCCAAGGTGGGTTCACGTTAAATATCCCAAAGAAAGCCTTTTCTTTACCAGCCTCTTTGGCTTGGCATCGAACCCACCCAACCTGAAGTGCGGCGGTCAATGGCTTGATTCTCTGTCCTCCTGCCTCAAGCTAGAAGAAAAAAGTTTGCCAGATCTCCATATCTAATATAAATAAAACATAAAGTTCTTTCTCATTCAAAAAAAAAAAAAATCCAGAAATGGGGTCCAAAATACAAGACGATATCCAAACTACAGTCCAGCAGAAGGGCATACACTTAAGAGTAAGACAGTGGCATCGGAACAAACACTAATAGGATTCCTCTTATTATTATGACCTAGAGACAGATTACAATACAAATACAGACCACTCATACGCTAATTATACAATAAAACATACAATCTATTTTAAAGTTAAGATAGCTCAAACTATTTTGTAAACAAGATAGTCCAATCTACCTTGAAATTAGAATAGCCATCAAGTTTTGATAATTAGAGACCTCCCATATTCCTCACTTATCTATTCCTAAATTACAATATTTATAGTAACAATATAAATAACCACCTATAACTAACTAAAATCAACCTAACACATATAGCAATCAGAACTTATCACATGTCATGTAGTAATTAAAAACTGCCACATGTCATTTGGACTGCAACACACAAACACTTCTTCCCACCCAAATAAAGGAATTTAAAGGGAATGTCATAGTTGAATATTCATTGTGTTGTCCAAAGGAAAGGCGTACTAAAGTTAAGGTGCCTTTATGTGAATAAGCAACCGGCATATTAGATAGACGTGTAAGACAAATAAGCTCCAAGAGCACATAGCACTTCTTTACTGTTCAAATAAGGAAAAATGACTAAGCTGGAAAGCTTATGAGAAATGTTGGACTTAGAAGAAAAATTGCACTCCAGGTGGTTATTTAGCCTTATTTATTAAAAATTAATAACCATTTGGAGTGGTTACTTCTGTCCGAGTCCCACAACAATGTTGAATTTCAAGCCCGGGAATTCTCCCTTCGAATAGAGGGCATTGAAGGAAATTTTCTAAAATACTCTCATAGTGATTTGATCAAATGACTTCTGTCCGAGTCCAGCAAACAATGTCGAATTTCAAGCTCGAGAATTCTCCCTTCGAGCAGAGGGCATTGAAGGAAATTTTCTATAATTCTCTTATAGTGATTTGATCAAATAGTTTTATTTTAATGAAAAAAATTAAAAAAATTAAAAAAAATACTTGAAAAATTTATTAAAATAAATTTTTAATTAAATAATATTTTTAAAAATTTAATTTTAAATAAAACTCAATAACGCTATTTAATCTATATAACTAATCTCACCTAATAAGATTAAATTCTGTTTATTATTATTGTACTCTTGTAGTGATTTCAACTAAGCCAATCAGACTGCCTTGCAGCAGAGACTTTAATTTACAGCATGATATTCGTTATCAAATTGCAGCTGACATTTACTACACATCAATGTCATTTACAACGACAACTATTCATGATGCATAATAAAATGTTAACAGAACAATGAAAGTTTAGTTTACATTTCTCTTACAGAATCCTTTTAGAAGCATATTAAAAATGATTATAACTCCAATGCTTATCATTTAAAAGATTTTTTTCTTTTTTGTGAATTGTATGGACTAAGATTTGGCATAAGTTGATTATATAATTACACAATATAATAGTATTATAAAATGAGAATACCTATGACCGTATTTACTAGAAATATAGTAATATACCACAATTTAATTTCATGGGGTTGGCTACATCAAACGACGCCATTGTGTTTGGCCAAAAAATCTATAAAAATTTTGTTTAAAGGAATGTCTTTTTTAATAATTTGCCTTAAAGTGTTTTTAGATCATCCTCTACCCCTTTTAATTGAACCACTTCCCATTTGGTCCTTTTCTAACTAAAGCCTCTTAACTTTTCCTATTTCTCCAACCAGAAAGCTTTTATTGAGAAAATTAAGAGGCAAAAAGAAATAGTCAGAAGAAAATTATACAATAAACAAACGGAATTCATTTAAGGTTTCAGAATTCCACATTTCTCAAACAAAGAATATGAACTTAAATATCTAAAATTTTCATAAGCTTGGCACCAAGAAGGGGAAAAATTGATCTTTTGACGGTATTATATTGCATTGTACATTTAAGATCTCATTACATTTTGAAACAATGGTATCACAGTAATTATTCTTTCACTCACCTGCAATGATTTCACTCCCTCTCCCAATTTAGTAATACTCTATTTTTACCACAAATAAAAGTACCTGGAAAGTATATGATCATTCAAAATTGTTCATAGAATAAAATGTATGCCTCACAACGAAGAACTTCATCCAGGGAAACTTCACGCACATACGCATCACTTGCATGATACCATGTGGAACCCTCATTATGTTTATCAGGCTTCCCCCTGTTTCTCTGGCCCCCTCTTATATAGGCAACATAGTGACCCCCTCTCATAGTCCCTAAGTGCTCCACTATGCCAATCAAGCGGTATTCATACTTCTCTTCAATTATGCACCTGGGTTTTACAACAAAAATGTAATTTATTACAAACAAGATATTAGCTTTCATGTATCTTTAGATTATAGAGTCAATCATTCAATAAAGTGCATGATTTTATCCCATGTCAATTCTAGATTAATCACAGTCACAATTTAAAGACAAAATTTAAGTAGCTCAGTGTTTATGCCAATAATGGACCAAATATTTGTAATCCTATCTATTTCAGATACTAGAAGATCTAGCTACTTACAACCTATAAACTCATGTCCAATAACTTTTACAAATTTAGGAAATGGGATACGTTTTCAAGCAAATAAATCAAATCAAGACATAAATATTTGCCTCCATGCAAGGTTTACCTTATGACTGAGCAGTGCTAGTAGTTTTATCCTTATAGTAGGTCTTAACACCAACCTTTTTAGAGATTCTACAAATTTTAGTATGTTTATTTAAAAGGGGTTTTTTTGATAGAAAATCTTGATAATTAATTCATGAATTATTTAAGCAAAATTTATCTCTTCTTGATTATATGATGAAATTAAATCCCGGTTGTATGCCAAAGTAGAAGAGTTTCCAGGTGCCTTCCCAAGCCACATCTGATTGGTTGTAAGCCCACCAATTTTCCACCCTTTTAATCAACACCTCTTACAAATCCTAACCTTAGCCCAGTAAATCCTAATTCACTGGCTGTGCTACACTAACGTTATCCCTTTCTGCACACAACCAAATAGAACAATTACAGAAAAAATACACGCATGGATGATTGAACAACACCGCAATGGTTGACTAGCATGAATAACACTTCTTGGCACTGATTTTGATTTGAACAGAAGGCTCCTATCTTAACCAAGTTTTACACTTGACTTGCTACTGGCACATTTCATTCCCAAGCCCACCAACCTTTGCAAAATTATATGCAATGAAAGTATAATGATATATCTAGCAAGTTGGGTCGATGAAATGGAAAAACATTTCAAGGGTCATTTGTGCTTGCAAAATATCTAACAAGCTTAAAGGAAAGTTTTACAGAACTGTTATATAATCAACTATATTCTATAATAATGAATGTTGGGTTTTGAAAGGTTAACAAGAGCAAAAAATGGGAATGTCAAAGATGAGAAAATTGACATGAATGCGTAGACATATAAGAAAAGACAAGATTCGGAATGATTGTAATCGGAAGAGAGCTCGTGTTGCACTTATTAAGGAAAAAATGATGAAAACTCAGTTATGGTAGTCTGGACATGTGTAAAAAAGACTACTAGAGGCTCCAGTAAAAAAACTTGATCAAATAATTTTTTGTCTAATGAAGAGACATAAAAAAATGACTAAAAAAGATATTTTGACAAGTTATTAAAAGGAATTTTTGGTTAAATGATATTTCCTAAAACTTGGTTTCAAATAAAATCAATGGCATTGTTTAATCTATGCAACCGACCATACCTAGTGAGATAAGACTTTATTTATAGTTGTTGTTATTCAAAGTATAATGATATACAAATTATGTTTAACATAAATATCGTACATTATTATTGCAGACAATATACACAAGATATCTACTTTCTTTTGTATTCTTTTTGCTTCAATTTAGAATCTAAAACTTCAGTCTACGTGAAGGTCCATTTTCTTAGCACAATGGCACTTATTAACAGAAGTGCTGATTTCAAACTTAGAGGACATCACTTATTTGTTCGAACTTCTCACACAACTAATAGATTGAACTCAGGAATTCTGCCAAATATTGACAAAGAGACCATAGGTCTCAGAAATCATCATGTCTTCAGAAACTAAGAATTATACTCATTCCTGAATTAGTATGCCAACTTAATTTCAACTGAGATCTATACTCTTACCATATGGTTTTATTGATAACAGAAACATAAAAAGAGAAGGTGCACGATTGGAATAAGATATCCTCCGAGAACAACAAAAAGAAAGAAATGGAAACGGAAGAAGAAATACATTAGCTCAGAAGAGCTGCCAGATCCCTCTGCTAATATGACAAAATAACCAACCCAGAGAACCCAATTGGTTTTATGCATAAGTAATAGAACAGAGAACAAGTAACAGAGAGCACCAGCCAACAAGTATTATATATTAACACGGTGGAAGTATAAGTCCTTCAATGGCCATACACATAGTAGCAGAGAACAGAAAATAACATAGATAAGCACAAGGAGACCCTTGGCTTCCCAGGACTACGTCCCTTGTGCAGAGACAATTCCTCTGGCCCAAGCTCTTTTTCCTCACAGACACTCCCTAACTCCCACCTCACTCATTCCCCCCTTTTTACAATCGTTTCCCTTCATTGCACTAGCTGAGTTGTACTCTCCACTACCCCACTCAATTTCCTTCTGTCCATTTGTCCCCACCTTCCTTTTCCTCTCATAAACTCTCCAAACCTTGGCTCTTGGGCCAGCAGTCTTATTGGACTGCAGCTCTTCCATTCTGTTCACCCTCTCCTCTTCTCTAACATCACTCCCCTCAGGAAAAACAGCCTTGTCCTCAAGGCTGAGAGAGGGAAACTGATCTCTTATTGTTGCAAGTCTTCCCATGTTGCCTCTTCTCTAGTTTTGGAATGCCACTTGATCAGAACTTGCAGAACCTGCTAGCCCTGTTGCTGTACAGTTCTATGAGCTAAGAATTCTTCTGGATACAGATCAGGTTGGCCACTCTCAAAGTCAGCAGGAAGTTTGGCCTGCACTTGAGCAACTCCTACCGCTCTTTTCAATTGAAAGACATGGAACACCGGATGCACACGGAAGTGTTCTGGCAATTTCAGCTTATATGCCACCAACCCAATTTTGGTTTCAATCATAAAAGGCCCATAAAACCTCACTGCAAGCTTAGGATTGATTCTCCTTGCCACCATTTGCTGAACATGGGGTTGCAACTTCAAACAAACCCACTCTCCTGGCTGGAAGGACAGATCTCTACGCTTCTTGTTGGCATATTTGCATGCTGACTTGGGCTCTATAGAGGTTATATTTTAACTGTTGTAGGGCTTCATCTCTATCCTTCAAATCTTGAGCTACTGCATCCACCAAAGTTTCCCCGGGAAGGTAATGAACCAAGGTTGGTGGTGTCCTTCCATAAACCACCTCAAACGGTATAATTTTAGTGGAAGCTTTGTATGTAGTATTATACCAATACTCTGCCCAATGCACCCACGAAAACCATCCTTTCGGTTGTTTGATAGCAAAACACCGAAGATAAGTCTCTAAGCACCTATTAAGCACCTCAATCTGCCCATCTGTCTCTGGATGATAAGATGAGCTCATCTTTAAGGTTGTCCCCTGCATTCTGAATAATTCTTTCCAAAACTGACTCATGTAGGTTTGAGTCCCTATCACTGACAGTGGAGTTCGGAATGCCATGAAGGCACACAATTTCCTTGGCAAAGACTTCAGCCACAGTCCTAGCTGTGTATGGGTGTCGTGTGGGTATAAAGCGCCCATATTTAGTAAGCCAATCGACCACCACCAGAATGGTATTGTAGCCTTTAGACTTAGGCGAACCCGTGATGAAATCCATACTTATGTCTTCCCAAACTGCCTGGGGGATGGGTAGAGGCTGTAGGAGTCCAGCGGGACTAGTAGCTTGATACTTGCACCTCTGGCACACACTGCACCCAGCCACAAAGGTAGTGATTCTGCTCATCATGCCCACCCAATACAAGCTAGCAGCACTACATGTCCACCAGCTGGAGTAGTGTGAAATTCTTGCAATAACCGAGGAATCCATGCTGATTGGGCTGACAAGACTAGCCGGCCCTTGTAGAATAATCTGCCTTGTTCCAAACTGTAGTTCAGATGAGAATCTGGTCTGCTATGCAAATCTGAAATGATTTTGGCTAAGTGCGGGTCTTCTTTCACTTCTCTATCCACTTGATCAGAATCCAACCATAATGGTCATGTCATCCACATCAATTCAGCTTCTTCTTGCCTCGAGAGAGTGCATCAGCCACCTTGTTTTGTTTCCCTACCTTGTTTTCATACCCCAATAACTTGGACAGCCATGCTTGCTGATCTTGAGTAGTTATCCACTGTTCCAGCAGATGCTTAAGGCACTGTGAAACGCCTTCCAAGAAGATAGGGCCTCCAATGTTGAATGGCTAGAACAAGGGCCATCAATTCCTTTTCATAAGTAGACTTGGACAAGGTTCAATCAGCCAAGACTTTGCTGAAATTCGCAGTCGGTTTGGATTCTTGTAACAACACAGCACCAATTCCCTTTCCCAAAGCGTCGCACTCAATAGCAAAAGGCTTTGAAAAATCTGGTAGAGACAAAACCGGAGCCTGAGTGACCATAAGCCGATGTTGATTGAAAGCTCATTGGGCCTCAGTGCTCCACCCAAATGCCCCCTTCTTCAGTAAATCGGTGGGAAGCCTAGCAATCTTACCGTAGTCCTTTATGAACTTACAGTAATATCCAGTCAACCCAAGGAAGCCCCGTAACCCCTTAAGGGACTCCGTGGTGGCCACTCTAAAACTGACTTGACTTTGTTTTGGTCAACTGCCACTCCTTCTGCTGACACCACATGCCCCAGGTATTCTACTGACTTTTCCCAAAGCCGCACTTTTTAAAATTAGCAAAGAAAGTATGCTGCTGTAATGTAGATAAAACCACCTCCAAATGCACCAAATGATCACTCCAAGACCTGCTGTATACCAAGATGTCATCGAATAGAACTAAGACGAACTTCCATATGTATGGCAGAAAAATGGCATTCATGGTTGACTGAAAGGTGGCTGGAGCATTCATTAGTAAAAAGGGCATGACAAGGAACTCGAAATGCCTGTGGTGAGTTCAAAAAGCAGTCTTGGGGATATCTTCCTCCCGGACTCGTATTTGGTAGTATCCTAACTTGAGATCTAGTTTGGAGAAGAATTGTGATCCGTGGAGTTCATCCAACAGCTCCTCAACCAAATTTCTCTAGCCCAAGCTCTTGGTTTTTCCTCACAGTCACTCCCTAACTCCCACCTCACTCATTCCCCCCTTTTTATAATAGTTCCCCCTCATTCCACTAGCTGAGTTGTACTCTCCACTACCCCACTCAATTTCCTTCTGTCCATTTGTTCCCACCTTCCTTTTCCTCTCATAAACTCTCCAAACCTTGGCTCTTGGGCGAGCAGTCTTATTGGGCTGTAGCTGTTCCATTCTGTTCACCCTCTCCTCTTCTCTAACAGTAAGAGAATAGAGAAGCAAGTCTATTCCATAAGGGGTGTAAAAGCAGAAATCTCCAGCATTACTCTCAACCAAACCAGCGTTGTTAAAAGCACCACTCCACCACTTAGGCAGTGGAACAGAGTGGCAAAACAGTAAACAGCTTCAAAGGAAGCTGAAGTGTCCCTCAAGCAGCGCTTAAGCACTGAAGCACCTTGAAGCCCGAAGGAGACTGAAGTTTTGCTTCATTGATTGAAGTGAAACAATTTTACAATATTAGCCCTATTTAATGACACTTAGGCCAATAGTTTTCTGTTTTAGTGGGGTAGATAGGTGATTTTAATGAATACATACACTAAAAGGAACTCAAGGAAGTTTAAAAACACAAGAAGAGAAGATCAATTTTTACGTGAGATTTTTTAAAATTAGTCTCTCTAAATTCTGGAACCACAAGAGACTACCAGCAGAAGACAGCCAGAAAATGCCAAGAAGATCAATTAGGTACAAGACTTCCTCTTCTTGTTTTCCTATTTTCTTCCTAGCAGTGCCAATCAAAACAGTTTCTTCCCATTAATTTCTCTCTTTTCTTCCTTCTGCATTGTGGCAACCACTCTTATCTTCTATTATACACCAACCAAACAATAGCCTTATCATATCATTTCTATGCTTTCCAGCTCCCATTCTACTTCTTTGATTCTTTGTTTTATCCCCTCTGTTTTCTCTATTTTCATAAATTGATCTTTGTTTTCCATCATCCTTGTTTGTTTTCATACATTCTAAGTATGGAAGCTGAGGACTCAATTGCATTAAAGAAAAAGGATCCTGCTTGAAAGTACAACCATATGAATAAACCCCAAAAGACTAGTGCTGTGACATGCAATTTCTGTAATAAAACTACTAATGAGTATAAATCATGCAAAAGAACATCAAATGGGGATGGCAGGTAATGCCACAGCATACTCAAAAGTGCCACCAGAAGTTGGAGAAGAGCTATGGAATCATTACAATGAATGGAAGTCCCAAAAGTCTATAATTGATTGTTCAGCACAAATATAGAATTTACAAGACTATGGCTTGGGTGATGATGATATTGATGAACTTGATCATCATGTGGTTGAAATCAATCCAAGTGGCAAAAGGTTGCTTACTGCAAGTGCTAGTGGCAATCTTATATCAATGATAGTAATGAGGGGTCAGTTATACAAATGGGTGATGACCAAGATGTTTGAAATGAATCAGTCTTTGGTGAAGATAACTTGACCTGGGTGGATGTTGCTAGAGCTTCTGGAACTGAAGAGACTAGAAACTACACCAGGTGAAATACAAGGAAACAATCAACATCAAAAGCTTCAACTTTAAACTCTAGGGCAAAAGAAATAGAACAACCTAAGGAGGAAGAGGCTGACTCTAACAAAACAAAAGGGAAGAAATGGAGCATTCAAGTGTAGTGATGGATGAGATGATGGTAGTAATGATGTAGAGCTTGAGATCCATGCTGAAGATTGAGAGTATGAAGGAGTAGCTTAATTTAGAGTTTAGAATAAGATTATCTTAGAATAAATAAGATATGTTTTATAACTTTCAAACTTTGATATTTTGTTGCTGTGCTATCATGTATTTTGAGAATTAAAATGCCTGTATTATGTTCTGAACTTCTAGTATGTCTTCATATGGTTTTGATGATGTATCATAACTTTGTTTGCAGTAATTTTTATTTTTATGATGATTTTTTAAGTTATATGTATCATCTGAATTGTTATATCAAATTTGGCCACTTCACTTCAGTGAAGCACTTTTGGGGGTGGCACTTTAGGCTACCTTATGCATTTAACAACACTAAACCAAACACACCAAAGCCCTACAAATATAGCAAATCTTCACATAGCCCAAATCTTGAGAATGAGCGCCATAAAAATTAATAAAATACTTCTATCATCGCAAAACTGGATACAGTACCATACTAGTGAAAGGACACAATACTTATGGAATTCGCATAACCAACAAATCTTTTCAGCTAGACCTAGTATGCTTGAAATTGTAGAAACAATTCGCATTCAAGCTCCTAGATATACCCAACATCTATATATATATATATATATATATATATATATATATATATATATATATATATATTATACAAGATGGCATATTTTTCAACCTCAAGACAACAATAATGATAATTGAGTGGAAAACTAATATAGGGTGAAGACCAAGCATAAACAACTTCACTTTCTTTCCCTGACTGTTCTTCCCTACTCCTCCAATTCTATCATCTCACTTTATTTCTTTAATGTATCCTTTACACTGATGCTTTCTGTGAGATCTGGGGGATGGTTCTCATTATAGGTTTTGGGAGCTTATTTGGGTGGGGAAATCTTCCTTTCTTAGAGGCAAAACTTGCCTCTACTGTTTTTCCTCTTGATTGATCAATCAAAAATTTTTATTGCATTTGGGTTCTAATCTCCCAAACATTTCACTTTTTAGGACATGAATAATAGAGAAAAAAATTATGTAGAGTTCCTTCTGCTACTACCTAATGCCTCCCATTTACAAATAAACACATGATTTCAATCACTAGAAAAAGAAACCTAAACATTACTTTTGGGCTAGTGAAACATTCATTCACCTGATTGTTAACTCCAACTGAAGATATATACCATAATAGTTAATCATATCATCAAATCATAGCCTTTTCACCTAGCATTTGAACTTAAAATTCCACTACTTTCACCATACATAACTTTAAAATACAATAAAATAACATGTTCAATTTTCAAGACTGGCACTCAAATCCAACAGCCTCAGGAGTAAAGTACATGCAAGTGTACCAGTGAAGTTATATGAAAAAGACACAATTAACCATGAGGGGCAGTCAACAAGTATAGACATGGAAAGTTTAAGTACTCGGGAGGAGGATCAAAATTTTGCTTTTTATCGTAGAATCCGAGAAGTGGAGGTGAAGGAGGCACTTAAGAAAATGGGTAATGGTAAGGCTTTGGGTCCTGATAACATACCTATTGAGGTTTGGAGGTGTTTGGGAGAGAAAGGTATTTCTTGGCTTACCAAGTTATTGAATGAGATACTAAGGTCTAAGAGGATGCCAGATGAATGGAGGAAGAGTACGTTGATACCAATTTACAAGAATAAAGGAGATATTCAAAATTGTGGGAACTACCGGGGGATTAAACTCATGAGCCATACTATGAAACTTTGGGAAAGAGTGATTGAACAGAGATTAAGAAAAGAGACTCATATATCAGAGAACCAATTTGGGTTTATGCCAGGAAGATCCACTACAGAGGCTATTTACCTTCTACGAAGTTTGATGGAACGGTACCGAAGTAGAGAAAAAGATTTGCATATGGTCTTCATTGATTTGGAAAAAGCTTATGATAGAGTGCCAAGAGAAGTCCTATGGAAAGCATTGGAAAAGAAGGGTGTTCGTATTGCTTATATTCGTGCCATAAAGGATATGTATGATAGAGTTACAACAAATGTGCGGACTCAGGGAGGGGTAACAGAAGACTTTCCCATAAGGATCGGTCTGCATCAAGGGTCGTCCTTAAGTCCATACCTTTTCACTTTAGTGATGGATGTACTTACTGGACACATCCAAGATGCAGTCCCGAACTGTATGTTGTTTGTTGATGACATTGTTTTAGTAGAGGAAACAAAAGAGGGGTTGAATTGTAAAGTGGAATTATGGAGAGAAGCCTTGGAATAAAAGGGTTTTCGTTTAAGTCGGAATAAAACAGAGTATATGGAGTGTAAATTCAGCAAGAGGCGAGAAAACAGAGATTTGGAGATAAAAATTGGGGAGCAGAGAATACCGCAGGTGTCCAAGTTTCGGTACCTTGGGTCCATTTTACAAAGTAATGGAGAGATTGATGCGGATGTCTCCCACAGGATCCAAGTTGGATGGATGAAATGGAGAAACGCATCGGGGGTTATTTGTGATCGCAAAATACCTACCAAGCTTAAAGGGAAGTTTTATCGAACTGCTATTAGACCAGCTATGCTTTATGGAAGTGAGTGTTGGGCTTTGAAAGGTCAACAAGAGCAAAAAATGGGGGTGGCAGAAATGAGAATGTTGAGATGGATGAGTGGACATACAAGAAAAGACAAAATTCGAAATGATTGTATTCGGGAGAGAGTTGGGGTGGCACCTATTGAGGAGAAAATGACAAAAACCCGGTTACGGTGGTTTGGGCATGTACAAAGAAGACCGCAAGAGGCACAAGTGCGAAAGGTTGACCAAATGGTGTTTAGTCCTGTGAGGAGATGTAGGGGAAGACCAAAAAGTACACTTGAAGAGGTGATCAAAAAAGATCTTTGGTTAAATGGTATATCTGAAAATTTGGTTTTGGATAGAAGTTTATGACGTCGTTTGATCCATGTAGCTAACCCTACCTAGTGGGAAAAGGCTTGGTTTGTTGTTGTTGTTGTAACCATGAATTGTGAAATATGAATTTACAAAACCTAATTATATTCAATGCATTGAGATTATGTCAGGAATATTATTACAATTAAAACAAAAAACAATAATACTGAACAATTGTAAAGAACTAGTCCATCCATCTCAATTTATACATCTCACTTTCCATTTTGCTAAGTCCCCAAACGAATCTCATTATGAAGTTCCAAATATCGCATTTTTACTTCCCTAAATCACCTTTACTTTTTCTTTTGATTTTGAACTCAAAAAAGTTAAGGCTAGTATGGGAAATAAATAATTGATGATATATTTTTTATAATTATAATTTTTAACACTGGTGTGACATCTTTTATATTAAAATAAGGCTCCCCTTAAACTTTGCAGAGTCACAAAGACATGTAAACTGGGACAGAATGAGTGTTAAATTGGAGAAGACAGTATCAAGGACAAGGACATGGAAACAAGAGGAAACATGTAGAAGCATACTCTCCATTATAATAGTTAAAACTTCAAACAGAATCAGGGAAAGTTCAAAGTACCTGGGATCCAAATATGGTCGAAGGTTAATAGTTTCTTTGAAACTGACATGTCCATTAAGTTTACTCAAGCGACCACGAGAATCTTGGCTGAACCTTTTCAGATGAATGGTCAGAATTGGTGGAGCTTTATAAATGAGGACCGTCTTGGTTGCAGCCCTCTTCACTTTCACACCACTGGAGTCTACCTCTTCATCCCTGTTTTCTTCTGATGAGCAATTGTTTTCATCATCTAACAACAGAGGATTTCTTCCATGGACATTTTTAATCATATGCTGTCTACTACAAGAATCAGCAGTCAGACTATTGCAGCTTTCTTCATTGCATGTTTTACAGAAACCCAAAGATGTCACTTCGACAAAATTTGTATCATTAATCTCAAACACCCCATCTTCCCTTTTATGAAGGATTGCACTCAACTCATCTGTTTGACCATTTTCAAGCTCTGAATAACTTTTAACACATGTGACTGAACTTTCTCCAATTTCATCATTTTTAATTTCCCCATCACCATGACTTCTAACCACAGCAGAACATGAGTTGACTGCATTCCATATGTCATCATGGTTTCCAGTCTCATATCCATTTATGAGACTCTTGGATATAGCTTTTGCCTGCTTCCTTGCCTCCAACTTGTGATGTTGGAGAATTTTTGAACAGTTCTCACAATGCAAAGCATTCTCATTCAAAAGAAGCTCAGATTTTATAAAATGAGCAAAACAACTCTCCACAGAGACAGAAGAAATTGTATCATCAACTTCATTAGGATCAGACTCAATGCTATTTCCAGCTATAAAACCAGCTTCCATGACCTCACTACATGAAGAAGGTCTAGGATGTGGGCCAGCAACAATTTCAGGCTCATTGAATAAGTCACCAAAGCCATCAAATTCTGACTCCTGCCCACAGCCCAAAACTGATGAGGAGGCCTCACCATCTCTTCCTTTGATCTCCCCAGTAGAGGGACATTCTTCTTTATATGGAAGCAACAGCACTTCTGAATCTTGAACTTGTACTGGAACCTCATCTTCCCACCCATACCCTGAAGAACTCATTCTTAGGTTTTGCTCCTCATTAAGAAAACAAACCTGACCACTAGATTCACAACTAGCCTCTACAGGGAATTTATTTAGAAAGTCATCCTTGTCCTCAGTATCCTGTATCACAGGAAGATCTTTCTTTTGGGAATTAAAATCATTTTCACCAGTTAGGGTTTCTGCCACATAATCCAACCATGTAAAATCATCTAATGGAGCTGATATTTGCTCTGCAGCGTTCCCAACAACCAGCAAATGTTCAGAGCCTTGAACAGCTAGGAAATTAGATGAAGTCAAGTCCTCTTCATCAGCCATGTTGCTTATGTCCACAGACACTAATTTTTTAGAATCACTAGAAGAAGCCACAACCTCTCCAGCAACTAATATACGAGGCTGGACAGGGCTAGATGATTCATAGATGGGTGATTGGGTTGTTAGACTCTGAACAGGTAAATGAACTTCATCTCTGTTAACTGTTACCTGTGTTTTTCCACCCTTTTTACGTGGAAGTGTTTTTTTAAACTGATATACGTGCTGGGCCTTCCTAGGTGAAGGTTTCTTAGTTGGAACGGGCAGTGAGAGATCTAAGAAAGGCTCATACACTGTTGAGGAATGCCCACATTCATTGCAACATACAGTACTAGATATTTGACCCCCATATAAAGCATCAACTAAAGTAGCAATATCAGAAGAGGTTCTATCTTTCCTTGGAGAATCATTCTGCTTTCTTGCAGCTAGTTCTTCAGTACTCAACCCATCCAGTAAACAACGGAGCAATTCATGACTGTCATGCTGCTGATATCCACGAAACTGGGGATACTTTGAACATATACAACCAAAAAGGGATCTAGGATTTATAACATTTTTCAATCCTGATTCTGAGTTAGTCTCAGTGAACAGCTTCATCAAGGAACAAGTCAGAGGTCCAACAGGAGCACCTAGCTCTAGAAAATTATCCTGCAACCAATCCATGGCTAAAAGATTTTGCATAATTGAATTGAAGAAACAAGTATTACCAAGATTAACCAAACCTCTAACTATGTAACCTTTTCCGTTTGACTCACTTGGAAAAAGTGCTCCTGATTTAATATTGGAAGTAACACTTCCATCCCCACACCAAACACCCTCAACATCTACTGATGATTGTCCCTTTAGCAATTTCACAACATCAGAGAGAACACAATTTGTTTCATCAGTCTCTTCAATTTTCTCAACTGGGATAAGCATATTGCAAGGAAAACACCAACACAGTTGAGGTTTTTCAAAATGGACAACCAATGGGTGCCGATTTTGCCTAGCATGCCTAACAGCATGGCACTGAGGGCTGACTGGAAGTCCAACACCTCCGCAGCAATATTTACCACACTCCAGACAAACCCATATAGCCTTTGACTCAGATTTTGAATCCACTGAGGCACCACCTTTCTTTTTCCCATGGTTACCTTTCTGTCTACTGCCCCTCCGATCAGCTGCACCTTCCCTACAATCTTCACACCTTATGGATTCAGAGGACCCAATCTTACTAGACAATTTATTTAAATTAATACCCTTTTCAAGATGAGGGCAGGATTTTAAATCTTTTACCACAGATAACCCATCATCAGCAGACTCAAAAGATGGGTTAGATGGCTGCATATCCTTTTTTAAGGAATGGGTGACACTTTGCCTTTCATTAGCAGAACCTCGGCTCTTCTTTCTGACTTTCTTCCCCATCAAGTCCTAAAATCCAAACATAATTAATGAATTCTGCCAGCATTAAACCAACTTCAATAGACAGGAACTCAAAGAATAGAAATCCAATTCTTCTCAAACCAAATAGTTACATATGCTGCTTACTACAGCTACTGTGCAACCAAGAAAAACAAAAACACCGAAAAGAAAGAAACAAGACAAAGGGAAAATAACTAACTAATTAGTCATACGTTAAAATAGAATATTGTCAAGCTTAATAGACAAGAATAGACCAATCAAAATGAGCATTTGGAATTCTTTGTACAGAAGCATACATAATTATTAAGAACAATAAAAAAAAATTTAAGATACAGAATTTGTAAAAGGAAGGGAAGGAGGGGATGGGGCAAGAAGGATTGATAAGTGCATCCAATATTTTCTCACCACAACTAGAATTTAATAGAACAACCATAAATGAAAAAATAACAATTGTTTTGCAATTTGAAATACAAATTCTGCATAGTAAAAGTCATAAATTTTCACCTGAAATTTAGAAGGAATGATAACAATTTACAACATGATCAAACAAAGTTCCTTGAATGAATGATCCACAACAAGGATTGGTGATAAGCCGGAGCCAGGGAAGACCCAATCCGGCCTAGACCAGTAGAAATGACCCCAAAACACAACCTCTCAAAGTAGAAAACTTGATCCAATCCAACTGAACCTGCTTTCCAAAAAAAAAATTAGGGAACTAAACCAAGATAGTTGATTTCTTTTGAATATATGTAAAGATGGCAACCTAATATATATAAACTGAATGTTAGCTGTAGAAGTTCGCAGGAAATTATTCTTTGCAGCCAAACTCAACCATTTTGTCATAATTAAATCATGCCACAAGAAGGAAAAGGACATGTTCGTTAGATTAAAAATTGAAAAGGAAAAGTTTATACCAAATATTACATGAAATGCTCTACTTAAAAAGCTGCTAGCAGTACCACCGTACAATATATGCACGAAAAGTGGAACATAGGTTGGACATGGAAGTTTAAAGTCTATGATTATTTTCTCTACAAGGAGTGGAAGTAAAAGAAACCATCAAAACTTTATATCCAAGAAAATCCAAAAGGCAAATACTTAGCAGCTGCCGAGAAAACATCAAATCTGTTTAGATACAAGCTGACTCACACGTATAGATTAGATACCATTTGAGCCGCCAGCAAAACAGTAAAGCAGTCTATCCTCATAATCAACACTAGATTCTAGAAACATATATCTTTGCCAAAAAAAAAAAATACTAGAAACATATATCCTTTTAAAGAAAAGGCCAAATTTTAAAAAGAGATACAAAGGCATCACTCGAACAAAATAAGGAAGCAAAATCTAAATTCATTACCTACGCAAGCAAATATGATAAAATCGAAAGGAAAAAGCCTCATACCTTTGATGGGTCAATGCTCCAATGTTTTCGAGAAGTTGGGTTTTTTGAGCCTCAGCTACCACATCCCATGGCTCATGGGTACTGGTCTTTGATGATGTGGTTGCTGAACCCACACCACAGTCAGAAGATTCGAATTTATAAGAGAAGATAGGGACAGAGATTGGACTCCGCCGGCTTTGAGAGCTTGGGCTGGTCTGCTCCGTGGACAGAAAACTCAGATGGGGCAAAGATGAAGCTTGACGTTACCAACCCAGAAAGAGGCTAGTCTGCAGTGTAGCCGTGCAGCGTTCGGTCTGTGAGAGACGCAGGTAACCGACAGAAAGACAGAGATTTGGGCTTTTTACCGCGAGGTAAATTTGGAAATAATTCTCGTTCACTTTTTGTAAACAATTTTACCCACTATGTATGTAATTGACATAAAAGTATCTATTTTATTACTTTAAGAGAACAACCATGTGAAATTATCATTGTGATGTGTCATCCTATAAGATTAAATCTAATATGTCAATCTCTCCAACAATCTTTGCTTTCTATTCAAATTGCAAATCAGCTTCCATCTGATGTGTAACTCTTATAGCATTTATTGCCTTTCCATTCAGACGATAAATCAGGTTCTATTTGATGTGTCACTCTCACAACATTTATGCTCATCTTATGCTCAATGCTTGAGCATGCCACTTCTAGGTCTGCAGCACCATGATAGAAGCGTTGTGCTATTCATCTTCTCACACATCTCCTAATAGAATTTTATTCTCAAATTGTCAACGGAGTTTATTCATTGTCAATGGGTAATTGGACCTACTGTCTAGCCATTTTCTAGGTGATCTTTGATAATTACCACTTCACAGCATGTTCATTTGTCGACTTGTCCATTACAACTGATTAATTGTATTAATCTGTCATGCATGCTAGTATCAAGCTTTAATAATTCTTATACTGTAGTTCCAATGTTCTGTGCAGACCTACTTTCTGTATATGCATCCATTTAGTTCAATCTATTGGCCATTTAGTTTGGCATCTGTCAGTTGATAATAAAAAAAAAAAAATCATTTGCCTTGGGTAAGGTAATCCTCCTTAAATATTATGGAAAATCCCTTTATATAAATTGTAGTATCATTGTTATTCGACCCTGTTCTTCTACTTGCTTTACCTACGTTGTTGCAATTTACTTGCTTTATTCTTTATACATTGCTTACTTGATACATTTGAATGGCTGCCATCTTTAATATGATTAGCGATTTGAACCCATCCAAGGCACAATGGCATGTCATGGTTCATAGTGTTAGGACTTGGAAAGTGTCTAATTTCCAATGTCCTAATATGGGTGAAAATCTTGAAACTGTTCTTCTGGATGAGAAGGCATATTTTGTTGTGTTTATATTATTATTTTTTGTTGTATGTGGTTTATGATAATGTTTTGTTGTTTTTCTTTGATTCTGTTCATCTTTGCAGGGTAATATGATTCATGCAACTGCAAGGGGTACTTTGAAAATTAGGGACAAGATACACAAGGGGATAGTTTATTTCATTAAAAATTTTGATGTAGGCATGAATGACGAAAATTTTAGACATACAAGACATGAATATAGATTGACATTTAATCTACGAATAGTTGTCATGCATGTGTTAGAATGAAACATTCCCATGTATGGTTTTCATTTTGTTGAGTTTGTAGATATTGAAAGAGAACCTCCGGACAATCCAATACCTAATAGGTACATATACATTTTAAAAGTTTAGTTATCCGATAAATTATGTTAACATCTGTATACATAATGCCTTTGTAGTTTTAGATGTCATCGGGTTGTTTTCTAGTATTGGTGAAAAACATGAGCTTTCAATTTCTGGAAGAAACACTAAGATGGTTGTGCTAAAACTTGATAATCTGAGGTATAATGTTATGCAATCTTTATGACACTAAAGGCCTTCTAAATGATGTTGTCCTAATTTAATGTTTATTATCTGTTATAGGGGCAAGGTGTTGGAATGTACATTGTGGGAGCAGTATGCTAATGAACTATTTTATTTTATCTAAGAAAATACTATTACATCTCAGATTTTCATTATTGTGCAGTTTGCAAAGTTGAAAGGGTTTAAGGATACAGTTGATTTAAATATATATATACATGTATCTATATATTATAAAGGAACAACCATTAGTCCCTTCGGGGACATCCGATAAAATTAGAACGATACAAAGAAAGGAATAACCACTAGAGGGAGAGTTTTACACGTGTCACTCTCCTATTAAATATCACCTTTCTTTTCACGTCTTAAACTAGTTAAAAACTATCCAAATCAAGAAAATTCTACTAATGCTGTTGGGATAAACTCGTATAATATGTGCCGTGAAAGATTTGGTGTTGTACAATTGTTCACCACTTTTTATCTTTATCTCTTTATCTTCTTTCAAAGCTAACTTTTTTAATTTCTTCTTATTTTAAATTTAGAACAGCTCTTCTCTCTTTAAGATTCAAATTCAAATTCATTTGCTTTTTGGCTTCATCTACTCTTATACGATTCTTTAACCTCACAAGTTGTAATGGCTATATAAATTAGTGTAGTGCTTGGTTTTTTTTCTTTTTCCTTCTTTTGAATAGTACACATCTCCGCTCTCTTTCGCAAATTTGCACCAATTTGGGTTTGTTATTTGTTATGTGAGATGAATCTACGTGAGTTTATAGGTTCATTTTTCTTGCAAATTTAGGTCATGTTTCCTTGAAGGTCGATTATTTCATTTAATTGCTCATATTTCATTTAGTTTTATCACTCAGCAGCTCAGAATCTTCTTAACCAAACTATAGTCCCTTCGTCACTCAATCCAAAAAGGGCCCTGGGGAAGCACCGCATCGCCGTCGCTGCAATCCTCTTACCATGCCCGTCTCCAGTTGTTCTTCTCTTCAATTGGACCTAAGCCAAAATCAACGAAGGCAAGGTATTCACTTATAGAGGCTTTGGGTTTTGATTCCTTTCAATTTTTTTTCATCTTTTCATTGAAGTTTTGGCAGCCATTTTAACTACTTGTACCCAACGATAGCTAGTAATATAGGAACTGATAGCTCTAAACTATTTGCATCACTTATGGGCCCTCAAGGTGGCAAGCCAGGGCTCAATCAATTAATCCATAAGTACAACTTCTAAAACAGCTGCTAGTTCTCCCTCCTCCAATACCAACACACTTCCTAATCTGTGGTCTTCTGCTGGAGGTAATTTTTTTTTTTCTCCTTGGAATGCAGTGACATCAATTTTCTTTCTATTTAAGTGTGTTGGTAAGTGTTTCCTTATTTTAATTACATCAATTTGATGCTGGTGGTTTAATTTTTCAACTATTGGTGATTTGATTGCTGTATCGGTTTGAAGGCATGTTGGATGCTATGCTAGATGCTACTTTATTAACCCAATTAATGCATGTGGGTCACAACCTTTAATCAGGTAACTACTTAACACGCTGCTTGTGCTAAATTGATCTCTCTAACATCCACTTTTCTATCAGATCAATGGTGTCAACCCTGAGTAGCGTGGCATGCCTGATTTAAGTTCTCTTTAAGAAGTGATGCAGAACGCAAAGTTCTAGCGTTTGTTCTCTTCTCCCGAGACATTGCAAGTAGATATATTAGAGTTCTCCATCTATTTACAAATCTTACTCTCAAGAATGTGTTTCTATACATGTTTTTTATTGAATTGATATGCATGTGATGCAATGCCCAAACTTGCAATGATATAAGAATGTGAACGATTGAAAGTTTACTTGATCAAGCCACTAATAGATCATCTTGCCTAAACTGGCCTTTGTGTAATAGGTCATTTTGCCTAACTGAAAGAAAAGTAGATAACTACATCAAAATAGTGCTGTTAGTCCCCTATCCCAAATAAAGGGACCCTTACTGTAATCATTGGGTTAGATGCTTGCATTTAGTCTTTAGTTACTCTGGTCAAAATGGAGCCAATTCTAGAGGTTGTTTTCAGATAGATAATTTTTACTTTTTAACCCACTCCATCACAATTCTTTTCCTTCAAATCTATTGATTTGCACTTGATGGAAACAAATTTACAACTTAATTAGCATTGAGATCTGATAATTCATAGCAGGGCAGCTGCGCGAGGAAGACGAAGCCCAGCCCGACTGCCACCCCCACACACGCAACAGTGGCGCGTGGTGGTGCGTGAATGCACACGCCGTCGTGTTACATGACTTCTCACCACCATTTGACTCCACACTCCTTTTTGAGTTTAATGATGATTTTTTCAAATTTTTTGATGAACCAGAATATTTATTTTGAATTTTTCAACACTTATTTTGATGAAAATATTATTGTATATTGCGAATTTTGAGCTCAAATTTTTTATATATTTTGGCAGTATCATACATATTGTGTTGAACATTCTCAGATATGACATGATTCACATACATATTAAATTTTGGTATGAATATGTGATATTATTGAATTTATATTTTGTGTAATTATTAAGAAAATTGTATCTATTGTTATATTTGAAAAAACTGGGCTAATGTTTAAAAATTTGAATATTTTAAATTACTTTTGTAAGGTTAGAACTAGCCTATCACGGAACTAATCATTTTGTGAATTTTCAAACAAATTTTGTGAATAATATGCTATAAATATTATCATTCAATGTCACACCCTATTGGAGTACACTTGATATATTTTAGCATTATAAAATTTCGATTACATTGATATTATGTTCTTGAAATTTTAAATGCCCTATCGGTGTTAAATTTTGAGAGACATAATATGCAATGATTGTGAAGCATGCTTATGTATTGTAATTCGAGACCCTTAGGCGAGATTACAGTAGCATAAGGGCTCATGTCAATTATTTGCCCAATTAATTGGATAATTAAGAAAATTGAGTAATATTATATTCCTCTATTTTGTGTATATCCTCTAACAAATGTTCCTATGCAGTACAATATTATGATTATGTTGACTGGGACAAATCATGAGGAATGGGTTCATCGCTTGAGATTAAATCTTGCGATTATGAAAGCTGATGTTGCTCTTTATAAGGATGAGCCTCCCATGCCCACTACTGACTCTTCAGATGCTGATAAAGTAACATATAATAAGTGGAAGTATTCTAATAAAGTATGTTTAATGTTCATGACATTATACATGGATAAATTCATGATAAAGCATTCCAAATTTTGAATCCTTGACTGCCAACCAATTCTTGAATGCTGTAAATGCAAAATTTGTGAAATTTGATAAAGCTGAAAAGGCACAGTATATATCTCTGATTGTTAAAAGCCAATATGATGGAGTCAGTGGAGCACGTGAATACATGATGAAAATGCTTTATTATAATAAGTTGAAATCTATGAATGTTGACCTAGGTGAGACTTTTCTTACTAGGAGAATATTAGATTCTCTTTCTTCTCAGTTTGAAATGTTAAAATCATATAATGCTCAAAAGACAAAAATGGAGCACTAATGATTTAATTTCTATTGTTACCCAAGAAGAAGAGAATCTGAATAAAGGCAAAGCCTTATTTGTACAATCAGTTTCAGGTGGTTTCCAAGGTAAGGGAAAATCTCATAAGGTTGACAAGGCATTAAGAGGAGGTAAAAGTAAGAAAAAGATTGATAAACTTAGCCTAAAGAAGGTTGGCAGTTCTTCTAGTAGTTCCTTTTTCAAAGAAAATTGCAGATTTTGTTGGAGATATGGGCACAATTAGGCTAACTTAAAGACCTTTAAAGCCTGGTTAGAAAAAAAAAGTACTCATTCAATTTTTGTTTGTTTTGAGTCAAACTTGATTGATGTTCCTCTTAATACTTGGTGGTTAGATAGTGGCTCCTCAATTCATGTTACAAATTGTTTTCAGGAGTTCAAAAGCAGTAGGAGGCCAGATAATAGAGAACTGTTAGTATGTATAATAGATAGAACAAATATGAATGTAGAATCCATTGGACTTGTATCATTAAAATTGCCATATGGACATATTTTGTATTTAAGAGATTCTGTTTATATTCCCTCTATGAGGAGAAATCTGGTTTCTGTATCTATTTTGGACAAATGTGGCTATTCATTTATGTTTAGTAATGAAAAAGTTACTATTTATTATGAATTACGCATTGTTGGTAGTGGTATTCTACGTGGTGGTCTATATTTACTTGACATTAATTGCTCTTTGGGTAATTCTTCTTCTTCTGTGAACTCTATTAGTGGGAGTAAACATAATAGAGTTGATGAGAATTCCTCAATATTATGGCACAAAAGATTGGGTCATATTTTTAGGGAAAGACTGGAAAGGTTGATCAAAGATAATATATTGCACAACTTAAATCTCTCAGATTTTAACATCTGAGTTGATTGTATTAAAGGAAAGTTAACTTCAGCAACTAAGAAGAAACAATCTAACAGGTGCAAGATATTCTACAATTAATCCATACAAATGTTTACGGGGCAATCACCCCCACTGCATTGGGTGGTTCTAAATATTTTATTACTTTTATTGATAATTATTCTAGATATGGATGAGTTGAGCTTCTTATTGATAAATTTGAATCTTTAGATGCCTTCAAAGTCTTTAAGAATGCTATTGAGCTAAAAACTGGAAAAAAAATTAAAGCTGTGAGATCAGGTAGAGGAGAAGAATATTTTGGCAAATATAATGAGACCAGAAGAAATCCTTGTCCTTTTGCTAGATTTCTTCAGGAGTGTGGTATTGAAGCACAATACACTATGCCTGGTACTCCTGAACAGAACGGTATAACTGAGAGGAGAAATAGAACTCTAATGGATATGATAAGATGTATGCTTAGTCATTCTACCTTGCCAGATTTCTTATAGGGAGAAGCTGTCAGGACTGCCATGTACATTTTGAATCAAGTACCTAGCAAGTCAGTGTCTAAAACTCCTTATGAGCTTTTCTCAAGCAAGAAGCCCAGCTTACAACATTTTCATGTTTGGGGTTGTAAGGCAAAAGTTAAACCTTATAATCCACAGTTAAAGAAGCTTGATTCAAGCACTGTTATTGATTTCTTTATTGGCTACTGTATTGACTCTAGAGGATACAAATTTTATTGTCTCATCATACCACTAGAGTCATTGAATCAAATAAAGCTGTTTTCTTTGAAAATGAAATGTATAACAAGCATAAGGAAACACGTGAAGTTGATATTCGAGAACAGCGTATTGTGTTTCCAAGTCCAATTATGCCTGTTTCTGTTTCAGTACCTCTTCAAATTGCTCAATCTAGTGTTGAACAATCACCAACTGATTTGGATAACATACAAGTAGCTACTCATCAAGAAATTCCATTAAGAAAACAGCCTGTTTGATTCAATGACTCTAGTGGTATGATGAGACAATAGAATCTGTATCCTTTAGAGCCAATACAGTAGCCAATAAAGAAACCACCAACAGTACTTGAATCAAGCTTCTTTAACTGTAGATTATAAGGCCTAACTTCTACCTTATCAACACTAGATTAAACAATTTGAGGAGGTACTGAAACAGAAACAGGCATAATTAGACTTGGAAACACAATACGCTCTTTTCGAATATCAAACTGAAAAGGAAGAGAATCTAATATTCTCTAAATAAGGAACATCTCACCCAGGTCAACATTTATAGATTTCAACTTATTATAATAATGAAGCATTTTCATAATGTATTCACATGCTCCACTGACTCTATTATATTGGCTTTTAACAATCAGAGATATATACTGTGCCTTTTTAACTTTATCAAATTTCATAAATTTTGCATTTACAGCATTCAAGAATTGTTTAACGGTCAAGGATTCAAAATTTGGAATGCTCTCGATCGTGGATTTATTCATGTATAATGTCATAAATATTAAACATACTTTATTAGAATACTTCCACTCATTATATATTGCTTTATCATCATCTGAAGAGCCAGTAGTAGGCATGAGAGGCTCATCCTTATAAAGAGTAACATTAACTTTCATAACCGCAAGATCTAATCTCAAAAAATAAACCCATTCCTTATGATTTGTCCAAGTCAACATAATCATAGTATTGCACTGCATAGGAACATTTGCTGAAGGATATACACAAAATAGTTGGAAGAATATAATATATACTCAATTTTCTCAATTGTCTAATTAACTGGGCAAATAATTAGACATGAGCTCTTATGCTACTGTAATCCCACCTAAGGATCCCGAATTACAATATATAAGCATGCTCCATAATCATTGCATATTATGTCTCTCAAAATTTAACACCAATAGGACATTTAAAATTTCAAGAATATAATATCAATGTAATCAAAATTTTATAATGCAAAATATATCAAGTATACTCCGATAAGGTGTGACGCTGAATGATAATATTTATAACATCCACAAAATGTTTGAAAATTCACAAAATAATTAGTCTCGCAATAGGCGAGTTCTAACCTTAACAAAAGTAATTTAAAATATTCAAATTTTCAAACATTAGCTCAATTTTTTCAGATATAACAATAGATAAATTTTCTTAATTATTACACAAAATATAAATCCAATAATATCACATACTCATACCAAAATTTAATATGTATGTGAATCATGTCATATTTGAGAGCGTTTAATACATATGTATGATGCTGCCAGAATACTATATAAAAAATGAGTTCGAAATTCACAACATACAATAACATTTTTATCAAAATAAATGTTGAAAAATTCAAAATAAATATTCTGGTTCATCAAAAAATTTTAAAAAAATATCATTAAACTTAAAAAGGAGCGTAGAGTCGAATGGTGATAAAAAGTCACTATAACACGGCAGCGCGTGTACTCACGTGCCACCACGCACCAATGTTGCATGTGTAGGAGTGGCAGCCAGGTCAAGCTTCATCTTCCTGGCCCGACTGCCCTGCAATCCAGGTCGTCCCAACCCGGTTGCAACCTAGAACTCCAAAATCACTATTTCTCCACCGTTTTTTTTTTTTTATCTTTACCTCCATTTGCTCCTAAAGAAATTTTCTAACACGATTTGAGCAAAAAATCCGTAAAAAATGGCTCAAATTTTCGAGATCAATGGAAATAAATTGAGACCGTCGGCCATGGTTGAAACTTGAGCATCCGACCACGATTTCTCCTCCCAAACCCATCAAATCGGGTCTAAACTTCACAAGGAAGCTTATGCCTAAATCCGATCTCGACGAAAACCTCAACATTCATGAGTTTCAAAAATTTACAAAAAAATGAGTTATTTTACAAATAGTGATTTTTTTCAAGTGAAAAACGCAGAAAATCAAATTCTTGCATACCGAAAAAGAAAACCCACATCTTGATTACTCAAAATATAACTGAAATCATGGAACAATGATGAAAATTGTTGAAACTTCAAAATAATTGCCGATTTCAAAAGAAAACTCTCAACCAACGACATAATCGGCAAAACCAAAGACGATTTGCAGCATAGGACTGTTAACAGTAGGCTCTGATACCAATTGCTAACAATTTCTTTACATTCAAAACACAACTGTAACCGTTTCTAGCATACAAATCATCCAACATATATGAATTTAGAGAGTTACCTGAACGATCCATGATTTCGATGAAGAAAACAGAAGCCGCAACAAAATGCAAACGAGTGAATAGTAATAAACAGTTACCTGAGAGTGTTGGCAGAGCGAGCAAAGGGTGCGCATTATTCTCCTTATCTGATTACGCGTTTTGCCAATCAATATATGTAAATACATATAACGAAAAGAGGGAGAAAGGGAGAATGAGAAGTTTTAAAGAGAGAGAGAAAGAGACAAAGAAGTTTTACAAAGACAGAGGGAGAGAAGAAGTTTTAGAGAAATAGAATGAGAGAGAAAGAGAGAGAATTTGGGGAGAGGGAAACGGAGAAGGGGAGAGACAGACAAAGAAGTATTGGAGAGAGAAATTATTAAGTGGCAAATGGGGAAGAGAAAGAAAGAGAATAAGAGAGAAATTTTATAGTCAAAGGAGAAAAGAGAAGAGGGAGAGAGACAGATAAAAAGAAAAGTTTCAAAGAGAGTGTGATAAAGAGAGAGAGAGACAGAGAAGTTTTAGAAATAGAAGGAGAAAAGTTTTAAAGAGACAAGGAGAATGAAAACGAGAGAGAGAGAATTTTTTTCAAAAAGATAGGGAAAAAGGAAGTGTAGAGAAAGAGGGAGAGAGACAAGAGTTTTGGTAAGAGATAAGTCTTAGAATGGGAAAAAAGAGCAATTTTAGTGAGAAAGGGGAAAAAGACAGTGGGGAGAGAGAGAGACTAAAGTTTTAAACAGGGAAGGGAAAAGAGAACAGGGGAGAGAAAAAAATTTTAGAAAGACTAAGGAGGAAAGAGATGGAGAGACAAAGATTTGGTAAGAGAAAGAGAGAGAGAAAAAAGGAGAGAAGTTTTAAAAAGAGCAAGACAAAGAAAAATTTTAGGAGGTGAGAGAGAGTTCTTATATAACCCAATCGTAGAAATGTATATCACAACAAAGTTTTGAATATGCCCACATAGAAATAAGAAGCCATTGGGACACACAGGATATATGTGCATGCATACAAACAGGAAGAGACATGTATATATGAAGTTGCAAGAATAGAAACAAGAAGACATGCGTGCTTGTGCATGTATGGAGTAGACGGATAGGTGTAGAGAGATAACTCACTTGCATTGCGGTTGTAGTACCCATGATTCCATTTCTTTCAAGATGACCAAACTTGTATCTTGATATTACCTATGCACATACTCAGGGCTTCCACGCAACATATGGTAGTACTGATTAACAAAGGCATTATCATCCTTTATGGTAGTTAGAGAAGTCAAATACATTGACATTAACAACGAAACATGCCGACTTTCAATTGCATGTGAACATACATACAACATCAGCTGAACAAAAAAATAGTTGTAACTTTAAGAAAATAATTTATCATAAAAAGCATTATATTTAAACACCCTATATGAGCACTTATAATATCCACCTAACAAATAATGAAAAGACGAAAGAATGATTGTAACGGGAAATGCTTGCAACTACATTGATGGAAGATGCAAAGAGAATTAGATTTATTCATAATGTTAATAGCCATCCATGTAAGGGATATCTAAGTAACATTAGATAATGACGCATCCCTAAACAAACAAATTTAAGCATTGTCTATCAGATTACAAAGAATAAAATAATATAACATTAAAGATAACAATGTATTAAATTTTTTGAAATATTGCTCCACTGTAAAACCAAATGGTAATGGATTTTGCAATTGCAAAAGCTTGGGGAAGTAACTATTGAAAAAACAAACAATGCCTAAAAGAAAGATAACACAACTGATCTAAAATTCTAAAGCACATCAATCTCAAAAATCATAAATTATAAAAACCTATCTAGCTATCAAAATATACAACAAAATATATTAAATAGAGCATAAAACATATCAGGATATATCCAAAAATTAAAAGACAAGTCATACTATTATTATTGCCTCATTCTTTCGTGTTTGAGAGAGAGAGAGAGAGAGAGAGAGAGAGAGAGAGAGAGAGAGAGAGAGAGAGAAGTTTAAAAGAGAAAGAGAGAAATAAGTTTTAGGGAAGGGGAAGGGGAAAGGGAGACAGAGAGGGAAAAAGAGAAGTTTTATAGAGCGAAGACAATGACGAGAGAGAGAGGGAAAAAGACACGTTTAAGAGAGAGCGAGAGAAGTTTTAGAAAGAGAGAGAGAGAGGATGAGAAAGAAATTTTAGAGTGAGAGAGAAGAAAAGAGAAGGAGAAGAAAGAGGTAGAGATAGAAGTTTTAGAGAGAGGGAGAAGGAGAGATAGAGTGAGAAATTTGTGCAAGAGAGAGAGAGAAGTTTTGGTGAGAGAAAGAAGTTTTAGAATGGGAAAAAGAGGGAGAGAAGTTTAAGAGAATGCAAGAGAGCAAGAGAGACAGAATATTTAGAGAAAGTGTGTGTAAGAGAAAGACAAGTTTTAGAGAGAAAGAGAGAGAGATAAAGACAGAGAGAGGAGGAGAGAAAAGGATACAAAAGTTTTAAAAATAGAGAAAGAGAAAGTAGTATACATATGTATATGTATATGTATACACATATATATAGAGAGAGGAGAGAGAGTGTGTGCTTTTATAATCCAATCATAAAAATGTATAATTCACAAAGCTATGAATATGCATACAAAGAAACAAGAAGCCACTACATGCATAGAACAAAAAGACGTGTGTACATATGAATATATGCAAGAATAGAAATAGGAAGACATGTTGGGATATAGAGAAACGCATGTGCACGCATAGAGTGGAGAGATGGAGGTAAAGAGAGATAACTCACTTGCATTATTATGATTGTGGTACCCATGATGCCATTCCTCTCAAGATAAACAAACTTATTTGTATCCTAATAAAACATATACACAATAAGAAGAAGAAAACACAAGAATAAGCAGCAGAATTTTTCAAACACCATAGCCTCCAATTTACATAAGAAGAAAATAGAACATAATCAAGTGAACATTTGGAGAGATTATTTAAAGGGATCTTATGCTAAATGACATTTTTGAAATTTTGATTTGTGATAGAACCCAATTGTGTTGTTTGATCCATATAAAGGACCCCACCTAATAGCATAAGACTTTGTTTGTTGTTGTTGTTACCATTTCTCCATCCCTCAGCCATCAAATAATAATGTTCTTTCCCTGAACATAACTATGTGCAAAATGTCCTCCAATATAAGAAGTCCTTTTAAACTTACAAATGAATACATGAATAATTAGTATGACTCTCCACATTATCTTCTTCATTTTCTTAGCAATTATAAATTATTTTTTAATTTCGAGTTATTCTCACTATACTATAGTGTCACTCCTTTATATTCACTGACTCCATGCATGATGTGTTTCAACTTTCAAGAATATATCTACACTCAATCAACCAACAAAATCCTTGTAAGCACCTCATATAGAAGCATATAGACCATGCATTCTGATATTATAACATAGACTTTTTCATCAATTTCAACATCCTGCAGAAGCCATAATCTGAGGTAAATATATGAGAAAAAGAAAGCAATAGCTGCTTCATACCAGCATATCTACAAGTTGATAAATTAAACTGATAACATAGCTTATTCATTTTCTTGCTGGAAAGGTGAATTCATAACTCCCAATTTTCATATACATTTTTCTGATTGCTAAGATCATTATGAACATTCAGGGGTTCACTATGTGCATAATCCTACTTTAGATAGGTCCTCCATGAGTGCAAGGTTAACCGCATGAATCTTTCCTTGAATACAAGGATGAATGGTGGTCAGATTTTTATCAACCAAAAAACAAATTACTATGCTCATATGGAACCTAGAAAAACACTAACTCTTAGGGACAGAAATTTCAAATATAAGAGGAAATTAATGGAGAGTTACCCATCAAAACTTCTTGTGCCCCAAGCAACATCTACAGTTACATAACTTTTGAACTAATAATAGCCACCACTAAACACTCAAGATATGGGTTTTCTATCATCCTGCTTTGTTGTAGTGTGTGTACTAAAGCAGAATTGATGGTTACGAATCATCAATGTCATGAACATATGGATGACAAAGTTTTACATATAGTTTTCACAGCAAGAACCTTTGACTATTTGATAGTTGAGTTATTGGGAGGGGAACAAAAAAATATATATATCTGGGTTCTCTTCCACTTTGAATGATTTTCTAACTCCAACATCACAAAGTCAACGCCTACAACTTTTCAATACTCATAGACCTTGGATATGCAAAAGTATTAGCAATCAAATAAATCTTTCTTTCTATTTTATTCGGATAAAAATTCAATTCTATTTGTCTCCATTAACATTCAACCCACCCTTGCATTAATTTTTTTTACTATTCATTTGGAGATATTTTAGTTGTCCTTCATTACCTTCATCATTTCTATAGGAATCGAAGCGAGATCACATCCAAAAGATTTGGTCATTGCATATGCCAAACACAGTCAATATTTAAACCATCATAATCCAAAATTGAAAATTATAGTGGCTCTAAGAAATTAAAATCATATATTGCTTATAGAAGCAAACCTCAATTCATTTGTACAATACAATGACAACATCAGACAGATTATTTGCTTTGACAACTTCATTTGCCTGCTTATGAAAGAAAACAGTCAATTGAAATCATGAACTAAAGCTAAATGGTGCTACTAAACAATATAAACAAGGAAGAATTCCAAAAAAGGATATCCTAATGAAATTATTCACCAAGAAGGATAAATAACCACTTGATGTGGTCTTGTGACTCGTTATTTCAGCCAATAGATTCAACATAATAATCACTACAAATAGTTATTTCTCTTTCTTGGTAAATATTTTCATCAAGACATCCTTTCTTGGAATTCCCCCTATAAACAATCATGAGCAATGCTAAACTGTCATATAGAAAACTAAGGGGGGAAAATAGAGAGCAAGACAGAGAGAGAATATGTTGAACAACCAACATCAGAACAGCAAGTGCAGATATAACAAAACAATCATTCAGAAACAAAAGTAAAATCCAAAGCAGGTTAGGGAGGGGAGAATGGCATGCCACAGAGAAAATGATTATCATGTTTACAATTTGACCATACCAATGCATCCACTAGTAAATTATTACCTCTCATAAAGATATTAAAACAGATTCTAAGAAAGTAATTATTTATATCTCTAACAAAACCTCTCACATGAAAGCCCTTTGGGCTTGACGGGTGGACAAAGCATAGGCCCAGCCAAACTTTGTGCTGAAAAGTTTTAATTTAATTATAACAGCTTAAGCTATTAAGTGTAAACTCAGGAATGATTTATATTTCCAACAAGGAGTATAAAATGAACTCACCACTAACAATGCCTTTATACATTTTCAATTAAATTCCAAGAAAGGGTTGTGATATCACTGATCAGACTTTTAAGTTTGGAAAAAATTTCAAAAAATGAAATATACCCAATCTAAGAGAAAATGTGATTAAGAGTGATTATTTGAAATGCTTAATGTTAGCACTGTGTACAGCAGACCACACTCAATGGACAGTAGCAACAGACCAAACCCAATTGAAAGTCAACCCTGGAGAGTTTACGTGAGAAAGAGAAGAAGGGCAGTTAGTTAGGGAGTACATGAGGGGAGCAGTTAGAAGCAGGGGAAGGCTGATAAGAGAGTGGGTGAAGGTGGAGAGGGGGGCAGCTTTTGTACTGATTTTGTTGTAAGCTACGAGCTTGGGCTAGAGAATCATTCTCTTAGCAAGGACGTTGTCCTGGGGCCTAACAGCCATCTTGTACACATTTTGCTATTGATCAGTAAACATTTCTCTGCTTCCTACACCTTTCTTCCGTGAGTCTAACAGTTGGTCCGACCTGCCGGATGCCAAAGACCCGAAGTGGAGCAGACTCAGGGAGTGGGATGGATTCGAGATTGGACGCATTAGAGAGAAACATGCAATCCATGTCTGAACAAATGGAGGAGGTTCGTAAAAAACTGGAAGGGGTTGACGAGATGAGGAGCCTGTTGTTGAAACTTACCCAGAAAGAAGGACTTAGCCCGCCGGAGTTAGGAAGTGGTCGAAGGGATCAAGAGGTCGTGGGCCAAGCCGGTCCGTCTAACAATCCCGAGGAACAAAAAGAGCAGGTTGAAGACAAGGAGTCAAGTGGGGATAAGGAACAAACGGATATGGAAGAGCTCTGTTGGCTGGCTAAAAGGGTAGAACTACCATACTTCAACGGCATTGACCCAGTATCATGGATCACTAGAGCAGAGACGTACTTTCTGATTCACGGGACCAAACCATCGCAGAAGGTTCACTTGGCCTTCGTGTGCATGGAGGGTGCCACAGTGCACTGGTTTCGTTGTTTGCAGAATAAGGTCGCAGATTTGAACTGGGAAATGCTCACCTCAGAGATGATTAAGAGATATGGAGGTAGGAAGGCTGGTAACCCATATGAACAGCTGGCATCGATCGAACAAACCGGGAGTGTAGAGGAGTATATTCAGCACTTCGAACAAGTGGCAGCCCAGATTGTGGCTATGCCGGAGGAGCAAGCCTTGGGGTACTTCCTGAGTGGGCTGAGTGGCGATTTGCGGCGGAGGTTGAGAGTGCATGACCCGCTGACGGTAAGCCGAGCCATGGAATTGGCGCGCGACGTTGAAGAAGAGGTGAGTGAGAGTCTTGGCGGAAGAGACAATCGAGGGAGTCGATCATCAGGGAGAGGCAGCCATTATCAGGGACCGAACCAACAACCAGCCATAGCGGGCCGAATGGTTCCGTATGGGCCTAAGAAAGGAAGCTACCACTCGGGCCCACAAGCAAGGAGCCTTGGCCCGAGCGAGATGCTTAGGCCACTCAGCCAAAATTCAGTGGCAGCAAACGCGACGGAAAAGGGGTCGAATCTCATACCCAACCGCTTGACGAGTTCGACCGACAGCCATGACCGGAACGCCACGACCGGAAGTCGATCGGTCCGGCAGCTACCTTACCATGAATACGTGCGGAGACGAGAGGAAGGGAAGTGCTTCCGGTGCGGACAAACATTCGGGCCCCTCCATCGGTGTCCGGACAAGCAACTTCGAGTTCTGGTATTAGGAGAGGAGGAAGAGGCCAAATCGGAGGGCGAATTTGTAATGGTGGAGCTCGGAACAAAAAACGAAGCGACGGAACTAGAGTGTAACAGGCTAGAGCTCCCGTTCTTCTCAGTTGGTGGCATCTCCCATCCGCATACCCTCAAGCTCAAAGGGAGCTTGGGCGAGGCCCCCGTGCTGGCGATGGTCGACAGTGGCGCCAGCCACAACTTCATCTCGGTCTCGCTGGCGAAGCAGCACGGGGTGAAGACAGAACCTACCGAGACCTTCCAGGTCAGACTAGGCGATGGCCATACGAGGGCAACGTCGGGCATGTGTAGAGGGCTAACATTCTGCCTAGGTGAGGTCTCTGTAACTGCTGATTTTTATTTGTTCCCATTGGGAGGGGTAGACATTATCCTGGGAGTGCAGTGGTTGAAAACGCTGGGTGACATCAAAATGAATTGGGAAAAATTGACAATGACCTTGCTGTATAAGGGTCGTTGGGTAGTGATTAGGGGTGATCCCAGCATTACAAGAACTCAGATATCTCCAAGGGCCTTGAGGAAGACGACTGAGGTGGAGTTCTGTGGGGTGCTATGTGTGCTTAATACCACCCATAAGGGAAAGGTGGAGGTAGAGGCAGGTGTAGATTGGAGTAAAGTGGGGGAGGATGTAGGAGAGAATGAGAGGAGGCAGTTGACAGAGGTGCTGCGAAAATTTAGCAGAATATTTGACCAACCCACTGGTTTACCACCTAGCAGAGAACATGAGCATGCCATTACCCTCAAGGAAGGTATTGACCCAGTGAATGTGAGACCATATAGATATGCCCATGACCAGAAAGATGAGATGGAGAGATTGGTGGAGGAAATGTTGACTGTAGGGGTGATCAGGCCTAGTCACAGCCCGTTCTCCAGCCCAGTGATACTAGTAAAAAAGAAGGACGGTAGCTGGAGGTTTTGTGTAGACTACAGAGCCCTTAACAAGGCCACAATTCCGGACAAATTTCCCATACCCGTGATTGAAGAGTTATTGGATGAACTCCATGGCTCCAGATTCTTCTCTAAGATCGATTTGAAGTCAGGATACCACCAAATACGTGTCAAGGGGGAGGACATCCCCAAAACTGCTTTTAGAACTCATCAAGGGCACTATGAGTTCCTAGTTATGCCATTTGGCCTAATGAATGCACCGGCAACCTTCCAATCCACCATGAACTCAGTCTTTAAGCCCTATTTGAGGCAATTTGTGCTGGTATTTTTTGATGACATCTTGGTGTACAGTCAAAATTGGGAGGACCACCTGGAACACCTTGAGATAGAATTGGGAACCTTGAGGGAGCACTCCCTCTTTGCCAACTTCAAGAAGTGCAGTTTTGGCAAAGGTTCGGTGGAGTACTTGGGGCATGTAGTCTCAGCACAGGGCGTAGCTGTGGACCAAGATAAGGTCAAGGCGGTTCTAGAATGGCCAACCCCGAAGACTGTAAAAGGGCTGCGCGGATTCTTGGGCCTCACGGGGTATTATCGTAAATTCATCAAGGATTATGGCAAAATTGCCAAACCCCTCACAGAGTTGCTAAAAAAGGGGGGTTTTGGATGGAATAGAGAGGCTCAACTAGCCTTTAATGCCTTCAAGGACTGCATCACTAAGGCACCGGTCCTAGTCATGCCCGATTTCTCCTTACCTTTCGTGATAGAATGTGATGCTTCGGGAAAAGGGCTAGGGGCTGTATTGAAGCAAGAGGGCAAACCTATTGCCTATTTCAGCAAGGCACTTTCGGAAGGAAACCTGGCCAAGTCCACTTATGAAAAAGAACTCATGGCGCTAGTCATGGCCATTCAGCATTGGAGGCCTTATTTACTTGGAAGAAAGTTCAAGGTATTCACAGACCAGAGGAGCCTAAAACACCTACTAGAGCAGCGAGTGACAACCCCGGATCAGCAAAACTGGCTGTCCAAACTACTAGGCTATGATTTTGATATAATTTATAAGAGTGGAAGCCAAAATAAGGTGGCAGATGCACTATCACGCAGGGAGGAAGAGGCGGAACTGGCTGCTATTTCCCGACCCCTATGGTTAGATGCAGAAAAGATTTCGGAGGAAGTAAGGGCTGATCCCAAACTGTCCACTATCATGACAGACCTCCAAGAGAATTCAGATTCTCACCCCCCTTACACGCTAGAGCAGGGTAAGCTCTTCTGTAAAGGGAGGCTAGTTATTTCGGCAAATTCTGATTGGATTCCCCAACTGCTCAAGGAATTCCACTGCACAAAAATGGGGGGCCATTCAGGAGTGTTCCGGACATATAAAAGGCTGGCCAGCAGCCTGTATTGGCAGGGAATGAAGGGGTCCATCACTAAATTTGTGGCGGAATGTGATATTTGCCAAAGGTGCAAGGTGGAAACCACCAAACCAGCGGGACTACTCCAGCCATTACCAATTCCTTCTACGGTTTGGGAAGATATTAGCATGGACTTTATATTCGGGTTGCCACGCTCCAAAGGGTATGACACGCTTTTGGTAGTGGTAGATAGGCTCACTAAGTATGCCCATTTCCTCCTAATTAAGCACCCTTATACAGCAAGGTCCATTGCTGAAATCTTCACTAAGGAAGTAGTAAGACTTCATGGGGTTCCTACGTCAATAGTCAGTGACAGAGATCCCACCTTCATCAGCCAATTTTGGTCGGAGTTGTTTAAACTACAAGGGACATCGCTGCAGATGAGTTCAGCCTATCACCCACAGTCTGACGGGCAAACTGAGGTTGTTAACCGATGTATTGAGACCTATTTACGGTGTTTTGCAGTGGAACAACAGAAAAACTGGTCTTTATGGGTACATTGGGCTGAATTTTGGTATAACACCAATTATCATGGAGCTATCAAATGTACACCCTTTGAGGCCATCTATGGGAGACCACCTCCTACATTGGTCCGCTACTTACCCGGGGAAACATTGATAGAGGCAGTTGCCCAAGATTTACAAGACCGAGATGAAGCCTTGAAGCAACTCAAATATAATTTATGGAGGGCACAGAACAGCATGTCCAAATTTGCTAATAGGCAACGGCGAGACCTTGCTTTCAATGTGGGAGAATGGGTATATCTTAAACTCAGACCCTATGTGCAACAAACAGTAGCCAGGAGGATCAGTCCCAAGCTGGCAGCACGCTTCTATGGGCCCTTCCAAATACTCTCTCGAGTAGGAGCAGTCTCCTACAAGCTGCAGTTGCCAGAAAATTCAAGGGTGCACCCCGTGTTTCATGTATCTCAGTTAAAAAGGGCCCTAGGGAATGCAAAAGCCACCCCTCAGCTACCTGATCCATTTCTAGAGGAGCAACCAGCATGCATTCCTGAAGAGGTATTAGACAAAAGAGTGGTCAAAAAGAAGGGACAAGACCTTACACAAATTCTCATCAAGTGGGCAAACAAACCTCAAGAAGAGGCTACTTGGGAGGACCTCTCTACCATACTGGACCAATTTCCAAATCTCAGCCTTGAGGACAAGGCTGATCTTCAAGAAGGAGGCAATGTTAGCACTGTGTACAGCAGACCAGACTCAATGGACAGTAGCAACAGACCAAACCCAATTGAAAGTCAACCCTGGAGAGTTTACATGAGAAAGAGGAGAAGGGCAGTTAGTTAGGGAGTACATGAGGGGAGCAGTTAGAAGCAGGGGAAGGCTGATAAGAGAGTGGGTGAAGGTGGAGAGGGGGGCAGCTTTTGTACTGATTTTGTTGTAAGCTACGAGCTTGGGCTAGAGAATCATTCTCTTAGCAAGGACGTTGTCCTGGGGCCTAACAGCCATCTTGTACACATTTTGCTATTGATCAGTAAACATTTCTCTGCTTCCTACACCTTTCTTCCGTGAGTCTAACACTTAACTATTCCTGGCAGCAATGAACTAGCCATTTTCCCCTGAAACGAAATCCTCCCCCCTCCCCTTTTAATTTTTTTCCTTTTAGGAATAAACTTGTGCTTTTGTCATCTGTATAAAAAGAAAGGCCCAAACCAATTATGTAGAAAATAAATAAATTGATAAAACATGAGGAACTTTGCAAATGCTCAAAAAGTTTTGGTCAAACTCAAATTTTCAAAACACATATGTATCCACATTATGACATTCTAGTACAAACAAAAATGTAAGATTTTTGGCAAGCACCAAATCATACAAATGATCAGAACTTTTTGCCAAGGGACCAATCAACCCAAAAAATTAAGCTAATAGAAGCAAGCCCAAGAATGTTTATTATTTATATCTCCAACCCTCACACAAAAGTCCTTTGAGCTTGAAGCATATACAAAGTGCATATGTATTAGAGCTGCTTCAACCAAGAAGTCAGTAATCAATTCTTGGTAATCCCATTCTCTTAATTAAACTAAATTTCAACACATGGCAAAGGCAGGCCTGAGCTTTGCCAACGCTTCAAAGTCAAAGGGATTACTAGTGGATGATTTTGAATTCTATTGAACTTGGCCAAGCCAAAGGGATTTCCTGGGTGTGTTACAGATATAAATCAATTTAAGCTTTCCATGACATTGATGCATCCAAGCATGTGATGTCATTGTATTCTACAAGGTTTAAGAAAGATAGGGACCATATTTCTCTAATAGTAACCCAGACACACTGGCTGTTATTGCCACCAGAAACAGATGAAGATTTTAAAGAAAACTACCATTACCTACACAGCAATGCCACTGGCATCAATCGCATACTCCTGGCAATACAACATTAGTAAATGTCATATACATCATATAAATTTTATCTTTTCTTTTGATAAAAGAAGAGAATGTCATTAAAAGAAAAAAAATAAAGAAACCAAAACTGAAAAAGAATAAGAATTCCTCAAAAATGGAAGAAAACAGAAAGAAAACACGAAGCCAAAATAGCTCAAAAGTGTAACAAAAGCTGTTAATCCCTGTGCATATGAGCATTAGAAATTTCTTAACATCCTGCAACTGGTCACTAAAGAGATGCCATAAACATAATCTTATCCAATAATGAATGTATAGGAAAGAGACTCCGAAAAACACAGGCATTCCTCTTCAGCACACAGCCATAAAACTATAGCCTGATTTTTCTTACCAAAACCTCTGAACTGAATCCCCAGAAACTGCTCCCAGCAGAAAAGACATGCTCAGTATTCCACTGGCACCCCAAACATTATTCCATAAAGCCTCAAAAATGCAAAATGAACCGGGCTACTGTTTCTGAACTAACCAGAACCAAGTTAGAGTAATCATAGTTTCTGAATTCTCTCTCTATCTCTCAGCTTCTCTCTATTAAAATCTCTATAAATTTGTTAATAGGAGAGAAAGAGGGTAGGTGAGACGTATATCATGTGTTTTAATAATGGCAAAACCAAAACTTTGAAACAACCAGATAACTTAGATTAAAGACCAGAATTTTGGGAACAACAGGACATGGCTCAAGAAATACAGCCAGAACAAGCATCAAACCCAAAGATTAATAGTCAACTGTAACTATTTTAGAATTAATTATTCTAGATCCTCAACATAATTCAAGCAATAACAAAACCAACAGAGACAAGAGGTATGACAAGAAAAAACTATGCAATTAGAAAAGATGAGGAAAGAAACTCTATAAATATTGTTGTGCAAATCCTAGCTGGAAAAAAAAAAGTTGGAGATGACGATACAAGAACAAGAACAAGAACCGGAAAGGTGAGTATGAATCACGAAGAGGAAGACGAGCTGCGGGAAGGAACTGAAGAGGAAAAGAAATTCTGTCCCTATTTTTCATTCCATTCGAAAGACCAAATACACTGATCAGGAAAAAACACCTATCAAAACGAAATTACAATATTGCCCCCAGAACCTGAAGTTACAATAATAACCTCACAACACTCCCCCTCAAGATGGAGTATGAATATCCTTCATGCCCATCTTGCAAGTAATTAACACCTTTTAACAAATAAGGTGTGGTCTGCATTACTTTGATTGTACCCAAGATTCATAATTTCCTTACTAAGTCTACCAAACCATGCTCGAGGTGATTGTTTTAGACCATATAGAGCCTTCTTCAACTTGCACACCTTCCTTGCAGTCTTGCTACAATTAAAGCCAGGGGGAATATCCATATACACCTCCTCCTCTAAGTCTCCATGGAGGAAGGCATTTTTCACATCTAGTTGTTGTAACTCCCATCCAAAGTTGGCTGCACAAGAGAGAATCACTCAAATAGAGTTCATCTTTGCGACAGGAGCAAAAGTTTCTTGATAGTCTATCCCGTAAGTCTGCGTGAATCCCTTAGCTACTAGTCTGGCTTTGTATCTCTCAATGGATCCATCAGCCCTGTATTTGACAGAGAAAATCCATTTGCAACCCACACCTTTCTTTCCTGTTGGGAGTTGAGTAAGCTCCCAAGTGTCATTCTTCCTTAGGGCTGTCATCTCTTCCATCATAGCTTCTTTCCACTTTGGGTCATTAAGAGCCTCTCTCCAATCCTGAGGAGCAGTCATAGATGCTACAGAAGCGATAAATGATCTATAGGAGGGGGATAATGAATCATATGAGACAAAGTTAGAAATAGGATATTGAGTACATTTCCTGATTCCTTTCCTAACAGCAATGGGAAGATCATCATTATCAATAATTTGAATGGTTGAATGAGGAGCAGACTTACAAGTAGATGATGAGTCAGGTTGTAAAGGAACTGGATCAGGAGTGAGTTCTTGGCTAGGTAGAGTTTGTTGTATGACATCCACTTGCTTTTTCTTCCTTCGAGAATAAGTCAAGATGTCTGTCTCCTTTTGCTTCTCAAGACCCCTCATCTCCGTTTCTTGTTCTTCAAAGTGTGATTTTTCCTGAGTACTACCCACCTCCCCCTGAACTTGATAAGGTATGAGGTTATAAGGTACAACAAAAGGATCTTCATTACCCTCTTGAGTATTGCCTTCCTCCCCCTGAAGTGGTAATGAGTCTGGAAGGAAGTAAGCTTCATCCTCCTGGAAGGTGACATCCATGCTCACAAGTACTTTTCGTGTAGGGGGTGATAGCACTTGTACCCCTTTTGAGTGGTAGAGTATCCAATAAAGACACATTTAAGAGCTCTAGGGTCAAGTTTTCCAACATTAACTCTATGATCATGAACAAAACATACACACCCAAAAATTTTGGGTAGAACCAAGTATGAGGAGGAACCCTTGAGGACTTCTAATGGAGTCTTAAAGTCAAGAGTTCTCAACGGCATCCTATTTATAAGATAAGCAGCAGACAACACAGCATCAGCCCAGAACACTTTTGGAACTCTCATAGTAAACATTAGGGCTCGAGCTACTTCTAACAAGTGCCTATTTTTCCGTTCAGCCACACCATTTTGGGCTGGAGTATTTACACAGCTTGTTTAATGAATGATCTCATTAGTCTCTAGATACTGTTGAAATTCAGTACTCATATACTCCAGTCCATTATCACTTCTAAGAAATTTTATTTTCACATCAAATTGGGTAGATACCATTGCATGAAATTTCCTGAAGCATGAAAAAACTTCACCTTTGGAATGCATCATATAAACCCAAGTAGTGCGACTAAAACAATCAATAAAAGTGACAAACCATCTATAGCCAGATAAAGATGTAATGCGACTAGGACCCCAAACATCTGAATGAATTGTCATAAACGGAGCTGAACTTTTATTATCAACAGTTGGATAAGAGTTTCTAGTATGCTTGGCCAATTCACAAATATCACAAAAAAGATCTTTTTCATCACATTTACAATGTAAGTTTGGGAACAATTTCTTCAAAGCTACAAAAGAAGGGTGGCCTAGCCGTCTATGCCATCTATGTAACTGAGATATAATTGATTCCTTTCAGTTCTTTTGAGAGGCCAAGCTGCATGAAGGTTCACCACTGTCTTCCAAAAAATACAACCCATTCTTCACTCTACCATAGCAAATCATTCTCTCCGTCTCCAGCTCCTGCAAAACACAATAAGAAGGAAAGAAGGTGATTTTACAATTTAAATCTTTAGTAATGACACTCACTGAGAGAAGGTTATTTGAGAAATTTGGAACATGCAAGACTGAAGATAACTTTAATGACTTGGTACAAATTATGGAACCCTTCCCCATTATTTGTGAAGAAGTACCATCCGCTACCCGAACAGTATTTTGCCCAGAACATGAGGTGTATGAAGAGAAAGAATCTAGGGTTCCCGTCATATGATCAGATGCCCCTGAATCAATAATCCAATGATTTGTTTTAGGGCTAGTGGAAGCATTAAGTGCCAAACTTGATTTACCTGTGTGAGCAAAGTTAGAGCTAGAGGGAGAAGTGTCCACCTTTGAAGCTTGTGAAGTCTCAAGTTTAGCCATCAACCTTTTTAGCATTTGGACTTCCTCTACCGAGAGGTTTTCATTTGAGTGGCTAGGCTCTATAAAAGCTGCCTCAGACAAATGAGCTTGAGGTCTAGATGGACCTATCTTCTTACCACCACGACCTTTAGTAGGTTTTCCATGTAACTTCCAACATTGATCTCTAGTATGTCTCATTTTCCCACAATAGTCACACTTTAGAGTATCCTTGTCAACTGGATTAACTGACTTTTGTGGTGGGTTTGCCACTAGAGCAGATTGATCACCAGAAGTAGAAAGCAACATGGAGCGTCTTCTACTTTCTTCTTGCTGAATGTAGGCATAAGATTGCTTCAGAGTTGGAAATGGCTCTTTTCCAAGCACTTGAGCTCTTATTTGATCATATTCTACATTTAATCCAGCTAGAAAATCAAAGACCCCTTCCTTGTCTTTTAACTGTTGGAATTTTGTCGCATCTGCAGGGCATTCCGCTTGAAGGTCTTGATAATAATCAAGTTCCTGTCAAAGATTGTTCAATTCATTATAGTATTGAGGCACAGACTTTTCCCCTTGTTTGGTTTCATGAACTTTCTTCCTCAACTCATACACAAGGGCATCATGGCCAACCTTAGAATAAGCCTCGGAGACAGCACTCCAAACCTTAGCAGCTGAATCAAGGAAAATATAGGATTTGCCTATCTCATATTCCATTGAGTTTAGCAGCCAAGACATAACCAGACTATTATCTGATTCCCATTGATCAAAGGTTGGATCAGTTTCTGCTGACTTCTTCATTTTTCCATTTACATAACCAAACAAGCCCCTGGCCTTCAAGGCAAGCATACATGATCTTGACCAAACCAAAAAATTAGAGCCATCCAATTTCTTTGGACACATTTGCAGAGTGGGATTCTCAATAATGGTCCCTACTCTACTGACCTGGGTCCGATTCATTCCACTTCCAGTATCACTGACTGTTTCAGACATTGGAAACAATACAGACCTCAACCAAGGAATCTGACTAAGCCCTAAACTAAATTTCACAAGCGCAATACTGACCCACTACGTTTCTCCTTCATCTAGTGTGCCTTCAGACAGTAAACACTACACAAGAAGCCACACTGCCTGCCTAGCCCACGCCCTCTTCACCAGCCTCACTTCTGGTTGAAGCTCACACGCCTAAGAGAGGCCTTATCAGGTCAGGTAAGAAACGCAGCTCACCCAGCGTTGAAAACTTTCCTACCGAGATCAGGATCATCAGTTAGGGCACTAACCTGGTCTTTGGTACACAACCTATCGGGTCAAGCAAGGAACACAGCCTCACCCAGCGTCGAAAACTTTCCTACCGAGATAAGGTTCATCGGTTAGGGCACGAACTTGGTCCTTCGGCGCACAACTCAGCGCGAGGACGTCCGAGTAATGGATTCCGGCATTTTCTGGTTGCTTTGGGACATTATTCCGGCGCTACGTTGCCGGCACTAGCGCTCAAACCGCCGGCATCAGCAGCGCCGGCACTATCTGAATGAGTTTCTGTTGCGGTGGCTGAGACGGGACAACCAGGCTCTGATACCAAGTTGGAGATGACGATACAAGAACAAGAACCGGAAAGGTGAGTAGGAATCACGAAGAGGAAGACGAGCTGCGGGAAGGAACTGAAGAGGAAAAGAAATTCTGTCCCTATTTTTCATTCCATTCGAAAGACCAAATACACTGATCAGGAAAAAACACCTATCAAAACGAAATTACAATATTGCCCCCAGAACCTGAAGTTACAATAATAACCTCACAACAAAAAATCAAACAAAAAACAAATATACCAGCACTAGCCACAATGAACAAGCAGAACATAACATTACTTCTACCAATGAAACCCATTGGAGCCCTCTAGCTATAGGAGCCCATCTCCATCTTATGTCTTATGTTTAGAAAGACAGCCAAAAATTTTTCAAGGTGTGATCTAGCATCTGATCAATTAATAAATTAGCATGGCTAAGATTCAATTGAAATTTAAGAAGGCTGTTATAATGGGGTGATCAGAGACCTGCACAAAGAAATTCTTCTAGGGGTCTTCGGAAGCAGTTTGTAAATTTAGATTTTAAGATACATATACAAAATTCTATTTCATTATAGGAAAGTGATTTTTTGCCCATGTTTCAAGTTTTTTCCTATAACTTCTATAATATCATTCTTTTTTGGTTAAATTATCTCATTTCAAACATCAAAAACCTTTAGCTATCCAGTTTATAATAGAAGAGTAAAGTGAAACAGCTAAATCCTCAAAGTATTCAACCATTAATATGTTAGGCAAATCAGAACATTGTGTACTTAACAATAATCAACCTTATCCTTGTATAAACGGAACTAAAACAGCAATATTCTTAAGACCAAATTTGTTTTAAGACAAAGAAACTAAAACAGATATCTTGCATTTTGTGAAAAAGGAAAAATTTAGGAAAAACCAGAAAAGTTTGTGGTATGCATTAACTGAAGACTACTATGACAGTTTCTTTTTCCATTTTTTTTTTCATTTTCCTTTATGGAGATGTTACATATTAGCAACACCCCATACTGAAATCTTCAGAATTACTAACTACCATCTGCTGAATCAAAATATTATCATCTAACCAAAAAAAAAACGTCTTCCTTCTGCAAGGAAACATGTATCAAGTTGTTAAAGCCTACCCACTTTGCACCAGCCCGAGCACAAAATATAGAAAGGATTCTTGTACCACATCCAACATCCACGACAACCTGAATGAAAACAATATTTTACTTAACAAATGAAAATAGAAACATATATCTATATATATATATATATATATATATAATTGTGTGTGTGCATACAAATATGGGAGAATGGAGACAGGAAAAGCCAGAAGTAAATTTCAAAAGACACTTCAATTTAATAAAAACTTTTCAAAACAAGCCAATGATGGCAACGTCAGGCACCAAATTGTCTTAGTTTCTTATATACTTAAATCCAGGCAAATTTGTGTTAATAGTAAGAGATTACTGCACAACTGGTGAAATTAACACATACAAGCTCCCCCAAAAAAAAAAAACAAAACAAAAATAACGACCCACTGAATGGGTTCAGACACCTTCTTTAGTAGGATTTAAACAGAAATTCACCCTTCATGGAAGCAAGCTACAAATCCTTTGGGCCATGGATTGTAAATACAAGTGAACTATGAAATACATGCATTTATAATATTTGTAATTACAAGGATTATTGATCTTATCACATTTCATGACTTAACAAATATAATTAAAAATTTTCACATACAATTTAATAGATTAGATTTCTTTAATTTAGAAATTAAATTTTTTACTTTAAATAGTGATCATGTAAAAGGAGGGTTTTCTTTCATACTGTAATTATGTTTGCCCATAAACAGATTACTCAGTATTCTTGTTCTTCTCTCTCTTCTCTCTCTCTCTCTCTCTCTCTCTCTCTCTCTCTCTCTCTCTCTCTCTCTCTCTCTCTCTCTCTCTTTTTGGTTCAATCATTAAATTTCTCCCTCCTCTTCTAGGGTGGGGGGGTAAAGCCTAATATTCATTAGGGTTGTATTTATTTCACATAAGTATCCTATTTACATTAGGTACCAATTTGATTTAGGGAATCAATCATTTATGTTAGTGATTCTTATAACTTATTCTCACTAGGATTCTGTTAATAATTGGATTAGAGTTATAAGAACATCAATCCTCAAATATCATATAAAAAAATCTACCGATCAGAGTTAAAAAAAGTACTGCAACAATTAATAAAATAGATTTCTGGATGCTTATTGTTAAGATATACAGACATATGCTTATTAAGAATTCTAATTTTAGGTTAGTATTTGTTGGGGTGCACTCTACTCTGTGTTTCCTGACTCATAAATATTCATATGTTGGCATATCATTTGGTTCGCCTTCAATTTCTGTAATTCTCTCTTCTCTCTAAAACTTCTTTGATAATTCTTAACACTTATTCCCAGAATTCTTGTCATTTTCATGCCTGTCTAATTTTCAAATATCTGTCAGTTCTACATCACCTTATTTTTAAAACAATTATTTCAAATATTGTATATAAATAAAACCTGATAAATTTTACAGTTAAGCCTGTTAAGTGTGTCAACTTAATATAAAATAAAGTGAACATTAGCAAAGTAAATAAGCCTGTAAAGCCTGTATGTTAAATTATTTCTTATTAAATAATTACAAAACAAATACTTAAATACAAATAAAGTTATAATATTGTATCAGGGAAAGATAATTTACTTTGTCAGCAATAAGTTTTTGATGTTGCACGATGGCTTCCTTATAAGTTTTAATCCGCACATGGTCCTGTACTAGACAAAGGAGTAAAACAGAAAAAGATAAGAAGAAATTATATCTTTTCCAGGAATAAATCTACAAAAATATCTTGGAAGCAGAACTAAACTTCCCACATTGAAACACTCAGAGGTCAAGTTCTCCAAACTTCGTATTCTGTTTCTTTTAATAAAAAGAAAAGAAAAAAACAAAAAAGGTTGAATGACACATGCTACTACATGTGAGTCAAAATGCTAGTGCATACTCTGAAAAGATCAAAGATATCAAAGACAAGTTTTGGCATTATAATAGTATAGATTAATAAGTTAAAGCAACGATGCAACAAGATAAAAGTACTAAACTTCTGTTCTCTGAGTTGCCCTTGGATTGGGATGTAAATAAGTCAGTTGCAAATGACTGCTCACATTTGTATCTAAAAAAAAGCTGAAGAGATGGCGATATGAATAGAAAGGCATATACAAGACATTTAAACATAATCAACATACAAATATATTAAAAATGTGCACATGCACGTACACAGACACACATTCAAACTACTCAAAGTAGAACCAAGGAAATAAAATAAAAATAAGAAAAATTAACAGATCAGGAAGTAGTGATAAGAAATTTGCTAAAGCAATAACACATGACAAAACCAATACATAGAAAAAACATAAACATGTATACATATTCATATATGATATCCATACATTCTTATGCATAGGTGGAATAAAATTTATGTTGATATTCGAATGAAATATAGAAAAAAGGCCACAAGTAAAACATAAGAAGAGATTCAATATCAAATATAAACAAGGTACGATAACGGTGGCATGCTCTCCCACCAAAAGACCCTAGAAATTACTCCGCTCAAGAGTCTTTCACAAGCTCCAATTACAAGTGATATTAATAGAGAATAAAGAAAAATTTAAAAACAAAAAATAGGCCCAATCCCTCTACAACCTCCACCAACCGTCGAGTTTTGTATAGGTTTGTGGAGTGGATTTCCCAAGACAAGATGAAAATTGATAAAAGAAAAAAGGGGCAGTACCAACAAATATTAGAGGAGGGAGGGGGAAATAGGGGGTATCACAATGCAAATAAAGAAGACTTCAAATCTGCACCTTGAACTTCCCAGGGACTACTATAATGAGGAAAAGACGATAGTTGGTAGCAACCATATACTCCAAGACACACAAGCTGGTATAGTTTTTAGAAGAGGGCCAAACATGAACAAATTGATGTAAAACCAGTAGATAAAGAGAAAAGGTATGAGAAGAGATAGGAGAGAGGAAGTCAGAACCACCAGTCAATAAAAAAACTCTAACACATTATGAGCTAAGTAATAATGTACACAATGATCCCTATAACTAGAAACCTCAAACAATCCTATTTTACACAGAAATCCTAATTTAACAGAAATTACTCACCACTTGAGTTACTAAGTTCATAAAGAATTCCCTAAGTAAGACAAAATGAAATCATACAATATTATAAAATCTAGAATCCATACCATACAAAATATCTGAATGTTCCTATTTTATAGTCCCTTATACACTCTTTCTATATAATCTTACATGGCATGTAACAAGCTACTGTTCTAGGAGTAGCAAAGTACAATCAAACTATGAATTCTTTTCGCTTGTTGTCAGCATCCTTGGAAGGATGCTGTTCACGGCTTCATTTGATGGAAAGAAACAATCCAACCACATTTGATGGAAAGAAACTATCCAACAACTTTGATGGAAAGAAATAATAATCATTTAATTGCCTGTTTGTCTATTGCTATGACACATCTACCAAAGAAGCAGACCACTCCTAGTAATTGCCCACTATAATTTACTTATGCTACCTATATCATTCTTTGATTCCTATGACCATAAACAATCTATTCTTATCAAGTTTACCAATAACTATTGCTATTTATCAAAGAAGTTATCTTGTTAAATACATGTGCATTCCTTATTTACTTATGCTTCTTCGCATTCTTGAACTAAAGTTAGAAAGATTCAAAACTCGTACAATTCAAGAATGATACAATGTAAGAGTTTCTCCGATAAGATATTCTATTCTGAAAACAATGTCACTTCCCACACCAAGAATACCAAGAAAATTACGGTCCACTCTGAAGTCCAAGCTTTTGGAGCATAATCTTGAACCGTTGAAATGCTAGTGTTTTACATTCAAAGAAATGTCATAAAAGTAAAGAAAAAGAAAAGAATAATACCTTGATCATCTCTTCGTGAATACCAATGTGAGCATAAGCTTCCAAATAGGCCATGTAGTAGAGCGTACAACCAGGCCACTGCTGCTGCGGCTGCAGCTTCTCAGAAGCCCTAGGGCCGCCACTACTACTGCGGCCGCCTCTCGAAGCACTTCTACGGCGTCCCTGGCGGGCTCCCTCTGTGTGACTCATTCCCGGTTGCTCTGTGTGACTCATTCCCAGTCGCTTTCTGTTCTGATGCCGGTGGTAGCCGCTACAGTACCAGAGTCCTGTTTCCCAGTTACACGTCGCAGTCCCTTGTCCCACCCCCTATTATATTTTTCTTTTTTTTTTTTTATCATCTAAATCTTGTGCAAACAAAATCAAATCGTCCTTTTACTACAGAAAAGGGAAGAAAATCCACATCATACCTAGACACGCTTAAACGAAGTCAGGTTCCTAAAATGCTCCCATGGCTTTTCCCACACAATGGCTTGGTACTTCTCAGTCGTCGACCCATCTTTCGCCGCCACCACCAGCCGGTAGTTGGTCCCAGACACCACCTGAGTCTCGCCCTTGATCACCCTCTCCAACTTCAGCTTCGCCCCCGATTACTTGTTGTATTCCCTGACCGCGAAATCTGCGATCTCCACCACGTGCTGGTCGTTGGTGTTCTTTATCGGCATCCAACCACCGACCAAGCCTCCCCTCTGGCCACTGGCGAAAGCGACCAGAGGAAGAACGAGTAACGACAGGAGAAGACGACAGAGAAGTTTCGTCGCAACCGTCGAGTTGGGTTCTTGAAAGTTCCATAGAACTCCCCTTCTACATTTTTCATTACTATAGAGCGGGCGGGTCGTAAGTCGAAATAGGATCGTTTTGTAGCGTAAGAGAATACGGCTGACCAAAACTCCCACACGACAAAATTTGTATCAAGGAAGATATTTTTTTTCAGTTTATCCTTCTCTAGTTTGATGCTTTTTACTTTTTAATCATATAATAAGTAACACGATATAGAATACTTTCTCTTAAATAAAAAGTGAGTAAAAAAGTTTCATAAAATTTAACATAATTATGAAATTTATTATAATATATAAAATTTATTATTTTATTAAATTTTATAATTTATAAAATTTATAAAACTTAATATATTTAATAATTTTATTTTTTTAAATAAAAATTTTCTAAAATTAAACTATAAAATTAAAATACCAAATATAATTTTTTCTTTTAAAAATTAAGTGATCCTTTATTTTTTGTGATACATTATTTTTTTATTTTTTATCTATTTTATAAAGATATTAATAAATTTAACAGTAAATCAAATTTTACAAGTTAATATTATTTTCATCTCTTATTAATTTTTTTTTTTTTTAGTGATACGATAGCTTAAAATGAGAAATAAAAAAAATGCAAATCAAACCTAAAATTGGATTTGGGGAAGGACACCAGTATTCCAAGTGAGCTACTGCTCATAGGCTCATCTCTCATCAATTTAAAAGATAATATATATGTGTATAAATCTTATTTTATATATAACAAATATAATATTATTCATAATAAAACTAAATTAAATGAAATTAAAAATAAAACTAATTACAATATCATAATTTAAGGGTCCTACAAGTTACAAAACATACTTGTAATTTGCTTTTGTAATCCCTCAATCAATCTCTTCTTTGAATGTTTGTACAACTATTGTTGGTAGTTATCAATGAATTTCAACAAACTCAATTTCTAAACTTTTCACTTTGCTATAATGGTATTAATAGTGGTTTGAGGACTTAAAAGTAGCATCAACTTTAACTATTCCCTCAAACTCATCAATCTTGAGCAAGTCTAACTGAGATTGCAAAAGAGATGCACACACAAAATGGGTTCTTTCTACAGCTCTTTTCTTTAAACAATCACTTAGCACTTCAATATGGCAATCCAAAAGAATAAAGTTAACACTACTACTCACATAACTTCCCTCTTTATAACTTGGTTCAGCAAATCTAAGCATTCCTCTATAAGACTTCTTCAAAGCAAAGCAACCAAGAACCTTAACCTTCTAATTAAGTATTCTTTCAAGACATCCCAGCGTGATTCAAGCCATGGAAGCTAGTCTTCATTTGACAGTGGAATTTCCATCCTCATTTTTTTTGTCATTTGGAAGAAATGAAGTGCACACATCAAAATAAGATAAGGAAAAGGAGGATAAATGAGGAGAAATAACTTCAAAATATTGATGAAAAACACTTCTATTATCAACAACAAATTCTCTAACATTGTGCAATCTCACATACACACCTTTGTTTGATTGAGGATGAAAATCATCAACGTCAAGATACTTATATTTCATATTTTCTACCAACATGGTACTATTGTGTTGTTGAACAAAAAGTTAGAAGATAAGTAATACTTACAGTCAAACACTGCTTTAAAAAATTTTTTAATTTGATTGAATGCTTTAAATTTTTAACATATTATTAGATAGATTGTAGCTCAAAGTATGTCAAAACACCAAATCAAGCAATCACCAAGGCAAGCCACATATAATATAGATAGTGAGTATACTAATGATGGATAGAAGTACATCATGATAGTGAGTGCCATGTCTGAAATTCAAATGTTATAGCTATAAGTCTATATCAACGAAGGATTATAGAATAACAATCAAGTTGGGTTTATAGTTATCTTCTACATAATGTAAGAGTTTAAGTAGAAAAATGAAGCATAGCTTTTAGGGTGTAAATTAGAGATAAAGTAAGTGGAAGACAACAACAATAATAACAAACAGAACCTTATCCCATTAGATGGGGTCAATTATATAAATTAAATGGCATCATTAAATTTTATCAGAAACCAAATTTTCGAAAAAGGTGAAAGACAAGAGGTGGCAAATTTATAGTGAAACTCACTTCCACTTGCTTGGTACTAACATATATAAAATGCAAGGTGTTGCTCAGATTCACTCAAATCCCATAATTTTGGGGTCTACTCCTGTAGTGATTGATTAAAATATTATAATAATTGAACTTTTTGTCTAGGTGACACAAGGTATCAACTGTGAGCATAATTGATGATAAAATAAAAGAGTCTAGTTCATCATGAACAACATGAAGTTCTTGTCTTGGGATTTCCCCATTCAAATATTAATGCATCAATTTTCTTGGCATTAGTTTATATTATTTATATATTAAATGAAATTATCAGTGTTGAGTGAATTTTTACTATTTACTCAAACTCTAAACCGCTTCTTTTTTTAGTGGTTTGGGATTGCTTTTCCTTTGTTTAAGTCATAGTTTATGAGTGGTGCTACTCAGAGTATCAGTAAGCCAATGCCCCTAAAGGCAAATTAAATTTGTTCAAAGTAGTAAGTGGCTTTCCTGCATAAGAAATTGAGTAATTGAAATGAAATTCTCAAATGCCTTAGATTTTCTTTAAATTAACAAAAACCCATTAGGAGAAAGCCTCTGACTACTACAAATTGAAATGTTTGAAATCAATTGAAACATGATCTTTATTAATTCTAAGTGAATAGGGTAAGGAATTGTAGAAGCTTATAGATTGCATGAGACCAAACATGGAAGACAGTACATAAAAGGAGCTTAGAAAGTTGAAGCTTCAAACAGTAGATAAAGTAAGCAATAGAAAAGGACACAAAACCAAACATGATCTATTAGTTTCCAATATAACTTGCGTAAATAATACAATTTATTAAGAGGCATGAACTTTAATGTTCTATGGGTGATCATATTCCACAAACAAATTCCTACTTCAACATGCATTTCAATTGATTAGACATATTTCATTCAATATGGCATCAATACCTTTACTAATATCATCTCTCAAAGTTGTGAAGAGATGATTTTGGAAAGAAAAACCTTGAGAGACTAGGCTCTTTGTAATTAAATTTATAATAGAACTATACATTATTATATGCTAATTCTAAGGATAAATCTAAGGCCTAATATACTGCTAATTATAGTTAACTAATTACACATGCCTAATCTAATTACAACAAATGTTAATTAAAATAATTACAATATATTTCAACAAAAGCGATAGCTGATCAATGTCTTAGTCTTGAATGAATAACCTTCCAAGTTTTGACCTATAACATATTATTAGCACAAGGACTAACCGAGTTAACAAACATCAAGGACAATCTTACAATCAAATAATAAAGAATTTTCCAAACCTAGAAGCGTTTTGCCCTGGGGGTGAAGAGTTTGCTATTGATGATAAATGACTATTGACTTGATGGATACCAAGCAAAAAGTAATAAACATCCTTCATTTGGATGTTTTGTGGGAGAGGTAGCATAGGTAGTTTTCTTGGGACATCTAACTGCAGACAATCTTCTTGAAGACCTAGTAGTTGAAATCAACTTTAGAGCTCCAGAGGAATGAGATAAGGAGTTATAAATGGAGTCATAGAAAACCTTTGCCCATCATACCTTAATCCTTGAGGTTGCAGATCCAATAAAATAAGAAACTTTTAAGCATATCAATCAGGTTCAAAAGAACAATTTACTCACTTTCTCCTGAACCTTTGCCTAGCTGTAGATCCAATAAAATAAGAAACTTTTAAGCATATCACATCAGGCTCAAAAGAACAATTAGCTCACTTTCTCTTGGTCATAGACAATTCTTGGCTATACTTTATACTTCAATCATCTTAAGATAAAAACATTTGTGCCATTCTTACATTTTAGCAAAAAATGCCCCATTTCCCTCTTTTAAATTTCCTTTAAAAATAACAATTTTTAGTAATAACACTTTTTGTAATTAGTAGAAATGAGAGAGAGATGGCCATGAGCTATAAGCTATTTTTATTTTTTCTTAGCCAAAAATAGAAAAATAACTATGAAAGAAATGAGGCATAATAGTCATATGATAATTAGCTCTAGAATCAATAATCCAAGGAGTAGAATTAAGTGCCAAAATATGATTGCATGATTAAGTAAAGGATCCATTAGGAGACTAGAAGATCAATTAGACTATAACAATTTAAGGAGCTTATCAACCTGCTATTTGCTTAATGGAACAAAGGTGGCTTCATGGGCAGTGGGTTGAAATTTATATTACTTTGGTTTCCAATTTGCTGGCTTTCCATGGAGTTGTTAGCAAATTTCATGAGTGTAGCATAGTTTGTTGTAGTAATCACACTATATTTGGGGCTTTTCTTCACCCTTTTTCGCCTCATTAGTGCCATGGCCATCAAGGTTTTTTGGCCAATGTCTCGATTCCTAGCAACATGAGCTTTAGTAGTTAAGGCCAAAGTTTCAATCATTCCAACACCTGATTTTTTGTTTCCTAGCATAGCACTCTTACAGCTCTCCTCACTCCTTATTTCGAAGAAGAATTCATTATGGGAAGACAGTGGATTCCTTCCAATGATTCATCCTCGACCCTCATCAAACTCAATAATAAGACCAACGAGGAATTTAAAAATGCAATTAGTAACAACACTTTTTGTAATTAGTGGAATCATTTGTGCATTTCCACTCATAAGTATAGAATAAATTCAAAACTTGCAACACTTGTTTAAAAGAATTGAAATACTTTGTGACAGAATCATTACCTTGTCTTATCTTTCTAAGCTTCAATTGGAGCTTCAAAACTTAAAATTGGTTGCCCAAAGCACTAATACCCAAAGAGTAGAAAGTGCAAAAGTGTGTTTGAAATTTGTACCTTTTCCTCTTCCTCTTGTTCATGCTCATCTCTTCTCTTGTTGCTTCTCTTGTCATTCTCTTTGGTTGGAGACCTGAAAGCCCTTTTCATAGTATTCAACCAAGAGATAGCTTATGAGGCATACAAAACAGATAGAATGAATTTGAAATTTCTATGTTTCCCTTCTCCAAGATTTGAAATTTATCATGAAAAATTTGTTGGAATAATTTCTTTTTCAATTGGTCCTTTGCTCGATTTTCAACCCAAGAACTGCACAGTGTGGGCATGGCCCGGATTTGATGCTTAAAATACTCATCCACATTCTTGAGGGTCAGCGCATTCGTGTATAAATGCAAAACTAATGGATCTCTAGAAAGGGGTGTAGAACCAAATGAAGATCTAGGAAATACATTGGAGGCACAAAAAATGAAGAAGAAAGCTCAATTACCAAGAGAGATCAAAATTAAATAAAATAAAACCAAAATGAAGACTGAACAAGAATAAATGCCGAAACAAAGATAGCATATGAGACATACAAGAGCGATCCCATTGATGAAGAAGGAGGTGGTGAGAGTGTGCAAATGAAAGAGGAGAAGGGCTCACACCATGTCAGTAAAATTTTTTTCTTTTTGTTGCTTGTGTGGCAACTTAGGTAACATTTAATATGTTACATAGGCACATAAATAATGGTGTTATAACATTTTGTGATGGCAATAACCTAAGGTATAAATACCAAAAATTATAGGGATATATGGAAATAGTTTTAAACTATAAAGACTTACTTGAAAATCAGGTAAAACTATAAGGACTAACAGAATAATTTAACTTTTTTTTAATTAAAAATACTTCTTCAAGTATAACTTAGTCTAAAGCCAACATTAGAAAGTAAAATGAAAAAAGTTCTTTGAAAATACTTTCCTAATAAAACTTTGTACATAAGAAGTTTGTATTATAGATCTGTCTCCACCATTGTTTAGATAATAAAGTCATGTCGAAAGCCAAGAAATTACAAAACTCCATACCACCATTCTTTTTGGATATGCATTATTTATCCTAGCTACAATTTTGATAAGAACTTTCTTGCTACTTTGGAAATTGCTCTTTGCTTTCAACCTTCTAGTTTTCCAAACACAATCTTGGACAAGTTCTGACACCTAATTTTTAATTTACCAACAAAAGTGGGCACTTCAAGATATTTAGAGTGTCTCTCCACTACCCTAACATCCATTTGTTCTTGAATTAATTTTCTTCTATCAATTGGCACTTTTTAATTGAAAGAGAGCTCTAATTTATCCAAATTAATACACTATCCTGAAGCTTGATATTGATCAAGTATTTGCATAATACATTGAGCTTGTAATTCATGATTCATGTTAAATAATATGCTATCATAAACCAAAAAAAAATACAAAATACAAAATAACAAGAGCTCAATTGGAAATCTTAATGCCATTAATACATTTATCAATATGTGCATTTTGGACAAGAGCATAAAATATTTCTATGTACAAAGTTTTTTTTATTACTAAATGATGATGTATCACAAATTAGTTCAATGTCAAAGATTGTGGTATATAATGGCCTTAGAAACTAAGTTAATTAAACCGAGGTTTTGTTTGCTTTCATAATTGTATGATTTGATTTGAAAAGAAGTTTTATACGGTTTGGTTTATCTATTAGGGTTAATTTAAATTGAACCATATAATTTATTACACATCACTTCAAGTTGAATGAGCAATTTATTTTACTTGATGGCCAAAAATTCTAACAAGTACTTGGCAAAACCATCTTACATAGTTTTTGCGCAACTCATTAGAAATCATGCCAATGGTATGTTCATTTCTTTAGTTCAATAAATTCCTAAATTTACAAGTAACAAGCAAACTTATTTTATTCCATTTTTCCCACCCTTTCCAGGAAGAAAAAAAAAAGGAGAGAGCAAAAAGGTGAATATAACAAAAATGAGTTATATGCACAAACTTATTCTCAAGATACCAATGCCCTAACAACACTAACATGCCAATTGATCCCTAAATGGAGTGATCTCGTCAAAGATGGGCTGTCTTCTTGATCTATTTGAGCCCCATGCATATGGCAACTGATCTATCCCTTTCACAAAATCCTTATCAATGCCCAAAGTACCTGCAAACTAAGGTGGGGCACTATGGATCTCAATTCTGTAACCAATTCCTCTGCTCTTTTTCTTGATTTATTATCATCGGCTCCTGGGATTTTACCCTGTAATACATCTTCAAGAATCAAATGGGCCTCCTCATAATGGGCTTGTCTAATGACGCACTAGCCCAAGTGCATTGGCAACTAGGTCTATCATTTGGGCTTTTTGAACACCATCTCTGCCATCAGGTAATTTGCAGTTTGGATATAGGCCTAGTCCAAATTTCCTTGCACCATTATCCAATGTATTGAAACCCACAAGATTCTTTCAGGAAAAAAAATAAAAGTTAACTGAAATTGTTAGTGTTTTTAGTAAAATGTGAAATAAATGATAGAGATGTGAGATAATGATGAAAGAGATTGATTGAGTGGGATAAAAGTAATCTTGCTGTTTCTTGCTTGGTGGAAACTTGGAACTTCTTGCCACGGCAGCGAGCAGTCTTTGTGGACCTTCCATTAAAAGCCTCTCCTTGGTAGATTGATCTCAGCTTACCCTTTAACAATTCAATTTGCTCCTCTATTCTGCCAAATTTCTGTCATTTGAAAAAATAAAATAGAAAATTGATTTCTTGTTTGACATAATATCGAAAACAGAAACAAAAACTTTAAAGTAAGATATCACCAAAAAAAATAATAATAATAAAATAAGATACAGAGAGTTAAATAAAGAAATATAATAATTTATAAAATTCTATGTTTTTAAGGAATCAATATAAAAATACAAAATTTTAAATGACATTAGAAAATAAGCTTATATAAAATTTTTTAAAAGCATCATAAGACATACATAAAATTTTTAAAAAATTATAAAGGAATCTAATTGAGTATTTTACAAACTTATAATATAAATAAGATTTTCAAAAATATACTGAGCCAGGTTTCAAAAATAGTAAATTAGAAGAAGTTCAAGCCGTTGTGTATGTGTGTAACTTGTAGAGGTCAATAAGTACACTGTCAAGTGATTCTTGGGACGGTTTTGTTACAAAGGCCTCTAAAAGATTTGATGGCTTCAACGGCATCTTCACATCTATCTAGTTGCTTCATCATAACAGCCATGTCCTTTAGGGCACTTTCCACTTTATTTCCAGCATTTATAGCCTTCCAAAATGACACAGCTGATACCTCTGTATCTTTGTCAAGCTGAATTATATGGATTTTGTTTTGTCAATTATTCATTTAATCAAAAAATAATATATTTTTAAATTTACGACTTGCCATTTTACACTTTATTTTTTACATCTACCCAAGGAGAAAAAAAATTAAAATCCATAAAAATTAAAAAAAATTTAAAAAAGGAAAATATTAATATTATTTTACATATTTAATATTTACAATCAACACATAAAGGATAATGAATTAAAATGAGTTTATCTTATCTCATCTTGTATTGATTTAGATTAAATAAAACAAGGTGAATAACCTAAGATGAACGATTATAATTTTAACATATAAAAAAATAAAAATTATTTAATTTAAAAATTAAATGATTAAATTATTTTTTTAAAATAATAAAAAAGTTATAAATATTATTACTTTAAAATGAAATGGTTACTAATGAAAATATATCTTTCAAAAATTTCTTCAAAATTTATTTTCTTTAACCTCTATAATTATATTCTATAAATAGTGGATAATCAATTTCATTTTGGTGATTTGTTTTGCATTTTTTTTTTTGATGATTTGTTTTGCATTTATTAGTACAGAAGCAAAAAACATGATTTTCTTAAACCTCTGCCATTTCTGTGCGGTGCAAAAAAGTAAACACATTTTCAAAGCGGAGGGGCCTATTTTGTTTTTTGGGGAGAAGAGAGACCTTTCTCTTTGGTCCGAAATCACTGAGGAAACCTTCCGAAAACCCTCTTTCTCCATCTTTACCCGTTTGAATGGACTTCCAAGTGGTAGTTCTCGCCGGTGGTGCCTCCAAGAAACTCCTCCCTCTGGTTTCGAAGGTACCCAGTTTTCTTCTGTTCTGTTTCTGTTTGTTTCTCTGAAAATTGTTTAGTACCAGTGCTCTGAAAATGCTTGAATGCTCTCTGAAGGAAAATTAACCCAATTCCTAAAGATATATTTTTTCTGTCCCTAACTTTATTGGCGTTGAATGGCTTCGGAGTCATTCGTTTCAATAAATTTGCTTCGATTCTTATGGCAGTGCTTAATACGGGTGGCTTTTTTGAGTGCAGGAGCTTCCAAAAGCTTTACTTCCGGTTGCTAACCGGCCAGTTCTATCTTATGTTCTCGAGTTGTTGGAGCTCAGTAACCTTAAAGATCTCATAGTGGTACGAGGATTATTAATTACTTACATTTTTGTGTGATTATTCAGTTTCTGGGGTACTTAACCGAGGGATACATTATTATGATGATGCTGAACATCTTAAATTTTGATTAGAAGTTGGGTTGGTGTTTGAAATTCCATGTTGGTTCTTGATCTTCGTTTGTGTAGGTAGTTGAGGATAAAGATGCGGCTTTTCGTGTTGGTAATTGGATATCAGGGGCTTATGTTGATCGTCTTCATGTTGAGGTGAGCCTTTTGTTCCTTACAGCTGCATGTTTTAAGACATTTTCATTAAGGGACCCCACCTCTCTCCGGTGCATCTGTTGCTTAGTGCAAGGGGTTAAATGCACCTCAAAGTAATTGTTGGAACTTGCAAAGAAAATTATTGTATTCTTGATCTACTTTTGACTTCCATAGACCTCTTATTGACATTTAGGCCTCACAAGGCTATTTTTTCTTAAATTTGTTCTGATTTTGGAGTTTGGATACAAGTAGTCATTACTTTATAATTGTGAGATTGCTTGGCAACTTTAAAAATGGATTTTTAGATCTTTCAATGAGCAGGGTTTGTCGGGCCTGTTTAGACCATTCTTTCTTTGTCAGTTTTAGAGGCTTGGTAGCAGGAAAGAGTGTAAAATCCTTTGTCAGCGTGCTGTTTTTGCAGGCTTGTGCGGTTTATGGCTGGAGTGAAATGCTAGAGTTTATTATCACAGATTACTTGCTTTGTGCCTTTTATGAGATACTTTAGTTATTTTGGCTTCTCTTTCTCTGTGTCGGTCTCAGCTTATGATTTTTCTAGGTGATAAAATAAAAATAAAATTATCAACAGGAATGAAAGAAAGTGCAGGAGAGAACTAGAATCACAAAATATATTCAAATCTGAGTAGAAAAAGATAGGAAAAAAGAAAAGATAAACAGTGTAGACAAAGTCTTCAAAACCAGAATGTCACCTAAAACAAGCGATCATAAATGTCCCTAAACATTGTTTTTGGAGAATTTCTTGTTCTCTTTTCTTCTTTCTCTTTCAGCAACTTAATTCATAAAATAATGGAAAATTATAAGTCCTCTGCAAGACAAGAATAATTCTTTTAAGGTAAGCAGGTGTTTATGAGAATAATATCTTACAGCCTCTGCCTGAAAAAAAGGAAACAATTCAATAGCTTTGTGTTTGGTTTCTGTTTTGTAATTACAAGGATGTGTGAGTTGTGAAATGGATTGAGTGAACTACTATGAACCTTGCTTTTAAGGTCATTCGATATGGTTATATGAAATGACTTATGCACAATACAAACTGTAGTTTGTTATTGTCAATTCAATCGTGTGTGTCAAGAACCAAATGCACACATGCCCACCAAATCTTGTATTGAAATTTAATTTAATTTTTTCAAGAATAGAAGAGACAATAATTGAACTCTTAACTGCAGGCTCTGAAACCAAGTCAACAACCAACTTTTTCAAAAACTTAATATATTAGGCAAAGGCTTATGAATGATTTTATATCTCTGATAGCATGTTAGGTTTCTTTTGAGGTGCTTTGATCATATCCTCAATATTTTTAGATAGGTTTTTTTTAGTAACAACCTACAGAAGGAAAAATAAAATTTTTGTTTTTTTATTGTTATCCTAGCTTTATGAGCTTTGAACTTCCTTTTATTGGTGCAAAAATTATTGAATAAAACAAAATCATGGTCGAATCTTCTCTCTTGGTTATTTTATTGCATTTCAAGGCTCCTTCCACAGTTTCTCCTTGTACGCAATTAGCATATTGTTGTTGCCAAGTTTATTTCTCATATATTTAATGTACTATGCGGATGAAAAGAAATAGATAGAAAGATCAGGGAGTTAACTCCCCTGCCCCCAATCCCCCCTCCTATGTGATGCACGAGGTAATATTAAAGCCACAATATATATGTGTGTGTGTGTGTGTGTGTGTGTGTGTGTGAAATACCCAATCATCTCTAAAACTTAAACTGTTAGATGTAAATCCAAAATTGGTTTTATATTTGTAAAGAACTATCCCAAAAGTTTAAACTATTAGGTATAGATCCAATTATAGTTTTATATCTCTAACGTGTCCCCTTACACGAAAGTCCTTTGGCCTCAAAATGTGGACAATGCACGAGTCCACCAAACCTTGTGTCAAAAATCAATTTTAATTTTTAATGAACGAGGACAATAAGGATTGAACTCTTAAGCACTTGGTTATAAAGGCTCTAATATCCTAAAAGCTTAAGTTGTTGGCCAATGAGATAGATCTAAGTATGGTTTTATATCTCTAACAATGCATAGTCCAGGGGTCAAATCAAAGTTTCTCATCTCTAAATATTGGAGGTTGGACGTGAGCAATCAGTTAAAATTTTAAGTGTCAAATTCCTCATGGCGTAAGATGATCACAAGTGAATATTGGCTTTAGTATAAAACATTGACAAATAATTTCACTATGGTAATCTTTTCCATATTTCACTTATAATCTCTTATCATTCAGTTTCATCACTGTCAATCTGAGTTATATGTGAGCTCTCAAATTGATATAACAAAGTAACCTTCAAATTAATCTATTGATCTCCTGTGTTTTCATTATAAAACAATAATGCTGAAAAGCGTGGGTATTATTGCATAAATTGATTCCATGGAGGAAGGCAAAGAAGCCTTCAAGTCTTAGCAAAGATGGAAGTTCTTTATTGGAATAAAGGCATGCCTTTAAGGCTTATGCATGTGGATATCTTCTCATTTATTGTACTTAAATGTTTGAAGGCAGCTGTTTGGGAACTTTTTTCTGTGAATTAAGATCTTGTAACTTGAAAGGAAGAATGCAAAAGAAAAGGGAAGATGGCTTAGAACAGAGTTGTTGTAACAAGCCAAGAAAAGATTACTATGCCTCAAAAGTGATAAACATGATACTACTCCTAGGAAGCCCAAATGCTGTTTAACTTTTGAAGTCTATGTAGATAAACATAAATTTCTTGGTCTACTTGTTTAATGCTTCATCTAGTATACAGGGGCAGATTCAGAAATTTTGAGTAGTAGGGGCGTTAAATATACAATATAATACACATATACATAAAGAACACAGGATATAATGTAATTAGATTTTAATGTGAAACCTATATTCTTGAGTAGTGAAGGATAAACAATTCTTTATACAAAAATGAATACTACAATATCCATTCAATATAATTATGAATAGAATTGATTTTAGTAGAATTGAGTTGAAAATAATTGTTGTTTAAAAAATTGATTATTTTATAATTGATTTCTGTATGGATATGTTATTTCAGAATTGATTTTACAAGAATTGGTTATATTTGGGGTAAAGTGACTAAAATCATGTTTGGATGTAAAATAACCAAAGGAGTATGAAAGTAGTTTTTAATTATAGTAGTTGGATGTTATTAAATAAGTTCAAATTTTGTATGAGTAAAGTTGATTTTTCTTTTCACCGAATAAGCAAAACTTTCCTCGCTCTACCAAATTAATTCTGGTATGCCAAAATTAATTCTACTTATCAAAATGCACCCAAACTGCATGCTTACTTTAGGAAATATTGATTTTCAGGCCCAGAATTGATTTTGAAAGGGTATCTAAACAGGCACAAATCACCAAATGGTAGTGGGGCCAATTTCAAATGTCTAATGGGGGCAATAGTTTAGAGTATATATATCTAACATTAAAATTTTAAAAATGTAGTAGAGGCAACTGCCCCCATAGGCCCCAGTGTGGATCCACCATTACTATTATGCAACAACAACAACAAATAGTTTTATTCCACTAAGTGAGGTCAGCTACATAAATCAGATAACGCCATTGGGTTATATCAAAAATCAAATTTTCAAGAATGTCATTTAACATAAGTTAATACTTCATCTGGTATATACATGAAAATTTGAGTATAACTACAGGAAATTCTTGTTGATATGGAGTTCTTAAGTATTGTTTGAAGAAGTTTGTGAAAATGTTATCATTGTCCATTTAAACAATAATGAAGTTCTTAGATTTTTGTTTTAGTGAGTAAAGCATATGTAACACTTTCATTTCATAGTGCCAAGTGGTGGTCTTGTAAAATTCATCTTGGTAAATTTTTTGAGATCTGTAGTTAAAGAAAAAAAGGTGTTTGTCTAAGTACTTGACACAATGATTTTGCAAGTAATGACTTGACATTAAATTGTTTTATGTTGTAAAATCAATATTCTTAGGGGTACTTATTGTTTTGATGAATGATTACTGCAAAAAATATCACAAGGTGTATAAAGTGTGTCATGTAGATATGCAGATTATATATGAGATCCCTATTATATCTGTGCATCATGGTTCAACAGTGGACAAGTACAGATTGAAGAGTAGCTTTCATAACAATATGCTATTTCTTTTTCCTTTTTTTTTATTGGTGAGTTGTGCACAGGTGCATCTGCTGATTTTAGGGCATCTGATCTCACTTTCTTGAAGGGGAATAGATTCCTTTGGAGTCCAAGTAATTGTTTTGTATTTGTCTTTGGACCCCTTGCATTTATTTCTGTGCTGGCAGGGGCCTGTCATAGCTTGTTGAATGCAGTGGTGGCAAATGGGGGATGTAGATATTATGGGTTGTCAAATCTGTTCTAGTAGTCTTTACTCTTTTGTCTGTGCATAGTTGATGGGAATTGCCTATTGAAACATGCATTGGCGGCAAATATATTATTTTAACTTGATATGTTAATGGCGAAGTTTGATGTTTTATACTGCCAAAAGTGCTATATATTTATATAGTAATGTATTGTCTTTTGTCTATGACTATTTGATGATGCCATTCTGAATTCTGGATACATTTGGGAATTAGGACAGATGTCTTTGCTCCATGGGAAGTCTAAATTGTGCAAAAAATCTCATGGATGTTGGGTACAAAAGAGATATTTTCACTTTTCTGAATGCAAGAACAACTTCTCAACTGTGTTTGAAGTTTAGTAGTTTTTTCCCTTAGTTTATTGTTGATACTTGCTATGTAGTCACTTCTGGGGTATTGTAGGAGCAAATCAGCACTACATTTGTCAGTAGTAGCTATATTGATTTAAATCTCTTGTTGTTTACCTTATACTCCTTGTAGTTATGTAAAGATTATCAAGTGTTGTTGGAAAAAAAAATTGCAGGTTGCTGCAGTTCCTGAGGATGTGGGAACAGCTGGTGCAATTCGAGCAATTGCACACCACCTCACTGCTAAAGACATTTTGGTGTGTGACCATTCTTCTTATGCTATTGGCTCTGAGATCTGAACAAAATAATTTTGGCCATCTGTACCTTTTTGCAGGTTGTGAGTGGTGATCTTGTTTCTGATGTGCCACCTGGCGCTGTAGCAGCTGCTCATAGACGTCATGATGCAGCGGTCACTGCAATGCTTTGCTCTGTTCCTGTATGCGGGCCTTCAGAGTCAGGGCCTTCTGTTGGGAAGGACAAAACCAAGAAACCTTGGCGCTACGACTTAATAGGGCTGGATCCGACAAAACAATTTTTACTTTATATAGCAACCGGTAAGATTTGAGTGTTTGCTTGTATTTGTCCTTTTTCTGTATGTGTTCCTCATGTAGAATCTTGCAACTCTTCCCAGGAGCAGAAGTTGACAAAGATCTTCGAATTCAGAAGAGTATACTTCGTGCAGTTGGCCAGGTATAATTTTATTTTCCTTGTTTCTAGATCCTCCTAGTGTAATAATTTTGCAGTGATGAAAACCTAAAAGCTATATATTCTCTTTGTGTGGAAGTTTATTACTGTTCTTAATCAATGTCACTTTGGAGAACATCTTTTTTGGCTATTGTTTTTAGATATTCTTTCTGTTATTCTTCAAGTCGGCTGACATTATTATTATAGCATTTTCCTGAATGCTAGAGATTAGGGTTATTATCTTGACAATGTTTCAGAGTAAGAAAATTATTCTACTTTGAAAATAAGGAATTATTTCTTTATGTATATGATGTGTTATTCAAATGTAAACTAATACTGAAATAATACATAAACAAAATAATTGTTCATGCAGATGGAAATAAGAGCTGATCTCATGGATGCCCACTTATATGCATTCAAGAGGTATTTTCATTTACTTTTTAACACCCCTTTATATTCCATATTCTAAATTCATTGTGTTTGAATCCTGACACATCTATTGATTTTCTTGCAGATCTGTTCTACTAGAAGTTCTAGATCAAAAGGACACTTTTCATAGCATAAAGCAGGATGTTTTGCCATATCTTGTCCGGAGTCAACTGGTTAGTTAATTAAGGCCTCAGCAAAGATAATTGTGGGGGAAAGTTTACACTGCTGAGGATCTAACCTGGTTCAAATTTTTCTAATGTGCACCAGAAATCAGAAGTATTGTTAAATGGTACACTGCAAGCGGAAGAAAATGGATCTGAGAGAATTATTTCTCAGAACAATCAACAAATACTAGCTCAAATCCTTGCGAATGCATCTCAACCAACATTTCATCAACGATATGCATTGGGCTTTATTAGTTCTCCTGTTCGGAAAACCCATAAATGCTGTGTTTATATTGCTGGAAGTAGCAAGTACTGTTCACGCTTAAATTCTATTCAAGCATACAGTGACATAAATCGAGATGTAAGTTTGTTATTGTTCTCAATTTTTCACCAGGGACTTTCTTGATGATGTCTTTCATTTTTCTTTGGCTAAACATTTCCTTGCTTAAGCTGAATTTGCTTTTAATTATGTTAGGTGATAGGAGAGGCTAGTCATTTATCAGGGTATTCATTCTCTGCTCAAAACAACATTATCCATCCTTCTGCAGAGCTTGGAGCAAAAACAACTGTGAGTGGAGCCCTCTTCTAATACTTTACAATTAATGTCATTGTTTCCATGAGTCATGCTGCCTAATATATGGTGTTAGGTGCATTGCCTTTTTTTTCCCTTACAATGTTGGGTTCATTAATTAATGATTTCTTTTAGGTAGGACCTCATTGTATGCTGGGGGAAGGTTCACAGATGGGTGACAAATGTAGCGTGAAACGGTCTGTTATTGGCCGACACTGCCGGATAGGAGCCAATGTTAAGGTGTGCTGATATCTCAATGATACAATTTAAAAGGAGGTTTACTTATTTGTCTGTTGATTGATTTGTATACGATATCTATATATTAGTAGTAGTTGTTACATTTGCATCTTACTAATATTGTGAGTTGTGATGTACTCACTAATACTTATATCTTTATTCATCCGTTCTTACATATACAGGTTGTTAATTCAATAGTTATGAATCATGTTACTATTGGTGATGGTTGTTCAATCCAAGGCTCTGTCATCTGCAGCAATGTACAGCTCCAAGAGCGTGCTGTGCTAAAAGACTGTCAAGTAATTCATCTTACTTTTGTGCTTCTTAATGATTGCAATTGAAATTGGACTGTGACATTTCTTGCGTGGTCAGGTTGGAGCAGGCTTTGTGGTCACTGCTGGAAGTGAGTGCAAAGGGGAAGTCTTGGCTAGGAAAGAGAAATGAGCTGTGATAATCCATGCCTGGAAAATATATGGCCAATTGATATTATTATGCTTCTTTGTAGCGTGGGGCAAATTTGGTGCTCAATGCTGGCGGTAGATACAATTAGGCGCTCTCGGAGGGCAAAAGATTTTGATATTTCCAATTTTGCTTTTCTATTTATCTTTTTTTCTTTTGTTATTTCTTTTGGTGATGTCTTTCTTTGTGTTGTATTTTCATTTACGAATGATGAACTAATGTATCAAAAATGGCTTCAATGGTTGTCGTTCATGTTTTTCATTTTTGTATAAAATGACAACTGTGCTCCCTTTTTTTTGTAGTTTCTTGCTATTGAAATGCATGGAACAGGAGATTCAGTTTTTATTTTTTTGTTTTATTTGTTTAAATTGAAAAGGGTAGGTGATACATGATAGTATAATCTTGTTAGGAAATTATTATGGAAGTCCTAATATATTGTGTTAACTAGGTTGTAACTCAACCATGCTGAATGGGCTACTTCCTATAGGCTGTATTATTACAACTGAAGATCTGAATTGATAAGGATTAGAGAATAATTTCTCTCTCATTCTACATCCTATTCACAGCAAAAAAGGTATAATACATATAAGGATGATGGTCATAAGTTTAACTATTTAGATTCCACAAAAAAATGAGAATAAAAATTAATTCTAAATATTCTAAACTGAGTTATAAATTTGGAAGAGTAAATAAGAAAAGATAATATTAACCTATCAACTAATAATAATCATAATTTAAATGTTGAAATAAAAAAATATTAATAATAATAATCTGAGATGTAATTTCGCCAATCAACACTCCCCCTCAAGCTTGGGAGTAGATATTGATTATTCCCCATTTGGAACTTAACTCTTCAAACTTGACCTTAGCAATGGCTTTAGTGAACATACATGCAACTTGAGAATTAGTAGGAACGTAGCCCAACTCAATCAAACCAGTTTCAATCTTCTCTTTGATGAAATGACGATCTATCTCCACATGCTTCGTTCGATCATGGTGAATAGGATTTTTTGCTATCCCAATTGTCGCCATGTTATCACAAAACACATTCATAGGTACATCAATTCTCACTTTGAGCTCTTTAAGAAGTCTTATCAACCACATTCCTTCATATATCCCAAGTGTTAGAGCACGAAACTCGGCTTCTGCACTACTTCTAGCGACCACTAGTTGTTTCTTACTTCTCCAAGTAACCAAATTACCTCAGACAAATATACAATATCCTGTAATTGATCTCCTATTAGTTACAGATCTAACCCAATCTGCATCTGAATACACCTTAACACTTCTATGAGATCCTTTCTTGAAAAACAAGCCTTTACCAGGAGTCATTTTAAGGTATCTTGAAATTCTATAGACAGCTTCTAGATGCTCCTCATTTGGCTTGTTCATAAACTGGTTAACCACACTCATAGGGAAACTGATATCAGGACGTGTATGAGATAAATAGATTAATTTCTCTACAAGTCTTTGGTACATACCAATATCAACAGGTGAACTCTTCTGCTTGAGCCCCAATTTATAGTTTGCCTCCATAAGTGTATCTACTGGCTTGCACCCCAGCATTCTAGTCTCTTTCAAAAGGTCTAGTGTGTACTTCCTCTGAGATACAATGATGCCTTCTCTATTTCTAACCACTTCCATCCCTAGCAAGTATTGTAAATTACCAAAATTTTAACTTCAAACTCAGTTGCAAGAGCCTTCATCAAATTATCAATTTTGTAAGAATGATCACCAGTGACAACTATGTCATTTACATATATAATGAGAATTGCTAATTTACCATCAGTACCAAACTTGATAAATAATGTGTGATTAGTTTGACATTGTGAGTATCCATACCCCTTTACAACATTAGTAAACCTCTCAAACTAGGTTCGTGGTGATTTTTTGAGCCCATACAAAGATTTCTTCAATTTACACACTTTGTTTGAATTACCTTTTGATTCAAGGCCTGGGGGAATTTCTATGTACACCTCTTCTTCAAGATTTCCATTCAAGAAGGTGTTCTTCACATCTAGTTGGTGAAGAGACCAATTCAAATTAGTTGCAATAGAGAGAAGTACTTTGATTGTATTAAACTTTGCAATTGGAGCAAATGTCTCTTGGTAATCAATCCCATGGGTTTGAGTGAACCCTTTGGCTACCAATCTCGCCTTATGATAGTTGATACTACCATCTAGGTTGTATTTTATAGTAAAGATCTACTTGCATCCCACAGTATTCTTGCCTGGTGGAAGATCAACCAATTCCTAGGTTCCATTTTTCTCAAGAGCTCTAACTTCCTCATTAATGGCATTCTTCCATTCTTGTCTTTTTCCTACCTCATAGACATTATTAGGAATTTTCTCAAGAGAGACATTATGCACAGAGGCCTGTATCTTGTTAGACAACCGATCATATCTAATAAAATTACTTATAGGATGTTTTGTGCAAGCTCTTACCCCTTTCCTCAAAGCAATAGGAATATCAAGCTCTTCTAGAGTTTCATGACATGGAGTAATGGAACTATCTTGGCTTTGCACAGAGAAAGTATTTTGCTAACCTTCTTGCTGTCCAGAGATATCTTGCTGCTTTAATGGCTGTTTTGTTACTTTGGTTTTTTCCTTTCTAGTGTAAACCACTATTTGTTTTTGTTGGGAACTATTGGAACTTACCACAGGCTCTTTAGGACAGTTTGTGTTTAGGTCATGGTCAGGGCAATTGGGCTAAAACAAACCATTTTTTCAAGTTCAGGTTAGGTAGTACTACTGGGTTCAGAAGGTTGGGTAGTGCTGCTGGGTTCAAAAGTTTCAAGTATGAAATTGTTCTAAAATAGCCATTCCTCTTGTTTAGAACCATTTTGTTTCTCCTCCTGAATGGGTGTTTGGGAATAAAAGGGTTTATTGTCAAAGAAGGTAACATTTAGAGTAGTAAACAATTTTTTGGTAAAGGGTTCATAGCACTTGTAGCCCTTCTTAGTAGAGGAGTACCCAATAAACATGCATTTAATGGATTTGGATTCAAGTTTCCCTCCATGGTCATGATGGACAAATGAGGTGACTTTGCATGGTAGAGAGGACGGAATCTGAGTTATAGGAAATATTTCAATTAGTTTTTGATATGGAGAGAGAAATTTTAGGATTCTTGAGGGCATGTAGTTGATCAAGTAGGTACCTGTCAGAATAGCCTCTCTCCAATAGTATTTGGGTGCATGAGGGGCTAAAAGAAGAGAATGAGCCACCTCCAAAATATGACTATTTTTTCTTTTAGCTACCCTATTTTGTTGGGGTGTGTTGACACAAGAACTCTGGTGGATTATACCATGATGGGTCAGGTAAGAAGCAAGGGTGAAATTAAAAAATTTTCTACCATTATCAGATCTAAAAGTTTGGATATTTGTTTGAAATTGATTTTGAATGAGCTGATGGAAGTTTTGGAAGATAGTTGCAACCTTAGATTTTTCTTTTAGGAGGTATACCCAAGTTATTCTAGTATGGTCATCTATAAAAGTGACAAACCACCTAGCACCATTTAGATTTTTCACATTTGAAGGGCTCCAAACATCACTATGTATGAGAGAAAAAAATTTTGATGGCTAATATGGGTAAGGTGGATATGATGATTTAGCATGTTTGGAGAGTTGGCAAATTTCACATTGTAAAATAGATGGACTTTTATTAATTAAGTTTGGGTACAACTTTTTCATGTAGTGGAAATTGGGGTGGCCTAGCCTATAGTGCCATAATAGAACATCACTATCATTATTTGAAAAACTAAAAGGTAATAGAATAGTAGCTTTATTGCATCTTGTAGGCCCATCTATATAATAAAGGCCTTCACTCTCCCTAGCATTGCCAATCCTTTTCCTCGACTCTAGATCTTGAAAATAACAACCATAATCATTAAAATTAGTCTGGTATTTTGAGTCCTTAGCAAGTTTGCTTACGAATAATAAATTGCATTGTAATTTGGGAACAAGTAAGACATCCTTTAAGATTAAATTTGGTGAAATTTTCACAATTCCAATACCACTAACTTCTGATAATGTACCATCAGCAATCTTCACAGAGTTCTTACCCAGGCTTGGAACAAATTCATTAAGAATACAACTATTACCTGTCATGTGATCCGTAGCACCCGAGTCAACAATCCAATTGTTGGATTTGTTGAATTGGGTTTTAGTAGTATTACCTGCATGGGCCATAACTTCAGTGCCGACAACTTTTCCAGTGTTTTGTCCTTGTTGGTTTATCAGTTTGTGGAGGAGGTCAAGTTATTCCTTTATCTCCTTGCTAAAGGAACTTGATTCTGATTGATTCTGGTCTTTACCTAAAATCATTAGTCCTTGTGTCTCCCTTTGCTAATGTGGCTTCCAATTTGCAAGCTTACCATGAATTTTCCAACATTTTTCTTTGGTATGCCCAGCCTTGTTGCAATGGCCACACCAGGCTTTCGCATTTTTCTTCTGCTTGTGGTCTGGAATAGCATTGCTCTTAACAACCATGGCTGATGTTTTAGCTACTAGTTAAGAGCTAAATTTACTTGAGACTAGTTGTTTCCTGCTTTCTTCCCTTTTTATCTCATAAAAAACTTTTCTCAATGAAGGTAGAGGTCGGGTAGCCATAATCCTCCCTCTAGCATCTTCATAGACAAGATTAAGACCTAAAAGAAAGGTATATATTCTTTCCATTTCTTCTAGTTTCTGGTGGTAAGCTGCATCAGTGCTACAAGTTCATTGATGGACCTCATAAAGATCCAATTGTTGCCATAACTTCACCAAGCTATTATAAAATTAGGTGACATTCATACTTCCTTGTTTAGCATCACGTAGACTTCCTTTGATTTGAAATATAGCAGCTGTGTTTTCAACTGAGGCATAAGAGTCCCTCGCGGCATCCCAAATCTCCTTTGCTGTTTTACACAATACAAATGTTTCCCCAATTTTAGTTGTCATGGAGTTCACTAACCAAATTTTGTATTTTGGATCAGAAACATCAGGTTCAGCAACCTCCCCTGTTATATAGTCCTCCTTTCCATGACCCCTTACAAACATTAGAGCACTACCGGACTAAGGAAGGTATTTATCTCCATTGAAATGATGCCCAGTAATCATGTTGGGATGAGTCTTGACCGCTACTGAGGAAGAACACCCATTGCTAAGGTTAATGGACTAGGTGGTTGGCTACTAGGTAGTGGACGAATCTGAAGCAAAGTCTGCAACGAAGGCTTAAAAGGTACCTATGGTGCCAAACGTGATCATGGGTAAGACGTTCAAGCCTTAACCAGGCTTTGATATCATGAAGATCTGAGTTGATAAGGATCAAAGAAGAATTTCTCTTTGATTATTTATAACAAAAAAAATACAATACATATAGGGATGATAGCCACAAGTTTAACCATTCAGATCCCACAAAAAAAGGAGAATCAAAACTAATTCTAAATATCCTAATTTGAGCTATAAAAAAGGAGGAGTAAATAAGGAAAGATAATGTTGACCTATCATAATTTAAATGTTAAAATAAAGAAATATTAATAGTAATAATCTGAGCTATAATTCTATCAAACAACAACAACCTAAGTACTTTGGGCTGTAGGAAAATTGTTGTATTTTGTATTCCTCCATTGATAATATAATTTTCATTTTGGGAGTTCAACAAGCTAAGCTGACTCCTTTCACCTTTCGCTTTCTCTCTCTATTTTCCTTTTCTCTCTAGATTTGAACATGGCATCAAAGTTGTAATCCCTAAAATCCAAAATCCCTAATTTTACAAACCCTAACCCTAACTTTTTGTAAACCCTAATATAAACTAAATCCCTAAATTTTCCTCTCTAGTTTCCATCTAAGTGAATCGGTTTCCTCCCCTCTTTTCTTCCTCATCATCGTGGCACCATAGAAGGCATTGCTATGCTACCCAGTGAGTTGCGATTGTGGAGGGTGTTGTGTGACTAGGTGAGTCATGAGTGAAGAAGAGAGGAGCACGACTAGGCAAGTCGCAGGCTAGGAAGGGAGACGTAGCATGTTCTCTGACAGTTTTCAGGAGTATAGGTATTGTTTGTCCACTATAAAGGCATTCTAGGTCGAGTTTTTCTCACTAAATGCAATTGTAGCTACTGGGTCTACATTCTTGATCGGGATTTTCACTCCAAATGTGAGTTTGGGTGCTGGGTCTATGTGTGGGTGTATCTTGGATGACTTTTCTGATGGTGGGTGCTGGTTTTGAGTGTGGGTGGACAGGAAGTAGACCTTGAATGTGATTTTCTTGGCTAGAAGAATTGAAAGCAAACTGTTATGTTTGTAGGTATTTAATTAAATTCTAAGAAGATGTCTAGTGAAGCTGAAAACCCAACAAATGATACACCTCATACTAGTAAGGAAGCTAAACAAGAAAAAAGTGAAGTGAAACTAGTAACAGAAATCATGTCCAGTAGTAAAATCACTGATAGACTTCTAGATGGGAGAAAGAATTATGGGCACCAGAAATGCATTATCAGAAGATACTTGAACAGCAATGATCAAATTGACCACCTAACAGAAGATCCCCTAAAGGACAAGAGAACTAAAAAAAAGTGGATGATGATAGATGACCAACTCTATAATCAAATCCAAAAAACTCTGAACCCATTAATAGTTCATGTTATCCAATACTGCACAATAGTGTAACACATGTGGAATCATATGGAATTTATGTTTGAGGGAAAGCAAGACCTTCTACATATTCATGACCTCCTATGGAAAATTTACAAGACAAATATGAAGAGTGGAAGTTTGTGAGAGCATTACATTGAAGTCAAGAGAGACTTTGAAGAATTAAGAGCCATGTTTCCAATTACTATTGTCATTCAAAAGATGCAAATGCAACAGGAGTAGATTATAGTGATTTGCATTCTTACTAGTCTGCTATAAGAATATGAGATTGCTAGGACCCATCTCCTTACTAGTGATGAACTCCCTTCAGTTGATGAAGTCTTTAGCAAGCTCCTTAGGGTGAGATGAGATGAAAAGGAGAATCCCCCTAAACTATCTAATACTAGTGACTTAGTGGCTCTAGTTGATAGAAGAGGAGGTAAAAGAGGTCGAGGTGGTGGCAAAATTGTTACTAGGTGTGGTAGGACAAGTGGTGGACATGATGGTGATTGTCCATGTGTATGTTATCATTGTGGTGAACTAGGACACTTAAAGAGAAATTGTTGGAAGCTGAAGCATTCACAGAATTAGAGATTTGCTAATGCTGTCACCCAAGATGGAATCCTGCCTACCAACTATGATGAGAGAACCTTCCTAGAGTGGTGAAGCATCTTCCACTGCTACTCTTGTTTAGTTAGGTAATCGTACAATTTGTCTTTTCACCTCCGCTCATCACTGGGTCATTGACTCAGGGGCCACCGATCATATGACAAATAACACAGCCATTCTTAAATCATTTCATTCATCATCTAAAATGCTTAGTGTTACTTTGGCAAATGGTACAGTTATTGCTAGTGGTAATGCCTCTCCCTCTTCCTCGTTACCTTTGATCTTCATCTTGTGTTTACCTAAATTTCCATTCAACTTATTGTCTGTCAAAAAAATTACCCAAGCTTTGAATTGTAGTGTTCATTTCTTTCTTGGCCATTATTTATTTCAGGATCTTGAGACAATAAAGATTATTGGTAGAGGATATTTGTCTAACGGCTTGTATATTTTGGAGGACAATCATATACCCCAATCTTTTGCCTGCTTAAGTGGAGAGTCACCAATAGAGATTCATTGCTATCTTGGACATCCATCATTGGAAGCCCTTAAGAAATTGTGTCCTAAATTGAACTCTGTATCTATTTTGAATTGTGAAGCTTGTCAATTTGCTAAGCATCATAGAGGGGGACCTATTCTCCAAGGGTAGATAAAAGAGCTTTGTCTCCTTTCAAACTTGTTCACTTTGAAGTATAGGGGCCATGTCCTATAGAATCCAAATAAGGATTTAGGTATTTTGTGACTTTTATAGATGACTACTCTCATGTAACTTGGTTGTATCTAATGAAAAATTGTTTTGAGTTGTTCTCAATTTTTTGTGCCTTTTATGCTAAAATCAAAAATCAATTTAACATTTCTCTCCATCATTTGAGGAGTGACAATGCTAAAGAATATTTCTCAAATTCCTTCTCATCTCTCTTACCTGAAAAGGGTATCATCTATCAGTCTTCTTGTGTTGTCACTTCACAGTAGAATGGGGCAGTAGAGAGAAAGAATATACACTTAATGGAAGTTGCCTGTACCTTGTTCTATATGCATGTACCTAAATGTTTTTCAGCTTATTCTATTTCAACAGCTTACTATCTAATCAATTGCATGCCTTCTTTAGTTCTTGCAGGACAAAAACCTTACTTTATTCTTTATCCTTCTAAGACACTCTACCCCATACCCCTTAAAACTTTTGGTTGTACATGTTTTGTCCAAGATGTCTGTCCATCTATGTCTAAATTGGATCCTCAGTCTCTTAAATGCATCTTTTTAGAATATCCTCACTATCAAAGAGGGTAACGATGTTATTCTCTTGATCTTAAGAGATACCTTGTTTCAGTAGATGTTACATTCTTTGAGTTTGTTTCTTTCTTTTGTCATACTTCAGCATCTACTTTCTCCTTATGTAAAAGTGATGATGAATTCTTGGTATATAGAATCTGCTATGCCCCTAATCCTTGATAGAGTGCTGAACCCTTTTCCTAAAAAGATCTACCTTCTTGGACTAGCCTTTGCCTCCTTTCAAGATTACTTACTCTTGCAAGCAAAGATGGGAATCGAACAATGTTTCTCCCTTTATGAATGTAGATATGGACTTACCACCTTCATTAACTTCATTGTCCCCTAATCCTGAGTAGCTAAATCGCTCTCTTGATCTCACTATTGCTCTTCACAAAGGTAAACGTCAATGTACTCATCCCAGTTGTCATTATGTGTCTTATCAAAACTAGTTTTCATCTTCTAAATACTTTATAGTGTCTTTGGACTCTTTGACTGTCCTCAACTTGGTTTTGGATGCTAGGGTTGGCATGCTGTCATGTTGGAAGAGTTGAATGCTCTTGATCAGAATCAAATGTGGGAGTTAGTTCCCCCACCTAAAGGAAAATAGGTCATTGGATGCAAATGGGTCTTTTCTATTAAAGTAAATCCAAATAGGTCCATTGCTCGCCTAAAGCCTCGATTAATAGCAAAAGGATATGCTTAGGTCTATGGGATTGACTATTCAGAGACTTTCTCTCCTGTGACCAGGTTAATCTCAATTAGACTTTTCATTTCCTTGGCAGCTTCACATCGTTGGCCCCTATACCAACAAGATGTACAAAATGCCTTCTTGCATGGTGATCTATTGGAACAAGTATACATGGAGCAACCCACAGGGTTTGTTGCTTAGGGGGAGGTTGAGAAAGTTTGTAAACTTTGGAAGTCTTTGTATGGCCTAAAACAATCTCCATGGGCATAGTTTGAAGGATTTAATCAAGCTATGGTAATATTTAGTTTGAAAAGAAGTGATTATGATCTTACAATTTTTACTATTACTCTAGCTTAGGATGTATTCTTTAGGTAGTGTATTTGGATGACATTGTCATCAGATGTAGCAATAAAGCTGGTATAGATGCACTCAAATTTTCTACAATCCCATTTTCAAACAAAGGATATGGGTGATTTGAAATATTTCTTAAGTGTTGAGGTGTCTCGTAGTAAGAAGGGGATATTCTTGTCACAGAGAAAGTATGTATTGGATATGCTAAAAGAAATTGGCTTATTGGGAGCAAAACACAATGACTCTCCCATGATCCCCAATTTGAAATTAATGGCAGATGATGGGGAAAAGTTTTTAGATCCTAAGAAGTATTGGAGGTTGGTTGGCAAACTCAACTATCTAACTATAACTAGGCTAGCATTGCCTTTGCAGTTAGTGTAGTAAGTCAACTTATGTCTTCTCTGTGCATATCCCATTGGAACACTGTGTTGCATATCATAAGTTATTTGAAAGAGGTCCCATGTTGAGGCATCCTTCATAGTGATCATGGGCATTATGAAGTTAAAAGTTTTTTAGATGCAAATTGGGCTAGCTCACCAAGTGATCGATGATCTACATTTGGATACTATGTGTTTGTTAGAAGAAACTTGGTTTTATGGAAAAGTAAGAAACAAACAGTGGTGGCAAAATCAAACATTGAGTTAGAATATAAAGCTATGGCACACACTACATGTGAGCTAATGTAGATACGATAATTATTGGAAGAGTTAGGCTTCTCAGGTAAACAACCTATGAAATTGTGGTGTGAAAGCCAAGTAGCCCTTTACATAGCCTCAAATCTAGTTTTTCATAAAAGAACAAAACACATTGAAGTAAATTGTCACCTTGTGCATGAAAAACTTCAACAAGGGCTCATTATCACTGGTCATGTGAGGACTGGAGAACAATTGGCTAATATATTTACAAAGGCTCTTAACCATGCTAGAGTTGATTATATTTGTAGCAAGTTGGGTATAATTAACATTTATGCTTTAACTTGAAGGAGATTGTTAAGAAACTAATGTGAAAGTTCTAATATGTTGTGTTAACTAGGTTGTAATTCAACCATGCTGAATCGGCCACCTTCTATTGGGTTGTGTTGTTATTACAACTAAATATTTTGGACTGTAGGAAAATTGTTGTATTTTGTATTCCTCCATTTGATGAAGATATAATTTTTGTTTTGGGAGTTTAGCAGGCTAAGCTAACTTCCTTCACCTTTCACTTTCTCTCTCTATTTTACTTCTCTCTTTAGATTTGAACAGATGGTATTTAGATGTGAAGCTTTAGGATTACAGGAAAGATCATTCCAAGCAAAAGATTCTTATCTTGTGTGTAAATTAGTTGAATTTTATAATGTGATTTGTGAGATCTAATAACAATTGAATTTTATAATGTAATTTGTTAAATGAATATTGTGTGGGTTAAGTGATAATTATGTCAGAATAGAGAGATAAAAAAAATTAAGTTATGATTGCTTGTTTGCTATAATAGCATAAATAAAGTGTACGAAAAGAATGAAAAAATGAATTAAAATAAAGTGTAAAATAAGTTCAATCAAAGACCTCGTCCTTTCTTAGAGAACTGTTAATCTTATGTAAAATTTTGTGTACACAGTGCCATGTTTAGAGAGAGGAGGAATTAGAGCACACCTTTGTTCAGCGTTTCAATTCCTTCCTTTTTCCTTGAGCGTAAGACAGAGTACGCAGACTCCTGCATACGAATATTAGGTTTCTTCCTTTTGCAGAGTCAATCCCATCATCCACAAGTTGTTGCTTTGGATGATGAGCAGTAAGATGTTAACCCTTTCCAGCATTTGGTGCATGGCATTGAGCTCTTTGTTGAGGTTTTACAACCTGTTGACCCTGCTTTCTACAAACAATTCCTCTAATCTTCAATCAAATATTAGCTTGCATTTCATACAAGACACTTTTCATTTTATACATGTCTCCACAGACAACAGAAGCCTTATCAATAATATCTTTTGAATCATGGAAAACCAGACCAAAATTCTCTTCTTTAATTTCATTTTTCATTCCAATCTTAAATTGAGCAATAGTCTTCTTTTCATTCCTCTAATCTGACTTCTATAAATAAGATCTTTGTTCTTTTTTTTGGTGGCATAATGTAAACAACAAAATAATTGTCTTCTTGTAATTCTATTAATTTGCATTATAAACCTTGATGTGATGGGCAAATTGGAATTTACATGAAGGATTAACCATCTTTGATACAAAAATTTATGAAGAAAGTAGCAGAATAAAATTAAGGCTAAGAGTCCTCAATATTTCCATAGACCTTATAAGATTTTGGGATAGTCTAAACATTGTGAATAATGATACTAGTACAATGTGCCTATATACTCTTTTTATACACTCTCACATTTTTAACTCTTTCTCTCTCTTAAATTTAAAATACTTTCCCTTCAAAAATTTTTCTTTCTAATTGTACTTAATTGGACTGTACTATTATCACTACTCAAACATTGTAGTAACTCAATAATTAAAAGTCGGCTGACTAATTGACTACTTTGGAAAGAGAGAAGATTAATTATTGATTAAGTCATAAAATATCTAAAACTTCTAATTATTAAATTAAAGAATCTCATTCTTCTTATAATTTCACTCTTATTTAATCCTTATAACTCATAAGTTAAATAACTAAATTTATTACATCTCACAAATTCAATCATCTAAGAAATGTTCAGTCTACATGGAGGGGGGCACATCTAGAGAGAGGCATTTCAAGTGAGACAGAAAATGTAAAGAGAGAATGTGTGTATTTGTACAGTTAGTGTACAAAATTAATATGTAAGTATATCATTACTACATTAATCCACACCATTAGATATTGACATTTTGTAAAAAAAAAAAAAAATGTAGACTTAACATTTCCCAACACTATTCATATTGTTTGCATCAAAATATCATGATGATACATGAAAATAAAATTAATCATACTAGTTTATAATAATTATTTATCATACTAGTTTTAAACATGTGAGATTTATAAAAATTTATCATGAAATAATACAATTTTTTAATAGTAGAACTATTTGATATTATAATAATTATTTAACAGAAAGAGCAGAATTATAAATTTTATAAATATATAGTTTTCTATAGGACATAGAAATAAAATTTATAATAAGCAAAGACAATCGTTTAAGAAAGTATAATTTAATTTTTAATTAAAAATAGTTATTAATTTTAAGATTATTTGTATTTATGATGAAATAGTATTTTAGTAAATAAAAGTTTTGGCAAGCAAAATACAGGCCATGTCAGTATTTCTGACTTTACAATATAAAATTGTAATAGATAATAAAAATAAGAAATAAACTTTTAATTATAAAATTTTACACAGTTTAGTTCTAAACACCAATTAAAAAAATTAAGAATTACCGCTCAACTTTAGGAGTGTAGGAGTTTTAAAATTTTAAGGAAAAAATAATTTCATCTGTCTTTATGATATTCAAGTGAAATACAGTTTTATCGTATTTTCTATTTATTTAATCTCTTTTCTAAGTTTTATCTACACATGTGTGTTCATCAAATTTTGTCACGACGTCTTATATAGCTTTTAACTTTTGTAATCTATAAATTGTTGTGGATGCAGCTCTAAAGACATTATGAGAAAAAAATTATAAAAAAATAAAAAACCCTTACTGGAAAATAAATTTGAGTTAGTAGAGACAATTGCCCTTAACCATCTTCTACGCATTGCTTATATATATATATATATATATATGTATGTATATATATATATATATATGTATGTATGTATGTATGTATGTATGTATGTATGTATCATTTTAATGACTTTCATAAGTTGTATGTAGAGTATCCAAAACTGAAATCAAACCAGTAGAGTAAAAAGTATGGCAAATGATCTCCCATTTTTTTTATCAGTATTGCAAGATTGGTGTTGTCACCGTTGTATAACCCAGGACGACTTGCTTGTAAGAAACTAAGAATTATACAAATATTTCTAAGTAAAACCATCTTATATGTGGCACTTGGATTATTCAATTATCCCTGTCTCTGCATGTTGCAGTGTCTACGCGCCTCTATTGCCTGAGCACATGTAAAACTTTGGGTCTTAATTACAATTTTTGAGTAAATTATGTTAATCATCCTTAAACTTTAATGAGATGACACTCAACTTCAAACTTGTTAAAATATTACACTCCACCCATTTGGCTAACATTTTTAACAATCAACTTTTACACTTTTATTATGAAATGGTAAATCAATTTGAATGAAATATACTCTATCCCCTCAAAATTTTTCTAAATGACACTAAACACGATATGGCGTTACCTTTACCAATAACCTCAAACCCTAAAACTTGAAACTTTAAATTCAAAATTGAAAATCTGAAACCCTACACCATAAACTTCAAAACTTTTTAAGATTTGTTGTTTTATATTCTATGGTTATATTAGATTTCAAGGAATTAGAATTTAGAGTTTAGCTCTTTGGGTTTAGTATTTAACATCATATCATGTTTAGGGTTAAAGATTTTAGGATTATGGGCTTAGGGTTTTGAAGTTTTAACATTTATAGTTTGAGGTTTAGAGTTTAAGGGTTTTTCTTTTAAAATTTAGAGTTTAATGTACTATTGCACTTAGGGTTTTAGAGTTTGAGATTTTAGTGTTTGGTTTTAGATTGAAGGTTTTAGATTTAAATTTTAGGATTTTGGGCATTAAGTTTTAATGTTTTATTATGTAGGGTTGAAGATATAGTGCCTTAGAAGTTAGGGTTATAATAGCATATTGTGTTTAGGGCTTTACATTTAAGATTGAAGGTTATAGGATTTAGGATTTCAAGGCTTAAGGTTTAATATTTAAGTTTTAGAATTCTAAGAATTAGGGTTTCAACTTTTAAAGCTTGGTGTTTATGGTGTTTGGTTTTAAGACTCAATATCATGTAATGTTTAGAGTTAAGAATTTTAGAATTAAAAGTTTAGAACTTTAAAATTTATAATTTAAGATTTAAGAATTTAAAATTTTTAGTTTTAGAGTCTAAAATTTATTGTATTATAGCACTTAGAGTTTTTAAAATTTACAGTTTTAGATTTTTATGTTAAAGGTTATAAATTTTAAGTTTTGAGATTTAATATATTAAAGTTTAGAATTTAAAATTTAAGATATAGTTATTAAAAATTTAGGATTTAGTATTATTGTGTTTAGTGCTTTAGAGTAAAGGCTTAAGAGTTTTATAATTTAATGTTTTAAGGTTTTAAGTTTAGAGTTTAGAATTTAAAATTTAAAATTTTAGTTTTATGAGTTAGTGTTTTAGATATAAAATTATTTGATTTTAATAAACTAAATAATTAATAAAATATATTAAATAGTATTCAATTGATCATTTATAGTAAATGTTTTCTAAAATTTTTTAACATAAATAATGGCAAGACACTTTAAACAAGAATATTTGTTAAGAATTTTAAATTAAAATCAATCATCATAATTAAATTGTGGTAAAGTGAAACTTCCAGACAAAAAATTAGAATGTGCCATTTGAGAAAAGTTGAAGGAGTGAGTATATTTTACTTAAAAAATTTATATACAATCAGTTGGTGAAAATTATCCATAAATATGAATAAATAATTACTTAGAATAATTATTTAATCAAGTGAATTATATATAATGATCATATTAAATAATTATTAAAATAAGTTACTCAATCCAACCTTCACTGAGAAAAAAAAAAAAAAAGCATATACCTTAGATGGCATAAACACTTCAAAGGATCTACGAAGTTGCTGCTAAATACACAGGGCATTATGGCAATTTATATATCTATCTATTTTTTTTGTTTTTTGGTAGAAGATATATCCATCTATTTATACATTACTCCATGCGTACCACTTATATACTTGCATATTTTTTGCGCTTTAATTTACTATGTTTGAAGATCTTATTTCAACCCAGTAATGGAGAAAGTGACGTTGAGTTTAGAATTCATAAAATGGGAAATGTTTATTGGTGCAGAAAGAAAATTTTTACAAAGAGTAAAAATGTAAAAAAAAAAAAGAGTGCAAGTGGTTATACGCTATTTGTACTGCTTTAATTTGTATAAATATTGGTACTTTTATAAAATAAATGTCATTTGTTTCTTCGACGGGCAAAATTAATATAGAATGAAATCTACTGCTCCCCAGTCTTTTCTATCGCTGAAGGTCTATATCCTGCAACTACATTGTGTATAAATTACATTGCCCCAAATCCACCAGAAGGGAAATGAATTTGAAGTACAAAAATATGAAAGAGAAAAAAAAACTAAATTCCACATTGAACTGCAATCTGAATGAAAATTACACATTGAAATGCAATCTAAACTGACTTGACGTCTGAATTATAGCATGACCAGAGCAAAGAATATAGCAGATATCAGATACTGGTTGCTGGACACTTGCAGGTTCAAACTTCCACCAAAGGGACTTAGGGGTCCAAGTGCTGTAGGAGACATACTCCTTCCACTTGTACTCGAGTTAGAACTGATATCAGAAAGTTACAAGCTCAGATCAGGTACCACACAAGGAACAATTGCTATTATAATGAAAAATTGAAGTACATAGAATCAGATTCTCACCTTCCTGCATATATGCAGGATCCATAACCTGCAAGAGAGTACCCAGAATTAGATGCTTTAAATTCCAGTCAGTCTTCAAGACAAGTGTGTGATATAGGCTGAATCTATCGAACACACCCTTATAATGGTGGACCTGTGCAATTGATTGTTTAGAATACATTATGAATTAAATAACCACATTAATACACTTCAAATTACCACCCTTGATATGTCATATATGACCAATTGCACCAATCCAACCAAGACAGGAATGTGCACTTTAGACCTGCCATTCTGATAATGCTGATAGAATAAGAGTCCCGCTATTTCTATAACTTCATTCTCACCACACCAAATCAAAATTATTAAATTTATTAAATCCTACAAACTGAATTATGGGACCTAACAAATCAACACACTATATTACCCAATTGTGAAAAAACTTTAAAAAGTGTAGTGACAGTAACATTTTTCATAAAATAAACACTTTTCAATAAAATAGAAACTCAGCAGATACTCTTTAGGGAGTCTACCACACGCGACCAAATATTTGGGCTATAACCAAAGGGCAACAGGAACAGCAAGAATTTAGTTTGTTCTGCTCAATGGCTGCTTATAGCAAAACTAAAATGGATCAGCATCACCCATTTCTAGATACCTGTTTTCTACTATTGCTTTTAGTCCCATTTATTGGGGAGGGTATGGTGGTTTCTAAATTGTGCAATCTTAGTTTGTCATAGTCAGGTTTCTACAAGAGACTTGTACGACTCAGGAGGTTGAACATCTGAGGTTTAAAACCACCACTAAACTGCCAAAACAAAGAAAAGATCGCTTCACCAACCATACACCAAAAATTACCTAAGTGGTCTGAACATTGAGTCTCAGAAGCAAGAGACCAGCAACTTAGGTACAGGGCAAATTAGACCTGTATAGAATCAGCATAAATGCAAACAAGCACCCAGACAATACTCACTGGTCCACCTAGCTGGGCTGGGGCAGTTTTCAAAAGAGATGTTATTTGCCAATTGAAGAGTAAATTGTTGTTTCAATAGCATCAAGCAATGGAAAAGGAAATCAGCCATAATTATGCTTTGCATTGCCACATAAGAAATATGGAAACTACTCCCATTCATATGAAAATCCCAAAAAACTACACTTTCCACAGTCTTCAGAACTCAGCAAAAGAATTTAGGAAATAAACACTGCCCTTGGAGTATAATCACTGCACAATTGAAATGCTACACGGATAAATATTAAAACCAATTTTCACTTTAATTATCTACAATTTTACATCCGTATTTGCTTGAAATTAATACAATTCTTGACTAAAGCTAAATAATCGAATCCAGTACTCAGATAATAAGATTTCAAATTGGATTTTGAATACTAACAAGATCCCAAATTTATTTCTTGTTTCCACGGAACAAATTTGCCATATTTTGCGCTATACATCATTTTAAGTTAATCAGACAAAAGGAAGCAAAGTATGCAACTATTGCATCTCATAATTAAGAGAAATCCATCTTTGGGTCCAACACAATACAAACTGTAATTACTTTCTTGCTTTGTTGATTTGTAAAACAAGGACACAATCATTAAAGACTTTAGCATACATAAATTCTATCTTTCAGGCTTATTTTGAATGAGGGAAGAGATGCCATTGTATTTCTAAAACTTCATTATTTGAAAAGAATACCGCTACACATCTGTAACTTGAATACTTATAATTGTAGCTGCGTTATTGCCTTATGGACGATTCAAACAGATAGTCACCAACTACTTCACATTCCATTCATTCCCCAAGCTTGTTTTTCAGGAGGGAAGTGGTGTCATTGAATTTATATAAAATTCAGTAAGTGTGTAGTTTGAAAAAGCACAAAGCTATGCAAGTGTCACATACAGATAAAAACAAATTCAAAAGAAACAAGACTATACCAAAAGATCTGACTTAAAAAATTCATTGACATGACTTACTAGGATCCTCAGTAGTTGTTGTAGCTGTACCATCAAAATCACATGTTCCACCAGCATTATGCATTTTCTGATAATAATCATTATATGCATAAGAGGCATGGTTTTTCACATTATTAGGGGAATAACATGGCTGCCCTTGTTGGATAGCCTTGCAATTTGCTTGACCATGTCCACAAGCCCAATTCAGGCCAGCTTGCAACTTATCAGAGTCTGCACTATCTTTGGCAACACAAAAAACAGCTGAAGAATTTCCAGTAATCTGGCTGGAAGCACTAAAACTCATGGGATAAACAGCACTTCCATTAGTGCGGAAAATACCCCAATTTTTTTCAGATATAGGCCCATTTCTCTTGTCTTCATTAAACAGTTCATATATGTATGTATTAATGGCTATTTCAGGCTGACTAGGAGGACCTGAATCATTCAGGACTCGCCGAATCAAATTATTGTTGTAGGCCTCAGCATTTTGAGCAGTAGCATCTGGTTCATTAGAACCACCAAATGATGGCCAGCCAGTCTCTGTGACAATAATGGGGATATCAGAAAATCTGAAAGCTTCTATAGAATAATAGGTAGCATCCACCATAGCATCAAACATACTGTTATAATGAAATAGAGTGTTTGGATCAACAATTTGCTTGACTGATGGAACAGGCCGGAAAAGAGCATATTCAATTGGAAAAATACCATCTCCTTTAGTGTACCCATAATAAGGATAGGCATTTAACATGTAAGAGGAATTTGTATTCTTCAAAAACTGAAGGAGCTGGTAGATCGTAGAATTCCATGAAGAATTAAAGGTGGCAGTGGAAGGAGGAAAAGGCTTAGGGATTATGTCCATAGACTGGGGAGTTGAAACTTTAATCCGAAAGTTAAGGTTTGCTGCAACCAGGGCTCTGTGAAGATAATTCATGGCAGGAACTAAAACAGGGGCAACATTAGGGATTGAGGTAATAACCTCACTCCCAACTGCTATAGCAGTGATATTCGTGGATGGCATGTAAGCTGCAACATTTTTATTGACCCAGGTTGCAGCTGCTGATGGAGATTCCCCAATCCTTAGTACCTCCTCATTAGTGACGCCAACAATTACTTCAATGCCAGTGTTTGAAAGGGCTTGTAGCATATGTGCATTGGCATCATAAAGGCGCACATGAGTAATTTGATGTGCTTTAAGAATAGCAACCACATCTGAAGCAGATGGCATGTTCGAAACATCAGTGCCAATGTTTACCCCCACATACGCTCCTGCAAGTTGAAGTTGTGACACTACAACTCAGAGAAAAGATGATATGAATTAAATTATCTGCAATACATGGGCATCCCCTAGTGCCAATTAATGGCATTAAAAAGTAGAAAAATACAATAGGCATGTTGCTCATTACTTCATGTAGGGAAAGAAGCAACTTATACCCTCAGTTCTTGCTTAAGGCTATCAAGCTAAAGGCAAATCATACAAGGAACAGCTGCAGAATTGTGTTTAACAAGGACATGGAAAAGTAAGAAACTCAGCTAGCAAAGACCAAATCTTAGAATATTGGTCCATAGTCAAGACGAAACCAATGAAAGAAAAAAGTAGGAGACGTGCACAAGTTTTATCAGCTATCACAAAGCCATTGCTATCATAGGATTTATTTTTTTATTTAATCAGATTCAGATCAAAGTATTCCTCTAAGAAGAAAAAAAAAATCATAAGGTTACATGAAAAGGCTACCAGACACTAAAATTTGATGTTGACCCAAAATCTGCACTTAACGTTTTTTTGTTACATAGTTAATTCTTTATGTAAAAAAGAACTGGTATTGCATTCCTTACAGATTAAATGGTATAGCATGATGATCAACATAAAAATAAATTTAGAGAAGAACATCACTATCTTTGATACTTTAATCCAAAATTTAATACACATGCAACACACCCAGAGGCAGTATCAGCCATGGCTCCTGTATTCAAAAAGAAAAAATCATAAAGAAATTAAAGTATAAAGGGTTAAATTGAGATCTACAACGTAAATCAGTTACCTAATGCATTGCTTAGCATGGAAACAGTGAGCAATAAAACACTTTTGAGCCATTGTTTAAGCTTCATACCATCCAATATAGCCTCAATCAGCAACTTCAGCCCAACGTCGCTGGCAGGTAAAGCCATAGTTATCAAAATTTCAGAACTCAAATTATAATTTTATTTCGGACAACATAAATTACCAGTACAAAGAGAGTAGAAAATGACAATTTGAACAAACTCCATTGGCAGAATTAAACCAAAAATCTGAAGTATCAAAGACTTTCAGAAATTTCTAATATATGAGATCAATAAAACAAGATGTCGACCTTACTCAAGAACTTCAGTTGTATAAATCAAACTCCTACCAAACCAGTTAGTCAAACATATAAAAGTGAAGCACTGATAGTGTAAAATCATTCTCTTTTCAAGCAAACCAGGCCATATTAGATATTATCAGCAGGCGATCACAAGAAGGAAGGTTTAGTTAAAAATGGCATAAGAACAGTGGGAAAAATAAGTGAAACATTTTGCTTTCATTTTCAGCAGGAAAAGTGTCAAAAGAATTCTGAAATTCAATTAAAATAATGGCTAAGGGAGTATAATGCACACTAGGCACATACAAGAGATTTCCAAAAGAACAAAAGAAGCACACAGAGGCGTACAAAAAGCTTCTAGACTTCTCCATCAGCATGCTATTATGTCAAAGAAAGCAAATCATAGCTTCAATCTCCACTACCAAATGTTTGGAATGACTTCCACCTTGCGATGACGAAAACCCAAATGCCATTACCTTAAAATATATAGTGAAGACTGAAGATACATACCTGATCTAGACTGCTAAACAACTTGCCCAACAGAAGAGACCCAGAACCGCGCCTCACCTCTACAAAATGGACCCACCCAGGTAAGCACTTGAGACAGAAAACCCAACAGCAGAAGAAAGAATGCAGTGAAAATTCTGCAAGATTTCAACCCAACTGTAAAAGCTGCTTCAAATGAGGGAAATCAAAACAGAACAAAAAACACACTTTCAGTGAACTAGGCATTTGTTCAAGAGGCAAACCGTGCCAACGACTTAAAAGACAGACCCACAAAACAATAAACAATAAAACCTCAAAATACCGTACAAATAAATGATTTTAATCACTGCTAGTGGAAGGTTACAGACAACCCAGAAGAATTAAAAAATACAGGAGAAAATTGCATAGCCATGAACCTCTAATAGCAGCTTCTGTTGAAATCTGAGTTACTGGAGCGGCCAGCAAAAAGCCTCAATAGAGCTATACTGTTGTCTACTTCAGTTGTCTTGTTTTGGGGAGATTGTACTATGTTCAGGTAATAAAAGATTAATATGCTTAATATATATATTAGATTTTTTTCTTTTTGTTTGGGGTACGATGTATTGGATCCTTAAAACATGGGTGGAAAACATCGAGATAATCGCCGTTTAATAAGCGTCTTGTTTTTGCGAATTTAATTATTTTAAATTTAAATTTATGAAACTGAAATTGAATTTTACCCATAGGAGATTGTGCCTTCATGATTTTCCCTCCAAAAGTCATTTTCTTTCGCAGGCAATCAGAGGGACCACAAGAAAAAGGAACCGACAGGTCATGACGCGTTTGCACCGTTTATTGGGGCTAGTTATTAAGTAGTGCTGAGCAACTCAGCTCGGCATATGAACTGAATAGTGCTACGGAGGAAAACGTTGAGCCGAATAATGTAAATTTTTGAAAAACTTATAATTTTGGATAGTTTATTAAATTTATTTGTTTTAATACTTAAAAATAATAAAAAAAATTATTTAAAGTTAAAAATATTTATTTATTTCATTTAAAGTTGACCTAACATTAGTAAGATTAAATTATCTTTTTTTTATAAATTTTTTTAAAGAAATATGTAAAATTATATATTCCATTTTATTTTTTTCATTTAACATGTATAATAAATTTACACGAATAAAAGATGCAACAAAAATTCAAAACTCTCTCTCAATAAAGAACTCTATTCATCTATATAAAAATTTAATTTGCTTGCAACTAAATGAAAGGAAAAGGAAACAATTGTTTTATCGCTAACGAATCTCACCCACATGCTCTGTTATATAGAAAAGCTTTAATCTTGAGCTCAACCCTATTCTTAGATCAGGTCAAAGAAATTATCTTCATTTTCAATTTAGATGGGTTGTCCTAGAAATTAATCAAATCACTGGATAATTTAAGTTACATTTAATTACTTTAATATATTAATGAAGAAATGCCACAAAAATTTTGTTGCATATTTATTGCGGGAGATTTTCAAAGTTTTGTTGTATATTTTTTTTTATGTGGGTTTATTATTAAATGCTAAAGAAAAAGTAAAAAATGCAATTTTGTACACTTCTCTAAAAAAATTTAAATAAAAAAAGAGGCTAATTTAGTCTATTATTATTGTTATATTGACTTTAAATGAAATAAATTAATAGCTTTAATTTTAAATGGATCTATATTTATTTATGACTCTTATAGTAAATAAGTTTGACAAGTTAACTCAAACTATAATTTTTCCTAAATTTTTTTGAAAATGAAATAGAATTGACAAATGTTTAAACTAATTTAAGAGTCTAATTGATCGTTAAATAATAAAAAATAAAACATAGTACAATATAAAATAATAATACTTCTAAAAAAATATTATTAAAATTTTGAGATAATTTTAAAATATATAAATTTAAAATTGATTGCTTAAATAAATTAATCTATCATTCATTTTGTTGTCAAATTTTTGGAGTTTCTACTTTTTTTGGTAACGTTTCAAGAATCAGAGTTCTTGGTCACTAATAATTCATGTCACCCATATCAAGAACTTACAAGTTAATATACAAAAAGGCAGACTTAGATAAAAGCTTTCAAGAGCAAATGCCTTCATCATATTAAAATTTTAATATTAGATATATATTCTAAATTATTATCTCTGTTCTCAAGGCTTATTGGTTGTTTGAAAAACAAATAAAAAAAAAGGAAGAAGGATAAGGATGAATAGACTAACCCTTACAAACTAAAGAGAAAGTATGTAGAAATCAAGTACTTAAAATGTAGGGATTCAGGTCTTAATGTGAGAACATGTAAGGGTGTGCAATAAAGTAGCATAAAGGTTAAGGCATCCAAATCCTATACAAAGTCTAAGCAGCCACCTGCTAATGAAGGCATCCCATACTGCATACCCAAAAGCAACTATAAACATTGAGCCTTCTAAAGCACCCGTTTCATCTAAAGGGGACCCTTCAAAATCATCCACATCTACTAGCAATAAGGTCAAATAATTGTCATTATATTTGTCTATATTTATTATGTTTGCATTAGATGTTGACTATCCTTTTAAATATGAGTAGGGAAAAGGCATGCAATGGACCTATGGGCTTGGCATGACACTTAGCAAGCCCAACTTCAACCCACCAATGAGGCCCAAGCTGCTAATTAACAAGCCTTTTTCCAGCATTGCATATGCTTTTAGGCCTCATGGTCTAATGCATGCTAAGCCTCATGCTTCATTGCCTAAGGTCAATCTATCTTTTTTAGGTTTTAGAGGGCCATTTACACTATTAGGCACCCAACCAACATGGGTTGGGTCATTTACATCACTTGGTGCAAGATTTAATAGGTGGGGCCCTTAGGATTAATTCATACATCATTTCAATGGACGGACAGTCTTATGTCACTAAAGAAACCCTTCAAGAACAAGTTTGGCATCTAGAGTTAGGCTTTCCCCATTTGTGTCTTTCACCCAGGAGTCAACCAACCAACCATATCAACCTTCAAAGAGCCAGTGAATATGTTATGTACTTGGATGACTTTTATGTATCATCTCATGCAGTTTGTGGGACAATTTGATAGCTGTAATGTTTAAGCTAGTGTCTTTGTTGGGACAAATTTATAATGTATTGATGGCTACTTCAAGTTGTTGGCATAGTTTCATAATGTATTTGATGGCTTTTATCTTTAGGTTGTCATGTAGGTATCATATAGATGGATGGTTGTTATGTAGGTATTTAGGAACAATTTGATAATATATTTGGTTTGCTCTTTCTTTTGTATGGATGGTTGTTTTATAAGTATTTTGCTTTGTGTTGTTGGATTATATATGTATGACTGTTATCCTTATAACTTCTCAAATGTATCTAGGAACTTGTTATGTAATCCTCATTTTAGTCCATGAACAATTTATTTTGTTCATTATTTGGTCCATGAACAATAGATAATTATCACAAAATAGTCCATATTTCTCAGGTCGCATATCCAGAACAACCACTTTCATTAATTAATAACTACAAAGATTATTACAATCATAAGATGTCCCTTTCATTGCACAAGGGATCACTAATACACACCTTGAGTTATTTTAGCTCTTACAAAAGCATAACACACAAATCCACTTTTATCCTTACATTACATTACAGTAACTTGCAATGACAAATCTAACAAAACCACCAAAACAGCCAAAATTTAACATGCACATTTAAGCCTTATTATCTTCACCTCATATAATGCTATCTTATTTCTTAGCTAGGTTATACTTTTCTACTACTACGAACTTAGAGAACAACCTTCCACTTTCTTTACCCACTCAAAATATCCGCGTGTCATGTCTTTCATCTAAAACATAGAGTAAGTTCATTGTGTAGAACAAAATAAGGGTGTGAAATGGAATAAATAATTAATGTGTCAACTCACCATCCAAAGTAGACACTGATAAAATTGACAATTTTTTGCATTGTTGTTAAAAGTCAGCAACAAGGCTTACCGTACATAGTCACATAAAATTGACACAGTAGCCGTAGAGTTCATCAAATTGCTATTCAAGCAACTTGAGTTGTTTTAAGGCAGTAGGTGAGTTTGATTCTCATATTCCCCACCCAAATGATCCTGGTACTAACTAGAATGTTCTTGAGAGTGACAATTCATGGCTCCTAAGGTTCTTGCTGCAACTCAGGCCTATGGCTTTCATATTAGGATAGAGGTCATTGGAGGGAGGGAAGAAGGCCGAGACAATGCATTCTAACCAAATACTGAAGGGAAAAAGGGTGTTATTTTGTTAAGAAATGAGGAGAAGTGAAGGGGTCATATGGTGCACTTTGGTCACACTCTCCTAGTACCATGGGGTTGTTCACATCAACAAGCTAGCAAAGCATTGTTAATGCTATGTCAGCAACGTTTCATCCACACAGAAATAGCTGTCATCTTTGACAACTTAGGCAATGGCCAAACCCAATTGAGTGCAAAATTAAGGAGCGTTGCGTCAATCTGAAGGGTGAATCCGTGGAGGACTATTTTGTAAGGTCTTTAATCTTTTTGAGGACCAAAATAAAAGTTTTTTCTTGTAAAAAATAGTAATGTACATTTAAGGGTGAACCCAAAAATTTTAAGTAATAAGAGCGGATGAATGGCATCACCAACAACCTTTTCCTAGAAGTCCTCACCTATATATAAGTTAATGTAAGGTGTATAAACTGTAGCCTACGTTTGGGTTGAAATGATAGGGATAGACATATTACTTAGGCTCTAGATTGTTGTGACCCCTACAAGCAACTACATGCTAGCATGGGATCCTAGATTGGTCCCATTCCCTACAAGAATAATTATACTCATTCAAATCAACGACACATTTGTTGTTGTACTGATGAATCACTTCAAACTTGGCACCTTCTAAATCCCCTACCCATAGTGAAGTCCAATAGTTACTCTCTTTCTTGGCTTATTCTAATTTGCTTTATGCTATGTGTGTGATGGGGCTCCTGTACCTATACAACCTATCCTTGCTATCATTTATCTTTCTTATTAAATAGTTTCTAATCTCCTCATACGTGGTAATGATTAGCTTGCCTTAATACTTGATAATGCAACCATTGAACTGCTCACACATGTTAAGTAAGCTGCAATTCTTTGTAAATGTGGTAAATCCTGCCCTTGACCCACTATTTGGAGGAAATCTTGCCAAATATCTCAATGCCTTTTTAGTTTGTCCATGTTTCTCTGGAATTTAAACATGTTGAGTGAATTAGCAGTAGTCCATAAGTGATCTCTCAGGTCCTTGCTCATCCACTACTTGCTGAAAATAAACTCTAAATGTCTCACACAAAATTGATGTTGCACTCAACAACATATCTCTTCCTTGGCAGGTAAGAGACCTATCATATTAACTTCATTAATTACTATCACATAAGATAAAATTTAAATCTAAAATAAAACTTCATAAATTATATGACTTTTTGCATGTTAAATAGAAACTCTTAGCCTTAGGTTCTTGGATATCCAATATCTTCAATCAACCTTAAAGGAAACTACTTTTAGGTTTCTTTTGTCTCTAGATCTACAATCGCATATGCTGTGACACAAATGAGTGGTTGCTATCTTAGGTGATTGCAACTAGTAGCCACCCTTCACAGTAGCTCTTAAGATGACAACCATCCAACTCAATCAAAGGCCTGCAACCATATAGAAATTCTTTTTTGTATGCATCCAAATATTTGTACAACCTAACAAACCTTGGAGGTAAACTCCAATTTGGCCTTTTTACCCCTATAAGTACTATTGAACTAGGGTTGTTCTTTAGTAATTTTAAAATGCGGTCCTTCAGCTTAGCATATTGTTCCTTCTCATTACCTTTCACTTCATTTTGAGCAATTTACATAACTCTATAGATCTTTGTCTCACAGACTTGAACTTGAAAATGCTCCACCAAATACTTGAATGCCTCATTGACAGTCATGTTAGGTCTAGCCCTAATTTGAGAAATAAGCTTTGCTGCAACCCATTTCCTTGAAACTTGCTTATTTTTTAAATATTTACTACAGTTGTGATTAGGTTAGAGGACTTGACTTGAAAACTGTATGGTAGTTTGACCATGAACATTGCAACTCTCATGGACATCCATCCTTGCATGCCACATTGCATCTAATCTTGTCATTCTTCACAAATTTTATTGGTCTTCCAAGGGCAAAGTGTATTCTTTAACTGTCTTCTTAAACATCTCAAGCAATGGGAATAGCATCTTTACTTCAAGCTTAACATCCCTAAACTTTGCATCTTTATTGAACTCTGGAAGCCAATCCTCCCATATCATTGAAGCTTCCTTTCAAACTCCTAATATCTTTTGAATGGTAATCATCATCATGCAAAAACCTAGGAAGATGACCAAATAAGGGTTCATTTCTTTGTCCCCTCTGAATTGTGGATTTAGAGTCTTAAGTGACCCTGGTCCCCCTTCTTTTACTTTGAGAGCCATTGATTTCACTAAATTCAGGATCCATCCTTATCACTATTAGAGGGGGTAACAAGTTTTGCGAAAGGAGGTTTTAAGGATAATCTTCATAGCTATCATAATCATCACTATTGTCACTTTCATCTCCTACCTTTGAAGTTTCCTTATTATTTTTGTCACTCTCACCGCATACCACCTTAACCTCTATCTTATCTGTAACTTTGCTTTGAACATTAACTTATCACACATCTATCTCAAAATAGTCTACATCATCACTTGATTGACTTTCTTCTCCATCACCCTTACCTTGATCCTCACTATTTACATGTACATTTATAGACTCACCCTCCCCATATACATCTACATTTATTCTTTGACTCTTACCATATACATTCACACCCTCACTCTGAACTTTTACATCTACATTTATACCCTCAATGTAAACCTAACCCTTGAACTCAAAATTGGCATGACAACCCTCTTAAACCTTACCCTGTTAATCCACATTTATAACTTCACCCTTAACCTCACCCTCACCCAATAAATTCACATTTATACCCTGAGCCTCAATCTCAGCCTCTGTATTCACATTTCAAGGTTGTGGACTCCTTGCCAAGTGTATAATGATAGGATCTTCTATAACATGTTCAAAAAAGATTTTTATTTCATCTACGTCTTTATGTGCAACATATAACATACACACATAATCATTATTAACTAATGGCCTAATGCCATGCTCTAAATCTAATCTTGGGATCAACCAAAACACCACTTCATATATCTTAAAATAATGATCAACAATAGGAATTGATACTTCATTGATGTCAGTCCAATCCCATGCATTAATTTCTCCTCCAATATAATCTAGTTTGGGTTTTGTTGCAAAGTGACTCCAATTTGAAGCACTAAAGTATATAAACATGACATGCTGCCCACACATAAAAGCAAACAAAATTTTTTTTTTCTTAAAAGGTCTACAACATCAAGGGACTACCACTATTTTCGTAACAAAAATTTCTACAACAAGTTTCACTGTTTTCTCAATGTAAGTTACTTAAAGTGATAAAAATGGCAAACCTAAAACCTTAATTCTTCAATAACAAAAGGGAACCCAACTTGAATGTCGCAATTTAGAGACCACCACTTCAAAACCAAGAATCATAATTCGAGGGCCATCACTTCAAAGCTAACACTTTCCTACTTGTTGGGGACCACCACTTTGAAGTTACAAGTTTTGGACCACCACCACTTCAAAGTTGAGACTTCAAAGTTGAGACTTCAAAGTTAAGGACTCAACTTGATAGTTGTGATTTGGGGACAATTTAGTGTGCTAGGGATTGCTCTCAAAAATTTATGTTGGTCATGTCATGATGCTTAGTACTTAAAATAAAATTTTGGGATGATTTGAGGAGGAATTGGGGAGGATTCGAGGATGATTTTGTGTTTAAAGGAATGTGGGAAGATTCAATGTGGTGGTGATTTCAAAAACTTCTTAATGTGTAGGGCTTTAATCGTCACGCCGAGTAATTCAATGGACAAATGTAAAAAGGACATCATTTTGTTAAGAAATGAGGGGAAGTAAAGGGGTCATATGATGCATTTTGGTCACACTCTCCTAGTACCACATGGTTGTCCACATCAACAAGCTAGCAAAGCATTAGTTGTGCCATGTCAACAACATTTCATCCAAGCATAAATAGTCATCATCTTAGACGACCTGAGCTAACGACCAAACCTAATTGAGGGTGAAAGAAGGGGAATTAGGTCAATTTGAGAGAGTTGATGTGTGGAAGACTATTTTGTGGGGTCCTTAATCTTTCAAGGACTAAAATGATAGTGTTCTCTTTTTTACAATATCAAGAAAAACTGCATAAGTTATTTTGGCTTTATAGAGATAGGAAACAAACACATGAACCTCAGTAAGAACTTCCATGAACAATTCTTTTGGAAGAGATTTTATACCATCATTAGAATATTTTCTGTTACTTTATTTCTTCACCATTATGAACTTAAAATTTTACATATTTGAGATTTAAAAATTTATATTAATTTTTTAATTAAATATTATATATTTTATGCTGATATTATCTATTAATATAAATATGTGTTTTTAATCATAATAAGTATGGAAATAAATAATTTAATATTGAAATATTTTCAGTTGCTTTGTTGTGGAATACATGAGATATTAGTATATCTAATTTAAGATTTGATTAAACAAAATAAATTTGAATAAATTCTATGGAATACATGAGATATTAGTATGTCTAATTTAAGATTTGATTAAACAAAATAAATTTGAATAAATTCTATGTATGGAAAGATATAATTTAAATGTTAAAAATATGCACACACACATATGTGTGTGTATGTGACTTTTGTGAAATTGACATAATTATAAGAGTTTCAGTTCAATGCAAGACATTAATAGAGTCTCAAAGATTGTAATATTTGTCAATATATCTATGCAAAATGATTTAGTTCACAATTATTTGTTATGCATAGGTAGATTACTTATTTGATCCACACAAAGCTCAAATTTCAAAAAGAATAACTAGCAGTAAAAAAATTATGTCTTAGCATTCTACAAAACAAATAGTAGTTGCTACTTCTTCATATCATGTAGAAATAATATGTTTAACTAAGATCAATGGTACAACATATCCAAGAAGCTTATGAGCTTCCTTTCAAGAAGGAATTCTAAATTTGCTATATCAAGATAAAGTTGCATGCATGGATCAAGGAGACAAAACAGAACATATTTTTACTAAAATTTTTATTCACACATGATCTTCAAAGAATAACAATATTGATGTTCAACAAATTTGTTTAAGTGATAATTTAGCTATTTTGTTCAATAAATCATTATTTAAATTACAATTTATGAGAAGTTGGTACACTATTAGAAAATTGTCATTTATGGACATTTTTTTGTTGATAAAAACAAAAAAATCTATCAATAAAATATTTTACTGACGGATTGACTCGCGTGATATAATTGGTTTCACTAATTTTATTGTGGAATTTTTTTCATCCCTTATAAATTTATAAATAAAAATCCGTTAGTCAAAAAAATTTCTAAGTAAAAAGCAAAATTTTGTGAAAAAATACATTTTACCAAAAGTATTTTGAATTTTATTGATGAATTTATTCTTTAATAAAATTCAACTGTATATTTTTTTTTGAGAGATAAATCTCATAGTAAATGAAAATATCTTTTTATAAAACATTTTTAAAATCTTGTTAAATTAAATAACTTCAACATAACTTAGTTACTTTAATAGAAATTTTAACTCTAACATAATTTTAAAACTCTAACAAAAGCTCTAATTTGAATGAAATTGTAATTTTAATGTAAACTTAAATTAAAACCTAAGACAATAAAATTCATGACCATCTCATTATAAATAAGATTCAATATCATATAATCAAATGCATGAATTCAATTTTGAAAAAATTTTGGGTAGACTCTTCTTTTAGGAAAGGAGACCCCTGACGCAAAAAAGGGACAAAAAACTAATTATAACAATATTAACTCAGACACAAAAAAATAGATAAAATTTCAATATTTAGCCACATCATAAATATAAACTCTTGTATAGAGACATCATTTTTAAACTCATGTATATCAGCCTCAACATAATTAGCCATAACAATGTAATGCTACATTAAATCTCTCCATAGCTTCTGGAGTTTCCTTTGACTATTTTCAAGTCTCCTGCAAAGACCAAGATTTTCTCGAAGGATTTTCTTGAAGGATTTTCTTCAAATAAGATGTTGGCATTACTGAGGTTAATTCCCTAAGAACATTGTTTAACAAACATGAATGATTTAAAACATCCAAGTTCTTTTCTCATAGAACAAAATCTTTCTTCTGGAAGGCATTCTGTAAAAATATATACCACTTGGTGGTCAGTGTTAATATATTGCAAATCAACATTCCCTTGAGAAATGTGTTATCTAAGACAATGATGCTTACTATCAATGTGTTTGGTTTTGGAATGTTGAATTAGATTCCTCCAAAGATGAATTGCACAGTGGTATCATAGAAAATCGGAATATGAGAAAAGTTATGGAATTGATGCTTCATCACTTGAGCACAACAATTGCAGGTTGTTATGGATTTAATTTTTTGAATTGTTATTTTTTAATTTTAATAAAATTTTTTATCACTTTTTATAATTTAATATATAAATTTTATTTTTTATTATTTTTTCTATTAATTATATATCTATTTCTTTCTTATATTCTCAATCCATTTTGCTATATATTCTGCTGCAACTGTGGATAGTGCAATGGCGCTTTGCTTCTTACACGATCAATTAGACGAGCATTTTCGAGGAATTGACAGTAACTGCTGGTACTCTTCTTTTCACTTTGTCTCGAGCAAAGTCAGCAATACAATATCCAATCAATTTGCAATTTATTTTTTTAATTTGGAGTGGTACAGCTTGCACTCTATATTGCTAGACAGATATCTGAAGATCCTCTTCATTGTTTTAAGGTGGCTCTCTTTTGGATCAGACTGGAGTTGCACAGAGATAAACACTGAATAAAAAGAAATGAAGGCACAAATCATGGGATTAAAAATAATAATCCCTTATTGTAACTACAAATCCAATATAACAATTGCAAGAACTTATGTTTATTATGTTACTGTAATACGACCTGGAAGATTTAATTTGCAAATCTTCGAGAGTTACCACATAGATTTCACTCTCTTCGTTTTAAAAATGCTTATATAACTAGAGTCTGGGATTGTTATGATTATATTTAGGAAAATATATATGCACACTCTTTTAGTTTTAAATTATTTATAGGTATATTACCTCAATTATAAAAATTAATAAATATACTCATTTAACTATTAAAATAATATAAATACACTTATTTCTAGTAATCATGTGACTTGTATGTAATTATTAATATATATAGTATCTTTTTATTGATTGTTTATATGAGCTCAAATAAAGAAAATTTACATGGAAATGAAAGGAAAATAAAAAAAAAGGTGAAGAGCCATATAAAAGTTTAATTATTTTTAATGTGCAAATACATATTTAATGTTTTTCCTAATGTTTTCTTCAAAAAATGTTGAAATTTTTAATTGATGAATTTTCTTTATATTACATCTATTTTGATTTCACTCTATCTCCTTTAACGTTTGACGTCTAATTTATAATATATAAATATATAATTTTATACAAATGACAACTAAATTATTTTGTATTTATTATTTTTGACTATTATTAGATTATTTAATTGGACAAATGTGTTATTTATGTTAATTCGATGTAGTATATATAACTTTTATTTTGTTTTATTTAAATAATTAACTACACTTAATAAGATAAGACTTTATTTATTTTTATTAAATTTATCCAAATAGTACTTACCAAAAAAAAATTTATTCAAATAACTAATAAAATATATCATGTGTATTAATAATTATGTGAAAGTCATATGACTATTAATATTTATTATAAATAAACAAAATTAGTGTATTTATATTATTCTAATAGTTAAAAATACATATTTATCAACTTTTATAATTAAAGAGATATACTAGTAAACGACCTAAAGTTGAAAAGATATATATATATATATATATTTTACAAATTTTTATTTTATAATTCATTTCTTGTCAAATGATAATTAAGGTCAAATTTCTAAATCTTGCTTCATGCCTAGAAATTTTTAATTTCCATATTCTTTAATAATGTAACCAACTTTTAATTAGCTTATTTTACTGCATACAAACTCTGTTCAATTCCTTATCATCTTTTCCCCATAAAACTCCTATATAGTATCACTTAAAACTGAAATATCTCTCTTATATTCCATAAAGATAAACTCCCAACTCGCAACATTAATGTTTGAGCAAATTATATTAACTTTCTTTGAGGTATTTGATTATAACACTCTACCCCATTTTTATTTAAATGTGACACTTCACCCCATTTACTCAAATATTAATTAAAAAAATTACCTAAATATTAATAGAATATTCATAAAAAGAATATTAAATCAAATTTTATTCTAATTTTACTTAAAATTATACTTTAATTCAATTAACTATTTTAAATAACTAATATCTTAATAAATTATATTTTTTAATTAAATAATTATATTTATTATAAGATATAAATTTAACCATGTATGTGATTATGAAAAAAAAATTTAGTACAAATATAGAGACATCTTGAGGATGAGTTTAGTTAAGAAAAAATGTAAAGCATAATTGGTCATATTTTTTACTAACTAAACTCACTCCAATATGCCTCTATATTTGTACTAAATTTTTTTTTCATAATCATACACATTGTTAAATTTATAACTTGAAATAAATATAATTATTTAATTAAAAAAATATAATTTATCAAAATATTAGTTATTTAAAATAATTAAACTGAGTCAAAATATAATTTGTAAGTAAAATTAAACCAAAATATTGATTTAATATTTTTTATGAATATTTTATTAATATTAGGCATATTTTTTTAATTAATATTTAAAAAAATAAAATAAAGTGTCATATTTAAATAAAAATAAAGTAAAGTGTCATAATTAAATACTTTAAAGAGATTAATATAATTTACTCTTAATATTTTTTTACCACTTAATTTGGGGGATAGTTGAAAAACGCAAATGATTTATGTACCTATAACAAGAATGAAATCTGGAGGCACATTGACCATAAAGTTCACTGTCTTTTAATAGTCCACCAACGACTTTCGTTTTCTCAACCTATGGGGTGGGTGTCCCGCACAGAATTTATAGGACTTTTACAGAAAAGTATTATTTACACATAGAGTCAGTCAATTGGAAATGATTCTTTATGTTTGTAGTAATTATTGAGTAATATAATTGATGCAAAATGTTAATTAAATAATAAATTTATTTATATAATTTTACTTATGTATATTTTTTATTTATAAAAGTATATTAATAAAATAATAACAATATTAATTTATTGTTGAGAAGTAAATTATAAGATATAATATGGCCAATAATTCTTTCTAAGTTTGCATTTAACTAGATAAAGATTCTCTATCTTTAAAAGGTTTAAATATAAAAAAAAGAGATAAATATTAAATTAAAAAGTTTATAAAAAATAAAATTTATAAAATATATTTTAATATAAATTTAAAAATAAATAAATAATCAAAAAAATAAAAAATATAAAAACCCAGAGAAACCAAATCTGTGTCTAACTGCACATTGATCTCCTTTCATTAATTTTTAGTTGCAGTTCTTTCTATGGGCTTTTGATTTGCTTTTACTTGATTTTTTTTTTTAACAATAAGAAATGCTACCACCTACAAATCTGAACCCCCCCCCCCCCCCCCCCAAAAAAAAACCTATAGCTTTTTTAATTTAAATTAAAAATTCTACCCATTTGAGAATAATACCATTAATTACCATTTTACAGATTGTGTTATATACTGGAAGGCCAACAAAATTGTTTAAATAATCTTTAGGAAACACAAAACTATCAAAATCATATTATATTAAAATATTAGTTTTTGTCAAAAGAAACTTACAAAATAAATAATAAATAAAAATAAATTACAAAAATTCGGTATTAAAAGAAATAAATTATTATAATTTTCATTTAAAAGTTGTAAGATTTAAATTCTACCTTTTTTTATAATGTGATTTTTTTTTGAAGAAAAAAATATGAGAAAATTTTTGTACATATCATAATGCGGTCCTTACTTTTACCAAAAGAGCTGACTAGGACGTGGAAACTTTGGGCCACTGCACGAACAACGAAATGACAGAGCCTTCTTAGTTGTAAAGTGTACATGTAGTGTCAAAATTGGCCGCTTTCAAACTTCAAAAAGTTCTCATTCTCTAGGCATCGTGCCAAACCATTCTCATTCCTTTATGGCCTTTATTAGTTGTATATTCCCTCCAGCTATATTCAAATGGAAAAAAAGTTAACTTTAAAGAAATTTGTCATTATAGTTTTTAAAAGATTTAAAATTTTATAAAATAGTCATCGATAAAACTATCCTTTTAAATTGATTTAAAATTTCTTAATTTTTTCCTTAAATTTGTCTTGCCATTGGTCCGTCCCTGTTTAGTTTATGTGTGGCCTTGAAGTCATTGAACTGACAATAACAGTGCTGATATACATCAAATGAGATGAAAGAAAAATAAATAAAAAAATAACATTGTATTGCCCTCCTAAAGTACATATGTATACATCTATGATTTTGGTATTAACCCTGAGAGATGGCGAAAACGCTCCGTTCCTCATCAACCATCCTGACATATAGCCGAAGCCCCCATCAATTTAAAAAACTTTCCTTCTTTTTCTTACAATAAAAGAAAATAAAGTTATCACAAAAAATCTTACAATATATCATTAAATTTTCTTACTTTTATCAATTTTAACTCCAAAAAAATCTGACAATTAAGTAGAAAAGATTTTGAATCAACCCAGGATTTATTTTTTATTTTTCATTTTATTTACATTTTCTTTTCAAAAACATTTAAAGATCCCAACCAAAAAAAAAAATACTATTAAGTTCTTCTATTTTTATCAATTTCTATTCCAAAAATTTTTATAATTTTGTAGAAAAAATTTGGAACCTAATCATGCATCAATTTTTGTCATTACAATTTTTTTTTAAATAATTTAATGCGAGGAATGCTAAGATGCTTTGCACCCCACTCTTTTTCCTTCCTTTGCACCCGATGCAGGGGCTTTTTTGGCCCTATCCCCTACCATGGGTTGGGGCCATTCCTGCCAGCGGTGGTCCTGCCAGCGGTGGTCCTGCCAGTGCCGCCACAACGGCAGTCTTGGCTTCCAAACGTTCAAAGGCAGCATTTTTTTTTTTCCTTTTGCGGTCTCTTGTTCTCCACACAAATTAGGGTTCTTAGAAGGAAAAAAAAAGAAAACTTTGATTGTTGATTCATGAAAATGATGGAATCTAGAATTTGGCTGATAAGGTTATTGAAGGAGACGTCAACGATAGTCTTACCTAGGATTCTCTTCATTAATCTTGGCAGAAATTTTCCCATGAATCTATTGTAGGATATGTTCAAGTAACGCCAAATAGTACGGGAATTGTTGTGTCCACAATTCTCTTCTCATATTTTACTTATATTTTATAATATAGGTAAATCAAAAACATTGTTGTATCATGAGAATAGGGAGAGATAAACGGGTAATAAGTAAACAGTGATAAAGAGTGTATGAAATGTGAATATAAAAATATAAAAATAATATTATTAAGTAATACTGCCAAAATTTGGGATCCATTGAATAAATTCAAAAGATAGATCTATCACTTGCAGCGTTTGAAACCCATTCGAAAGATTACCAGACAAATAATTATTTTTCAAAGAAGCAATTGTTAGATTTTGTATATTTGCAAGATTCCAAGGTGTTGTCAGAAAGGTTAAGAAACTCAATATTTATGAGTTGAACCATGGACTTTGGAACCTCCCCACTTATCAAATTGCTAGAAAAATGAAGGGAGCGAAGTTGAGAAGCTTAAAAAAGCAAATAAATAGTGACCCATTAATGAAATTGTTGAAAAGCTTGAGAATTTGGAATTGCTCAATCAAACCCAAAACGTCAAGAACAGAACATAGTGAGAGTTGAGGACAAATAAGCCAATTACTTTGGTCTGGCTTAAAAAGTTGAAACGGTGTGTTTTGGCCATCTTTGAGGGTTAACACGGGTGTCCCATCAGCAGGCCATGTTAGCTTTGTTACTACTAGCTCAGCACCATAAACGTCTGTCAATTTAAACGAGACAGACAGATGATAGGGCGAAATTGAGAACAAAACTAAGGAATTTTGGATTAATTAGAAGAGATCAATTTGTCGAGAAGGCTTTAAATCTTTCGAGGACTAGAATGATAATTTTTTTAAATTTATTTTTACATTTTGTGTTGGAAAAAATATCTATATTTAATGTAACAATCATTAAATAAATTGAATTTCATAATTTAACTTGTAAGATTTAATATATTTAATTTTTGTAAAATAAAAATTAAAAAACAAAGATGTAAAAATAAAATATTGAAGTCAAAAAGGGAATTGATATATAAACTTAGTTAACCTTGTTAAATGATTTTAAAACTTTTATTTTATTATAAATAGCATCAAATAACTATCAATCTAATTAAATGAATATTTAATTATTTCTTAATTAATAAGTTGAATAGTTATTTAAAATCTAATTAATTAAGTTATAAACATCAGTCTAATATGATGCGCGGTCCAGGTACTAGTTAAACATAATACTCAATCTTGGAGGAAGATTTTGAAGACCTGGTATCTAACAGTTTGTTCGCCATGCAATCTGCGCATACGTTACCCTCTCTGAAAATGTGGGAGAAATTGATTATTCAACTCCTTCTGCACCAAGCTCGAATGCGAGACAATCTCGAGCTTTGTTACCATGCTCGGTAATCATAGTGACAACTACTTTAGAGTCACTTTCAACAATAATCTTCCTGCAGCCAAATCTCACACAAATTCCAAAGCCTTCAAAATTGTCCACAATTCCGTTTGGACTGCAAAAATGTCCAATCCACTGTGCCTCACTCCCCCTTATAACACCTCCCCAAAACGCCTTGCCAGGACAGCCCCTAACAGTCCCATCTATATTCATTTTAATCCACCCTATAGTAGGGGTGAACATTGAGTGAAGCAATTTGGGTTGGGATAAAATTTTTTCAATCTTATTGAATCCAATTCTTCATTTAGTTAGTTCAACTCCAGCCAAAATAATCTTTCAAACTAAGATTTTTAGGTTAGAATGACTCAATTTCATTTGGGTGGGTTAGTTCAGGTTAGGATGAATTGAAAAGCTTGGAGACGGCCAGACGTGAGGGGAGTAAGGGTGAGTCGACAAGGTTCAGTCGACTATTAAAATCTCAAAGTTTTGAAGTGTGATAATTAGATGAGAGAAGGATCGAGACAGCTCAAACAAGGTGGAGGGAAGCTAGGGGGGTCAGTGTAGACTGTCGAAGACGATGAGATAACAGACGAGACTTGTTGCTCGTGAGAGAGGAAGTTGAAGGACAAGGAAGGACCCAAGAGTAGCACTGGAGTCGTGGAGCTGCCTAGAAAAAATTTAGGATAAGTTACAAAACAGCGTTGTTTTGTAGCATCATAAAAGAAACATATATTATCTACAAAATGACATTTTGTAACAACAGAATATATATATATATATATATATGTAATTTTTGTTGAGTTATCACGGCAACTTAATGAGGAAGAGACATAAATTCAGTCTTACCCAATTTATTTCATTTTAAACTAAAATATTACATTATATTTATTTAACCCCAACTTAATTAAGTCTAAATTTTTCTTTTTACGATTTGAGATAAGTTGAAATAATTTAACTCAAGTCAATGCCCACCCTTACCCTGCAGGAGGTAAAACTTGGATGCATATACTGGATTGTCACCTTTTCCCGCAGTGGTCGCGGTTTGCAGCATGGGCCACCCATCCACATACTGTAGGATACGACTATGAAGAAAGTTTTCTTGATGCATATAGAAGTAACCACAAAAAAATAAAAAAATGGAAGCCTTGGTCAATTTATAAAGTGTGGCTAATCAACTTTCTGCAGTTTATGGGAAGCCTTGCTTAATTTATTATCTTCTATTTTGATTACATATATTTTTGGGTTCAAACTAGGCTACACTAGAGCTTGTACGCAAAAACATTTCGAGAAATCAAATTATATTTATCACTCATCAAATCAAGCTGCACTCATCCATTAACTTTCAAGTTTTCTTTAAAACAGAGATATAAACAAGTTCCCGGTAATTAAACATTAGTTAGTGTCCAATGCCATCTTAGTTTGTTGTGACAGAAAAGCAGATACACATACGATGACCCATCTGTATTATAGTGTCAATGAAATGATCCAGGCTTTCTGATTTAGACCACAGCAGTCATAATGGTTGGGATAGCATTAATACAACAAACACCAAAACATATATAGATGAAAATACTTCCAATTTCTAGTTTCTAAATAATATCTGATTAAAACATCTATTCCCACAAAGTTTAATTCAAAATAACAAAGAACTCTGATTTCAATTCAAAAGTACAACAGAAGTCGTCAATTTCTGAATTTTTTGGTAGTGGTATTCTCATTGACTGGGAGACCTACCACGAGCTGGTTCCCTTGGATAATCATCACCATTTGGAGACTGACTTCTGCTCCGGCTTGGGTTCTTAGCTGGACTCTGGCTACGGCTCCTTGAGCCACCGTTATAGGGTGGAGGAGAGCGAGAGTATGATCTTTCTCTACTCTGGCGTGGATATGATCTTTCTCGACTGTACCTTCTAGCTTCAGGTGTCATGGATCTACACAAAAAGGACAGATTATATAACAAAAAAAAAAAAGGAAAATGCATACTAAAACAGATAAACCAAGCAGAAATACCATACAAACAAGCCTACCAGCTTATATTGCATATTTAACACAACCCATCTTTTCAAAACACTATGTTCAAATCATATGATACTTGAGTTCAATGGAAACGACCACATATGATTGTTTCTTTGTGCCAAAAAATGGAGAGAACTACATGCAGTACACAACTACACATGCTTACATAAAGGCCTCATACCTTGAATATTCCCTTTGTTTACGAGGAGGGGAATAATATTCACGACTTCGAGACCGAGATCTATGTCGAGGTGGTGGGGATCTAGAATATCGAGGTGAACGAGAATAACGAGGAGGAGACCGTCTCCGATCAGAAAATCTACCCCTGTGAAGCATTACCATTTTAAGACAATCAGAATTCCAACCAGTCTTTTTGTTGCAATGAGTATAAACTTCAAAATGGGTACCATATATCCCAAGCTTTAATGTTTTAAGCTATGTGTACAAACCAATATCAAAGATCCAGAAAATTAATTATATGTGAGGCTCGTTTCAATATACAAGATTCCAGCAGATTAATTCACAGAGTCATACACAGCCAAATTATTTGGACAAAATCAAAACAACCTTATTATAACATGATTACCAATTTCTAATATCAGTAGGCAAGTAAAATGTTCATAGCTAAAAGGAAAAAAAAAAAAAGCTATGAATTATCAAATCACCTATCTCCATTTATGCATATGCTCAAGTGTTCCAAAACATTTCACTCCAAGTCAAATTTATAATTGACAAAAAAAAAATAAAAGAGGCATGATCTACCTTCTCTCTCTTGACCTCATCTCTGTTGGCTTCTTTCTGTTCTCCTCAGCAAAAACAACAGTCAACTCCCGACCAAGAAGAATTTGACCATCCATATGATATTTTGCATCTGCAGCATCAGCAGGATCTACATATTGGACAAAACCAAAACCACGGGGTTCTCTGCAAAACAGATTATTGACAAAACCAGAAAAAACCAAATACCATTACAAGAGGGAACAGATGGTTGATACATCAATCCGCAAATTGCAATTAGCACATTACACACAGTTACCCTTTGCTAATAAACTTTGCTGGATTAGCCCCCAATAATATGGAAGGACATGATAATAAAGCAAACACTAGGCTGCTGACCTTTGTGTCAGTTTAAAGATCACTTGAAATTCTTCAAGACTTGGAACATCTTCACAATGTATTCAAACTCAACTTCCTTGAAATCTTCACTACCATTAACATCTTCACAAGAACTCTAATTACTTGATTGAAGTCTTCAAAAATCTAAATCACTGCTAAACCTCAATAAACTTATGCAACTTGCAATTTTAGAAGTAGTAGTCAAAAAAGTCCCCATCATCAAAACAGAAACGTAGAGAAAGGAGCTTAGAAGCCCTGCTTGGACAATTCACCAAGATAAAATAATTCCAAGACTGTTAATATTGTTTGAAAACTTTTTAAGTGATAATCGTAAAACAACTTGAGCAGTTTGAATCCAACACATTATGTTTTCCTGGAGCATATGCACAGGAATCAATCACACAAAACAACACTACCACTAAAAGCAATAGCTTTCCATCAGAGGTTCAACAAAAAAATATATGAATTGATTGGAAAAGGAGTACATATACTTCATAAATAATATAACGGTTGCACAACATTAACAAGTATGCATTACCATAGCACAACTAGAAAAATAAAAGAAACAAAAGGAATGGAGTAAAATGCACATTATCTTTTACCAACCAACGATAAAGAATAAAAAGTAAAAAAAAAAAAATCACAGATTGTTTAACCTAGACAGCGCAACCACCATGTTCTACTTCTACATCTAGCTCAAATGCTCACCCAGTGTAATAATCCTTTGGCAGGTATATGTCCTTAAGAGCACCAAACTGCCCAAATGGTCTGCGAAGATCCTCAGGCCTGCACATAATGCAGAAAAAAACTAAATCACAAAGATGAATTATTTTGAGCAAACATGGCTCCAGAAAATGAACCTAGGCAATCTCAAAATGAAATATAAAAATGCATTAGGAAAACATATGGATTCAATCAGAACAACATATTTTAAGGAAAATGTGCTAAAACAATAATAACAAAAAAGGAAAAAAGAAAGATACAGAAAACATCTTCTAAGACTCATGCGCATTGGATATGCAACAAATTACTATTCAGTTCACTCCTTTATTCAGCATTTGATACATACATACATACATACATATGTGTGTGTGTGTGTGTGTGTGTGTGTGTGTGTGTGTGTGTGTGTGTGTGTGTGTGTGTGTGTGTATATATATATATATATATATATCACTGAAATGAAATCAGCTAAAAGTAACTTCCCAAAAAATGTAAGACATGCATGTTTTCCAGCTCTTTATTCATGTTTTCCATTTTCTCATGCTATGCTGCCTAGTGGAACACAGATTACCATGTATACCACCCATAAAGTACACCAGTTTTATATTAAAAAGAAAAGATCAAATTTGCTTTCACCAATTATCGTTGTTTACAAATATCAAATAACTTCATAACAATTAGAAACATATACAAGAGAAAAAATGCACACATTATACCCATATTCTATTCCTGGCTCCAAGTGCCAAACTGAGAACAGAAGATTCATAGAAAGAAGCACTGACCTACAATCATGTCGAAGGTTGCGAACTAGAAGGCTAGTAGGGAGGTCTCTGCCACGTCCACCATATCGGCCCCTAGGGCTAGGACTCCTCCCTCTTCTGCCATAACCCCTTGGAGGTGAGGGACTATAACTCCTTCCTCTCATTTACGTCCTATTATACATAAAAGATTTATGGATAAATGGGAAAAGAAACAACAATGACTAATGATATGCTCTACAAGTAGAAGATGACAAAACTTCCACAAATACAAGATACAAGCAAGATGTAAATTAGTCTAACATGAAATATACGTCAGGACATCAAAGCACTTATTCTAGATCCCCTATATGCCCATGGCATGAAAAAAAAACTTCACTACAATATGTTTGGCATGTATTACCAGCAACATATCCCATTTGCGCAACTCATCAAACTCTAACAACGTATATACATGAAATTTTAAATTTCATTCTCCTGCCATAATTCACAAGCATAACCTTTTTTTTAAGCAATTGAAAAAAATACCACCAATAAAAGACAAAGCTTGAGAACCTCCTAGGGAGTAGCTGGCTTCCACTTTATCTTCTCACCTTGCCTGTTCTCTTATTTCCAAACTATTCCTATCACGAACTATTCAAATTCCAAATGAGTGAAGACATGCTTACTTCATTCCAAACCCAATAGAAGAATGTATGTCAGAGACTCAGAGGTCAGTGCAGCACACCAAACATCATATTTAATGTTAGTCACTCAAGCATGACTTGATTATCAATCAAACAATTCATCAAAACTACTATGAAAATCTCTATATCAAATAAATCTAATCAAGTCGACTCTCATTTTATCAATAAAATTTAAATTTGAGCTTGTAAGTCAAAAATGGAAGATGAAAGTTGAAAAAGGAAATATGTATCTCATTTTGACTTATGGCACATCCGAACTCGATACCAAAACCAAAACCAAGCACAACCCAGAGGGATTACTACACAAAACATATATAAAGCGCAAGCCCCAACACTATTTCATACAAGTGGCGATAATTCCCCTCAACCACGATGGTTGAAGGATAATTACTACGCATAGATCTCAGTAAAAGAAACCACAAGGATGCACACTAGAGTGAAAGAGAAAGAAAAATACCTAAGAAAAGAACTACCTGTAACCGCAGGTTTATGTGGCGGACGAGATCGAGTATCAGATGCAGACGGCAGTGATGGAGGTGGAGGAGGAGATGCAAAGAATTTCACCTTGCGCGTGATATTTAAAAACTTGGTAGGGGCTAGGGTTTCCGAATTAATTGATTAACACATAACTGAAAGGGCAGACGGATTTTCGTGGCTTCTTTACCACAATAATGTGATTCAAGCGTACTAAATTGTAAATATAAAATTCTAAATAAATACTAATGTACATCCTTCAAATTATTTATATATTAAAAATAGAAAATTATATAATTTTTAATAATAATACTGTAATAAATTTTGTTACTGATCAGTCCTAAGGATGTAAAAAATAAATTTTGTGACATAATTTTATAAATAGAAATTAGTCCTATAATTTTATGTGAAGATATTTTGGGAGAATTTAAAAAATAATTTTGTTGTGGGTTGTAGAAAATATAATTAAAAATTATATTTAATATAATAAATAAAATTTACAGTAATAAAAATAATAAAAAGTCATTATTATTTTTTGGATCCCAGAACAATTATTGTTATATACTTTAATTTTATATAACTATTTTCATATATTTATATATATATTTAAAAGAAAACCATGCTCCATTCTTGTAAAGATCAATATATATTACTATCAGAAAATAATTATAAAACAAAGAAAATATATTAAGAATAAAAAATAAATAAAATAAAATTTATTGACCAAAAAAAGAAATAAATCATATTTCAATAATATTAGGTAAATAAATAAAATAAAATGTTCAATTATTAAATGTTCGTAATCAATTAATAATTGAAAAGAATGTTATTAATTTTTTATGTTAAATTTGTTATATTAGAATTAATAGTCAATAACATTTATCATGAATTATTAAAAAGTATTAATTATTACAATAAATATTAGCACATTAAATTATTATAAAAATTGTAATATATTACTATAGAAGGATTAAGCATTTCTTAAGTATTTATTACTATAACTCTCCTATTAAAAATTATTATTAAAAAGATAAATAAAAAAGAATGTTAAAAATAAAATTAAACAAATTAAAATTTACTGACATTAAATATTTTGAAATAAATAAAATAAGAAAACAATTTAAATTTGAATAATGGTAGATAAATATGTAAAAGTAATTTTTTTATGATTGAATGTTATGTAACTAATGAAATTAAAAGAAAGTTACTTATTTTGTAAATCAAATTTATTATACTAGTATTTTTACTAGTGCACGGAGGATTTACTTATTACAATTATATAAAGTAATAGTTTTTACTTATTATAATAAATAATAAAATATGCATTGAAAGTATTTTTTTTTATCTTATTGTATCTACTCATTTATGGAAAACTTTTAGTTCAATAGATATATAAGAATTGTTATTCACATTATAAAATTTGTTTATTTTACTTATAATGTACAAAATATAACATGCACTACTAATTGTGATGAAACTTTATTTATGCAATTAAAACACTTGCCAATAGGATTGATCTTACCTGCATTAATTAGTAGTTTCATATTTAACCAAATGTATAATGTATGAAATACATTTGTTAGTATAGGATGGTCGTTATGAATAAATAAAAAGGAAGACCATCATTTATCTCCATTAATGCAGTCTTTGAAAGTCTTTAATGAAAGAAACATTAGTCATGGTTTTTTAAATTCCTCCTTCATTTTCAAAACTCATAACTTGTTGTAGTCCTTATTTGGATCTCATTTTAGAAACAACCATGTAAAGTTGTATATGACTAAAAACTAATTTGAGGAGGTAAAGTCCAAAACAAGAGAGTGTTTGACCTTAACTCTTATTAATGGTCATAGCAAACTAAATTGAAAAAGGAAACTATCTTCATTGCCACTTGATAGGACTCTTATAATTGGATAGAATTATTGTCATGTGAGAAATTAGTATAACTTATCCTATAGGGCTCCCCAAAAGCATTTTCACCTCAATCACATGGCTACCAAGCTTTGTTAATTTTAATCTTGTTTCATTGCACAAATCTTTGGATTGATTGATATTTCTAAGTAGGATAACAAGAATGTCTATTTTGAATCTTAACTTTTTACTTAGCAGTTCAAAACACATAAAAGTGTTTCATATCTTGGGAAAGTGTCTAGCTCACTGTCCATATTAGCATCTTCTTTACAAATGTTATCCAAACAAATAGCTCTTTTCATCACATGTGATTAAAGACATTAAGTGGTCATTCAACATTTGAACTTAATCTAATCTTAGTACAACTATTGTCCTCTCTTGGAAGAAAGTTGGATCCACCATATTGCCCATAAGATTAGGGTACACAGATTTCACATGTTCTCTGAATGGATGTTTTGGATCTTTGACTAGCATTTCATCTAGTATTTGTATCTTCGATTCACCATCAACATCTCTCTTATTTTCCCATCATAATGAATTGGTATCTTCCAATTCAAATTTCATTTCAAAGAATCTTTGCAGTTAATGAAATACAAGTAGAGCATGTACATACCTTAGGAGAATTTATCAATAAAATTTCATTTAGCTTCACACCCTTGAAAATTCCCACTATGTCTCAATCCATTTCAATTCCTTATTTCAAATTGTTTATCTACTGTAGAAGTTATATCATGTAAATTGTCTCTAAATATAGATATTATGTCTATCTATAATGAGCATTCAAAATAAGATAGCTTTACCATGGGCATATCCATTCTATTAGAAGTACTTTCAAGTAATATCAATCGACAATTGTAAGACCAGAAAGCTTAGTGTATCTTTCATATGATATCTTTACCACTTCAAATATGTTAATTTCATTTCAAAGCCACATTGTTGCCATTTGACAAGATTTGTCTTATTTGTGTTTTCCTTTTCCATCTAATGGTTGCTTCTCTTCTATTAGAGCATGGACACCAGATATTGTCTTATCTTTCATTATGTCAAAAGCAAAGATTGAGATTTTTTGCCATAACTATTTTGAGGATGAATATGAATAGGCTAGTACTTTAAACACTCTTGGCATTTGTTTTGTAGTAAACATCTTTTACATGGGTTGAATATAACTCTTTTTACTAATTTAGGCACATTTTGGGTGCACAAATAAATTTTGGTAGTACTATCGCGCAGATAATTTGATGAATTAATATATTTGTTCCATATTCAGCCCATGAATTACAAACATAACCTTTTTAAAATTATTTTATGTTCAGTTTCCAATGAAGTTAGTTGGAAACAAACATATGCTAGTATATGATGGCTTCATAATCTTTTAACCACACTTATTACCTAATCATTTTCTATTGCATTACAATTGTGACATTTGTGGATGTCAAAAACCCTATTGTTGCTAACTTTTTGCTAGTGGTGAGCATAAATCATCAATCACCTTATAAAAATAATTGCCAAACACTCAAGCAACTTTGCTATAGGTACAATGTGGAATGAAAAATAGACAGGATATAACATCAATATTGCAAAGATAAACAGAATGGAAGAGTAAAGAGGGTAAATTAGAACTTTGAGAAACAGAGAGAAAAACTGTCCAAAAATCATGTACATTGAACCTCTGTATGTCTAAGTTTAAATGCTTTTGGAACTTTGTGATAATGGAAACATCTTAATCCTTAAAGTGAAAAGCCATGAAAATTGGAATTTAAACATAATATCTTAAGCATTGAATTTGACTTTTCATAGCTACCCCACATAATAATTTTGTCAATCACTCTAAATATATGTTTATATTCAGCAAAACACCATTGTTAAAAGGAAAAAAAAAAATTCTATAGTGAAAAGTCATGAAAATTTGAATGTGCATGTACAATGACAACCGAAAACACTCACTTAGTAAACATATTAGTCCTCATAGTGAAAAGCCATTGATATTTGAATTTGCACATATAGTTCTAGACTTTGAATTTTAATTTTCATAGCATCCAAGGTTGTTCTAATTAATAATCATAACTATTACTTGTTGAGTTTTGAACTACATTTAATATTACACAATATTATTAGAAATTTAAATTTTAAATCATGCTTTACTAAATCAAAACATTATGCATAATGATTAGTGTAGACATTTAATTTTGATCAACTTATTTATAATTTGATTGTAATTAATTTAGAACACAAATCTAAAGCCCAAACCAAAAATTAAGAAGGAAAAATAAAATCAACTCAGAATAAAAATTAAACCCAAACACAAAAATGGAAGCAAAATCAAAATTAAATTCCAACAATAAAATTTAAACTCAAAAATAATAAAAGTGTGATAAACCAAATTAAACCCAAAGATAAATAACACAATAACAAAACAAAATAAAAAATAATAATATAAGATAAGGAAATCATTAAGAATAAATAAAAGAATTAAAAGAAAAATGTGATAAGAGGATATGAGATAAATAATATATATAATGATAAGATGAAAAGATAACAAAAAAAAAAAATAAATTCAAAAGAAGATAAACGAACAATGCAAATTCAAGAGATAACAATAAAGGGAAAGAAAATAATAAAACATGATAAATTTTAAAATAAAATAAATCAAAAGAGGGGAGAAGGTAAAGAATAGATAACAAGTAAGATAATTGTAAGATTAAAAAATAAAATAAAAGAAGATAAAAGATAAAACTAAAGAATTAGAGTTAGATTAGGAAAATAACTCCAAAAATCACTATGAAAGGACACTAGCCTACACCGAAAAAGAAAATTCCCAAGGCAACACTGATACACATCACCTCACTTCTTACTTTACACTTAAGCATTAAGTTCATGTGTAGAGCCTTAGGTTTCCACCTCTATACTTACCTAAAAGCTCCATTCACCGTTTGGGTTCTACCCTTAGTCATGAAAGCACAGCAGCGCAAGAACAAAGGTGCATTCCTACCATTATTTCACAATTGCTCTTTGCTTTTCTTTCGGCTACCATGTTTGTGATTGGCCGTGCATAATAGAGATCGTGCTTTCATGAAGCTCTTTGGTTGGTTGCCGTAATTGGGTGTCTAATTTTTCTTGTGTGTTCTTATGATTTTGCTTTTGTGTATTTGTTTGTTAAAGTAAATTAGTCCAGTGGTTATAAGGCAATAAGAGATATTGATTAAAGGACCATGACATGAAGCGACTCCAAGTTAGTGATTTTCATGCACATAGAAGAGTGGGGTCCAAATTATGATTTTGTGGCTTAGTCTCTTCAACGAATGTATGGCGTCACTTCACTTCCTTTGCATGTTGACTTTTCTTTTAGTAATTGGGGGGCGTGAGTTTCCTTCTGCCCAAAAGGATTGGCATGTGCCTATTTTATGCCCATGAGTGCAGAATTTTGTATGAGTGCATTACCAATTCTGATTCAAGATGATGAACATAGAATTTTTTCCTTATATGATAAATAAAGAATTTTGTCCTTATTCTAATTCATCATGAATTCAGACGTGTGAGACCTCTTTTTCCTTCTTGCATTATAAATCATCATGGCTTGTTGAATTTTAATTAAGTAATTTGATAATATTATTTGTATGACTTTGGTGGGCTTCTTTGTTTTCGAGACTTGCATTTAAGTTCATGGCATGATTGAAATTGGGTATATACACGTAGCAATGGGTATGTGGCATGTTGTTTGTACGTTATAAGAAGTGTCATAAACTGTAGAAGTAAATTAGAGTTGAAATGGCATAGGTTGTTATGGAGGTCATATTGTGCATATGTACTAGAATTCTTTATCTTGCTTTTATTCTCTTTTGCTATGTAAATCACATGAGGAATTAAAAAGTAGGGTTAGGAAAATAGAGAGATGTGGCTAAGGAATGAATAGTGGAGCTAGGAAATTGTTTTTGAAAATTGAGAAATCCCATCTTCAAAGGAGTGAAAAATTTCTAAAAAGAAATTATTTTTTCCAACAAAAAATTAATTTTTTAGAAAAACCCCTCTCAAAAGGAATAGAAAATTTTCAAAAGAAAGTTACTTTTTAACTACAAATCAATTTTTAGAAAAAATTCCTCTTGAAAGGCATGGAGAATTTTCACAAAGAAATTATTTTTTATAATAAAATAATTTTATGAAAACTGCAATCGAGGATGGGCACGGGATTTTCTCAAAATTGCTTTTATCTAAAATTTCGATTTGAAATGGATAAGGATTACTTTCAAAATCTCTCTTTTTGAGAATTATTTTTAAAACTCACACAAATTAATCAAGATAAATTAATTTAGATACCAAAAGAGTATTTAGGATGCTAATACATTTCTTAAAATATAATAACTCCTGAACCTAATATCTGAAATATAAATTAATTTTAATTAGATATTTAATCTCACCCAAAAAAATTTAGGTCAGTAACAATTCTAATAAAAAATAAAAAGGAGGGCTAATTGGCTTGGTGACTCTACTATGGACAGTAGAGAGTTATGCTAATTAAAAATAATCTTATTAATATCTTGATTCAAGATTTGTTGGTTTGATTTTAATTTGCAACGATGATAAAATAACACTTACTAGCTTCTAATGTTATGTTGGTGTTTAAATTTTGTATCCTTATTTATTTATTTTATATATGTATATATTTACATGTGTTTCTTTTTTGTAGGTTGGAAATGCTGTTTCCTTGCACACAATCACCATCATCACACATTAGATTAAAATAAAAGGTCATAATTGCTATGCCCTATACTTGGGCCAAGTTAGATACCCAATAGATTAGAGTTGCAGTAAGGTTAGTTTTCAAGACCTTTGTTTTGCACAGGCGCTTGAAACACTATTCAAATTGATCATTCTAAGAGTAATTTGGGGACCTAATATAAGAAACATAGAACCTATCTTTATATTATAATAGCCTTGTAACTAACCCTTTTCAAGAGAATTTGGCCTAAATCTTTGAAAACAAATAGGGACCTAGGACTCACTAGAACTTTAGGGTTTGCTGAGAAACATTTTTTTATTATTATTATCTTTCCTTATCATATGTCTACAACTACGTCCGGATTGGCATGTGTCTATTTTATGCCCATGAGTGCAGAATGTTGTATGAGTGCATTACCAATTCTAATTCAAGATGATGAACAAGGAATTTTTTTTCCTTATATGATACATGTATAATTTTGTCCTTATTCTAATTCATCATGAATTTAGACGTGTGAGACCTCCTTTTCCTTCTTGCATTTTAAATCATCATGGCTTGTGAATTTTTATTAAGTAGTTTGGTAATATTATTTGTATGACTTTGGCGGGCTTCTTTCTTTGTTTTTGAGACTATTGTGTTTAGTTCATGGCATGATTGAAATTCGGTATATACTATATACACCTAGCAATGGGTATGTGGCATGTTGTTTGTATGCTATAAGAAGTGTCATGAACCGTAGAAGTAAATTATGGTTGAAATGGCGTAAGTTGTTATGGAGGTCATATTGTGCATATGTATTGCAATTTTTTTTATCTTGCTTTTATTCTCTTTTGCTATGTAAATCATAGAATGTAAGGTGGTAAATGAAAGACATAAAATGCATGAGGAATTAAAATGTGGAGTTAGGAAAATGGAGAAATGTGGCTAAGGAATAAAATTATTTTTGAAAATTGTGAAAATCCTTCCCAAAAAGAGTGAAGAATTTCCAAAAGGAAATTATTTTTTCCAACAAAAAATCAATTTTTTAAAAAAATTCCTCCTGAAAGGAGTAACGAATTTCCAAAAAGAAATAATTTTTTGACCAAAAATTAATTTTTTTGAAAACCTCTTCTTAAAGGAGTGAAATTTTTTTTCAAGAAATTGTTTTTTTATAACAAAATTATTTCATGAAAACCTCAATTTAAAGTGGGTAGGAGATTTTCTTAAATACTTTTATTTAAAATCCTGATCTAGAATGGGTTAAGGATTTCGTCAAAATTGTTTATCTAAAATTCTGATTTGAAATGGGTAAGAATTATTTTCGAAATCTTCCTTTTATAAAATTTTTTTAAAATCAACACAAATTAATTAAAATAAATTAATTTAGATCATTTAGGTACCAAAACGGTATTTAAAGTGTTAATACTTTTTCTAAAATATAATCAACTTTCAAACTCAATTTCCAAAACATAGGCCAACTTTGCTTAGGTGTCTAGTCTCATATTAAAAAATTTAAGTCAATAACGACTCCAATAAAAAAATAAATAGGAGGGTTGACAATTAGAGATTGAAATAGTAATGGTAAAAACCTTTTCAGATAAACCGATGGAAGAGCATAGAGAAGTTTCATACCTAGTTTGATGTAGGTAGTAATCCCAAAGTTGGCCAATTTTATGCGTAAAAATGTAGAAATTCTGACCAGGTTGTAATGCTTGACCAACTTGTTTTTACAATAGATTTGCAAGCCAATACTTCATCTGACAAAGTATCTTTGCATTCCCTTATAACTCCAAATCTTCCCCATCCCAATTGCTCCCTATGAATAGTGGTCTTTAAAAGTTGAGACTTTGTTGGTGCTTAAAATTGTTTCAATCAAGTTTGTAGCATTATAGCATTGCTTATTTTTGCCAATAATATTGGTTTTGGCTATCTCCATGACAATAATATAACTAAATTGCATAACTTATTTCAAAGTTTCCCTACCCAGGAATTTTAAGCTAGAATTCAAAGTTTTACCTAAACCATCCAACAAAGAGCAATACACTAAAATATAAATACATTTGATATAGATAAATTTGCATCATAATGAAACAAAAATTGTATCAAAACAAACCATCCAAGTTGAAATATCTATACTCACAATTAGTCATTAGGTAGAAAAGCACAACACTTACATTTTGGAATTGATTTGAGTGAGAAGACTCAACGCTTGTTTGGCACTTGCAACTGGAATAACCATTGTTGAATGCCTAGTCTTTGAAGAGTCCACTTGTAGTTAGCTTCTTACACCTATTTTTTCTCTCAACTCATTTACATTAATTCCTTATATTACTAAATTATATACCTATACATAAATTATATAAATTTCAAATGCCAAATCTGAGACAATGAAATAAAGGAGCACTGGTTATCTTAGTCGTGCACAGTATACACAGATCATTTCTTCATTATCAACCTGATTGATAGATAAAAATAGAATGACCATAACAACTGTTAAATATCAGTTACTACAGATGTCAAAAGTGATTCAATCAAAGAGTCACTTACAACTTTGCCTAAAGCAAGGAAATTTGATTAGACAAAAGAATTTTTTTTTTTAAAAAAACATTAATTGGTGATAAAACTAAAACCTGAGACAGTGAATTGCTTTCCTATTTGTTACCCATAAAAAAAGGATAAAAATATGATTGAATTATTGTTAAACTTTGGGTTAAACATTATGGCCTACAAAGTAAATAGAGTACATTAAACAAATCTAGATAAGAAAATAGTTATTTTATTTTAATATTTTTATATTTAATAGAAGATGACATCTAGCATTTCTAAACCTAAGAAGTATCAACACTCCCAAAAACATATTTCCTCTTACGGAAGACATTTTATTCTTGGCAAGACATTTTGTTCCCAATGGTTTCTACACGATCAAATGGGAACATTTTGTTCCAACGTACAGCTGGTATGGAAATAATGTTTCTCAAAAATAATTTTACACACATAAAAATATTTAGAATTAAAGTTTTTAACTTAAAAGGTCAAATTGAAACCCTTCTTGTGTAATTAACAAAGCCCACTACTATTATAAAAAACTAATAACTTGAAAGGACATGGTCATTTATTCCAGTTGGAAAAGAACTCAAAAATATTTCTATTGGCTTTAGTTTGCTATGCAAATCTCTCACTTATATAAATCACTATGTGTTAACTTAGAGCTTCAAATGAATACAGTTATTTTTTAAGCACATTTATCTTAAAAGCTAAAGATTTTGAGTACACACATCAACAGGCTAATACAAAAGCAAACCTTAGCTAGTCGGAGAGTAAACAAGAAGTAATCAGAATTGGTAGGCCGACCTTCATGCCACAGCTAACATTTGAATTCACAAAAGACAATATTATGTGCCTTTGACTGGGGAGAATATGTAGAAGAGATCCTAATCTGACAAAAAGGATGTCTAACAGTCAGAAGCACTCTATTTATATTTGCTTAATTTTGCTCAAACAAAAGCATTAATACTACAAACCATCAAATCCAAACGAAGGTTGAATACATTACCACTTAAATAACCTATGTCCTTCCAAGGAGAAAGCTGAAACTAATGCAATTAGCTAGATTTTAAGTACATAGTGGAAAAAGAACTCGGGTTTTGAAAAATCTAGAGGAGCCATTCTGATCTGGTAAGTGACTTAAGGCACATTAGAAAATCAACAAATCTACAGTGCCATCTAAATGTGTCTTATAATGGTCAATTAGCAGAAAATGAAGATAAATTATCTAAGCCAGTTGTCTTGTCATTTTCATAACCAGGGTACTTGCTTCTTCTACTCTAATCCAATTACCAATATCCAAACACTTAGGAATACCTAAAGCTCAGACAAAGTTAAAAAAACTATAGCCTTGAACAATAGCCTCAACCAACACACTAAGATTATTAGAACCGAATAAATGAAACAGTGATCTTGAATGTTCACTGTATCTAAGATTGAAATAAGAAGAAAAAGAATAATTTGTACTTCGATTTTTGCTGCTGTGCATACATTTAAAAAGAACAGCCCATATCCAACATTAATTATAAAGAGCCAAAGACTGTGTACGCATTGAAGACTATGTCTTTAACTTCTAAGCATCAAATTCACCAAACATATAGAATCAAATATCTTGTCTATGAGCAGCAACTACCCTGTTCTATCCCACAAAAAATGGCAAGAGTAGAAAAGGAACACTATATTATAAGGAAAACAATAAAAGTGACTTAGCAGGTAAAATAATTATTAAGATGTACATAGTTTATATTTGGAAGTAGTCAGAAAGATGTAGGCAAATTACCCCCGGGAGTGCATCTTCTCCAATATAGATTTTGCTTGAATGGCAGTTCATGCAACCATTTCAGTGGACATTCTGAAAGTTAACCCAAAAAAGGGAGCTTAGCAATTATTTTCATTGAACTCATGTGTGAGAGTTATTATGACAAACATCCTACAAGCTAGGTCCCAGCATATAGGCCAAACAGTCACTAATCAAGCAAAGAAACATTAGACATAAAATTATCCCATATGCAGTCTAAGAACTCTGAACTGTATAATAAAGTATACAACCAAGCAACATACCATGATATAATAGTCACCTTGACTACCATTGATGTTGTTGAAAGCCACTGATTATAACATTGGCCAATATCAATTCCTCCACTGTGTATAGAAATGCTCATGATATTCTGTAGGTTCTACCAATATCTTCTTCAATTACCCTGCACCCCAAAACCATATTCCATGGTCTATGAACTCATAATCAAATTCAAATGTCAAAATAATATAGAGGAATTTCTCTATCTGAATTTACCAAAACTTGCATGAGTGCTTATGCAAGTTATGGACGCACCCAGAAACTAAAGATTGATTTTTCTTTTTCTAGAGGAACAAGTTTCTCCTGGCGATTATCTCAAACTTAGGACGAGTTACCCCAAGTTCATCCTAAGACGAGTTACCTCAGGTTGTTTTTAAATCCTGGAACGAGTTTTTCCAGGTGATTTTCTCAAACTTGGGACGAGTTACCCCAAGTTCATACCGAGACGAGTTACCTCAGGTTGTTTTTAAATCCGGGAACGAGTTTCTCCAGGTGATTATCTCAAACTTGGGATGAGTTACGCCAAGTTCATCCTGAGACGAGTTACCTCAGGTTGATTTTAAATCCTGGAACGAGTTTCCCCAGGTGATTATCTCAAACGTGGGACAAGTTACTCCAAGTTCATCCTGAGACGAGTTACCTCAGATTATTTTTAAATCCTGGAACGAGTTTCTCCAGGTGATTATCTCAAACTTGGGATGAGTTACCCCAAGTTCATCTTGAGACGAGTCACCTGCGGTTGTTTTTAAATCTTGGAATGAGTTTCTCCAGGTGATTATCTCAAACTTGGGACGAGTTACCCCAAGTTCATCCAAAGACGAGTTACCTCAGGTGATTTTTAAATCCAGGAATGAGTTTCTAAAGGTCATTGTTTTTAAACTTGGCACGAGTTACCCCAGGTTGATCTTGAGATTGGTTACCTCAGGTTGTTTTTAAATCCTGGAATCAGTTTCTCCAGGTGATTATCTCAAACTTGGGACGAGTTTCCCCAAGTTCATTCTGAGACGAGTTACCTCAGGTTGTCTTTAAGGCCTGGAACGAGTTTCTCAAGGTGATTATCTCAAACTTGGGACGAGTTACCCCAAGTTCATCCTAAGACGAGTTACCTCAGGTTATTTTTAAATCCTGGAATGAGTTTCTCCAGGTGATTATCTCAAACTTGGGATGAGTTACCCCAAGTTCATCCTGAGACGAGTTACCTCAGGCTACTTTTAAAACCTGGAATAAGTTTCTCCAGGTCATTGTTTTCATACTTGGGAGATGTTACCCCAAGTTCATCCTGAGACGAGTTACCTCAGGTTATTTTTAAATCCTGGAACGAGTTTCTCCAGGTGATTATCTCAAACTTGGGACGAGTTACCTCAAGTTCATCCTAAGATGAGTTTCCTCAGGTTGTCTTCAAATCCTGGAACGAGTTTCTCCAGGTCATTATCTCAAACTTGGGACAAGTTACCCCAAGTTCATCCTTAGACGAGTTACCTCAGATTAATTTTAAATCCTGGAACAAGTTTCTCCAGGCGATTATCTCAAACTTGGGACGAGTTACCCCAAGTTCATCCTAAGACGAGTTACCTCTGGTTGTTTTTAAATCCTGGAACAAGTTTCTCTAGGCGATTATCTCAAACATGGGACGACTTACCCCAAGTTCATCCAAAGACGAGTTACCTCAGGTTGTTTTTAAATCGTAGAACGAGTTTTTCCAGGTGATTTTCTCAAACTTGGGACGAGTTACCCCAAGTTCATACTGAGACGAGTTACCTCAGGTTGTTTTTAAATCCGGGAACGAGTTTCTCAAGGTGATTATCTCAAACTTGGGATGAGTTACCCCAAGTTCATCCTGAGACGAGTTACCTCAAGTTTATTTTAAATCCTGGAACGAGTTTCTCCAGGTGATTATCTCAAACGTTGGACAAGTTACTCCAAGTTCATCCTGAGACGAGTTACCTCAGATTTTTTTTAAATCCTGGAACGAGTTTCTCCAGTTGATTATCTCAAACTTGGGATGAGTTACCCCAAGTTCATCTTGAGACGAGTCACCTCCGGTTGTTTTTAAATCTTGGAATGAGTTTCTCCAGGTGATTATCTCAAACTTGGGACGAGTTACGCCAAGTTCATCCAAAGACGAGTTACCTCAGGTTGTTTTTAAAACCTGGAATAAGTTTCTCCAGGTCATTGTTTTCATACTTGGGAGATGTTACCCCAAGTTCATCCTGAGACGAGTTACCTCAGGTTATTTTTAAATCTTGGAACTAGTTTCTCCAGGTGATTATCTCAAACTTGGGACGAGTTACCTCAAGTTCATCCTGAGATGAGTTTCCTCAGGTTGTCTTCAAATCCTGGAACGAGTTTCTCCAGGTCATTATCTCAAACTTGGGACAAGTTAGCCCAAGTTCATCCTGAGACGAGTTACCTCAGATTAATTTTAAATCCTAGAACAAGTTTCTCCAAGCGACTATGTTAAACTTGGGACGAGTTACCCCAAGTTCATCCCAAGACGAGTTACCTCAGGTTGTTTTTAAATCCTAGAACAAGTTTCTCCAGGGATTATCTCAAACTTGGGACGAGTTAACCCAAGTTCATCGTAAGACGAGTTACCTCAGGTTGTTTTTAAATCCTGGAACAAGTTTCTCCAGGTGATTTTCTCAAAGTTGGGATGAGTTGCCCCAAGTTCATACTGAGACAAGTTACCTCAGGTTGTTTTTAAATCTTGGAACGAGTTTCTCCTGGCGATTATCTCAAACTTGGGATGGGTTACCCCAAGTTGATCCTGAGACGAGTTACCTTAGGTTGTTGTTAAATCCGAGAACGAGTTTCTCCAGGTGATTATCTCAAACTTGGGACGAGTTACCCCAAGTTCATCCTAAGACAAGTTACCTCAGGTTGTTTTTAAATCCTGAAATAAGTTTCTCCCGGTCATTGTTTTCAAACTTGGGACGTGTTACCCCAAGTTCATGCTGAGACGAGTTACCTCAGGTTATTTTTAAATCCTGAAACGAGTTTCTCCAGGTGATTATCTCAAACTTGGGACGAGTTACCTCATGTTCATCCTGAGATGAGTTTCCTCAGGTTGTCTTCAAATCCTGGAACGAGTTTCTCTAGGTCATTATCTCAAACTTGGGACAAGTTACCCCAAGTTCATCATGAGACAAGTTACCTTCGATTAATTTTAAATCCTGGAACAAGTTTCTCCAGGCGATTATCTCAAACTTGGGACGAGTTAACCTAAGTTCATCTTAAGACGAGTTACCTCTGGTTGTTTTTAAATCCTGAAACAAGTTTCTCCAGGTGATTTTCTCAAAGTTGGGATGAGTTACCCCAAGTTCATACTGAGACGAGTTACCTCAGGTTGTTTTTAAATCCTGGAACGAGTTTCTCCTGGTGATTATCTCAAACTTGGGATGGGTTACCCCAAGTTGATCCTGAGACGAGTTACCTTAAGTTGTTGTTAAATCCGGGAATGAGTTTCTCCAGGTGATTATCTCAAATTTGGGACGAGTTACCCCAAGTTCATCCTGAGACGAGTTACCTCAGGTTGTTTTTAAATCCTGAAATAAGTTTCTCCAGGTCATTGTTTTCAAACTTGGGACGTGTTACCCCAAGTTCATCCTGAGATGAGTTACCTCAGTTTATTTTTAAATCCTGGAACGAGTTTCTCCAGGTGATTATCTCAAACTTGGGATGAGTTATCTCAACTTCATCCTGAGATGAGTTTCCTCAGGTTGTCTTCAAATCCTGGAACGAGTTTCTCCAGGTCATTATCTCAAACTTGGGACAAGTTACCCCAAGTTCATCCTGAGACAAGTTACCTTAGATTAATTTTAAATCCTGGAACAAGTTTCTCCAGGCGATTATCTCAAACTTGGGACGAGTTACCCCAAGTTCATCCTAAGACGAGTTATCTCAGGTTGCTTTTAAATCCTGGAACAAGTTTCTCCATGCGATTATCTCAAACTTGGGATCAGTTGCCCCAAGTTCATCCCAAGACGAGTTATCTCAGGTTGTTTTTAAATCCTGGAACGAGTTTTTCAAGTTGATTTTCTCAAACTTGGGACGAGTTACCCCAAGTTCATACTGAGACAAGTTACCTCAGGTTGTTTTTAAATCCGGGAACGAGTTTCTCAAGGTGATTATCTCAAACTTGGGATGAGTTACCCCAAGTTCATCCTGAGACGAGTTACCTCAGGTTGATTTTAAATCCTGGAACGAGTTTCTCCAGGTGATTATCTCAAACGTGGGACAAGTTACTCCAAGTTCATCCTGAGACGAGTTACCTCAGATTAATTTTAAATCCTGGAACGAGTTTCTCCAGTTGATTATCTCAAACTTGGGATAAGTTACACCAAGTTCATCTTGAGACAAGTCTCCTCCGGTTGTTTTTAAATCTTGGAATGAGTTTCTCTAGGTGATTATCTCAAACTTGGGACGAGTTACCCCAAGTTCATCCAAAGACGAGTTACCTCAGGTTATTTTTAAATCCAGGAATGAGTTTCTAAAGGTCATTGTTTTTAAACATGGGACGAGTTACCCCAGGTTGATCTTGAGATTGGTTACCTCAGGTTGTTTTTAATTCCTAGAACGAGTTTCTCCTGGTGATTATCTCAAACTTGGAACGAGTTACCCCAACTTCATTCTGAGACGAGTTACCTCAGGTTGTCTTTAAGTCCTGGAACGAGTTTCTCCAGGCGATTATCTCAAACTTGGGATGAGTTATCCCAAGTTCATCCTAAGACGGGTTACCTTAGGTTGATTTTAAATCCTGGAATGAGTTTCTCCAGGTGATTATCTCAAACTTGGGATGAGTTACCCCAAGTTCATCTTGAGACGAGTTACCACAGGTTGTTTTTAAATCCTGGAATAAGTTTCTCCAGGTCATTGTTTTCATACTTGGGACATGTTACCCCAAGTTCATCCTAAGGCGAGTTACCTCAGGTTATTTTTAAATCCTGGAACGAGTTTTTCCAGGTGATTATCTCAAACTTGGGACGAGTTACCTCAAGTTCATCCTGAGATGAGTTTCCACGGTTGTCTTCAAATCCTGGAACGAGTTTCTCCAGGTCATTATCTCAAACTTGGGACAAGTTACCCCAAGTTCATCGTGAGACGAGTTACCTCAGATTAATTTTAAATCCTAGAACAAGTTTCTCCAAGTGATTATCTTAAACTTGGGACGAGTTACCCCAAGTTCATCCTAAGATGAGTTACCTCAGGTTGTTTTTAAATCCTGGAACAAGTTTCTCCGGGCGATTATCTCAAACTTGGGACGAGTTAACCCAAGTTCATCCTAAGACGAGTTACCTCTGGTTGTTTTTAAATCCTGAAACAAGTTTCTCTAGGTGATTTTCTCAAACTTGGGATGAGTTACCCCAAGTTCATACTGAGACGAGTTACCTTAGGTTGTTTTTAAATCCTGGAACGAGTTTCTCCTAGTGATTATCTCAAACTTGGGATGGGTTACCCCAAGTTGATCTTGAGACGATTTACATTAGGTTGTTTTTCAATCCGGGAACGAGTTTCTCCAGGTGATTATCTCAAACTTGGGACGAGTTACCCCGAGTTCATCCTGAGACGAGTTACCTCAGGTTGATTTTAAATCCTGGAACGAGTTTGCCCAGGTGATTATCTCAAACGTGGGACAAGTTACTCCAACTTCATCCTGAGACGAGTTACCTCAGATTAATTTTAAATCCTGGAACGAGTTTCTCCAGGTGATTATCTCAAACTTGGGATGAGTTATCCCAAGTTCATCTTGAGACGAGTCACCTCCAGTTGTTTTTAAGTCCTAGGATGAGTTTCTCCAGTTGATTATCTCAAACTTGGGACGAGTTACCCCAAGTTCATCCTGAGACGAGTTACGTCAGGTTATTTTTAAATCTGGGAATGAGTTTCTAAAGGTCATTGTTTTTAAACTTGGGACGAGTTACCCAAGTTGGTCCTGAGATAGGTTACCTCAGGTTGTTTTTAAATCCTGGAACGAGTTTCTCCAGGTGATTATCTCAAACTTGGGACGAGTTACCTCAAGTTCATTCTGAGACGAGTTACCTCAGGTTGTTTTTAAGCCCTGGAAAGAGTTTCTCCAGGTGATTATCTCAAACATGGGATGAGTTACCCCAAGTTCATCCTGAGACGAGTTACCTCAGGTTATTTTTAAAACCTGAAATACGTTTCTCCAGGTCATTGTTTTCAAACTTGGGACATGTTACCCCAAGTTCATCCTGAGACGAGTTACCTCAGGTTATTTTTAATTCCTGGAACGAGTTTCTCCAGTTGATTATCTCAAACTTGGGATGAGTTACCTCAAGTTCATCCTGAGATGAGTTTCCTCAGGTTGTCTTCAAATCCTGGAACGAGTTTCTCCAGGTGATTATCTCAAACTTGGGACGAGTTACCCCAAGTTCATTCTGAGACGAGTTACCTCAGGTTGTCTTTAAGGCCTGGAACGAGTTTCTCCTGGTGATTATCTCAAACTTGGGACGAGTTACCCCAAGTTCATCCTAAGACGGGTTACCTCAGGTCGTTGTTAAATCCTGGAATGAGTTTCTCCAGGTGATTATCTCAAACTTGGGATGAGTTACCCCAAGTTCATCCTGAGACGAGTTACCTCAGGTTGTTTTTAAATCCTGGAATAAGTTTCTCCAGGTCATTGTTTTCATACGTCGGACATGTTACCCCAAGTTCATCCTGAGACGAGTTACCTCAGGTTAGTTTTAAATCCTGGAACGAGTTTCTCCAAGTGATTATCTCAAACTTAGGACGAGTTACCCAAGTTCATTCTGAGACGAGTTACCTCAGGTTGTCTTTAAGTCCTGGAACGAGTTTCTCCAGGTGATTATCCCAAACTTGGGACGAGTTACCCCAAGTTCATCCTAAGACGAGTTACCTCAGATTGTTTTTAAATCCTGGAACGAGTTTCTCCAGGTGATTATCTGAAACTTGGGATGAGTTACCTCAAGTTCATCCTGAGATGAGTTTCTTCAGGTTGTCTTCAAATCCTGAAAGGAGTTTCTCCTAGTCATTATCTCAAACATGGGACAAGTTACCCCAAGTTCATACTGAGACAAGTTCCCCTAGATTAATTTTAAATCCTGGAATAACTTTCTCCATTCGATTATCTCAAACTTGGGACGAGTTACCCCAAGTTCATCCTAAGACGAGTTACCTCAGGTTAGTTTTAAATCCTGGAACGAGTTTCTCCAAGTGATTATCTCAAACTTAGGACGAGTTACCCCAAGTTCATTCTGAGACGAGTTACCTCAGGTTGTCTTTAAGTCCTGGAACGAGTTTCTCCAGGTGATTATCCCAAACTTGGGACGAGTTACCCTAAGTTTATCCTAAGACGAGTTACCTCAGATTGTTTTTAAATCCTGGAACGAGTTTCTTCAGGTGATTATCTCAAACTTGGGATGAGTTACCTCAACTTCATCCTGAGATGAGTTTCCTCAGGTTGTCTTCAAATCCTGGAATGAGTTTCTCCAGGTCATTATCTCAAACTTGGGACAAGTTACCCCAAGTTCATCCTGAGACAAGTTCCCCTAGATTAATTTTAAATCCTGGAATAACTTTCTCCAAGCGATTATCTCAAACTTGGGACGAGTTACCCCAAGTTCATCCTAAGACGAGTTACCTCAGGTTGTTTTTAAATCCTGGAACGAGTTTCTCCAGGTGATTATCTCAAACTTGGGATGAGTTTTCCCAAGTTCATCATGAGACGAGTTACCTGAGGTTGTTTTTAAATCCTGGAACGAGGCTCTCCAGGTGATTATCTCAAACTTGGGATGAGTTACCCCAAGTTCATCCTGAGACGAGTTTCCTCAAGTTGTCTTTAAATCCTGGAATGAGTCTCTCCAGGTGATTGTCTCAAACTTGGGACAAGTTACCCCAACTTCATTTTGAGATGAGTTACCTCAGGTTGTTTTTAAATCCTGGAATAAGTTTCTGCAGGTCATTGTTTTCAAACTTGGGACGTGTTACCCCAAGTTCATCCTGACACGAGTTACGTCAGGTTATTTTTAAATCCTGGAACGAGTTTCTCCAGTTGATTATCTCAAACTTGGGATGAGTTACCTGACGTTCATCCTGAGATGAGTTTCCTCAGGTTGTCTTCAAATCCTGGAACGAGTTTCTCCTGTTGATTATCTCAAACTTGCGACGAGTTACCCCAAGTTGATCCTGAGACGAGTTACCTCAGGTTATTTTTAAATCCTTGAACGTGTTACTCCAGGTGATTATCTCAAACTTGGAATGAGTTACCCCAAGTTGATCCTAAGACAAGTTACCTCAGGTTGTTTTTAAGTCCTGGAATGAGTTTCTCCAGGTGAATATCCCAAACTTGGGATGAGTTCCCCCAAGTTCATCCTGAGACGAGTTACCTCAGGTTGTTTTTAAATCCTGGAATAATTTTCTCCAGGTCATTGTTTTCAAACGTCGGATGAGTTACCCAAGTTCATCTTGAGACGACTTACCTCAGGTTATTTTTAAATCCTGGAACGAGTTTCTCCAGGTCATTATTTTTAAACTTGGGACGAGTAACCCCAAGTTCATCCTGAGACGAGTTACCTCAGGTTATTTTTAAATCCTGGAACGAGTTTCTCCAGGTCATTGTTTTTAAACTTGGGACGAGTTACCCCAAGTTGATCCTGAGATAGGTTACCTCAGGTTGTGTTTAAATCCTGCAACGGGTTTGTCCAGGCGATTATCTCAAACTTGGGACGAGTTACCTCGAGTTCATCCTGAGATGAGTTTCCTCAGGTTGTCTTCAAATCCTGGAACGAGTTTCACCAGGTGATTATCTCAAACTTGGGACGAGTTACCCCAAGATCATTCTGAGACGAGTTACCTTAGGTTGTCTTTAAGGCCTGGAACGAGTTTCTCCAGGTGATTATCTTAAACTTGGGACGAGTTACCCCAAGTTCATCCTAAGATGGGTTACCTTAGGTTGTTTTTAAATCCTGGAATGAGTTTTTCCAGGTGATTATCTCAAACTTGGGATGAGTTACCCCAACTTCATCCTGAGACGAGTTACCTCAGGTTGTTGTTAAATCCTGGAATAAGTTTCTCCAGGTCATTGTTTTCATACTTGGGACATGTTACCCCAAGTTCATCCTGAGACGAGTTACCTCAGGTTATTTTTAAATCCTGGAACGAGTTTCTCCAGCTAATTATCTCAAACTTGGGACGAGTTACCCCAAGTTCATTCTGAGACGAGTTACCTTAGGTTGTCTTTAAGTCCTGGAACGAGTTTCTTCAGGTGATTATCTCAAACTTGGGATGAGTTACCTCAAGTTCATCCTGAGATGAGTTTCTTCAGGTTGTCTTCAAATCCTGGAACGAGTTTCTCCAAGTCATTATCTCAAACATGGGACAAGTTACCCCAAGTTCAACCTGAGATGAGTTCCCCTAGATTAATTTTAAATCCTGGAATAAGTTTCTCCAGGCGATTATCTCAAACTTGGGACGAGTTACCCCGAGTTCATCCTAAGACGAGTTACCTCAGGTTGTTTTTAAATCCTGGAATAAGTTTCTCCAGGTCATTGTTTTCATACTTGGGACATGTTACCCCAAGTTCATCCTAAGACGAGTTACCACAGATTAATTTTAAATTTTGGAACGAGTTTCTCCAGGTGATTATCTCAAACTTGGGATGAGTTACCCCAAGTTCATCTTGAGACGAGTCACCTCAGGTTGTTTTTAAATCCTGGAATGAGTTTCTCCAGGTGATTATCTCAAACTTGGGACGAGTTAGCCCAAGGTCATCCAAAGACGAGTTACCTCAGGTTATTTGTAAATCCCGGAATGTGTTTCTAAAGGTCATTGTTTTTAAACTTAGGACGAATTACCCCAAGTTGATCTTGAGATAGATACCTCAGGTTGTTTTTAAATCCTGGAACGAGTTTCTCCAGGTGATTATCTCAAACGTGGGACGAGTTACCCCAAGTTCATTCTGAGAAGAGTTACCTCAGGTTGTCTTTAACTCCTAGAACGAGTTTCTCCAGGTGATTATCTCAAACTTGGGACGAGTTACCCCAAGTTCATCCTGACACGAGTTACCTCAGGTTGTTTTTAAATCCTGGAACAAGTTTTTCTAGGTCATTGTTTTCACACTTGGGACATGTTACCCCAAGTTCATCTTGAGACGAGTTACCTCAGGTTATTTTTAAATTCTGGAACGACTTTCTCCAGGTGATTATCTCAAACTTGGGACGAGTTACCTCAAGTTCATCCTGAGATGAGTTTCCTCAGGTTGTCTTCAAATCCTAGAACGAGTTTCTCCAGGTCATTATCTCAAACTTGGGACAAGTTACCCCAAGTTCATCCTAAGACGAGTTACCTCAGATTAATTTTAAATCCTGGAACAAGTTTCTCCAGGTGATTATCTCAAACTTGGGGCAAGTTACCCCAAGTTCATCCTGAGACGAGTTACCTCAGGTTGATTTTAAATCCTGGAACGAGTTTCTCCAGGTGATTATCTCAAACGTGGGACAAGTTACTCCAAGTTCATCCTGAGACGAGTTACCTCAGATTATTTTTAAATCCTGGAAAGAGTTTCTCTAGGTGATTATCTCAAACTTGGGACGAGTTACCCCAAGTTCATCCAAAGACGAGTTACCTCAGGTTATTTTTAAATCCAGGAATGTGTTTCTAAAGGTCATTGTTTTTAAACTTGGGACGAGTTACCCAGGTTGATCTTGAGATTGGTTACCTCAGGTTGTTTTTAAATCCTGGAATGAGTTTCATCAGGTGATTATCTCAAACTTGGGATGAGTTTCCCCAAGTTCATTCTGAGACAAGTTACCTCAGGTTGTCTTTAAGGCCTGGAACGAGTTTCTCCAGGTGATTATCTGAAACTTGGGACGAGTTACCCCAAGTTCATCCTAAGACGAGTTACCTCAGGTTGTTTTTAAATCCTGGAATGAGTTTCTCCAGGTGACTATCTCAAACTTGGGATGAGTTACCCCAAGTTCATCCTGAGACGAGTTACCTCAGGTTATTTTTAAAACCTGGAATAAGTTTCTCCAGGTCATTGTTTTCATACTTGGCACATGTTACCCCAAGTTCATCCTGAGACGAGTTACCTCAGGTTATTTTTAAATCCTCGAACGAGTTTCTCCAGGTGATTACCACAAACTTGGGACGAGTTACCTCAAGTTCATTCTGAGATGAGTTTCCTCAGGTTGTCTTCAAATCCTGGAACTAGTTTCTCCAGGTGATTATCTCAAACTTGGGACGAGTTACCCCAAGTTCAATCTGAGACGAGTTACCTCAGGTTGTCTTTAAGGCCTGGAACGAGTTTCTCCAGGTGATTATCTCAAACTTGGGACGAGTTACCCCAAGTTCATCCTAAGACGGGTTACCTCAAGTTGTTTTTAAATCATGGAATGAGTTTCTTCAGGTGATTATCTCAAACTTGGGATGAGTTACCCCAAGTTCATCCTGAGACGAGTTACCTCAGGCTGTTTTTAAATCCTGGAATAAGTTTCTCCAGGTCATTGTTTTCATACTTGGGACATGTTACCCCAAGTTCATCCTGAGACGAGTTGTCTCAGGTTATTTTTAAATCTTGGAACGAGTTTCTCCAGCTGATTATCTCAAACTTGGGACGAGTTATCCCAACTTCATTCTGAGACGAGTTACCTCAGGTTGTCTTTAAGTCCTGGAACGAGTTTCTCCAGGTGATTATCTCAAACTTGGGACGAGTTAGCCCAAGTTCATCCGAAGACGAGTTACCTCAGGTTGTTTTTAAATCCTGGAACGAGTTTCTCCAGGTGATTATCTCACACTTGGGATGAGTTACCTCAAGTTCATCCTGGGATGAGTTTCTTCAGGTTGTCTTCAAATCCTGGAACGAGTTTCTCCAAGTCATTATCTCAAACATGGGACAAGTTACCCCAAGTTCATCCTGAGACGAGTTCCCCTAGATTAATTTTAAATGCTGGAATAAGTTTCTCCAGGCGATTATCTCAAACTTGGGAGGAGTTACCCCAAGTTCATCCTAAGACGAGTTACCTCAGGTTGTTTTTAAATCCTGGAACGAGTTTCTCCAGGGGATTATCTCAAACTTGGGACGAGTTTTCCCAAGTTCATCCTGAGACGAGTTACCTCAGGTTGTTTTTAAGTCCTGGAACGAGTTTCTCCAGGTGATTATCTCAAACTTGGGATGGGTTACCCCAAGTTGATCCTGAGACGAGTTACCTCAGGTTGTTTTTAAATCCTGGAACGAGTTTCTCCAGGTGATTATCTCAAACTTGGGACGAGTTTTCCCAAGTTCATCCTGAGACGAGTTACCTGAGGTCGTTTTTAAATCCTGGAACGAGGTTCTCCAGGTGATTATCTCAAACTTGGGATGAGTTACCCCAGGTTCCTCCTGAGACGAGTTTCCTCAGGTTGTCTTTAAATCCTGGAATGAGTCTCTCCAGGTGATTATCTCAAACTTGGGACAAGTTTCCCCAACTTCATTCTGAGATGAGTTACCTCACGTTGTTTTTAAATCCTGGAATAAGTTTCTGCAGGACATTGTTTTGAAACTTGGGACGTGTTACCCCAAGTTCATCCTGAGACGAGATACCTCAGATTATTTTTAATTCCTGGAACGAGTTTCTCCAGGTGATTATCTCAAACTTGGGACGAGTTACCTCACGTTGATCCTGAGATGACTTTCCTCAGGTTGTCTTCAAATCCTGGAACGAGTTTCTCCTGTTGATTATCTCAAACTTGCGATGAGTTACCCCAAGTTGATCCTGAGACGAGTTACCTCAGGTTATTTTTAAATCCTTGAACGAGTTACTCTAGTTGATTATATCAAACTTGGAATGAGTTACCCCAACTTGATCCTAAGACGAGTTACCTCAGGTTGTTTTTAAGTCCTGGAACGAGTTTCTCCAGGTGATTATCTCAACCTTGGCATGGGTTACCCCAAGTTGATCCTGAGACGAGTTACCTCAGGTTGTTTTTAAATCCTGGAACGAGTTTCTCCAGGTGATTATCTCAAACTTGGGACGAGTTTTCCCAAGTTCATCCTGAGACGAGTTACCTGAGGTCGTTTTTCAATCCTGGAACGAGGTTCTCCAGGTGATTATCTCAAACTTGGGATGAGTTACCCCAGGTTCCTCCTGAGACGAGTTTCCTCAGGTTGTCTTTAAATCCTGGAATGAGTCTCTCCAGGTGATTATCTCAAACTTGGGACAAGTTACCCTAACTTCATTCTGAGATGAGTTACCTCACGTTGTTTTTAAATCCTGGAATAAGTTTCTGCAGGACATTGTTTTCAAACTTGGGACGTGTTACCCCAAGTTCATCCTGAGACGAGTTACCTCAGATTATTTTTAATTCCTGGAACGAGTTTCTCCAGGTGATTATCTCAAACTTGGGATGAGTTACCTCACGTTCATCCTGAGATGACTTTCCTCAGGTTGTCTTCAAATCCTGGAACGAGTTTCTCCTGTTGATTATCTCAAACTTGCGATGAGTTACCCCAAGTTGATCCTGAGACGAGTTACCTCAGGTTATTTTTAAATCCTTGAACGAGTTACTCTAGTTGATTTTCTCAAACTTGGAATGAGTTACCCCAACTTGATCCTAAGACGAGTTACCTCAGGTTGTTTTTAAGTCCTGGAACGAGTTTCTCCAGGTGATTATCTCAAACTTGGGATGGGTTACCCCAAGTTGATCCTGAGACGAGTTACCTCAGGTTGTTTTTAAATCCTGGAACGAGTTTCTCCAGGTGATTATCTCAAACTTGGGATGAGTTACCCCAAGTTCATCCTGAGACGAGTTACCTCAGGTTGTTTTTAAGTCCTGGAATGAGTTTCTCCAGGTGATTATCTCAACCTTGGCATGGGTTACGCCAAGTTGATCCTGAGACGAGTTACCTCAGGTTGTTTTTAAATCCTGGAACGAGTTTCTCCAGGTGATTATCTCAAACTTGGGACGAGTTACCCCAAGTTCATCCTGAGACAAGTTACCTCAGGTTGATTTTAAATCCTGGAACGAGTTTCTCCAGGTGATTATCTCAAACCTGGGATAAGTTACAGCAAGTTCATCCAGAGACGAGTTATCTCAGATTAATTTTAAGTCCTGGAACGAGTTTCTCCAGGTGATTATCTCAAACTTGGGATGAGTTGCCCCAAGTTCATCTTGAGACAAGTCACCTCAGGTTGTTTTTAATTCCTGGAATGAGTTTCTCCAGGTGATTATCTCAAACTTGGGACGAGTTACCCCAAGTTCATCTTGAGACTAGTTACCTCAGGTTATTTTTAAATCCAAGAATGAGTTTCTAAAGGTCATTGTTTTTAAACTTGGGACGAGTTACCCCAAGTTCATTTTGAGACGAGTTACCTCAGGTTGTCTTTAAGTCCTGGAACGAGTTTCTCCAGGTGATTACCTCAAACTTTGGATGACTTACCCCAAGTTCATCATAAGACGAGTTACCTCAGGATGTTTTTAAATCCTAGAATGAGTTTCTCCAGTTGATTATCTCAAACTTGGGATGAGTTACCCCAAGTTCATCCTGAGACGTGTTACCTCAGGTTGTTTTTAAATCCTAGAATAATGTTTCTCCAGGTCATTGTTTTCAAACTTCGGACGTGTTACCCCAAGTTCATCCTAAGATGAGTTACCTCAGGTTATTTTTAAATCCTATAACGAGTTTCTCCAGGTGATTATCTCAAATTTGGGATGAGTTACCTCAAGTTCATCCTGAGATGAGTTTCCTCAGGTTGTCTTCAAATCCTGGAATGAGTTTCTCCAGGTCATTATCTCAAACTTGGGACAAGTTACCCCAAGTTCATCCTGAGACGAGTTACCTCAGATTAATTTTAAATCCTGGAACAAGTTTTTCCAGGCGACTGTCTCAAACTTGGGACGAGTTACCCCAAGTTCATCCTAAGATGAGTTACCTTAGGTTGTTTTGAAATCCTGGAACGAGTTTCTCCAGGTGATTATCTCAAACTTGGGATGAGTTCCCCCAAGTTCATCATGAGACGAGTTACCTCAGGTTGTTTTTAAATCCTGGAACGAGTTTCTCCTGGTGATTATCTCAAGCTTCGGATGGGTTACCCCAAGTTGATCCTGAGATGGGTTGCCTCAGGTTGTTTTTAAATCCTGGAACGAGTTTTTCCAGTTGATTATCTCAAACTTGGGACGAGTTACCCCAAGTTCATCTTGAGACGAGTTACCTCAGGTTGTTTTTAAATCCTGGAATGAGTTTCTCCAGGTGATTATCTCAAACTTGGGATGAGTTACCCCAAGTTCATCCTGAGACGAGTTACCTTAAGTTGTTTTTAAGTCCTGGAACGAGTTTCTCCAGGTGATTATCTCAAACTTGGGATGAGTTACCCCAAGTTCATCCTGAGACGAGTTACCTCAGGTTGTTTTTAAATCCTGCAACGAGTTTTTCCAGGTCATTATCTCAAACTTGGGATGGGTTACCCTAACTTGATCCTGAGACGAGTTACCTCAGGTTGTTTTTAAATCCTAGAACGAGTTTCTTCAAGTGATTATCTCAAACTTGGGACGAGTTACCCTGAGTTCATCCTGAGACGAGTTACCTCAGGTTGATTTTAAATCCTGGAACGAGTTTCTCCAGGTGATTATCTTAAACGTGGGACAAGTTACTCCAAGTTCATCCAGAGACGAGTTACCTCAGATTATTTTTAAATCCTGGAACGAGTTTCTCTAGGTGATTTTCTCAAACTTGGGATGAGTTACCCCAAGTTCATCTTGAGACGAGTCACCTCAGGTTGTTTTTAAATCCTGGAATGAGTTTCCCCAGGTGATTATCTCAAACTTGGGACGAGTTACCCCAAGTTCATCCTGAGACTAGTTACCTCAGGTTATTTTTAAATCCAGGATCGAGTTTCTAATGGTCATTGTTTTTAAATTTGGGATGAGTTACCCAGGTTGATCTTGAGATTGGTTACCTCAGGTTGTTTTTAAATCCTGGAACGAGTTTCTCCAGGTGATTATCTCAAACTTGGGACGAGTTACCCCAAGTTCATTCTGAGACGAGTTACCTCAGATTGTCTTTAAGTCCTGGAACGAGTTTCTCCAGGTGATTATCTCAAACTTGGAACGAGTTACCCCAAGTTCATCCTAAGACGAGTTACCTCAGTTTGTTTTTAAATCCTGGAATGAGTTTCTCCAGGTGATTATCTAACACTTGGGATGAGTTACCCCAAGTTCATCCTGAGACGAGTTACCTCAGGTTGTTTTTAAATCCTGGAATAAGTTTCTACAGGTCATTGTTTTCAAACTTGGGACGTGTTACCCCAAGTTCATCCTGAGATGAGTTACCTCAGGTTATTTTTAAATCCTGGAATGAGTTTCTCCAGGTGATTATCTCAAACTTGGGACGAGTTACCTCAAGTTCATCCTGAGATGAGTTTCCTCAGGTTGTCTTCAAATCCTGGAATGAGTTTCTCGAGGTCATTATCTCAAACTTGGGACAAGTTACCCCAAGTTCATCGTGAGACGAGTTACCTTAGATTAATTTTAAATCCTGAAACAAGTTTCCCAGGCGATTATCTCAAACTTGGGACGAGTTACCCCATGTTCATCCTAAGATGAGTTACCTCAGGTTGTTTTCAAATTCTGGAACAAGTTTCTTCAGGTGATTATCTCAAACTTGGGACGAGTTACCCCAAGTTCATCCTAAGACGAGTTATCTCAGGTTATTTTTAAATACTGGAACGAGTTTCTTCAGGTGATTATGTCAAACTTGAGACGAGTTACCCCTAGTTCATCCTGAGACGAGTTATTTCAGGTTGTTTTTAAATCCTGTAAATGAGTTTCTCCCGGTGATTATCTCAAACTTGGGATGGGTTACCCCAAGTTGATCTTGAGACGAGTTACCTCAGGTTGTTTTTAAATCCTGGAACGAGTTTCTCCAGGTGATTATCTCAAACTTGGGATGAGTTACCCCAAGTTCATCCTGAGACGAGTTACCTCAGGTTGATTTTAAATCCTGGAACGAGTTTCTCCAGGTGATTATCTCAAACGTGGGACAAGTTACTCCAAGTTCATCCAGAGACGAGTTACATCAGATTAATTTTAAATCCTGGAACGAGTTTCTCCAGGTGATTATCTCAAACTTGGGATTAGTTACCCCAAGTTTATCTTGAGACGAGTCACCTCAGGTTGTTTTTAAATCCTGAAATGAGTTTCTCCTGGTGATTATATCAAACTTGGGACGAGTTACCCCAAGATCATCCTGGGACTAGTTACCTCAGGTTATTTTTAAATCCAAGAACGAGTTTCTAAAGGTCATTGTTTTTAAACTTGGGACGAGTTGCCCCAGGTTGATCCTGAGATAGGTTACCTCAGATTGTTTTTAAATCCTGGAACGGGTTTCTTCAAGTGATTATCTCAAACTTGGGACGAGTTACCCCAAGTTCATTTTGTGACGAGTTACCTCAGGTTGTCTTTAAGTCCTGGAACGAGTTTCTCCAGGTGATTATTTCAAACTTAGGATGACTTACCCCAAGTTCATCCTAAGACGAGTTACCTCAGGTTGTTTTTAAATCCTGGAATGAGTTTCTCCAGGTGATTATCTCAAACTTGGGATGAGTAACCCCAAGTTCATCTTGACACGAGTTACCTCAGGTTGTTTTTAAATCCTAGAATAATGTTTCTCCAGGTCATTGTTTTCAAACTTGGGACGTGTGACCCCAAGTTCATCCTGAGACGAGTTACCTCAGGTTATTTTTAAATCCTGGAACGAGTTTCTCCAGGTGATTATCTCAAACTTGGGACGAGTTACCTGAAGTTCATCCTGAGATGAGTTTCCTCAGGTTGTCTTCAAATCCTGGAATGTGTTTCTCCTGGTCATTATCTCAAACCTGGGACAAGTTACCCCAAGTTCATCCTGAGACGAGTTACCTCAGATTAATTTTAAATCCTGGAACAAGTTTCTCCAGGCGACTGTCTCAAACTTGGAACGAGTTACCCCAAGTTCATCCTAAGATGAGTTACCTCAGGTTGTTTTCAAATCCTGGAACGAGTTTCTCCAGGTGATTATCTCAAACTTGGGATGAGTTCCCCCAAGTTCATCCTGAGACAAGTTACCTCAGGTTGTTTTTAAATCCTGGAACGAGTTTCTCTCGGTGATTATCTCAAACTTGGGATGGGTTACCCCAAGTTGATCCTGAGATGGGTTAGCTCAGGTTGTTTTTAAATCCTGGAACGAGTTTCTCCAGGTGATTATCTTAAAATTGGGACGAGTTACCCCAAGTTCATCTTGAGACGAGTTACCTCAGGTTGTTTTTAAATCCTAGAATAAGGTTCTCCAGGTGATTATCTTAAACTTGGGATGAGTTCCCCCAAGTTCATCCTGAGACGAGTTACCTTAGGTTGTTTTTAAGTCCTGGAACGAGTTTCTCCAGGTGATTACCTCAAACTTTGGATGACTTACCCCAAGTTCATCATAAGACGAGTTACCTCAGGATGTTTTTAAATCCTAGAATGAGTTTCTCCAGGTGATTATCTCAAACTTGGGATGAGTTACCCCAAGTTCATTCTGAGACGAGTTACCTCAGGTTGTTTTTAAATCCTGTAACGAGTTTCTCCAGGTGATTATCTCAAACTTGGGATGGGTTACCCTAACTTGATCCTGAGACGAGTTACCTCAGGTTGTTTTTAATTCCTGGAACGAGTTTCTCCAGGTGATTATATCAAACTTGGGACGAGTTACCTCAAGATCATCCTGAGACTAGTTGCCTCAGGTTATTTTTAAATCCAAGAACGAGTTTCTAAAGGTCATTATTTTTAAACTTGGGGCGAGTTACCCCAGGTTGATCCTGAGATAGGTTACTTCAAGATGTTTTTTAAATCCTGGAACGAGTTTCTCCAGGTGATTATCTCAAACTTGGGACGAGTTACCGCAAGTTCATTCTAAGATGAGTTACCTCAGGTTGTCTTTAAGTCCTGGAACGAGTTTCTCCAGGTGATTATCTCAAACTTGGGACGAATTACCCCAAGTTCATCCTAAGACAAGTTACCTCAGGTTGTTTTTAAATCCTGGAATGAGTTTTTCCAGGTGATTATCTCAAACTTGGGATGAGTTACCCCATGTTTATCCTGAGACGAGTTACCTCAGGTTGTTTTTAAGTCCTAGAATAATGTTTCTCCAGGTCATTGTTTTCAAACTTGGGACGTGTTACCCCAAGTTCATGCTGAGATGAGTTACCTCAGGTTATTTTTAAATCCTGGAACGAGTTTCTCCAGGTGATTATCTCAAACCTGGGATGAGTTACCTCAAGTTCATCCTGAGATGAGTTTCCTCAGGTTGTCTTCAAATCCTGGAATGTGTTTCTCCAGGTCATTATCTCAAAGTTGGGACAAGTTAACCCAAGTTCATCCTGAGACGAGTTACCTCAGATTAATTTTAAATCCTGGAACAAGTTTCTCCAGGCGACTGTCTCAAACTTGGGATGAGTTACCCCAAGTTCATCCTAAGAAGAGTTACCTCAGGTTGTTTTCAAATCTTGGAACGAGTTTCTCCAGGTGATTATCTCAAACTTGGGATGAGTTTCCCCAAGTTAATTTTGAGACGAGTTACCTCAGGTTGTTTTTAAATCCTTGAACGAGTTTCTCCCGGTGATTATCTCAAACTTGGGATGGGATACCCTAAGTTGATCCTGAGATGGGTTACCTCAGGTTGTTTTTAAATCCTGGAATGAGTTTCTCCAAGTGATTATCTCAAACTTGGGACGAGATACCCCAAGTTCAACTTGAGACGAGTTACCTCAGGTTGTTTTTAAATCCTGGAATGAGCTTCTCCAGGTGATTATCTCAAACTTGGGATGAGTTACCGCAAGTTCATCCTGAGACGAGTTACCTTAAGTTGTTTTTAAGTCCTAGAACGAGTTTCTCCAGGTGATTATCTCAAACTTGGGATGAGTTACCCCAAGTTCATCCTGAGACGAGTTAACTCCGGTTATTTTTAAATCCTGTAACGAGTTTCTCTAGGTGATTATCTCAAACTTGGGATGGGTTACCCTAACTTGATCCTGAGACGAGTTATCTCAGGTTGTTTTTAATTCCTGGAACGAGTTTCTCCAGGTGATTATCTCAAAAATGGGACCAGTTACTCCAAGTTTATCCAGAGACGAGTTACCTCAGGTTGATTTTTAATCCTAGAACGAGTTTCTCCAGGTGATTATCTCAAACTTGGGACGAGTTACCCCAAGTTCTTCCTGAGACGAGTTACCTTAGGTTGATTTTAAATCCTGGAACGAGTTTCTCCAGGTGATTATCTCAAACGTGGGACAAGTAACTCCAAGTTCATCTAGAGACGAGTTACCTCAGATTAATTTTAAATCCTGGAACGAGTTTCTCCAGGTGATTATCTCAAACTTGGGATGAGTTACCCCAAGTTCATCTTGAGACAAGTCACCTCAGGTTGTTTTTAAATCCTGGAATGAGTTTCTCCAGGTGATTATCTCAAACTTGGGACGAGTTACCCCAAGTTCTTCCTGAGACTAGTTACCTCAGGTTATTTTTAAATCCAGGATCGAGTTTCTAAAGGTCATTGTTTTTAAACTTGGGACGAGTTACCCCAGGTTGATCTTGAGATTGGTTACCTCAGGTTGTTTTTAAATTCTGGAACGAGTTTCTCCAGGTGATTATCTCAAACTTGGGACGAGTTACCCCAAGTTCATTCTAAGACGAGTTACCTCAGGTTGTCTTTAAGTCCTGGAACGAGTTTCTCCAGGTGATTATCTCAAACTTGGGACGAGTTACCCCAAGTTCATCCTAAGACGAGTTACCTCAGTTTGTTTTTAAATCCTGGAATGAGTTTCTCCAGGTGATTATCTCAAACTTGGGATGAGTTACCCCAAGTTCATCCTGAGACGAGTTACCTCAGGTTGTTTTTAAATCCTGGAATGAGTTTCTCCAGGTGATTATCTCAAACTTGGGATGAGTTACCCCAAGTTCATCCTGAGAAGAGTTACCTCAGGTTATTTTTAAATGCTGGAATAAGTTTCTCCAGGTCATTGTTTTCAAACTTGGGACGTGTTACCCCAAGTTCATCCTGAGACGAGTTACCTCAGGTTATTTTTAAATCCTGGAACGAGTTTCTCCAGCTGATTATCTCAAACTTGGGACGAGTTACCTCAAGTTCATCCTGAGATGAGTTTCCTCAGGTTGTCTTCAAATCCTGGAACGAGTTTCTCCAGGTCATTATCTCAAACTTGGGACAAGTTACCCCAACTTCATTGTGAGATGAGTTACCTCAGATTAATTTTAAATCCTGAAACAAGTTTCCCCAGGCGATTATCTCAAACTTGGGACGAGTTACCCCAAGTTCATCCTAAGATGAGTTACCTCAGGTTGTTTTCAAATCCTGGAACGAGTTTCTCCAGGGGATTATCTTAAACTTGGGAGGAATTACCCTAACTTCATCCTGAGATGAGTTACCTCAAGTTGATTTTAAGTCCTGGAACAAGTTTCTCCAGGTGATTATCTCAAAAATGGGACTAGTTACTCCAAGTTCATCCAGAGACGAGTTACCTTAGGTTGTTTTTAAATCCTGGAACGAGTTTCTCTAGGTGATTATCTCAAACATGGGATGAGTTACCCCAAGTTCATCCTGAGACGAGTTACCTCAGGTTATTTTTAAATCCTGGAACGAGTTTCTCTAGGTGATTATCTCAAACTTGGGACAAGTTACCCCAAGTTGATCTTGAGATGAGTTACCTCAGGTTGTTTTTAAATCCTAGAACGAGTTTCTCCAGGGGATTATCTCAAATTGGGATGAGTTACCCTAACTTCATCCTGAGACAAGTTACGTCAAGTTGACTTTAAGTCCTGGAACAAGTTTCTCCAGGTGATTATCTCAAAAATGAGACCAGTTACTCCAAGTTCATCCAGAGACGAGTTACCTCAGGTTGATTTTAAATCCTACAACGAGTTTCTCCAGGTGATTATCTCAAACATGGGATAAGTTACTACAAGTTCATCCTGAGATGAACATGGGATGAGTTACCCCAAGTTCATCCTGAGACGAGTTACCTCCGCTTGTCTTTAAATCCTGGAACGAGCTTCTCCAGGTGATTATCTCAAACTTGGGACGAGTTACCCCAAGTTCATCCGAAGACGAGTTACCTCAGGTTGTTTTTAAATCCTGGAACGAGTTTCTCCAGTTGACTATCCCAAAATTTGGGATGAGTTACGCCAAGTTGATCCTGAGACGAGTTACCTCAGGTTGTTTTTAAATCCTGGAATGAGTTTCTCCCGGTCATTGTTTTCAAACTTGGGACGAGTTACCCCAAGTTCATCCTGAGACGAGTTACCTCAGGTTATTTTTAAAACCTGGAACAAGTTTCTCCAGGTGATTATCTCAAACTTGGGACGAGTTACCCCAAGTTTATCCTAAGACGAGTTACCTCAGGTTGTTTTTAAATCTTGGATCGAGTTTCTCCAGGTGATTATCTCAAACTTGGGATGAGTTACCCAAGTTCATCCATAGCCGAGTTACCTCAGGTTGTTTTCAAATCCTGGAATGAGTTTCTCCAAGTGATTATCTTAAACTTGGGACGAGTTACCCTAAGTTCATCCTGAGACGAGTTGCCTCAGGTTCTTTTTAAATCCTGGAATGAGTTTCTCCAGGTAATTATTTTCAAATATGGGACGAGTTACCCGAAGTTCACCCTGAGACGAGCTACCTCAGATTAATTTTAAATCCTGGAACGAGTTTCTCTAGGTGATTATCTCAAACTTGAGATGAGTTACCCAAAGTTCATCCTGAGATGGGTTACCTCAGGTTGTTTTTAAATCCTGGAACGAGTTTCTCCAGGTAATTATCTCAAACCTGGGATGAGTTACCCCAATTCATCATGAGACGAGTTACCTTAGGCTGTTTTTAAATCCTAGAATGAGTTTCTCTAGGTGATTATCTCAATCTTGGGTCGAGTTACCTTAAGTTTGTCCTGAGACGAGTTACCTCAGGTTGTTTTTCAATCCTGGAATGAGTTTCTCTAGGTCATTCTTTCGAAACTTGGGATGAGTTACCCCAAGTTTATCCTTAGACGAGTTACCTCAGATTAATTTTAAATCCTGGAATGAGTTTCTCCAGTTGATTATCTCAAGCTTGGGATGAGTTACCCCAAGTTGATGCTGAGACAAGTTACCTCAGGTTATTTTTAAATCCTTGAACGAGTTTCTCCAGGTGATTATCTCAAACTTGGAATGAGTTACCCCAAGTTGATCCTGAGACGAGTTTCCTCAGGTTGTCTTTAAGTCCTGGAACGAGTTTCTCCATGTGATTATCTTAAACTTGGGACGAGTAAACCCAAGTTCATCCTAAGACGAGTTACCTCAGGTTGTTTTTAATTCCTGGAACGAGTTTCTCCAGGTGATTATCTCAAACTTGGGATAAGTTACCCCAAGTTCATCCTGAGACGAGTTACCTCAGGTTGTTTTTAAATCCTGGAATGAGTTTCTCCAAGTCATTGTTTTCAAACATGGGACGAGTTAGCCCAAGTTCATCCTGAGATGAGTTACATCAAGTTATTTTTAAATCCTGGAACGAGTTTCTCCAGGTAATTATCTCAAACTTGGGATGAGTTACCCCAAGTTCATCCTAAGACGAGTTATCTCAGGTTGTTTTTAAATCCTGGAATGAGTTTGTGCAAGTGACTATCTTAAACTTGGGATGAGTTACCCTAAGTTCATCCTGAGATGAGTTGCTTCAGGTTATTTTTTAATCCTGGAATAAGTTTCTCCAGGTCATTGTTTTCAAACTTGGGACGAGTTACTCCAAGTTCACCCTGAGACGAGTTGCCTCAGCTTACTTTTAAATCCTGGAACGAGTTTCTCCAGGTGATTATCTCAAACTTGGGACGAGTTACCCCAAGTTGATCCTGAGATGGGTTACCTCAGGTTGTTTTTATATCCTGGAATGAGTTTCTCCAGGTGATTATCTCAAACCTGGGACGAGTTACCCCAAGTTCCACTTGAGACAAGTTACCTCAGGCTATTTTTAAATCCTGGAATGAGTTTCTCCAGGTGATTATCTCAATCTTAGGACGAGTTACCCTAAGTTCATCCGGAGATAAGTTGCCTCAGGTTGTTTTTAAATCCTGGAATGAGTTTCTCCAGGTAATAGCTTTCAAATTTGGGACGAGTTACCCCAAGTTTATCCTGATACGAGTTACCTCGGATTAATTTTAAATCCTTGAACGAGTTTCTGCAATTGATTATCTCAAACTTGGGACGAGTTACCCCAAGTTGATTCTGAGACGAGTTACCTTAGGTTGTTTTTAAGTACTTGAACGAGTTTCTCCAGTTGATTATCTCAAACTTGGAATGAGTTACCCCAAGTTGATCTTGAGACGAGTTACCTCAGGTTGCATTTAAATCCTGGAACGAGTTTCTCCAGGTGATTATCTCAAACTTGGGACGAGTTACCCCAAGTTCATCCTGGGACGAGTTACCTCAGGTTGTCTTTAAATCCTGGAACGAGTTTCTCCAGATGATTATCTCAAACTTGGGACGAGTTACCCCAAGTTCATCCTGAGACGAGTTTCCTCAGGTTGTCTTTAAATCCTGGAACGAGTTTCTCCAGGTGATTATCTCAAACATAGGATGAGTTACCCCAAGTTCATCCTAAGACGAGTTACCTCAGGTTGTTTTTAAATACTGGAACGAGTTTCTCCTGGTGATTATCTCAAACTTGGGATGAGTTACCCAAGTTCATCCTGAGACGAGTTACCTCAGGTTATTTTTAAATCATGGAACGAATTTCTCCAGGTCTTTATTTTCAAACTTGGGACGAGTTACCCCAAGTTGATCCTGAGATGGGTTACCTCATGTTACTTTTAAATCCTGGAACGAGTTTCTCCATGTGATTATCTCAAACTTGAGACGAGTTACCCCAAGTTCATCTTGAGACGTGTTACCTCAGGTTGTTTTTAAACCCTAGAATGAGTTTCCCCAGGTGATTATCTCAAACTTGGGATGAGTTACCCCAAGTTCATCCGGAGATGAGTTACCGCAGGTTGTTTTTAAATCCTGGAATGGGTTTCACCAGGTCATTGTTTTCAAACTTGGGACGAGTTACCCCAACTTGATCCGGAGATGGGTTACCTCAGGTTGTTTTTAAATCCTGGAACGAGTTTCTCCAGTTGATTATCTCAAACTTGGGATGAGTTATGCTAAGTTCATCTTGAGACGAGTTGCCTCAAGTTGTTTTTAAGTCCTGGAATGAGTTTCTCCAGGTAAGTATTTTCAAATTTGGGACGAGTTACCCCAAGTTCATCTTGAGATGAGTTACCTCAAATCAATTTTAAATCTTGGAACGAGTTTCTCCAGGTGATTATCTCAAACTTAGGATGAGTTACCCTAAGTTCATCCTGAGACGAGTTGCCTCAGGTTATTTTTAAATCCTGGAATGAGTTTCTCTAGGTAATTATTTTCAAATTTGGGACGAGTTACCCCAAGTTTATCCTAAGACGAGTTACCTCAGATTGTCTTTAAATCCTGGAACGAGTTTCTCCAGGTGATTGTCTCAAACTTGGGACGAGTTACCCCAAGTTCATCCTAAGACGAGTTACCTCAGGTTGTTTTTAAATCCTGCAACGAGTTTCTCCAGGTGATTATCGTAAACATGAGATGAGTTACCCCAAGTTGATCCTGAGACAAGTTACCTCAAGTTGTTTTTAAATCCTGGAATGAGTTTCTCCAGGTCATTGTTTTGAAACTTTGGACGAGTTTCCCCAACTTCATCCTAAGACGAGTTACCTCAGGTTATTTTTAAATCCTAGAACGAGTTTCTCCAGGTGATTATCTCAAACCTGGGACAAGTTGCCCCAAGTTCATCTTGAGACGAGTTACCTTAGATTAATTTTAAATCCTGGAACGAGTTTCTCCAGTTGATTATCACAAACTTGGGACGAGTTATCCCAAGTTAATTCTGAGACGAGTTACCTCAGGTTGTTTTTAAATCCTTGAACGAGTTTCTCCAGGTGATTTTCTCAAACTTGGAATGAGTTTCCCCAAGTTGATCCTGAGACAAGTTACCTCTGGTTGCTTTTAAATCCTAGAACGAGTTTCTCCAGGTGATTATCTCAAACTTGGAACGAGTTACCCCAAGGTCATCCTAAGACGAGTTACCTCAGGTTGTCTTTAAAACCTGGAATGAGTTTTTTCAGTTCATTATCTCAAACTTGGTATGAGTTTCCCCAAGTTCATCCTAAGACGAGTTACCTCAGGTTGTTTTTAAATTCTGGAATGAGTTTCTCCAGGTGATTATCTCAAACATGGGATGAGTTACCCCAAGTTCATCCTGAGACGAGTTACCTCAGGATATTTTTAAATCTTGGAACGAGTTTCTTTAAGTGATTATCTCAAACTTGGGACGAGTTACCCCAAGTTTATCTTGAGACAAGTTACCTCAGAATAATTTTAAATCCTAAAATGAGTTTCTCCAGTTGATTATCTCAAACGTGGGACGAGTTATCCCAAGTTGATCCTGAGACGAGTTACCTCAGGTTATTTTTAGATCCTTGAACGAGTTTCTCCGGGTGATTATCTCAAACTTGGGACGAGTTACGCCAAGGTCATCCTGAGACTAGTTAACTCAGGTTGTCTTTAAATCCTGGAACGAGTTTCTCCAGGTGATTATCTCAAACTTGGGATGAGTTACCCCAAGTTCGTCCTGAGGCGAGTTACCTCAGGTTGTCTTTAAGTCCTGGAACGAGTTTCTCCAGTTGATTATCTCAAACTTGGGACGAGTTTCCCCAAGTTCATCCTCAGACGACTTACCTTAGGTTGTTTTTAAATCCAGGAACGACTTTCTCCAGGTGATTATCTCAAACTTGGGATGAGTTACCCCAAGTTCATCTTGAAACGAGTTACCTCAGACTATTTTTAAATCCTGGAACGAGTTTCTCCAGATGATTATCTCAAACTTGGGATGAGTTATCCCAAGTTCATCTTGAGACGAGTTACCTCAAATTAATTTTAAATCTTGGAATGAGTTTCTCCAGCTGATTATCTCAAACTTGGACGAGTTACCACAAGTTCATCTTGAAACGAGTTACCTCAGGTTGTTTTTAAAACCTGGAATGAGTTTCTCCAGATGATTATCTCAAACTTGGGATGAGTTATCCCAAGTTCATCCAGAGATGAGTTACCTCAGCTTGTCTTTGAATCTTGGAACGAGTTTCTCCAGGTGATTATCTAAAACTTGGGATGAGTTTCCTCAGGTTGTTTTTAAATCCTGGAATAAGTTTCTCCAGGTTAGTGTTTTCAAACTTGGGACGAGTTTCCCCAAGTTTATCTTGAGACGAGTTACCTCAGGTTATTTTTAAATCCTAGAACGAGTTTCTCCAGGTCATTGTTTTCAAACTTGTGACGAGTTACCCCAAGTTGATCCTGAGATGGATTGCCTCAGGTTGTTTTTAAATCCTGGAACGAGTTTCTCCAGGTGATTATCTCAAACTTGAGACGAGTTACCCCAAGCTCATCTTGAAACGAGTTACCTCAGGTTGTTTTTAAACCCTGGAATGAGTTTCTCCAGGTGATTATCTCAAGCTTGGGATGAGTTACCCCAAGTTCATCCTGAGACGTGTTACCTCAGGTTGTTTTTAAATCCTGGAATGAGTTTCTCTAGGTCATTGTTTTCAAACTTGGGACGAGTTACCCCAAGTTGATCCAGAGATGGGTTACCTCAGGTTGTTTTTAAATCTTGGAACGAGTTTCTCCAGGTGATTATCTCAAACCTGGGATGAGTTACCCCAAGTTCATCTTGAAACGAGTTACCATAGGTTGTTTCTAAACCCTGGAATGGGTTGCTCCAGGTGATTATCTGAAACTTGGGACGAGTTACCCTAAGTTCATCCTGAGACAAGTTGCCTCAGGTTGTTTTTAAATCCTGGAATGAGTTTCTCTAGGTAATTATCTCAAACTTGGGACGAGTTACTCCAAGTTCAACTTGAAACGAGTTACCTTAGGTTGTTTTTAAATCCTGGAAGGAGTATCTCCAGGTGATTATCTCAAACGCGGGATGAGTTATCCCAAGTTCTTCCTGAGACGAGTTACCTCAGGTTGTCTTTAAATCCTGGAACGAGTTTCTCCAGCTGATTATCTCAAACTTGGGATGAGTTACCCCAAGTTCATCCTGAGATGAGATACCTCAGCTTGTTTTTAAATCCTGAAACGAGTTTCTCCAGGTGATTATCTCAAACTTGGGATGAATTATCCCAAGTTCATCCTGAGACGAGTTATCTCAGCTTGTCTTTAAATCCTAGAACGAGTTTCTCCAGGTGATTATCTCAAACTTGGGATAAGTTACCCCAAGTTCATCCTGAGACGAGTTACCTCAACTTGTTTTTAAATCCTGGAACGAGTTTCTCCAGGTGATTATCTCAAACTTGGGATGAGCTATCCCAAGTTCATCCTGAGACGAGTTACCTCAGCTTGTCTTTAAATCCTGGAACGAGTTTCTCCAGGTGATTATCTCAAACTTGAGATGAGTTACCCCAAGTTCATCCTGAGACGAGTTACCTCATCTTGTCTTTAAATCCTGGAACAAGTTTCTCCAGTTGATTATCTCAAACCTGGGATGAGTTACCCCAAGTTGATCCTGAGACGAGTTACCTCAGGTTGTTTTTAAATCCTGGAATGAGTTTCTCCAGGTCATTGTTTTGAAACTTGGGACGAGTTACCCCAAGTTCATCCTGAAACGAGTTACCTCAGGTTATTTTAAAAACCTGGAACGAGTTTCTCCAGGTGATTATTTCAAACTTGGGATGAGTTACCCCAAGTTCATCCTAAGACGAGTTACTCAGGTTGTTTTTAAATCCTGGAATGAGTTTCTCCAAGTGATTATCTTAAACTTGGGATGGGTTACCCTAAGTTCATCCTGAGACGAGTTGCCTCAGGTTGTTTTTAAATCCTGGAATGAGTTTCTCCAGGTAATTATTTTCAAATTTGGGATGAGTTACCCAAAGTTCACCCTGAGACGAGATACCTCAGATTAATTTTAAATCCTGGAACGACTTTCTTCAGGTGAATATCTCAAACTTGGGATGAGTTACCCCAAGTTGATCCTAAGATGGGTTACCTCAGGTTGTTTTTAAATCCTGGAACGTGCGTCTCCAGGTGATTATCTCAAAGCTGGGACGAGTTACCCCAAGTTCATCTTGAGACGAGTTACCTCAGGCTGTTTTTAAATCCTGGAACGAGTTTCTCTAGGTGATTATCTCAATCTTGGGATGAGTTACCCTATGTTCATCCTGAGACGAGTTGCCTCAGGTTGTTTTCAAATACTGGAATGAGTTTCTCCAAGTAATTATTTTCAAATTTGGGATGAGTTTCCCTAAGTTTATCCTGAGACGAGTTACCTTGGATTAATTTTAAATTCTGGAACGAGTTTCTCCAGTTGATTATCTCAAACTTGAGATGAGTTACCCCAAGTTGATCCTGAGACAAGTTACCTCAGGTTGTTTTTCAATCCTTGAACGAGTTTCTCCAGGTGATTATCTCAAACTTGGAATGAGTTACCTCAAGTTGATCCTGAGACGAGTTACCTCAGGTTGCTTTTAAATCCTAGAACGAGTTTCTCCAGGTGTTTATCTCAAACATGGGACGAGCTACCCCAAGGTCATCTTGAGACGAGTTACCTCAGGTTGTCTTTAAATCCTGGAACGAGTTTCTCCAAGTGATTATCTCAAACTTGGGACGAGTTACCCCAAGTTCATCCTGAGACGAGTTACCTCAGGTTGTCTTTAAGTCCTGGAGCGAGTTTCTCCAGTTGATTATCTCAAACTTGGGACGAGTTACCCCAAGTTCATCCTAAGATGAGTTACTCAGGTTGTTTTTAAATCCTGGAACAAGTTTCTCCCGGTGATTATCTCAAACATGGGATGAGTTACCCCAAGTTCATCCTGAGACGAGTTATCTCAGGTTGTTTTTAAATCCTGGAATAAGCTTCTCCAGGTCATTGTTTTCAAACTTGGGACGAGTTACCCCAAGTTGATCCTGAGATGGGTTACCTCAGGTTATTTTTAAATCCTGGAACGACTTTCTCCAGGTGATTATCTCAAACTTGAGACGAGTTACCCCAAGTTCATCTTGAAATGAGTTACCTCAGGTTGTTTTTAAACCCTGGAATGAGTTTCTCCAGGTGATTATCTCAAACTTGGGATGAGTTACCCCAAGTTCATCCTGAGACGAGTTACCTCAGGTTATTTTTAAATCCTGGAATGAGTTTCTCTAGGTCATTGTTTTCAAACTTGGGATGAGTTACCCCAAGTTGATCCTGAGATGGGTTACCTCAGGTTATTTTTAAATCCTGGAACGAGTTTCTTCAGGTGATTATCTCAAACTTGGGACGAGTTACTCCATGTTCATCTTGAAATGAGTTACCTCAGGTTGTTTTTAAACCCTGGAATGGGTTTCTCCAGGTGATTATCTCAAAGTTGGGTCGAGTTACCCTAAGTTCATCCAGAGACGAGTTGCCTCAGGTTGTTTTTAAATCCTAGAATGAGTTTCTCCAGGTAATTATTTTCAAATTTGGGATGAGTTACCCCAAGTTCATCTTGAGATGAGTTACCTCAAATTAATTCTAAATCTTGGAACGAGTTTCTCCAGGTGATTATCTCAAACTTGGGAAGAGTTACCCCAACTTCATCCTAAGACGAGTTACCTCAGGTTGTTTTTAAATCCTGGAACGAGTTTCCCCAGGTGATTATCTCAAACTTGGGATGAGTTACCCCAAGTTCATCTTGAGACGAGTTACCTCAGGTTATTTTTAAATCCTAGAATGAGTTTCTCCAGGTGATTATCTCAAACTTGGGATGAGTTACTCTAAGTTCGTCCTGAGGCGAGTTGCCTCAGGTCATTTTTATGTCTTGGAATGAGTTTCTCCAGATAATTATTTTCAAATTTGGGACGAGTTACCCCAAGTTCTTCTTGAGACTAGTTACCTCAAATTAATTTTAAATCTTGGAACGAGTTTGTCCATGTGATTATCTCAAACTTGGGACGAGTTACCCTAAGTTCATCCTAAGACGAGTGACCTCAGGTTGTTTTTAAATCCTGGAATGAGTTTCTCCAGGTGATTATCTCAAACTTGGGATGAGTTACTATAAGTTCATCCTGAGACGAGTTGCCTCAGGTTGTTTTTAAGTCCTGGAATGAGTTTCTCCAGATAATTATTTTCAAATTTAGGACGAGTTACCCCAAGTTTATCCTGAGATGAGTTGCCTCAGATTAATTTTAAATTCTGGAACAAGTTTCTCCAGGTCATTATCTCCAACTTGGGACGAGTTACCACAACTTGATCCTGAGACGAGTTACCTCAGGTTGTTTTTAAATCATAGAACGAGTTTCTCTAGGTGATTATCCCAAACTTTGGATGAGTTACCGCAAGTTCATCCTGAGACGAGTTACCTCTGGTTGTTTTTAAATCCTAGAATGACTTTCTCCAGGTGATTATCTCAAACTTGGGACGAGTTACCCCAACTTGATCCTTAGACGAGTTACCTCAGGTTGTTTTTAAATCCTGGAACGAGTTTCTCCAGGTGATTATCTCAAACTTGGGATGAGTTAGCCCAAGTTCATCCTGAGACGAGTTACCTCAGCTTGTCTTTAAATCCTGAAACGAGTTTCTCCAGCTAATTATCTCAAACTTGGGACGAGTTACCTCAACTTGATCCTGAGACGAGTTACCTCAGGTTGTTTTTAAATCCTAGAACGAGTTTCTCCAGGTGATTATCTCAAAGTTGGACCGATTTACCGCAAGATCATCCTGAGACAAATTACCTCAGGTTGTTTTTAAATCCTGGAACGAGTTTCTCCAGGTGATTATCTAAAACTTGGAATGAGTTACCCAAGTTCATCCTGAGACGAGATACCTCAGGTTATTTTTAAATCCTGGAACAAATTTCTCCAGGTGATTATCTCAAACTTGGGACGAGTTACCCCAAGTTCATCCTGAGACGAGTTACCTCAGGTTGTCTGTAAATCCTAGAACGAGTTTCTCCAAGTGATTATCTCAAACTTGGGACGAGTTACCCCAAGTTCATCCTGAGACGAGTTACCTCAGGTTGTCTTTAAGTCCTGGAGCGAGTTTCTCCAGGTGATTATCTCAAACTTGGGACGAGTTACCCCAAGTTCATCCTAAGATGAGTTACTCAGGTTGTTTTTAAATCCTGGAATGAGTTTCTCCAAGTGATTATGTTAAGCTTGGGAGGAGTTACCCTAAGTTCATCCTGAGATGAGTTGCCTCAGGATGTTTTTAAATCCTGGAATGAGTTTCTCCAGGTAATTATTTCCAAATGTGGGACGAGTTACCCGATGTTCACCCTGAGACGAGGTACCTCAGATTAATTTTAAATCCTGGAATGAGTTTTTCCAGATGATTATCTCAAACTTGGGACGAGTTACCACAAGTTGATCCTGAGATGGGTTACCTCAGGTTATTTTTAAGTCCTGGAACGAGTTTCTCCAGGTGATTATCTCAAACTTGGGACGAGTTAACCCAAGTTCACCTTGAGACGAGTTACCTCGGTTGTTTTTAAATCCTGGATTGAGTTTCTCCAGGTGATTATCTCAAACTTCAGACGAGTTACCCTAAGTTCATCCTGAGACGAGTTATCTCAGGTTGTTTTTAATTCCTGGAATGAGTTTCTCCAGGTAATTATTTTCAAATTTGGGATGAGTTACCCGAAGTTCACCCTGAGACGAGCTATCTCAAATTAATTTTAAGTCCTGGAACGAGTTTCTCCAGGTGATTATCTAAAACTTGGGACGAGTTACCCCAAGTTCATCCTGAGACGAGCTACCTCAGGTTGTCTTTAAATCCTGGAACGAGTTTCTCCAGATGATTATCTCAAACTTGGGACGAGTTACCCCAAGTTCGTCCTGAGACTAGTTACCTCAGGTTCTCTTTAAATCCTGGAACGAGTTTCTCCAGGTGATTATCTCAAACTTGGGATGAGTTACCCCAACTTCATCCTAAGACGAGTTACCTCAGGTTGTTTTTAAATCCTGGAACGAGTTTCTCCAGGTGATTATCTCAAACTTGGGACGAGTTACCCCAAGTTCATCCTGAGACGAGTTACCTCAGGTTGTTTTTAAATCCTGGAATAAGTTTCTCCAGTTCATTATTTTCAAACTTGGGACGAGTTACCCCAAGTTCATCCTGAGACGAGTTACCTCAGGTTATTTTTAAATCCTGGAACGAGTTTCGCCAGGTCTTTGTTTTCAAACTTGGGATGAGTTACCCCAAGTTGATCCGGAGATGGGTTACCTCAGGTTATTTTTAAATCCTGGAACGAGTTTCTCCAGGTGATTATCTCAAACTTGAGATGAGTTACCCCAAGTTCATCTTAAGACGAGTTACCTCAGGTTGTTTTTAAACCCTGTAATGAGTTTCTCCAGGTGATTGTCTCAAACTTGGGATGAGTTACCCCAAGTTCATCCTGAGACGAGTTACCTCAGGTTGTTTTTAAATCCAGGAATGAGTTTCTCCAGGTCATTGTTTTCAAACTTGGGACGAGTAACTCCAAGTCGATCTGGAGATGGGTTACCTCAGGTTGTTTTTAAATCCTAGAATGAATTTCTCCAGGTAATTATTTTCGAATTTGGGACGAGTTAACCCAAGTTCATCTTGAGACGAGTTACCTCAAATTAATTTTAAATCTTGGAACGAGTTTCTCCAGTTGATTATCTCAAACATGGGACGAGTTACCCCAAGTTCATCTTCAAACGAGTTACCTCAGGTTGTTTCTAAACCCTGAAATGAGTTTCTCTAGATGATTATCTCAAACTTGGGATGAGTTACCCTAAGTTCATCCTGAGACGAGTTGCCTCAGGTTGTTTTTAAATCCTAGAATGAGTTTCTCCAGGTAATTATTTTTAAATTTGGGACGTGTTACCCCAAGTTCATCTTGGGACGAGTTACCTCAAATCAATTTTAAATCATGGAACGAGTTTCTCCAGTTGATTATCTCAAACTTGGGACGAGTTACCCCAAGTACATCTTCAGACGAGTTACCTCAGGTTGTTTTTAAATCCTGGAATGAGTTTCTCCAGGTGATTATCTCAAACTTGGGATGAGTTACCCCAAGTTCATCTTGAGACGAGTTACCTCTGCTATTTTTAAATCTAGGAATGAGTTTCTCCAGGTGATTATCTCAAACTTGGGACGAGTTACCCTACGTTCATCCTGAGACGAGCTGCCTCAGGTTGTATTTAAATCCTAGAATGAGTTTTTTCAGGTAATTATTTACAAATTTGGGACGAGTTACCCCAAATTTATCCTGAGGCAAGTTACCTCAGATTAATTTGAAATCCTAGAACGAGTTTGTCTAGTTGATTATCTCAAACTTCGGACGAGTTACCCCAACCTGATCCTGAGACAAGTTACCGCAAGTTGTTTTTAAATCCTAGAATGAGTTTCTCCAGGAGATTATCTCAAACTTGGGACGAGTTACCCCAAGTTGTTCCTGAGACAAGTTACCTCAGGTTGTTTTTAAATCTTGGAACGAGTTTCTCCAGGTGATTATCTCAAACTTGGGATGAGTTATCCCAAGTTCATCTTGAGACGAGTTACCTCAGCGTGTCTTTAAATCCTGGAACGAGTTTCTCCAGGTGATTATCTCAAACTTGGGACTAGTTACCCCAAGTTCATCCTAAGACGAGTTACCTCAGGTTGTTTTTAAATCCTAGAACGAGTTTCTCCAGTTAATTATCTCAAACTTGGGATGAGTTACCCCTAGTTGATCCTGAGATGAGTCACCTCTGGTTGTTTTTAAATTCTGGAATGAGTTTCTCCAGGTCACTGTTTTCAAACTTGGGACGAGTTACCCCAAGTTCATCCTGAGACGAGTTACCTCATGTTATTTTTAAATCCTGGAACGAGTTTCTCCACGTCATTGTTTTCAAACTTGGGACGAGTTACCCCAAGTTGATCCTGAGATGGGTCACCTCAGGTTATTTTTAAATCCTGGAATGAGTTTCTCCAGGTGATTATCTCAAACTTGAGATGAGTTACCCAAAGTTCATCTTGAAACGAGTTACCTCAGGTTATTTTTAAACCCTGGAATGAGTTTCTCTAGGTGATTATCTCAAACGTGGGATGAGTTACCCCAAGTTCTTCCTGAGACGAGTTACCTCAGGTTGTTTTTAAATCCTGGAATGAGTTTCTCCAGGTCATTGTTTTCAAACTTGGAACGAGTTACCCCAAGTTCATCCTGAGATGGGTTACCTCAGGTTGTTTTTAAATCCTGGAACGAGTTTCTCTTGGTGATTATCTCAAACCTGGGACGAGTTACCCCAAGTTCATCTTGAAACGAGTTACCTCAGGTTGTTTCTAAACCCTGGAATGAGTTTCTCCAGGTGATTATCTCAAACATGGGACGAGTTACCCTCAGTTCATCCTGACACAAGTTGCCTCAGGTTGTTTTCAAATCCTGGAATGAGTTTCTTCAGGTAATTATTTTCAAATTTGGGACGAGATACCCCTAGTTCATCTTGAGACGAGTTACCTCAAATTAATTTTAAATCTTGGAACGAGTTTCTCCAGGTGATTATCTCAAACATGGGACGAGTTACCCCAAGTTCATCTTGAAACGAGTTACCTCAGGTTGTTTTTAAATCCTGGAACGAGTTTTTCCAGGAGATTATCTCAAACTTGGGATGAGTTATCCCAAGTTCATCCTGAGACGAGTTACCTCAGCTTGTCTTTAAATCTTGGAACGAATTTCTCCAGTTGATTATCTCAAACTTGGGACGAGTTACCTCAGGTTGTTTTTAAATCCTGGAACGAGTTTCTCCAGGTGATTATGTCAAACTTGGGATGAGTTACCCCAAGTTGATCCTGAGACGAGTTACCTCAGGTTATTTTTAGATCCTGGAATGAGTTTCTCCAGGTCATTGTTTTCAAACTTGGGACAAGTTACCCCAAGTTCATCCTGAGACGAGTTACCTCAGGTTATTTTTAAATCCTGGAATGAGTTTCTCCAGGTGATTATATCAAACTTGGAACGAGTTACCCTAAGTTCATCCTAAGACGAGTTACCTCAGGTTGTTTTTAAATCCTGGAATGAGTTTCTCCAAGGGATTATCTTAAACTTGGGATGAGTTACCCTAAGGTCATCTTGAGACGAGTTGCCTCAAGTTGTTTTTAAATCCTTGAATGAGTTTCTCCAGTTAATTATTTTCAAATTTGGGACGAGTTACCCGAAGTTAACCTTGAGACGAGCTACCTCAGATTAATTTTAAATCCTGGAACGAGTTTCTCTTGGTGATTATCTCAAACTTGGGACGAGATACCCCAAGTTGATCCTGAGATGGGTTACCTCAGGTTGTTTTTAAATACTGGAACGAGTTTCTCCAGGTGATTATCTCAAACCTGGGACGATTTACCCTAAGTTCATCCTGAGACGAGTTGCCTCAGGTTGTTTTTAAATCCTGGAATGAGTTTCTCCAAATAATTATTTTCAAATTTGGGATGAGTTACCCCAAGTTTATCCTGAGACAAGTTACCTCCGGTTGTTTTTAAATCCTAGAATGAGTTTCTCCAGGTGATTATCTCAAACTTGGAATGAGTTAACCCAACTTGATCCTGAGACGAGTTACCTCAGGTTGCTTTTAAATCCTAGAATTACTTTCTCCATGTGATTATCTCAAACATGGGACGAGTTACCCCAAGGTCATCTTGAGACGAGTTACCTCAGGTTGTCTTTAAATCCTAGAACGAGTTTCTCCAGTTGATTATCTCAAACTTGGGACGAGTTACCCCAAGTTCATCCTGAGACAAGTTACCTCAGGTTGTCCTTAAGTCCTGGAATGAGTTTCTCCAGGTCATTGTTTTCAAACTTGGGAAGAGTTACCCCAAGTTCATCCTGAGACGAGTTACCTCAGCTTATTTTTAACTCCTGGAACGAGTTTCTCCAGGTAATTATTTTCAAATTTGGGACCAGTTACCTCAAGTTCATACTGAGACGAGTTACCTCAGATTAATTTTAAATCCTGGAACGAGTTTCTCCTGGTGATTATCTCAAATTTGGAACGAGTTACCCCAAGTTGATCCTGTGACGAGTTACCTCAGGTTGTTTTTAAATCCTGGAATAAGTTTCTCTAGGTCATTGTTTTCAAACTTGGGTCGAGTTATCCCAAGTTGATCCTGAGATGGGTTACCTCAGGTGGTTTTTAAATCCTGGAACAAGTTTCTCCAGGTGATTATCTCAAACTTGAGACGAGTTACCCCAAGTTCATCTTGAAACGAGTTACCTCAGGTTGTTTTTAAACCCTGGAATGAGTTTCTCCAGATGATTATCTCAAACTTGGGATGAGTTACCCCAAGTTCATCTTGAGACGAGTTACCTCAGCTTGTTTTTAAATCCTGGAATGAGTTTCTCCAAGTCATTGTTTTCAAACTTGGGACGAGTTACCCCAAGTTCTTCCTTATATGAGTTACCTCAGGTTATTTTTAAATCCTAGAACGAGTTTCTCCAGGTAATTATTTTCAAATTTGGGACCAATTACTCCAAGTTCATTCTGAGACGAGTTACCTCAGATTAATTTTAAATCCTGGAATGAGTTTCTCCTGGTGATTATCTCAAACTTGGGACGAGTTACCGCAAGTTTATCCTGAGACGAGCTGCCTCAGATTATTTTTAAATCCTGGAACGAGTTTCTCCAGGTGATTATCTCAAACTTGGGATGGGTTAACCCAACTTGATCCTGAGACGAGTTACCTCAGGTTGTTTTTAAATCCTAGATGAGTTTCTCCTGGTGATTATCTCAAACTTGGGACGAGTTACCCCAAGTTGATACTAAGATGGGTTACCTCAGGTTGTTTTTAATTACTGGAACGAGTTTCTCCAGGTGATTATCTCAAACCTGGGACGATTTACCCCAAGTTCATCCTGAGATGAGTTACCTCAGGTTGTTTTTAAATCCTGGAATGAGTTTCTCCAGATAATTATTTTCAAATTTGAGACGAGTTACCCCAAGTTTATCCTGAGACAAGTTACCTCAGGTTGTTTTTAAATCCTAGAATGAGTTTCTCTAGCTGATTATCTCAAACTTGGAATAAGTTAACCCAACTTGATCCTGAGACGAGTTACCTCAGGTTGCTTTTAAATCCTAGAACGAGTTTCTCCATGGGATTATCTCAAACATGGGACGAGTTACCCCAAGGTCTTTCTGAGACGAGTTACCTCAGGTTGTCTTTAAATCCTGGAACGAGTTTCTCCAGGTGATTATCTCAAACTTGGGACAAGTTATCCCAAGTTCATCCTAAGACGAGTTACCTCAGGTTGTTTTTAAATCCTGGAATGAGTTTCTCCAAGTGATTATCTTAAACTTGGGATGAGTTACCCTAAGGTCATCTTGAGACGAGTTGCCTCAAGTTGTTTTTAAATCCTTGAATGAGTTTCTCTAGTTAATTATTTTCAAATTTGGTACGAGTTTCCCCAAGTTAACCCTGAGACGAGCTACATCAGATTAATTTTAAATCCTGGAACGAGTTTCTCCTGGTAATTATCTCAAACTTGGGACAAGATACCCCAAGTTGATCCTGAGATGGGTTACCTCAGGTTGTTTTTAAATACTGGAACGAGCTTCTCCAGGTGATTATCTCAAAGCTGGGACAAGTTACCCCAAGTTCATCCTAAGATGAGTTACCTCAGGTTGTTTTTAAATCCTGGAATGAGTTTCTCCAGGTCATTGTTTTCAAACTTGGGAAGACTTAGCCCAAGTTCATCCTGAGATGAGTTACCTCAGCTTATTTTTAAATCCTGGAACGAGTTTCTCCAGGTAATTATTTTCAAATTTGGGACCAGTTACCTCAAGTTCATACTGAGACAAGTTACCTCAGATTAATTTTAAATCCTGGAACGAGTTTCTCCTGGTGATTATCTCAAACTTGGGACGAGTTACCCTAAGTTGATCCTGAGACGAGTTACCTCAGGTTGTTTTTAAATCCTGGAATAAGTTTCTCTAGGTCATTGTTTTCAAACTTGGGTCGAGTTATCCCAAGTTGATCCTGAGATGGGTTACCTTAGGTGGTTTTTAAATCCTGGAATGAGTTTCTCTAGGTGATTATCTCAAACTTGGGACGAGTTACCATAAGTTCATCCTGAGACGAGTTGCCTCAGGTTGTTTTTAAATCGTGGAATGAGTTTCTACAGGTAATTATTTTCAAATTTGGGACGAGTTACCCCAAGTTCATCTTGAGACAAGTTACCTCAAATTAATTTTAAATCTTGGGACGACTTTCTCCAGGTGATTATCTCAAACTTGGGACGAGTTACCCCAAGTTCATCCTAAGACGAGTTACCTCAGGTTGTTTTTAAATCCTGCAACGAGTTTCTCCAGGTCATTGTTTTCAAACTTGGGAAGACTTACCCCAAGTTCATCCTGAGATGAGTTACCTCAGCTTATTTTTAAATCCTGGAACAAGTTTCTCCAACAATTATTTTGAAATTTGGGACCAGTTACCTCAAGTTCATACTGAGACGAGTTACCTCAGATTAATTTTAAATCCTGGAACGGGTTTCTCCTGGTGATTATCTCAAACTTGGGACGAGTTACCCTAAGTTGATCCTGAGACGAGTTAGCTCAGGTTGTTTTTAAATCCTGGAATAAGTTTCTCGAGGTCATTGTTTTCAAACTTGGGTCGAGTTATCCCAAGTTGATCCTGAGATGGGTTACCTTAGGTGGTTTTTAAATCCTGGAACGAGTTTCTCCAGGTGATTATCTGAAAGTTGAGACGAGTCACCCCAAGTTCATCTTGAAACGAGTTACCTCAGGTTGTTTTTAAACCCTGGAATGAGTTTCTCCAGGTGATTATCTCAAACTTGGGATGAGTTACCCCAAGTTCATCCTGAGACGAGTTACCTCAGCTTGTTTTTAAATCCTGGAATGAGTTTCTCCAAGTCATTGTTTTCAAACTTGGGACAAGTTACCCCAAGTTCTTCCTGAGACGAGTTACCTCAGGTTATTTTTAAATCATGGAACGAGTTTCTCCAGGTAATTATTTTCAAATTTGGGACCAATTACCCCAAGTTCATACTGAGACGAGTTACCTCAGATTAGTTTTAAATCCTGGAACGAGTTTCTCCTGGTGATTATCTCAAACTTGGGACGAGTTACCCCAAGTTGATCCTGAGACGAGTTACCTCAGGTTGTTTTTAAATCCTGGAATAAGTTTCTCTAGGTCATTGTTTTCAAACTTGGGTCGAGTTATCCCAAGTTGATCCTGAGATGGGTTACCTCAGGTGATTTTTAAATCCTGCAACGAGTTTCTCTAGGTGATTATCTCAAACTTGGGACGAGTTACCGTAAGTTCATCCTGAGACGAGTTGCCTCAGGTTGTTTTTAAATCATGGAATGAGTTTCTCCAGGTAATTATTTTCAAATTTGGGACGAGTTACCCTAAGTTCATCTTGAGACAAGTTACCTCAAATTAATTTTAAATCTTGGGACGACTTTCTCCAGGTGATTATCTCAAACTTGGGACGAGTTACCCCAAGTTCATCCTAAAACGAGTTACCTCAGGTTGTTTTTAAATCCTGCAACGAGTTTCTCCAGCTCATTGTTTTCAAACTTGGGAAGACTTACCCCAAGTTTATCCTGAGATGAGTTACCTCAGCTTATTTTTAAATCCTGGAACGAGTTTCTCCAGTTAATTATTTTGAAATTTGGGACTAGTTACCTCAAGTTCATACTGAGACGAGTTACCTCAGATTAATTTTAAATCCTGGAACGAGTTTCTCCTGGTGATTATCTCAAACTTGGGACGAGTTACCCTAAGTTGATCCTGAGACGAGTTAGCTCAGGTTGTTTTTAAATCCTGGAAAAAGTTTCTCGAGGTCATTGTTTTCAAACTTGGGTTGAGTTATCCCAAGTTGATCTTGAGATGGGTTACCTTAGGTGGTTTTTAAATCCTGGAACGAGTTTCTCCAGGTGATTATCTCAAAGTTGAGACGAGTCACCCCAAGTTCATCTTGAAACGAGTTACCTCAGGTTGTTTTTAAACCCTGGAATGAGTTTCTCCAGGTGATTATCTCAAACTTGGGATGAGTTACCCCAAGTTCATCCTGAGACGAGTTACCTCAGCTTGTTTTTAAATCCTGGAATGAGTTTCTCCAAGTCATTGTTTTCAAACTTGGGACAAGTTACCCCAAGTTCTTCCTGAGACGAGTTACCTCAGGTTATTTTTAAATCATGGAACGAGTTTCTCCAGGTAATTATTTTCAAATTTGGGACCAATTACCCCAAGTTCATATTGAGACGAGTTACCTCAGATTAATTTTAAATCCTGAAACGAGTTTCACCTGGTGATTATCTCAAACTTGGGACGAGTTACCCCAAGTTGATCCTGAGACGAGTTACCTCAGGTTGTTTTTAAATCCTGGAATAAGTTTCTCTAGGTCATTGTTTTCAAACTTGGGTCGAGTTATCCCAAGTTGATCCTGAGAAGGGTTACCTCAGGTGGTTTTTAAATCCTGGAACGAGTTTCTCTAGGTGATTATCTCAAACTTGGGACGAGTTACCGTAAGTTCATCCTGAGACGAGTTGCCTCAGGTTGTTTTTAAATCATGGAATGAGTTTCTCCAGGTAATTATTTTCAAATTTGGGACGAGTTACCCCAAGTTCATCTTGAGACAAGTTACCTCAAATTAATTTTAAATCTTAGGACGACTTTCTCCAGGTGATTATCTGAAACTTGGGACGAGTTACCCCAAGTTCATCGTAAGACGAGTTACCTCAGGTTGTTTTTAAATCCTGCAACGAGTTTCTCCAGGTCATTGTTTTCAAACTTGGGAAGAGTTACCCCAAGTTCATCCTGAGACGAGTTACCTCAGCTTATTTTTAAATCCTGGAACGAGTTTCTCCAGGTAATTATTTTCAAATTTGGGACCAGTTACCTCAAGTTCATACTGAGACGAGTTATCTCAGATTAATTTTAAATCCTGGAACGAGTTTCTCCTGGTGATTATCTCAAACTTGGGACGAGTTACCCTAAGTTAATCCTGAGACGAGTTAGCTCAGGTTGTTTTTAAATCCTGGAATAAGTTTGTCGAGGTTATTGTTTTCAAACTTGGGTCGAGTTATCCCAAGTTGATCTTGAGATGGGTTACCTTAGGTGGTTTTTAAATCCTGGAACGAGTTTCTTCAGGTGATTATCTCAAAGTTGAGACGAGTCACCCCAAGTTCATCTTGAAACGAGTTACCTCAGGTTGTTTTTAAACCCTGGAATGAGTTTCTCCTGGTGATTATCTCAAACTTGGGATGAGTTACCCCAAGTTCATCCTGAGACGAGTTACCTCAGCTTGTTTTTAAATCCTGGAATGAGTTTCTCCAAGTCATTGTTTTCAAAATTGGGACAAGTTACCCCAAGTTCTTCCTGAGATGAGTTACCTCAGGTTATTTTTAAATCATGGAACGAGTTTCTCCTGGTGATTATCTCAAACTTGGGACGAGTTACCCCAAGTTGATCCTGAGACGAGTTACCTCAGGTTGTTTTTAAATCCTGGAATATGTTTCTCTAGGTCATTGTTTTCAAACTTGGGTCGAGTTATCCTAAGTTGATCCTGAGATGGGTTACCTCAGGTGGTTTTTAAATCCTGGAACGAGTTTCTCTAGGTGATTATCTCAAACTTGGGACGAGTTACCGTAAGTTCATCCTGAGACGAGTTGCCTCAGGTTGTTTTTAAATCATGGAATGAGTTTCTCCAGGTAATTATTTTCAAATTTGGGACGAGTTACCCCAAGTTCATCTTGAGACAAGTTACCTCAAATTAATTTTAAATCTTGGGACGACTTTCTCCAGGGGATTATCTCAAACTTGGGACGAGTTACCCCAAGTTCATCCTAAGACGAGTTACCTCAGGTTGTTTTTAAATCCTGCAACGAGTTTCTCCAGGTCATTATCTCAAACCTGGGATGAGTTACCCCAAGTTCAAGTTGAGACGAGTTACCTCGGTTGTTTTTAAATCCTGGAATGAGTTTCTGCAGGTGATTCTCTCAAACTTGGGATGAGTTACTCTAAGTTCATCCTGAGACGAGTTGCCTCAGGTTATTTTTAAATCCTGGAATGAGTTTCTCCAACTAATTATTTTCAAATTTGGGACGAGTTACCCCAAGTTTATCCTGAGACGAGCTGCCTCAGATTAATTTTAAATCCTGGAACGAGTTTCTCCAGGTGATTATCTCAAACTTGGGACGGGTTACCCCAACTTGATCCTGAGACGAGTTACCTCAGGTTGTTTTTAAATCCTAGAACGAGTTTCTCCTGGTGAATATCTCAAACTTGGGACGAGTTACCCTAAGTTGATCCTGAGATGGGTTACCTCAGGTTATTTTTAAATACTGGAACGAGTTTCTCCAGGTGATTATCTCAAACCTGGGACGATTTACCCCAAGTTCATCCTGAGACGAGTTACCTCAGGTTGTTTTTAAATCCTAGAATGAGTTTCTCCGAATAATTATTTTCAAATTTGGGACGAGTTACCCCAAGTTTATCCTGAGACAAGTTACCTCAGGTTGTTTTTAAATCCTAGAATGAGTTTCTCCAGGTGATTATCTCAAACTTGGAATGAGTTAACCCAACTTGATCCTGAGACGAGTTACCTCAGGTTGCTTTTAAATCCTAGAACGAGTTTCTCCATGGGATTATCTCAAACATGGGACGAGTTACCCCAAGGTCATCCTGAGACGAGTTACCTCAGGTTGATTTTAAATCCTGGAACGAGTTTCTCCATGTGATTATCTCAAACTTGGGATGAGTTACCCCAAGTTCATCCTGAGACAAGTTACGTCAGGTTGTCTTTAAGTCTTGGAGCGAGTCTCTCCAGTTGATTATCTCAAACTTGGGACGAGTTACCCCAAGTTCATCCTAAGACGAGTTACCTCAAGTTGTTTTTAAATCCTGGAATGAGTTTCTCCAGGTCATTGTTTTCATACTAGGGACGAGTTACCCCAAGTTCATCCTGAGACGAGTTACCTCAGGTTATTTTTTAATCCTGGAACGAGTTTCTCCATGTAATTATTTTCAAATTTGGGACCAGTTACCTCAAGTTCATATTGAGACGAGTTACCTCAGATTAATTTTAATTCCTGGAACGAGTTTCTCCAGGTGATTATCTCAAACTTGGGACGAGTTACCCCAAGTTCATCCTGAGATGAGTTACCTCAGGTTGTTTTGAAATCCTGGAATAAGTTTGTCTAGGCCATTGTTTTCAAACTTGGGTCGAGTTATCCCAAGTTGATCCTGAGAAGGGTTACCTCAGGTTATTTTTAAATCCTGTAACGAGTTTCTCCAGGTGATTATCTCGAACTTGAGACGAGTTACCCCAAGTTTATCTTGAAACGAGTTACCTCAGGTTGTTTTTAAACCCTAGAATGAGTTTCTCCAGCTGATTTTCTCAAACTTGGGATGAGTTACCCCAGGTTCATCCTGAGACGAGTTACCTCAGCTTGTTTTTAAATCCTGGAATGAGTTTCTCCAGGTCAATGTTTTCAAACTTGGGACGAGTTACCCCAAGTTCTTCCTAAGACGAGTTACCTCAGGTTATTTTTAAATCCTGGAACGAGTTTCTCCAGGTGATTATCTCAAATTGGGGATGAGTTACCCCAAGTTCATCCTGAGTCGAGTTACCTCAGGTTGTTTTTAAATCCTGGAATAAGTTTCTCTAGGTCATTGTTTTCAAACTTGGGTCGAGTTATCCCAAGTTGATCCTGAGATGGGTTACCTCAGGTTGTTTTTAAATCCTGGAACGAGTTTCTCCAGGTGATTATCTCAAACTTGAGACGAGTTACCCCAAGTTCATCTTGAATCGAGTTACCTCAGGTTGTTTTTAAACCATGGAATGAGTTTCTCCAGGTGATTATCTCAAACTTGGGATGAGTTACCCCAAGTTTATCCTGAGACAAGTTACCTCAGCTTGTTTTTAAATCCTGGAATGAGTTTCTCCAGGTCATTGTTTTCAAACTTGGGACAACTTACCCCAAGTTGATCCTAAGATGGGTTACCTCAAGTTGTTTTTAAATCCTGGAATGAGTTTCCCCAGGTGATTATCTCGAACTTGGGACGAGTTACCCCAAGTTCATCTTGAAATGAGTTACCTCAGGTTGTTTTTAAACCCTGGAATCAGTTTCTCCAGGTGATTATCTCAAACTTGGAATGAGTTACCCGAAGTTCATCCTGAGATGAGTTGCCTCAGGTTGTTTTTAAATCTTGGAATGAGTTTCTCCAGGTAATTATTTTCAAATTTGGGACGAGTTATGCCAACTTCATCTTGAGACGAGTAACCTCAAATTAATTTTAAATCTTGGAACGACTTTCTCCAGGTGATTATCTCAAACTTGGGACGAGTTACCCCAAGTTCATCCTAGGACGAGTTACCTCAGGTTGTTTTTAAATCCTGCAACGAGTTTCTCCAGGTCATTATCTCAAACCTGGGATGAGTTACCCCAAGTTCATGTTGAGACGAGTTACCTCGGTTGTTTTTAAATCCTGGAATGAGTTTCTCCAGGTGATTATCTCAAACTTGGGATGAGTTACTCTAAGTTCATACTGAGACGAGTTGCCTCAGGTTATTTTTAAATCCTAGAATGAGTTTCACCAGGTAATTATTTTCAAATTTGGGACAAGTTACCCCAAGTTTATCCTGAGACGAGCTGCCTCGGATTAATTTTAAATCCTGGAACGAGTTTCACCAGGTGATTATCTCAAACTTGGGACGAGTTACCCCAACTTGATCTTGAGACGAGTTACCTCAGTTTGTTTTTAAATCCTGGAACGAGTTTCTCCAGGTGATTATCTCAAACTTGGGATGAGTTACCCCAAGTTGATCCTGAGATGAGTTACCTCAGCTTGTTTTTAAATCCTGGAATGAGTTTCTCTTGGTCATTGTTTTCAAACTTGGGACGAGTTACCCCAAGTTCAACCTGAGATGAGTTACCTCAGGTTATGTTTAAATCCTGGAACGAGTTTCTCCAGTGGATTATCTCAAACTCGGGACGAGTTACCCCAAGTTCATCCTAAGATGAGTTATCTCAGGTTGTTTTTAAATCCTGGAATGAGTTTCTCCAAGTGATTATCTTAAACTTGGGATGAGTTACCCTGAGTTCATCCTGAGACGAGTTACCTCAGGTTGTTTTTAAATCCTGGAATGAGTTTCTCCAAGTGATTATCTTAAACTTGGGATGAGTTACCCTAAGTTCATCCTGAGACGAGTTACCTAAGGTTGTTTTTAAATCCTGGAATGAGTTTCTCCAGGTAATTATTTTCAAATTTGGGATGAGTTACCCCAAGTTGATCCTGAGATGGGCTACCTCAGGTTGTCTTTAATTCCTGGAACGAGTTTCTCCTGGTGATTATCTCAAACTTGGGATGAGTTACCCCAAGTTCATCCTAAGAGGAGTTACCTCAGGTTATTTTTAAATCCTGGAACGAGTTTCTCCAGGTGATTGTCTCACACTTGGGATGAGTTACCCCAAGTTGATCCTGAGACGAGTTACCTCAGGTTGTTTTTAAATCCTGGAATGAGTTTCTCTAGGTCATTGTTTTCAAACATGGGACAAGTTACCCCAAGTTCATCCTGAGACGAGTTACCTTAGGTTATTTTTAAATCCTGGAAGGAGTTTCTCCAGGGGATTATCTCAAACTCGGGACGAGTTACCCCATGTTCATCCTAAGACGAGTTACCTCAGGTTGTTTTTAAATCCTGGAATGAGTTTCTCCAAGTGATTATCTTAAACTTGGGATGAGTTACCCTAAGTTCATCCTAAGACGAGTTACCTCAGGTTGTTTTTATATCCTGGAATGAGTTTCTCCAGGTCATTGTTTTCAAGCTTGGGACGAGTTACCCCAAGTTCATCCTGAGACGAGTTACCTCAGGTTATTTTTAAATCCTAGAACGAGTTTCTCCAGGTAATTATTTTCAAATTTGGGACAAGTTACCCCAACTTCATCCTGAGACGAGTTACCTCAGATTAATTTTAAATCCTGGAATGAGTTTCTCTAGGTGATTATCTCAAACTTGGGACGAGTTACCCCAAGTTGATCTTGAGATGGGTTACCTCAGGTTATTTTTAAATCTTGGAATGAGTTTCACCAGGTGATTATCTGAAACTTGGGACGAGTTACCCCAAGTTCATCGTGAAACGAGTTACCTTAGGTTGTTTCTAAACCCTGAAATGAGTTTATCCAGGTGATTATCTAAAACTTGGAATGAGTTACCCTAAGTTCATCCTGAGACGAGTTGCCTCAGGTTGTTTTTAAATCCTGGAATGAGTTTCTCCAAGTATTTATTTTCAAATTTGTGACTAGTTACCCCTAGTTCATCTTGAGAAGAGTTACCTCAAATCAATTTTAAATTTTGGAACGAGTTTCTCTAGGTGATTATCTCAAACTTGGGACGAGTTACCCCATGTTCATCCTAAGATGAGTTACCTCAGGTTGTTTTTAAATATTGAAATGAGTTTCTCCAGGTGATTATTCAAACTTGGGATGAGTTACTCTAAGTTCATCCTGAGACGAGTTGCCTCAAGTTGTTTTTAAATCCTGGAATGAGTTTCTCTGGGTCATTGTTTTCAAACTTGGGACGAGTTACCCCATGTTCATCCTGAGACGAGTTACCTCAGGTTATTTTTAAATCCTGGAACGAGTTTCTCTAGGGGATTATCTCAAACTCGGGACGAGTTACCCCAAGTTCATCCTAAGACGAGTTACCTCAGGTTGTTTTTAAATCCTGGAATGAGTTTCTCCAAGTGATTATCTTAAACTTGGGATGAGTTACCCTAAGTTCATCCTGAGACGAGTTACCTAAGGTTGTTTTTAATTCCTGGAATGAGTTTCTCCAGGTCATTGTTTTCAAACTTGGGATGAGTTACCCTAAGTTCATCCTAAGAGGAGTTACCGCAGGTTGTTTTTGAATCCTGGAACGAGTTTCTCTAGATGATTATCTCAAACTTGGGATGAGTTACCCAAGTTCATCCTGAGATGAGTTACCTCAGGTTGTTTTTAAATCCTGGAATGAGTTTCTCCAAGTCATTGTTTTCAAACTTGGGACGAGTTACCCTAAGTTCATCCTGAGACGAGTTACCTCAGGTTATTTTTAAATCCTGGAACGAGTTTCTCCAGGTAATTATTTGGAAATTTGGGACTAGTTACCCCAAGTTCATACTGAGACGAGTTACCTCAGATTAATTTTAAATCCTGGAACGAGTTTCTCCAGGTGATTATCTAAAACTTGGGATGAGTTACCCCAAGTTGATCCTGAGATGGGTTACCTCAGGTTATTTTTAAATCCTAGAACGAGTTTCTCCAGGTGATTATCTCAAACTTGAGACGAGTTACCCTAAGTTCATCCTGAAACGAGTTACCTCAGGTTGTTTTCAAACCCTGGAATGAGTTTCTCCAGGTGATTATCTCAAACTTGAGATGAGTTACCCCAAGTTCATCTTAAAACGAGTTACCTCAGGTTGTTTTCAAACCCTGGAATGAGTTTCTTCAGGTGATTATCTCAAACTTGGGATGAGTTACCCCATGTTCATCTTGAGACGGGTTACCTCAAGTTGTTTTTAAATCCTGGAATGAGTTTCTCTAGGTCATTGTTTTCAAACATGGGATGAGTTACCCCAAGTTGATCCTGAGATGGGTTACCTCAGGTTGTCTTTAAATCCTGGAATGAGCTTCTCCAAGTGATTATGTCAAACTTGGGATGAGTTACCCCAAGTTCATCCTAAGAGGAGTTACCTCAGGTTGTTTTTCAATCCTGGAACGAGTTTCTCCAGGTGATTATCTAAACTTGGGATGAGTTACCCCAAGTTCATCCTGAGGCAAGTTGCCTCAGCTTGTCTTTAAATCCTGGAACGAGTTTCTCCAGGTGATTATCTCAAACATGGGATGAGTTACCCCAACTTGATTCTGAGACAAGTTACCTCAGGTTGTTTTTAAATCCTGGAATGAGTTTCTCCAGGTAATTATCTTCAAATTTGGGATGAGTTACCCCAAGTTCACCCTGAGACGAGCTACCTCAGATTAATTTTAAATCCTGGAACGAGTTTCTGCAGGTGATTATCTCAAACTTGGGACGAGTAACCCTAAGTTGATCCTGAGATGGGTTACCTCAGGTTGTTTTTAAATCCTGGAATGAGTTTCTCTAGATGATTATCTCAAACCTAGGACGAGTTACCCCAAGTTCATCTTGAGACGAGTTAACTTAGGCTATTTTAAAATCCTGGAATGAGTTTCTCCAGGAGATTATCTCAATCTTGGGACGAGTTACCCTAGGTTCATCCTGAGACGAGTTGCCTCAGGTTGTTTTCAAATCCTGGAATGAGTTTCTCCAAGTAATTATTTTCAAATTTGGGACTAGTTGCCCTAAGTTGATCCTGAGACGAGTTACTTCAGGTTGTTTTTAAATCCGTGAACGAGTTTCTCCAGGTGATTATTTGAAACTTGGAATTAGTTACCCCAACATGATCCTGAGACGAGTTACCTCAAGTTGCTTTTAAAACCTAGAACGAGTTTCTCCAGGTGATTATCTCAAACAAGGGACGAGTTACCCCAAGGTCATCCTGAGATGAGTTACCTCAGGTTGTCTTTAAATCCTGGAACGAGTTTCTCCAGCTGATTATCTCAAACTTGGGACGAGTTACCCCAAGTTCATCCTAAGATGAGTTACCTCAGGTTGTTTTTAAATCCTGGAACGAGTTTCTCCAGGTGATTATCTCAAAATTGGGATGAGTTACCCAAGTTCATCCTGGGACGAGTTACCTCAGGTTGTTTTTAAACCCTGGAATAAGTTTCTCCAAGTCATTGTTTTCAAACTTGGGACGAGTTACCCCAAGTTGATCCTGAGATGGGTTACCTCAGGTTATTTTTAAATCCTGGAACGAGTTTCTCCAAGTGATTATCTCAAACTTGAGACGAGTTACCCCAAGTTCATCTTGAAACGAGTTACATCAGGTTGTTTTTGAACCCTAGAATGAGATTTTCCAGTTGATTTTGGGACGAGTTACCCCAAGTTCATCCTAAGACGAGTTACCTCAGGTTGTTTTTAAATCCTGCAACGAGTTTGTCCAGGTGATTATCTCAAACTTGGGATGAGTTACCCCAAGTTCATCTTGAGACGAGTTACCTCAGGTTGTTTTTAAATCCTGGAATGAGTTTCTCCAGGTGATTATCCCAAACTTGGGAAGAGTTACTCTAAGTTCATCCTGAGACGAGTCGCCTCAGGTTGTTTTTAAATCCTGGAATGAGTTTCTCCAGGTAATTATTTTCAAATTTGGGACGAGTTACCCCAAGTTTATCCTGAGACGAGTTGCCTCAGATTAATTTTAAATCCTGGAACGAGTTTCTCCAGGTGATTATCTCAAACTTGGGACGAGTTACCCCAACTTGATTCTGAGACAAGTTACCTCAGGTTGTTTTTAAATCCTAGAATGAGTTTCTCCAGGTGATTATCTCAAACTTGGGGCAAGTTACCGCAAGTTCATCCTGAGACGAGTTACCTTTGGTTGTTTTTAAATCCTGGAATGACTTTCACCAAGTGATTATCTCAAACTTGGGACGAGTTACCCTAACTTGATCCTGAGATGAGTTACCTCAGGTTGTTTTTAAGTCCTGGAACGAGTTTCTCTAGGTGATTATCTCAAACTTGGGATGAGTTACCCCAAGTTCATCTTGAGACGAGTTACCTCAGCTTGTCTATAAATCCTAGAACGAGTTTCTCCAGGTGATTATCTCAAACTTGGGACGAGTTACCTCAACTTGATCCTGAGATGAGTTACCTCAGGTTGTTTTTCAATCCTAGAACGAGTTTCTCCAGGTGATTATCTCAAATTAGGGCTGATTTACCGCAAGTTCATCCTGAGACAAGTTACCTCAGGTTGTTGTTAAATCCTGGAACGAGTTTCTCCTGGTGATTATCTAAAACTTGGAATGAGTTACCTCAAATTCATCCTGAGACGAGTTACCTCAGGTTGTCTTTAAATCTTGGAATGAGTTTCTCCAAGTGATTACGTCAAACTTAGGACGAGTTACCCAAGTTCATCGAAAGACGAGTTACCTCAGGTTGTTTTTGAATCCTGGAATGAGTTTCTCCAGGTGATTATCTCAAACTCGGGACGAGTTACCCCAAGTTCATCCTAAGACAAGTTACCTCAGGTTGTTTTTAAATCCTGGAATGAGTTTCTCCAGGTCGTTGTTTTCAAACATGGGACGAGTTACCCTATGTTCATCCTGAGACGAGTTACCTCAGGTTATTTTTAAATCCTGGAACGAGTTTCTGCTGGTGGTTATCTCAAACTTGGGACTAGTTACCCCAAGTTCATCCTGAGACAAGTTACCTCAGGTTGTTTTTAAATCCTGGAAGGAGTTTCTCCAAGTGATTATGTTAAACTCGGGAGGAGTTACCCTAAGTTCATCCTGAGACGAGTTGCCTCAGGTTGTTTTTTAATCCTGGAATGAGTTTCTCCAGTTAATTGTTTTCAAATTTGGGACGAGTTACCCGAAGTTCACCTAGAGACGAGTTACCTCAGATTTATTTTAAATCTTGGAACGAGTTTCTCCAGATGATTATCTCAAACTTGGGACAAGTTACCCCAAGTTGATCCTGAGATGGGTTACCTCAGGTTGTTTTTAAATCCTGGAACGAGTTTCTCCAGGTGATTATCTCAAACTTGGGATGAGTTAACCCAAGTTCATCTTGAGACGAGTTACCTCATGTTGTTTTTAAATCCTGGAATGAGTTTCTTTAGGTGATTATCTCAAACTTGGGACGAGTTACCCTAAGTTCATCCTGGGACGAGTTGCCGCAGGTTATTTTTAAATCCTAGAATGAGTTTCTCCAGGTAATTATTTTCAAATTTGGGATGAGTTACCCGAAGTTCACCCTGAGACGAGTTACCTCAGATTAATTTTACGTCCTAGAACGAGTTTCTCTAGGTGATTATCTCAAACTTGGGACGAATTACCCCAAGTTCATCCTGAGACGAGTTACCTCAGGTTGTCTTTAAATCCTGGAACGAGTTTCTCCATATGACTATCTCAAACTTGGGACGAGTTACCCCAAGTTCATCCTGAGATGAGTTACCTCAGCTTATTTTTAAATCCTAGAACGAGTTTCTCCAGTTGATTATCTCAAACCTGGGATGAGTTACCCCAAGTTCATCCTGAGATGAGTTACCTCAAGTTGTCTTGAAATCCTAGAATGAGTTTCTCCAGGTGATTATCTCAAACTTGGGACGAGTTACCCCAAGTTCATCCTAGGACGAGTTACCTCAGGTTGTTTTTAAATCCTGGAACGAGTTTCTCCAGGTGATTATCTCAAACTTGGGATGAGTTACCCCAAGTTCATCCTGAGACAAGTTACCTCAGGTTATTTTTAAATCCTGGAACGAGTTTCTCCAGGACGTTGTTTTCAAACTTGGGACGAGTTACCCCAAGTTGATCCTGAGATGGGTTACCTCAGGTTATTTTTAAATCCTAGAACGAGTTTCTCCAGGTGATTATCTCAAACTTGAGACGAGTTGCCCCAAGTTCATCTTCAGACGAGTTACCTCAGGTTGTTTTTAAACCCTGGAATGAGTTTCTCCAGGTGATTATCTCAAACTTGGGATGAGTTACCTCAAGTTCATCCTGAGACAAGTTACCTCAGGTTATTTTTAAATCCTAGAACGAGTTTCTCCAGTTGATTATCTCAAACTTGGGATAAGTTACCCCAAGTTCATCCTAAGACGAGTTACCTCAGTTTGTCTTTAAATCCTGGAATGAGTTTCTCCAGGTGATTATCTCAAACTTGGGACGAGTTACCCCAACTTGATCCTGAGACGACTTACCTCAGGTTGTTTTTAAATCCTATAACGAGTTTTTTCAGGTGATTATCTCAAACTTGGGCCGAGTTATCGCAAGTTCATCCTGAGACGAGTTACCTCAGGTAGTTTTTAAATCCTGGAACGAGTTTCTCCAAGTGATTATCTAAAACTTGGAATGAGTTACCCCAACTTCATCCTGAGACGAGTTACCTCACGTTCTCTTTAAATCTTGGAATGAATTTCTCTAGTTGATTATCTCAAACTTGGGACGAGTTACCCCAAGTTCATCCTGAGACGAGTTACCTCAGGTTGTCTTTAAATCCTGGAATGAGTTTCTCCAGATGATTATCTCAAACTTGGGACGAGTAACCCCAACTTGATCCTGAGACGAGTTACCTCAGGTTGTTTTTAAATCCTGGAACGAGTTTCTCCAGGTGATTATCTCAAACTTGGGACGAGTTACCTCAACTTGATCCTGAGATGAGTTACCTCAGGTTGTTTTTCAATCCTAGAACGAGTTTCTCCAGGTGATTATCTCAAATTAGGGCTGATTTACCGCAAGTTCATCCTGAGACAAGTTACCTCAGGTTGTTGTTAAATCCTGGAACGAGTTTCTCCTGGTGATTATCTAAAACTTGGAATGAGTTACCTCAAATTCATCCTGAGACGAGTTACCTCAGGTTGTCTTTAAATCTTGGAATGAGTTTCTCCAAGTGATTATGTCAAACTTAGGACGAGTTACCCAAGTTCATCGAAAGACGAGTTACCTCAGGTTGTTTTTGAATCCTGGAATGAGTTTCTCCAGGTGATTATCTCAAACTCGGGACGAGTTACCCCAAGTTCATCCTAAGACAAGTTACCTCAGGTTGTTTTTAAATCCTGGAATGAGTTTCTCCAGGTCGTTGTTTTCAAACATGGGACGAGTTACCCTATGTTCATCCTGAGACGAGTTACCTCAGGTTATTTTTAAATCCTGGAACGAGTTTCTGCTGGTGGTTATCTCAAACTTGGGACTAGTTACCCCAAGTTCATCCTGAGACAAGTTACCTCAGGTTGTTTTTAAATCCTGGAAGGAGTTTCTCCAAGTGATTATGTTAAACTCGGGAGGAGTTACCCTAAGTTCATCCTGAGACGAGTTGCCTCAGGTTGTTTTTTAATCCTGGAATGAGTTTCTCCAGTTAATTGTTTTCAAATTTGGGACGAGTTACCCGAAGTTCACCTAGAGACGAGTTACCTCAGATTTATTTTAAATCTTGGAACGAGTTTCTCCAGATGATTATCTCAAACTTGGGACAAGTTACCCCAAGTTGATCCTGAGATGGGTTACCTCAGGTTGTTTTTAAATCCTGGAACGAGTTTCTCCAGGTGATTATCTCAAACTTGGGATGAGTTAACCCAAGTTCATCTTGAGACGAGTTACCTCAGGTTGTTTTTAAATCCTAGAATGAGTTTCTTTAGGTGATTATCTCAAACTTGGGACGAGTTACCCTAAGTTCATCCTGAGACGAGTTGCCGCAGGTTGTTTTTAAATCCTAGAATGAGTTTCTCCAGGTAATTATTTTCAAATTTGGGATGAGTTACCCGAAGTTCACCCTGAGACGAGTTACCTCAGATTAATTTTACGTCCTAGAACGAGTTTCTCTAGATGATTATCTCAAACTTGGGACGAATTACCCCAAGTTCATCCTGAGACGAGTTACCTCAGGTTGTCTTTAAATCCTGGAACGAGTTTCTCCATATGACTATCTCAAACTTGGGACGAGTTACCCCAAGTTCATCCTGAGATGAGTTACCTCAGCTTATTTTTAAATCCTAGAACGAGTTTCTCCAGTTGATTATCTCAAACCTGGGATGAGTTACCCCAAGTTCATCCTGAGATGAGTTACCTCAAGTTGTCTTGAAATCCTAGAATGAGTTTCTCCAGGTGATTATCTCAAACTTGGGACGAGTTACCCCAAGTTCATCCTAGGACGAGTTACCTCAGGTTGTTTTTAAATCCTGGAACGAGTTTCTCCAGGTGATTATCTCAAACTTGGGATGAGTTACCCCAAGTTCATCCTGAGACAAGTTACCTCAGGTTATTTTTAAATCCTGGAACGAGTTTCTCCAGGACGTTGTTTTCAAACTTGGGACGAGTTACCCCAAGTTGATCCTGAGATGGGTTACCTCAGGTTATTTTTAAATCCTGGAACGAGTTTCTCCAGGTGATTATCTCAAACTTGAGACGAGTTGCCCCAAGTTCATCTTTAGACGAGTTACCTCAGGTTGTTTTTAAACCCTGGAATGAGTTTCTCCAGGTGATTATCTCAAACTTGGGATGAGTTACCTCAATTTCATCTTGAGACAAGTTACCTCAGGTTGTTTTTAAATCCTAGAACGAGTTTCTCCAGTTGATTATCTCAAACTTGGGATAAGTTACCCCAAGTTCATCCTAAGACGAGTTACCTAAGTTTGTCTTTAAATCCTGGAACGAGTTTCTCCAGGTGATTATCTCAAACTCGGGACGAGTTACACCAACTTGATCCTAAGACGAGTTACCTCAGGTTGTTTTTAAATCCTAGAACGAGTTTCTCCAGGTGATTATGTCAAACTTGGGATAAGTTACCCCAAGTTTATCCTGAGACGAGTTACCTCAGGTAGTTTTTAAATCTTGGAACGAGTTTCTCCAAGTGATTATCTAAAACTTGGAATGAGTTACCCCAAGTTCATCCTGAGACGAGTTACCTCACGTTCTCTTTAAATCTTGGAATGAATTTCTCTAGTTGATTATCTCAAACTTGGGACGAGTTACCCCAAGTTCATCCTGAGACGAGTTACCTCAGGTTGTCTTTAAATCCTGGAATGAGTTTCTCCAGATGATTATCTCAAACTTGGGACGAGTTACCCCAACTTGATCCTGAGACGAGTTATCTCAGGTTGTTTTTAAATCCTGGAACGAGTTTCTCCAGGTGATTATCTCAAACTTGAGACGAGTTACCACAAGTTCATCTTGAGACGAGTTACCTCTGGTTGTTTTTAAATCCTGGAATGAGTTTCTCCAGGTGATTATCTCAAACTCGGGACGAGTTACACCAACTTGATCCTAAGACGAGTTACCTCAGGTTGTTTTTAAATCCTAGAACGAGTTTCTCCAGGTGATTATGTCAAACTTGGGATAAGTTACCCCAAGTTCATCCTGAGACGAGTTACCTCAGTTTGTCTTTAAATCCTGGAACGATTTTCTCCAGGTGATTATCTCAAACTTGGGACGAGTTACCCCAACTTGATCCTGAGACGCGTTACCTCAGGTTGTTTTTAAATCCTAGAACGAGTTTTTCCAGGTGATTATCTCAAACTTGGGCCGAGTTACCGCAAGTTCATCCTGGGACGAGTTACCTCAAGTAGTTTTTAAATCCTGGAACGAGTTTCTCCAAGTGATTATCTAAAACTTGGAATGAGTTACCTCAAGTTCATCCTGAGATGAGTTACCTCACGTTCTCTTTAAATCCTGGAACGAATTTCTCCAGGTGATTATCTCAAACTTGGGACGAGTTACCCCATGTTCATCCTGAGACGAGTTACCTCAGGTTGTCTTTAAATCCTGGAATGAGTTTCTCCAGATGATTATCTCCAACTTAGGACGAGTTACCCTAAGTTCATCCTAGGACGAGTTACCTCAGGTTGTTTTTAAATCCTAGAATGAGTTTCTCCAGGTGATTATCTCAAACTTGGGATGAGTTACCCCAAGTTCATCCTGAGAAGAGTTACCTCAGGTTATTTTTAAATCCTGGAATGAGTTTCTGCAGGTAATTATTTTCAAATTTGGATCGAGTTAACCGACGTTCACCCTGAGACGAGGTACCTCAGATTAATTTTAAATCCTAGAACGAGTTTCTCCAGCTGATTATCTCAAACATGGGATGAGTTACCCTAAGTTGATCCTGAGATGGGTTATCGCAGGTTGTTTTCAAATCCTGGAACAAGTTTCTCTAGGTGATTATCTCAAAGTTGGGACGAGTTACCCCAAGTTCATCTTGAGACGAGTTACCTCAGGTTGTTTTTAAATCCTAGAATGGGTTTCTCCTGGTGATTATCTCAAACTTGGGACGAGTTACCCTAAGTTCATCCTGAGATGAGTTGCCTCAGGTTGTTTTTAAATCCTGGAATGAGTTTCTCTAGGTAATTATTTTCAAATTTGGGACGAGTTACCCCAAATTCATCCTAGGACAAGTTACCTCCGATTAATTTTAAATCTTGGAACGAGTTTGTCCAAGTGATTATCTCAAACTTGGGACGAGTTACCCCAACTTGATCCTGAGACGAGTTACCTCAGGTTGTTTTTAAATCCTAGAACGAGTTTCTCCAGGTGATTATCTCGAACTTGGGACGAGTTACCGCAAGTTCATCCTGGGACGAGTTACCTCTGGTTGTTTTTAAATCCTGGAATGAGTTTCTCCAGTTGATTATCTCAAACTTGGGACGAGTTACCCCAAGTTGATCCTGAGATGAGTTACCTCAGGTTGTTTTTAATTCCTGGATCGAGTTTCTCCAGGTGATTATCTCAAACTCGCGATGAGTTATCCTAAGTTCATCCTGAGACGAGTTAACTCGACTTGTCTTTAAATCCTGGAACGAGTTTCTCCAGGTGATTATCTCAAACTTGGGACGAGTTACCCTAAGTTCAACCTAAGATGTGTTACCTCAGGTTGTTTTTAAATCCTGGAACGAGTTTCTCCAGGTGATTTTCACAAACCTGGGATGAGTTACCACAAGTTCATCCTGAGACGAGTTACCTTAGGTTATTTTTAAATCTTGAAACGAGTTTCTCCGAGTGATTATCTGAAACTTGAGACGAGTTAGCCCAAGTTCATCTTGAGATGAGTTACCTCAGGTTGTTTTTAAATCCTGGAATGAGTTTCTCTAGGTGATTATCTCAAGCTTGGGACGAGTTAACCTAAGTTCATCCTGAGACAACTTGCCTCAGGTTATTTTTAAATCCTGGAATGAGTTTCTCAGGGTAATTATTTTCAAATTTGGGACGAGTTACCCCAAGTTCATCCTGAGATCATTGACCTTAGATTAATCTTAAATCCTGGAATGAGTTTCTCCAGGTGATTATCTCAAACTTGGGACGAGTTACCCCAAGTTGATCCTGAGACGAGTTTCCTCAGGTTATTTTTAATTCCTGGAACGAGTTTCTCCAGGTGATTATCTCAAACTTGGGACGAGTTACCGCAAGTTCATCCTGAGATGAGTTACCTCAGGTTGTTTTTAAATCCGGGAACGAGTTTCTCCAGGTGATTATCTCAAACTTGGGATGAGTTACCCCAAGTTCATCCTGCATTGAGTTACCTCAGCTTGTCTTTAAATCCTGGAATGAGTTTCTCCAGGTGATTATCTCAAACTTGGGGCGAGTTACCCTAACTTGATCCTGAGACGAGTTACCTCAGGTAGTTTTTAAATGCTAGAACGAGTTTCTCCAAGTGATTATCTCAAACTTGGTCCGAGTTACCGCAAGTTCATCCTGAGACGAGTTACCTCAGGTAGTTTTTAAATCCTGGAACGAGTTTCTCCAAGTGATTATCTAAAACTTAGAATGAGTTACCCCAAGTTTATCCTGAGACGAGTTACCTCAGGTTCTCTTTAAATCCTGGAACGAGTTTCTCCAGGTGATTATCTCAAACTTGGGACGAGTTACCTCAAGTTCATCCTGAGACGAGTTACCTCAGGTTGTCTTTAAATCCTGGAATGAGTTTCTCCAGGTGATTATCTCAAACTTAGGACGAGTTACCCTAAGTTCATCCTAGGACGGGTTACCTCAGGTTGTTTTTAAATCCTGGAACCAGTTTCTCCAGGTGATTATCTCAAACTTGGGATGAGTTGCCCCAAGTTCATCCTGAGACGAGTTACCGCTGGTTATTTTGAAATCCTGGAATGAGTTTCTCCAGGTCCTTGTTTTCAAACATGGGACGAGTTACCCCAAGTTCATCCTGAGATAAGTTACCTCAGGTTGTTTTTAAATCCTGGAATGAGTTTCTCCAAGTGATTATCTTAAACTTGGGATGAGTTACCCTAAGTTCATCCTGAGATGAGTTGCCTCAGGTTGTTTTTAAATCCTGGAATGAGTTTCTCCAGGTAATTATGTTCAAATTTGGGACGACCTACTCGACGTTCACCCTGAGACGAGGTACGTTAGATTAATTTTAAATCCTGGAACGAGTTTCTCTAGGGGATTATCTCAAACTTGGGACGAGTTACCTCAAGTTGATCCTGAGATGGGTTACCTCAAGTTCTTTTTAAATCCTGGAACGAGTTTCTCCAGGTGATTATCTCAAACTTGGGATGAGTTACTCCAAGTTCATCTTGAGACAAGTTAACTCAGGTTGTTTTTAAATCCCGGAACGAGTTTGTCCAGGTGATTATCTCAAACTTGGGACGAGTTACCCCAAGTTCATCCTGAGATGAGTTACCTCAGGTTGTTTTTAAATCCTGGAACAACTTTCTCCAGGTGATTATCTCAAACTTGGGACGAGTTACCCCAAGTTCATTTTGAGACGAGTTACCTCAGGTTGTTTTTAAATCCTGGAAAGAGTTTCTCCAGGTGATTATCTCAAACTTAGGATGAGTTACTCTAAGTTCATCCTGAGATGAGTTGCCTCAGGTTGTTTTTAAATCCTGGAATGAGTTGTCCAGGTAAATATTTTCAAATTTGGGACGAGTTACCCCAAGTTCATCCTAAGACGAGTTACCTCTGATTAATTTTAAATCCTGGAATGAGTTTCTCCAGGTGATTATCTCAAACTTGGGACGAGTTACCCCAACTTGATCCAGAGATGAGTTACCTCAGGTTATTTTCAAATCCTAGAACGAGGTTCTCCAGGTGATTATCTCAAACTCGGGATGAGTTACCGCAAGTTCATCCTAGGACGCGTTACCTCTGGTGTTTTTTAAATCCTGGAATGAGTTTCTCCAGGTGATTATCTCAAACTTGGGACGAGTTACCTTAGGTTGTTTTTAAATCCTGGAATGAGTTTCTCCAGGTGATTTTTTCAAACTTGGGACGGGTTACCCCAAGTTCATCCAGAGACGAGGTAGCTCAGGTTGATTTTAAATCCTGAAACGAGTTTCCCCAGGTGATTATCTCAAATGTGGGACAAGTTAATCTAAGTTCATCTTGAGACGAGTTACCTCAGGTTGTTTTTAAATCCTGGAACGAGCTTATCCAAGTGATTATCTCAAACTTGGGATGAGTTACCCCAAGTTCATCATGAGATAAGTTACCTCAGGATGTTTTTAAATGCTGGAACGAGTTTCTCCAGGTGATTATCTCAAATGTGGGACAAGTTACTCCAAGTTCATCCTGAGACGCGTTACCTTAGGTTGATTTAGATCCTGGAACGAGTTTCTCCAGGTGATTATCTCAAACATGGGACAACTTACTCCAAGTTCATCCTGAGACGAGTTACCTCAGGTTATTTTTAAATCCTGCAACGAGTTTCTCCAGGTGATTTTCTCAAACTTGGGATGAGTTACCCCGAGTTCATCCTGAGACGAGTTACCTCAAGATGTTTTTAAATCCTGAAACAAGTTTCTCCAGGAGATTATCTCAAACTTGGGATGACTTGCCCCAAGTTCATCCCGAGACGAGTTTCCTTAGGTGGTCTTTAAATCCTGGAACGACTTTCTCTAGTAGATTATCTGAAACTTGGGACAAGTTCCCCCATGTTCATCCTGAGGCGAGTTACCTCAGATTAATTTTAAATCCTGGAACGAGTTTCTCCAGGAGATAATCTCAAACATGGGATGAGTTACCCCAAGTTCCTCCTGAGACGAGTTGCCTCAGGTTGTTTTTAAATCCTGGAATGAGTTTCTCCAAGTAATTAATTTCAAATTTGGGATGAGTTACCTGATGTTCACCCTGAGACGAGGTACCTCGATGAATTTTAAATCCTGGAACGGGTTTCTCCAGGTGATTATCTCAAACATGGGACGAGTTACCCCAAGTTGATCCTGAGATAGGTTACCTCAGGTTGTTTTTAAATCTTGAAACGAGTTTCTCCAGGTGATTATCTCAAACTTGGGACGAGTTACCCCAAGTTCATCTTGAGACGAGTTACCTCAGGTTGTTTTTAAATCTTGGAATGAGTTTCTCCTGGTGATTATCTCAAACTTGGGACGAGTTACCCTAAGTTCATCCTGAGACGAGTTGCCTCAGGTTGTTTTTAAATCTTGGAATGAGTTTCTCCAGGTAATTATTTTCAAATTTGGGACAAGTTACCCGACGTTCACCCTGAGACGAGGTACCGCAGATTAATTTTAAATCCTAGAACGAGTTTCTCCAGGTGATTATCTCAAACTCGGGACGTATTACACCAACTTGATCCTGAGACGAGTTACCTCAGGTTGTTTTTAAATCCTAGAACGAGTTTCTCCAGGTGATTATCTCAAACTTGGGACGAGTTACCATAAGTTCATCCTGGGATGAGTTACCTCTGGTTGTTTTTAAATCCTGGAATGAGTTTCTCCAGGTGATTATCTCAAACTTGGGATGAGTTATCCCAAGTTGATCCTGAGACGAGTTACCTCAGGTTATTTTTAAATCCTGGAACGAGTTTCTCCATGTGATTATCTCAAACTCGCGATGAGTTGCCCCTAGTTCATCCTGAGATGAGTTACCTTGGCTTGTCTTTAAATCCTGGAACGAGTTTCTCCAGGTGATTATCTCAAACTTGGGACGAGTTTCCCCAAGTTCATCCTAAGACGAGTTACCTCAGGTTGTTTTTAAATCCCGGAACAAGTTTCTCAAGGTGATTATCTCAAACTTGGGATGAGTTATCCCAAGTTCATCCTTAGACGAGTTGCCTCAGGTTGTTTTTAAATGCTGGAATGAGTTTCTCCAGGTCATTGTTTTCAAACTTGGGATGAGTTACCCCAAGTTCATCCTGAGATGAGTTACCTCAGGTTATTTTTAAATCCTGAAACGAGTTTCTCCAGGTGATTATCTCAAACTTGGGAGGGGTTACCCCAAGTTCATCCTGAGACGACTTGCCTCAGGTTGTTTTTAAATCGTAGAATGAGTTTCTCGAAGTGATTATCTTAAACTTGGGACGAGTTAACCTAAGTTCATCCTGAGACGAGTTGCCTCAGGTTGTTTTTAAATCGTAGAATGAGTTTCTCCAGGTAATTATTTTCAAATTTAGGACGAGTTACCCGAAGTTCACCCTGAGACGAGCTAACTTAGATTAATTTTAAATCCTGGAACGAGTTTCTCCAGGTGATTTTCCCAAACTTGGGATGCGTTACCCCAAGTTGATCCTGAGATGGGTTACCTCAGGCTGTTTTTAAATCCTGGAACGAGTTTCTCCAGGTGATTATCTCAAATTTGGGTCGAGTTACCCCAAGTTCATCCTGAGACAAGTTACCTCAGATTATTTTTAAATCCTGGAATGAGTTTCTCCAGGTGATTATCTCAAACTTAGGACGGGTTACCCCAAGTTGATCCTGAGACGAGTTACCTCAGGTTGTTTTTAAATCCTGGAGCGAGTTTCTCCAAGTGATTATCTCAAAGTTGGGACGAGTTACCCCAAGTTCATCCTGAGATGAGTTACCTCAGGTTGATTTTAAATCCTGGAACGAGTTTCCCCAGGTGATTATCTCAAATGTGGGACAAGTTACTCCAAGTTCATCCTGAGACTAGTTACCCCAGGGTGTTTTTAAATCCTGGAACGAGCTTATCCAGGTGATTATCTCAAACTTGGGATGAGGTACCCCAAGTTCATCTTGAGATGAGTTACCTCAGGATGTTTTTAAATCCTGGAACGAGTTTCTCTAGGTGATTATCTCGAACTTGGGACAAGTAACTCCAAGTTCATCCTAAGATGAGTTACCTTAGGTTGATTTTAAATCCTGGAATGAGTTTCTCCAAGTGATTATCTCAAACATGGGACAAGTTACTCCAAGTTCATCCTGAGACGAGTTAACTCAGGTTATTTTTAAATTCTGGAACGAGTTTCTCCAGGTGATTTTCTCAAACTTGGGATGAGTTACCCCAAGTTCATCCTGAGACAAGTTACCTCAAGATGTTTTTAAATCCTGGAACAAGTTTCTCCAGGTGATTATCTCAAACTTGGGGCGACTTGCCCCAAGTTCATCCCGAGACGAGTTTCCTCAGGTTGTCTTTGAATCCTGCAACGAGTTTCCCTAGTTGATTATCTCAAACTTGGGACAAGTTACCCCATGTTCACCCTGAGACGAGTTACCTCAGATTAATTTTAAATCCTAGAATGAGTTTCTCCAGGAGATTATCTCAAACTTGGGAGGAGTTACCCCAAGTTCATCCTGAGACGAGTTACCTCATGTTGTTTTTAAATCCTGGAACGAGTTTCTCCAGGTGATTATCTCAAACTTGGGACGAGTTATCCCACGTTCATCCTGAGACGAGTTACCTCAGGCTGTTTTTAAATCCTGGAATGAGTTTCTCCAAGTAATTGTTTTCAAACTTAGGACGAGTTACCCCAAGTTCATCCTGAGACGAGTGAGCTCAGGTTATTTTTAAATCCTGGAACAAGTTTCTCCAGGTGATTATCTCAAACTTGGGACGAGTTATCTCTAGTTCATACTAAGACGAGTTACCTCAGGTTGTTTTTAAATCTTGGAATAAGTTTCTCCAAGTGATTATCTCAAACTTGGGATGAGTTACCCTAAGTTCATCCTGAGACGAGTTGCCTCAGGATGTTTTTAAATCCTGGAAGGAGTTTCTCCAGGTCATTGTTTTCAAACATTGGACGAGTTACCCCGAGTTCATGCTGAGACGAGTTACCTCAGATTGTTTTTAAATTCTGGAACGAGTTTCTCCAGGTGATTATCTCAAAGTTGGGACGAGTTACCCCAAGTTCATCTTGAGACGAGTTTCCTCCGGTTGTTTTTAAATCCTGAAGTGAGTTTCTCCAAGTGATTATCTCAAACTTGGGATGAGTTACCCTAAGTTCATCCGGAGACGAGTTACCTCAGGTTGTTTTTAAATTCTGGAATGAGTTTATCCAGATGATTATGTCAAACTTGGGACGAGTTACCCCAAGTTGATCTTGAGATGAGTTACCTCAGGTTGTTTTTAAATCCTGGAACGAGTTTCTCCAGGTGATTATCTCAAACTTGGGACGAGTAACCCCAACTTCATCCTGAGATGAGTTACCTCAAGTTGATTTTAAATGCTGGAACAAGTTTCTCCAGGTGATTATCTCAAAAATGGGACCAGTTACTCCAACTTCATCTAGAGACGAGTTACCTCAGGTTTATTTTAAATCCTGTAACGAGTTTGTCCAGGTGATTATCTCCAACATGGGACAAGTTACTACTAGTTCATCCTGAGATGAGTTACCTCAGGTTGTTTTTAAATCCTGGAACGAGTTTCTCCAGATGAAAACATGGGATGAGTTACCCCAAGTTCATCCTGAGACGAGTTACCTCAAGATGTTTTTAAATCCTGAAACGAGTTTCTCCAGGTGATTATCTCAAACTTGGGACGACTTACCCCAAGTTCATCCTGAGATGCGTTTCCTCAGGTTGTCTTTAAATCCTGGAACAAGGTTCTCCAAGTGATTATCTAAAACTTGGGATAAGTTAACCAAAGTTCATGCTGAGACGAGTTACCTTAGGCAAATTTTAAATCCTGGATTGAGTTTCTCCAGGAGATTATCTCAAACTTGGTACGAGTTTCTCCAAGTTGATCCTGAGACGAGTTTCCTCAGGTTGTTTTCAAATCCTAGAACGATTTTCTCCAGGTGATTATCTCAAACTCGTGATGAGTTACCCTAAGTTCAACCTGAGACGAGTTGCCTCAGGTTGTTTTTAAATTCTGGAACGAGTTTCTACAGTTGATTATCTCAAACTTGGGACGAGTTACCCCAAGTTCATCCTCAGACAAGTTACCTCAGGTTGATTTTAAATCCTTGAACGAGTTTCTCCAGGTGATTATCTCAAACTTGGGATGAGTTACCCCAAGTTTATCCTGAGACTAGTTACCTCAGGTTGATTTTAAATCCTGGAACGAGTTTCTCCAGGTGATTATCTCAAACATGGGACAAGTTACGCCAAATTCCCCCTGAGACGAGTTACCTCAGGTTGTTTTTAAATCCTGGAATAAGTTTCTCTAGGTAATTGTTTTCAAACTTGGGACGAGTTACCCCAAGTTCATCCGGAGACGAGTTACCTCAGATAATTTTTAAATCCTGGAATGGGTTTTTCCCGGTGATTATCCCAAACTTGGGGCGAGTTACCCCTTGTTCATCCTGAGACGAGTTACCTCTGGTTGTTTTTAAATCCGGGAATGAGTTTCTCCAGGTGATTATCTCAAACTTGGGATGAGTTACCCAAACTTCATCCTGAGATGAGTTACCACAGGTAGATTTTAAATCCTGGAACGAGTTTCTCCAGGTGATTATTTCAAACTTGGGATGAGTTACCCCAAGTTCATCCTGAGACGAGTTACCTCAGGATGTTTTTAAATCCTGGAATGAGTTTCTCCAGGTGATGATTGCAAACTTGGGACAAGTTACCCTATGTTCATCCTGAGACGAGTTGCCTCAAATTAATTTTAAATCCTGGAATGAGTTTCTCTAGGTGATTATCTCAAACTTGGGACGAGTTACCCCAAGTTCATCCTGAGACGAGTTACCTCAGGTTGTTTTTAAATCCTGGAACGAATTTTTCCAGGTGATTATCACAAACTTGGGATGATTACCCCAAGTTCATCCTTAGATGAGTTACCTCCGGTTGTCTTTAAATCCTGGAACGAGTTTCTCCAGTTGATTGTTTCAAACTTGGGATGAGTTACCCCAAGTTCATCTTGACACTAGTTACCTCAGATTAATTTTAATTCTTGGAACGAGTTTCTCCAGGTGATTATCTCAAACTTGGGACGACTTACCCCAAGTTCATCCTGAGACGAGTTTTCTCAGGTTGTCTTTAAATCCTGGAATGAGTTTCTCCAGGTGATCATCCCAAACTTGGGTCAAGTTACCCTAAGTTCATCCTGAGACGAGTTACCTCAGATTAATTTTAATTCCTGGAACGAGTTTCTCCAGGTGATTATCTCAAAGTTGGGATGAGTTACCCCAAGTTCATCTTGAGATGAGTTTCCTCTGGTTGTTTTTAAATCCTGGAGTGAGTTTTTCCCGGTGATTATCTCAAACTAGGGACGAGTTACCCTAAGTTCATGCTGAGATGAGTTATCTCAGGTTGTTTTTAAATCCTGGAGTGAGTTTGTCCGGATGATTATCTCAAACTTGGGATGAGTTACCCTAAGTTGATCTTGAGATGAGTTATCTCAGGTTGTTTTTAAATCCTGGAACGAGTTTCTCCAGGTGATTATCTCAAACTTGGGACGAGTTACCCCAACTTCATCCTGAGACGAGTTACCTCAAGTTGATTTTAAATCCTAGAACAAGTTTCTCCAGGTGATTATCTCAAAAATGGGACCAGTTACTCCAGCTTCATCAAGAGACGAGTTACCTTAGGTTGATTTTAAATCCTGCAACGAGTTTGTGCAGGTGATTATCTCAAACATGGGACAAGTTACTACTAGTTCATCCTGAGATGAGTTACCTCAGGTTTTTTTAAATCTTGGAACGAGTTTCTCCAGATGATTATCTCAAACATGGGATGAGTTACCCCAAGTTCTTCCTAAGACGAGTTACCTCAAGATGTTTTTAAATCCTGAAACGAGTTTCTCCAGGTAATTATCTCAAACTTGGGACGACTTACCCCAAGTTCATCCTGAGATGCGCTCCCTCAGGTTGTCTTTAAATCCTGGAACAAGGTTCTCCAAGTGATTATCTAAAACTTGGGACAAGTTAACCAAAGTTCATGCTGAGATGAGTTACCTTAGACTAATTTTAAATCCTGGAATGAGTTTCTCGAGGAGATTATCTCAAACTTGGGACGAGTTACCCTAAGTTAATCCTGAGACGAGTTACCTCTGGTTAATTTTAAATCCTGGAACGAGTTTCTCTAGGTGATTATCTCAAACTTGGGACGAGTTACCCCAAGTTCATCCTGAGACGAGTTACCAAAAGTTGTTTTTAAATCTGGGAATGTGTTTCTCTAGGTGATTATCTCAAACTTGGGATGAGTTACCCTAAGTTCAACCTAAGACGAGTTACCTCAGGTTGTTTTTAAATCTTGGAATGAGTTTCTCCAAGTAATTATTTTCAAATTTAGGACGAGTTACCCGAAGTTCATACTGAGACAAGTTACCTCAGATTAATTTTAAATCTTGGAACGAGTTTCTCCAGGTGATTATCTCAAACTTGGGACGAGTTACTTCAAGTTGATCCTAAGACAAGTTACCTCAGGTTGTTTTTAAATTCTGGAACGAGTTTCTACAGTTGATTACCTCAAACTTGGGACGAGTTACCCCAAGTTCATCCTTAGACGAGTTACCTCAGGTTAAAATCCATGAACGAGTTTCTCCAGTGATTATCTCAAACTTGGGATGAGTTACCCCAAGTTTATCCTAAGACTAGTTACCTCAGGTTGATTTTAAATCCTGGAACGAGTTTCTCCAGGTGATTATCTCAAACATGGGACAGGTTACGCCAAATTCCCCATGAGACGAGTTACCTCAGGTTGTTTTTAAATCCTGGAATGAGTTTCTCCAGGTAATTGTTTTCAAACTTGGGACGAGTTACCCCAAGTTCATTCGGAGATGAGTTACCTCAGGTAATTTTTAAATCCTAGAATGGGTTTTTCTCGGTGATTATCCCAAACTTGGGGTGAGTTACCCCTTGTTCATCCTGAGACGAGTTACCTTCGGTTGTTTTTAAATCCGGGAATGAGTTTCTCCAGGTGATTATCTCAAACTTGGGATGAGTTACCCCAACTTGATCCTGAGACGAGTTACCACAGGTTGATTTTAAATCCTAGAACGAGTTTCTCCAGGTGATTATTTCAAACTTGGGATGAGTTACCCCAAGTTCATCCTGAGACGAGTTACCTCAGGATGTTTTTAAATCCTGGAACGAGTTTCTCCAGGTGATGATTGCAAACTTGGGACAAGTTACCCTAAGTTCATCCTGAGTCAAGTTACCTCAGGTTAGTTTTAAATCCTGGAACGAGTTTCTCCAGGTGATTATCTCAAACTTGGGACGAGTTACCCCAAGTTCATCCTGAGATGAGTTACCTCAGGTTAGTTTTAAATCCAAGAACGTGTTTCTCTTGGTGATTATCTCAAACGTGGGACGAGTTATCCCAGGTTCATCCAGAGTCGAGTTGTCTCAGGTCGATTTTAAATGCTGGAATGAGTTTCTCCAGGTCATTACCTCAAACTTGGGGCGAGTTATCCCAAGTTCTTCCTGAGACGAGTTACCTCGGTTGTTTTTAAATCCTGGAACGAATTTCTCCGGGTGATTATCTCAAACTTGGGATGATTACCCCAAGTTCATCTTTAGATGAGTTACCTCCGATTTTCTTTAAATCCTGGAACGAGTTTCTCCAGTTGATTGTCTCAAACTTGGGACGAGTTACCCCAAGTTCATCTTGACACGAGTTACCTCAGATTAATTTTAATTCCTGGATTGAGTTTCTGCAGGTGATTATCTCAAACTTGGGATGACTTACCCCAAGTTCATCCTGAGACGAGTTTTCTCAGGTTGTCTTTAAATCCTGAAATGAGTTTCTCCAGATGATTATCCCAAACTTGGGTCAAGTTACCCTAAGTTCATCCTGAGATGAGTTACCTCAGATTAATTTTAAATCCTGGAACGAGTTTCTCCAGGTGATTATCTCAAAGTTGGGACGAGTTACCCCAAGTTCATCTTGAGATGAGTTTCCTCCGGTTGTTTTTAAATCCTGGAGTGAGTTTCTCCCGGTGATTATCTCAAACTTGGGACGAGTTACCCTAAGTTCATCCTGAGATGAGTTACCTCAGGTTGTTTTTAAATCCTGGAATGAGTTTGTCCAGATGATTATCTCAAACTTGGGACGAGTTACCCCAAGTTGATCTTGAGATGAGTTACCTCAGGTTGTTTTTAAATCCTGGAACGAGTTTCTCCAGGTGATTATCTCAAACTTGGGACGAGTTACCCCAACTTCATCCTGAGACGAGTTACCTCAAGTTGATTGTAAAGCCTAGAACAAGTTTCTCCAGGTGATTATCTCAAAAATGGGACCAGTTACTCCAACTTCATCCAGAGACGAGTTACCTCTGATTGATTTTAAATCCTGCAACGAGTTTGTCCAGGTGATTATCTCAAACATGGGACAAGTTACTACTAGTTCATCCTGAGATGAGTTACCTCAGGTTGTTTTTAAATCCTGGAACGAGTTTCTCCAGATGATTATCTCAAACATGGGATGAGTTACCCCAAGTTCATCCTGAGACGAGTTATCTCAAGATGTTTTTAAATCCTGAAACGAGTTTCTCCAGGTGATTATCTCAAACTTGGGATGACTTACCCCAAGTTCATCCTGAGATGCGTTTCCTCAGGTTGTCTTTAAATCCTGGAACAAGGTTCTCCAAGTGATTATCTAAAACTTGGGACAAGTTCACCAAAGTTCATGCTGAGACGAGTTACCTCAGACTAATTTTAAATCCTGGAATGAGTTTCTCGAGGAGAATATCTCAAACGTGGGACGAGTTACCCTAAGTTAATCCTGAGATGAGTTACCTCTGGTTAATTTTAAATCCTGGAACGAGTTTCTCCAGGTGATTATCTCAAACTTTGGCCGAGTTACCCCAAGTTCATCCTGAGACGAGTTACCTAAAGTTGTTTTTAAATCTTGGAATGAGTTTCTCCGGGTGATTATCTCAAACTCGGGATGAGTTACCCTAAGTTCAACCTAAGACGAGTTGCCTCAGGTTGTTTTTAAATCCTGGAATGAGTTTCTCCAGGTAATTATTTTCAAATTTAGGACGAGTTACCCGAAGTTCATACTGAGACAAGTTACCTCAGATTAATTTTAAATCCTGGAACGAGTTTCTCCAGGTGATTATCTCAAACTTGGGATGAGTTACCCCAAGTTGATCCTGAGACAGGTTACCTTAGGTTGTTTTTAAATTCTGGAACGAGTTTCTACAGTTGATTACCTCAAACTTGGGACGAGTTACCCCAAGTTCATCCTCAGACGAGTTACCTCAGGTTGATTTTAAATCCTTGAACGAGTTTCTCCAGGTGATTATCTCAAACTTGGGATGAGTTACCCCAAGTTTATCTTGAGACTAGTTACCTCAGGTTGATTTTAAATCCTGGAACGACTTTCTCTAGGTGATTATCTCAAACATGGGACAAGTTACGCCAAATTCCCCCTGAGACGAGTTACCTCAGGTTGTTTTTAAATCCTGGAATGAGTTTCTCCAGGTAATTGTTTTAAAACTTGGGACGAGTTACCCCAAGTTCATCTGGAGACGAGTTACCTCAGGTAATTTTTAAATCCTGGAATGAGTTTTTCCCGGTGATTATCCCAAACTTGGGGCGAGTTACCCCTTGTTCATCCCGAGACGAGTTACCTCCGGTTGATTTTAAATCCTGGAACAAGTTTCTCCAGGTGATTATTTCAAACTTGGGATGTGTTACCCCAAGTTCATCCTGAGACGAGTTACCTCAGGATGTTTTTAAATCCTGGAACGAGTTTCTACAAGTGATGATTGCAAACTTGGGATGTGTTACCCCAAGTTCATCCTGAGACGAGTTACCTCAGGATGTTTTTAAATCCTGGAACGAGTTTCTCCAAGTGATGATTGCAAACTTGGGACAAGTTACCCTAAGTTCATCCTGACACGAGTTGCCTCAAATTAATTTTAAATCCTGGAACGAGTTTCTCTAGGTGATTATCTCAAACTTGGGATGACTTACCCCAAGTACATCCTGAGACGAGTTACCTCAGGTTGTTTTAAATCCTGGAACGAATTTCTCCAGGTGATTATCTCAAACTTGGGACGAGTTACCCCAAGTTCATCCTGAGATGAGCTACCTCAGGTTGTTTGTAAATCCTGGAATCAGTTTCTCCAGGTAATTATTTTCAAATTTGGGATGAGTTACCCGAAGTTCATCCTGAGACGAGTTACCTCAGATTAATTTTAAATCCTAGAACGAGTTTCTCTAGTTGATTATCTCAAACTTAGGATGACTTACCCCAAGTTGATCCTGAGACGGGTTACCTCAGGTTGTTTTTAAATCCTGGAACGAGTTTCTCCAGGTGATTATCCCAAATCTGGGATGAGTTACACTAAGTCCATCCCGAGACGAGTTGCCTCGGGTTATTTTTAAATCGTAGAACGAGTTTGTCTTGGTGATTATCTCAAACTTGGGACGAGTTACCCCAACTTGATCCTAGTACGGGTTACCTCAGGTTGTTTTTAAATCCTGGAACGAGTTTCTCCAGTTGATTATCTCAAACTTGGGATGAGTTACCCCAAGTTCTTCCTGAGACGAGTTACCTCAGGTTGTTTTTAAATCCTGGAATGAGTTTTTCCAGGTGATTATCTCAAACTTGGAACGAGTTACCCCAAGTTCATCCTAAGACGAGTTTCCTCAGGTTGATTTTAAATCCTGGAATAAGTTTCTCCAGGTGATTATCTCAAACATGGGACAACTTACTCCAAGTTCAAAAATGGGAGACGAGTTACCTCAGGTTGGTTTTAAATCTTGGAACGAGTTTCTCCAGGTGATTATCTCAAACTTGGGATGAGTTACCCCAAGTTCATCCTGGGACAAATTACCTCCGGATGTTTTTAAATCCTGGAACGAGTTTCTCCAGGACATTATCTCAAACTTGGGATGAGTTACCCCAAGTTCATCCTGAGACGAGTTAACTCAGGTTGTTTTTAAATCCTGGAATGAGTTTTCCCAGGTGATTATCTCAAACATGGTATGAGTTACCTCAAGTTCATCTTGAGACGAGTTTCCTCAGGTTGATTTTAAATCCTGGAACTAGTTTCTCCAGGTGATTATCTCAAACTTGGGATGAGTTACCCCAACTTGATCCTGAGACGAGTTACCACAGGTTGATTTTAAATCCTAGAACGAGTTTCTCCAGGTGATTATTTCAAACTTGGGATGAGTTACCCCAAGTTCATCCTGAGACGAGTTACCTCAGGATGTTTTTAAATCCTGGAACGAGTTTCTCCAGGTGATGATTGCAAACTTGGGACAAGTTACCCTAAGTTCATCCTGAGTCAAGTTACCTCAGGTTAGTTTTAAATCCTGGAACGAGTTTCTCCAGGTGATTATCTCAAACTTGGGACGAGTTACCCCAAGTTCATCCTGAGATGAGTTACCTCAGGTTAGTTTTAAATCCAAGAACGTGTTTCTCTTGGTGATTATCTCAAACGTGGGACGAGTTATCCCAGGTTCATCCAGAGTCGAGTTGTCTCAGGTCGATTTTAAATGCTGGAATGAGTTTCTCCAGGTCATTACCTCAAACTTGGGGCGAGTTATCCCAAGTTCTTCCTGAGACGAGTTACCTCGGTTGTTTTTAAATCCTGGAACGAATTTCTCCGGGTGATTATCTCAAACTTGGGATGATTACCCCAAGTTCATCTTTAGATGAGTTACCTCCGATTTTCTTTAAATCCTGGAACGAGTTTCTCCAGTTGATTGTCTCAAACTTGGGACGAGTTACCCCAAGTTCATCTTGACACGAGTTACCTCAGATTAATTTTAATTCCTGGATTGAGTTTCTGCAGGTGATTATCTCAAACTTGGGATGACTTACCCCAAGTTCATCCTGAGACGAGTTTTCTCAGGTTGTCTTTAAATCCTGAAATGAGTTTCTCCAGATGATTATCCCAAACTTGGGTCAAGTTACCCTAAGTTCATCCTGAGATGAGTTACCTCAGATTAATTTTAAATCCTGGAACGAGTTTCTCCAGGTGATTATCTCAAAGTTGGGACGAGTTACCCCAAGTTCATCTTGAGATGAGTTTCCTCCGGTTGTTTTTAAATCCTGGAGTGAGTTTCTCCCGGTGATTATCTCAAACTTGGGACGAGTTACCCTAAGTTCATCCTGAGATGAGTTACCTCAGGTTGTTTTTAAATCCTGGAATGAGTTTGTCCAGATGATTATCTCAAACTTGGGACGAGTTACCCCAAGTTGATCTTGAGATGAGTTACCTCAGGTTGTTTTTAAATCCTGGAACGAGTTTCTCCAGGTGATTATCTCAAACTTGGGACGAGTTACCCCAACTTCATCCTGAGACGAGTTACCTCAAGTTGATTGTAAAGCCTAGAACAAGTTTCTCCAGGTGATTATCTCAAAAATGGGACCAGTTACTCCAACTTCATCCAGAGACGAGTTACCTCTGATTGATTTTAAATCCTGCAACGAGTTTGTCCAGGTGATTATCTCAAACATGGGACAAGTTACTACTAGTTCATCCTGAGATGAGTTACCTCAGGTTGTTTTTAAATCCTGGAACGAGTTTCTCCAGATGATTATCTCAAACATGGGATGAGTTACCCCAAGTTCATCCTGAGACGAGTTATCTCAAGATGTTTTTAAATCCTGAAACGAGTTTCTCCAGGTGATTATCTCAAACTTGGGATGACTTACCCCAAGTTCATCCTGAGATGCGTTTCCTCAGGTTGTCTTTAAATCCTGGAACAAGGTTCTCCAAGTGATTATCTAAAACTTGGGACAAGTTCACCAAAGTTCATGCTGAGACGAGTTACCTCAGACTAATTTTAAATCCTGGAATGAGTTTCTCGAGGAGAATATCTCAAACGTGGGACGAGTTACCCTAAGTTAATCCTGAGATGAGTTACCTCTGGTTAATTTTAAATCCTGGAACGAGTTTCTCCAGGTGATTATCTCAAACTTTGGCCGAGTTACCCCAAGTTCATCCTGAGACGAGTTACCTAAAGTTGTTTTTAAATCTTGGAATGAGTTTCTCCGGGTGATTATCTCAAACTCGGGATGAGTTACCCTAAGTTCAACCTAAGACGAGTTGCCTCAGGTTGTTTTTAAATCCTGGAATGAGTTTCTCCAGGTAATTATTTTCAAATTTAGGACGAGTTACCCGAAGTTCATACTGAGACAAGTTACCTCAGATTAATTTTAAATCCTGGAACGAGTTTCTCCAGGTGATTATCTCAAACTTGGGATGAGTTACCCCAAGTTGATCCTGAGACAGGTTACCTTAGGTTGTTTTTAAATTCTGGAACGAGTTTCTACAGTTGATTACCTCAAACTTGGGACGAGTTACCCCAAGTTCATCCTCAGACGAGTTACCTCAGGTTGATTTTAAATCCTTGAACGAGTTTCTCCAGGTGATTATCTCAAACTTGGGATGAGTTACCCCAAGTTTATCTTGAGACTAGTTACCTCAGGTTGATTTTAAATCCTGGAACGACTTTCTCTAGGTGATTATCTCAAACATGGGACAAGTTACGCCAAATTCCCCCTGAGACGAGTTACCTCAGGTTGTTTTTAAATCCTGGAATGAGTTTCTCCAGGTAATTGTTTTAAAACTTGGGACGAGTTACCCCAAGTTCATCTGGAGACGAGTTACCTCAGGTAATTTTTAAATCCTGGAATGAGTTTTTCCCGGTGATTATCCCAAACTTGGGGCGAGTTACCCCTTGTTCATCCCGAGACGAGTTACCTCCGGTTGATTTTAAATCCTGGAACGAGTTTCTCCAGGTGATTATTTCAAACTTGGGATGTGTTACCCCAAGTTCATCCTGAGACGAGTTACCTCAGGATGTTTTTAAATCCTGGAACGAGTTTCTACAAGTGATGATTGCAAACTTGGGATGTGTTACCCCAAGTTCATCCTGAGACGAGTTACCTCAGGATGTTTTTAAATCCTGGAACGAGTTTCTCCAAGTGATGATTGCAAACTTGGGACAAGTTACCCTAAGTTCATCCTGACACGAGTTGCCTCAAATTAATTTTAAATCCTGGAACGAGTTTCTCTAGGTGATTATCTCAAACTTGGGATGACTTACCCCAAGTACATCCTGAGACGAGTTACCTCAGGTTGTTTTAAATCCTGGAACGAATTTCTCCAGGTGATTATCTCAAACTTGGGACGAGTTACCCCAAGTTCATCCTGAGATGAGCTACCTCAGGTTGTTTGTAAATCCTGGAATCAGTTTCTCCAGGTAATTATTTTCAAATTTGGGATGAGTTACCCGAAGTTCATCCTGAGACGAGTTACCTCAGATTAATTTTAAATCCTAGAACGAGTTTCTCTAGTTGATTATCTCAAACTTAGGATGACTTACCCCAAGTTGATCCTGAGACGGGTTACCTCAGGTTGTTTTTAAATCCTGGAACGAGTTTCTCCAGGTGATTATCCCAAATCTGGGATGAGTTACACTAAGTCCATCCCGAGACGAGTTGCCTCGGGTTATTTTTAAATCGTAGAACGAGTTTGTCTTGGTGATTATCTCAAACTTGGGACGAGTTACCCCAACTTGATCCTAGTACGGGTTACCTCAGGTTGTTTTTAAATCCTGGAACGAGTTTCTCCAGTTGATTATCTCAAACTTGGGATGAGTTACCCCAAGTTCTTCCTGAGACGAGTTACCTCAGGTTGTTTTTAAATCCTGGAATGAGTTTTTCCAGGTGATTATCTCAAACTTGGAACGAGTTACCCCAAGTTCATCCTAAGACGAGTTTCCTCAGGTTGATTTTAAATCCTGGAATAAGTTTCTCCAGGTGATTATCTCAAACATGGGACAACTTACTCCAAGTTCAAAAATGGGAGACGAGTTACCTCAGGTTGGTTTTAAATCTTGGAACGAGTTTCTCCAGGTGATTATCTCAAACTTGGGATGAGTTACCCCAAGTTCATCCTGGGACAAATTACCTCCGGATGTTTTTAAATCCTGGAACGAGTTTCTCCAGGACATTATCTCAAACTTGGGATGAGTTACCCCAAGTTCATCCTGAGACGAGTTAACTCAGGTTGTTTTTAAATCCTGGAATGAGTTTTCCCAGGTGATTATCTCAAACATGGTATGAGTTACCTCAAGTTCATCTTGAGACGAGTTTCCTCAGGTTGATTTTAAATCCTGGAACTAGTTTCTCCAGGTGATTATCTCAAACTTGGGATGAGTTACCCCAACTTGATCCTGAGACGAGTTACCACAGGTTGATTTTAAATCCTAGAACGAGTTTCTCCAGGTGATTATTTCAAACTTGGGATGAGTTACCCCAAGTTCATCCTGAGACGAGTTACCTCAGGATGTTTTTAAATCCTGGAACGAGTTTCTCCAGGTGATGATTGCAAACTTGGGACAAGTTACCCTAAGTTCATCCTGAGTCAAGTTACCTCAGGTTAGTTTTAAATCCTGGAACGAGTTTCTCCAGGTGATTATCTCAAACTTGGGACGAGTTACCCCAAGTTCATCCTGAGATGAGTTACCTCAGGTTAGTTTTAAATCCAAGAACGTGTTTCTCTTGGTGATTATCTCAAACGTGGGACGAGTTATCCCAGGTTCATCCAGAGTCGAGTTGTCTCAGGTCGATTTTAAATGCTGGAATGAGTTTCTCCAGGTCATTACCTCAAACTTGGGGCGAGTTATCCCAAGTTCTTCCTGAGACGAGTTACCTCGGTTGTTTTTAAATCCTGGAACGAATTTCTCCGGGTGATTATCTCAAACTTGGGATGATTACCCCAAGTTCATCTTTAGATGAGTTACCTCCGATTTTCTTTAAATCCTGGAACGAGTTTCTCCAGTTGATTGTCTCAAACTTGGGACGAGTTACCCCAAGTTCATCTTGACACGAGTTACCTCAGATTAATTTTAATTCCTGGATTGAGTTTCTGCAGGTGATTATCTCAAACTTGGGATGACTTACCCCAAGTTCATCCTGAGACGAGTTTTCTCAGGTTGTCTTTAAATCCTGAAATGAGTTTCTCCAGATGATTATCCCAAACTTGGGTCAAGTTACCCTAAGTTCATCCTGAGATGAGTTACCTCAGATTAATTTTAAATCCTGGAACGAGTTTCTCCAGGTGATTATCTCAAAGTTGGGACGAGTTACCCCAAGTTCATCTTGAGATGAGTTTCCTCCGGTTGTTTTTAAATCCTGGAGTGAGTTTCTCCCGGTGATTATCTCAAACTTGGGACGAGTTACCCTAAGTTCATCCTGAGATGAGTTACCTCAGGTTGTTTTTAAATCCTGGAATGAGTTTGTCCAGATGATTATCTCAAACTTGGGACGAGTTACCCCAAGTTGATCTTGAGATGAGTTACCTCAGGTTGTTTTTAAATCCTGGAACGAGTTTCTCCAGGTGATTATCTCAAACTTGGGACGAGTTACCCCAACTTCATCCTGAGACGAGTTACCTCAAGTTGATTGTAAAGCCTAGAACAAGTTTCTCCAGGTGATTATCTCAAAAATGGGACCAGTTACTCCAACTTCATCCAGAGACGAGTTACCTCTGATTGATTTTAAATCCTGCAACGAGTTTGTCCAGGTGATTATCTCAAACATGGGACAAGTTACTACTAGTTCATCCTGAGATGAGTTACCTCAGGTTGTTTTTAAATCCTGGAACGAGTTTCTCCAGATGATTATCTCAAACATGGGATGAGTTACCCCAAGTTCATCCTGAGACGAGTTATCTCAAGATGTTTTTAAATCCTGAAACGAGTTTCTCCAGGTGATTATCTCAAACTTGGGATGACTTACCCCAAGTTCATCCTGAGATGCGTTTCCTCAGGTTGTCTTTAAATCCTGGAACAAGGTTCTCCAAGTGATTATCTAAAACTTGGGACAAGTTCACCAAAGTTCATGCTGAGACGAGTTACCTCAGACTAATTTTAAATCCTGGAATGAGTTTCTCGAGGAGAATATCTCAAACGTGGGACGAGTTACCCTAAGTTAATCCTGAGATGAGTTACCTCTGGTTAATTTTAAATCCTGGAACGAGTTTCTCCAGGTGATTATCTCAAACTTTGGCCGAGTTACCCCAAGTTCATCCTGAGACGAGTTACCTAAAGTTGTTTTTAAATCTTGGAATGAGTTTCTCCGGGTGATTATCTCAAACTCGGGATGAGTTACCCTAAGTTCAACCTAAGACGAGTTGCCTCAGGTTGTTTTTAAATCCTGGAATGAGTTTCTCCAGGTAATTATTTTCAAATTTAGGACGAGTTACCCGAAGTTCATACTGAGACAAGTTACCTCAGATTAATTTTAAATCCTGGAACGAGTTTCTCCAGGTGATTATCTCAAACTTGGGATGAGTTACCCCAAGTTGATCCTGAGACAGGTTACCTTAGGTTGTTTTTAAATTCTGGAACGAGTTTCTACAGTTGATTACCTCAAACTTGGGACGAGTTACCCCAAGTTCATCCTCAGACGAGTTACCTCAGGTTGATTTTAAATCCTTGAACGAGTTTCTCCAGGTGATTATCTCAAACTTGGGATGAGTTACCCCAAGTTTATCTTGAGACTAGTTACCTCAGGTTGATTTTAAATCCTGGAACGACTTTCTCTAGGTGATTATCTCAAACATGGGACAAGTTACGCCAAATTCCCCCTGAGACGAGTTACCTCAGGTTGTTTTTAAATCCTGGAATGAGTTTCTCCAGGTAATTGTTTTAAAACTTGGGACGAGTTACCCCAAGTTCATCTGGAGACGAGTTACCTCAGGTAATTTTTAAATCCTGGAATGAGTTTTTCCCGGTGATTATCCCAAACTTGGGGCGAGTTACCCCTTGTTCATCCCGAGACGAGTTACCTCCGGTTGATTTTAAATCCTGGAACGAGTTTCTCCAGGTGATTATTTCAAACTTGGGATGTGTTACCCCAAGTTCATCCTGAGACGAGTTACCTCAGGATGTTTTTAAATCCTGGAACGAGTTTCTACAAGTGATGATTGCAAACTTGGGATGTGTTACCCCAAGTTCATCCTGAGACGAGTTACCTCAGGATGTTTTTAAATCCTGGAACGAGTTTCTCCAAGTGATGATTGCAAACTTGGGACAAGTTACCCTAAGTTCATCCTGACACGAGTTGCCTCAAATTAATTTTAAATCCTGGAACGAGTTTCTCTAGGTGATTATCTCAAACTTGGGATGACTTACCCCAAGTACATCCTGAGACGAGTTACCTCAGGTTGTTTTAAATCCTGGAACGAATTTCTCCAGGTGATTATCTCAAACTTGGGACGAGTTACCCCAAGTTCATCCTGAGATGAGCTACCTCAGGTTGTTTGTAAATCCTGGAATCAGTTTCTCCAGGTAATTATTTTCAAATTTGGGATGAGTTACCCGAAGTTCATCCTGAGACGAGTTACCTCAGATTAATTTTAAATCCTAGAACGAGTTTCTCTAGTTGATTATCTCAAACTTAGGATGACTTACCCCAAGTTGATCCTGAGACGGGTTACCTCAGGTTGTTTTTAAATCCTGGAACGAGTTTCTCCAGGTGATTATCCCAAATCTGGGATGAGTTACACTAAGTCCATCCCGAGACGAGTTGCCTCGGGTTATTTTTAAATCGTAGAACGAGTTTGTCTTGGTGATTATCTCAAACTTGGGACGAGTTACCCCAACTTGATCCTAGTACGGGTTACCTCAGGTTGTTTTTAAATCCTGGAACGAGTTTCTCCAGTTGATTATCTCAAACTTGGGATGAGTTACCCCAAGTTCTTCCTGAGACGAGTTACCTCAGGTTGTTTTTAAATCCTGGAATGAGTTTTTCCAGGTGATTATCTCAAACTTGGAACGAGTTACCCCAAGTTCATCCTAAGACGAGTTTCCTCAGGTTGATTTTAAATCCTGGAATAAGTTTCTCCAGGTGATTATCTCAAACATGGGACAACTTACTCCAAGTTCAAAAATGGGAGACGAGTTACCTCAGGTTGGTTTTAAATCTTGGAACGAGTTTCTCCAGGTGATTATCTCAAACTTGGGATGAGTTACCCCAAGTTCATCCTGGGACAAATTACCTCCGGATGTTTTTAAATCCTGGAACGAGTTTCTCCAGGACATTATCTCAAACTTGGGATGAGTTACCCCAAGTTCATCCTGAGACGAGTTAACTCAGGTTGTTTTTAAATCCTGGAATGAGTTTTCCCAGGTGATTATCTCAAACATGGTATGAGTTACCTCAAGTTCATCTTGAGACGAGTTTCCTCAGGTTGATTTTAAATCCTGGAACTAGTTTCTCCAGGTGATTATCTCAAACTTGGGACAAGTTACCACAAGTTCATCTTGAGACGAGTTACCTTAAATTAATTTTAAATCCAGAAACGAGTCTCTCCAGGTGATTATCTCAAACTTGGGATGAGTTACCCCAAGTTCATCCTGAGACAAGTTACCTCAGGTTATTTTTAAATCCTAAAATGAGTTTCTCCAGATAATTGTTTTCAAACTTGGGACGAGTTACCCCAACTTCATCCTGAGACGAGTTACCTCACGTTATTTTTAAATCCTAGAACAAGTTTCGCTAGGTGATTATCCCAAACTTGGAACGACTTACCCCAAGTTCATCCTGAGACTTGTTTCCTCAGGTTGTCTTTAAATCCCAGAATGAGTTTCTCCAAGTGATTATCTCAAACTTGGGACAAGTTACCTCAATTGTTTTCAAATCCTAGAACGAGTTTCTCCAGGTGATTTTCTCAAACTTGGGACGAGTTACCCCAAGTTGATCCTAAGGTAGGTTACCTCAGGTTGTTTTTAAATCCTGGAACGAGTTTCCCCAGTTGATTATCTCAAACTTGGGACGAGTTACCCTAAGTTCATCCTGAGACGAGTTACCTCAGGTTGTTTTTAAATCCTGGATGAATTTCTCCAAGTAATTGTTTTCAAACTTGGGAATAGTTACCCCAAGTTCATCCTGAGACGAGTTACCTTAGGTTAATTTTAAATCCTGGAACGAGTTTCTCTAGGTGATTATCTCAAACTTGGGACGAATTACCCTAAGTTCATCCTGAGATGAGTATCCTCAGGTGGTTTTTAAATCTTGGAATGAGTTTCTCCAGGTAATTATTTTCAAATTTGGGACAAGGTACCCAAAGTTCATCCAGAGACGGGCTACCTCAGATTAATTTGAAATCCTAGAATGAGTTTCTCCAGGTGATTATCTCAAACTTGGGACGAGTTACCCCAAGTTGATCCTGAGACGGGTTACCTCAGGTTGTTTTTAAAACCTGGAACGAGTTTTTGCAGGTGATTATCTCAAACTTGGGACGAGTTACCCCAAGTTCATCCTGAGATGAGTTTCCTCAGGATGTTTTTAAATCCTGGAACGAGTTTCTCTTGGTGATTATCTCAAACTTGGGATAACTTACCCAAGTTTATCCTGAGACGAGTTTCCTCAGGTTGTCTTTAATCCCTGGAACAAGTTTCTCCAGGTGATTATCCCAAACTTGGGACAAGTTACCCCAAGTTCACCTTGAGACGAGTTACCTCAAATTAATTTTAATTCTTGGAACGAGTTTCTCCAGGTAATTATCTCAAACTTCGGATGAGTTACCCCAAGTTCATCCTAAGACTAGTTGACTTAGGTTGTTTTTAAATCCAGGAACGAGTTTCTCCAGGTTATTATCTCAAACTTGGGATGAGTTACCGTAAGTTCATCCTGAGACGACTTACCTCAGGTTGTTTTTAAATCCTGGAACAAGTTTCTCTAGGTGATTATCTCAAACATGGGATGAGTTACCCCAAGTTCATCCTGAGACGAGTTTCCTCAGGTTGATTTTAAATCCTGGAACGAGTTTCTCCAGGTGATTATCTCAAACATGGGATAACTTAGTCCAAGTTCATCCTGAGACGAGTTACCTTAGGTTGTTTTTAAATCCTGGAACGAGTTTCTCCAGGTGATTATCTAAAACTTGGGATGAGTTACCTCAAGTTCATCCTGAGACGAGTTACCTCAGGATGTTTTTAAATCCTGCAACGAGTTTCTCCAGGTGATTATCTCAAACTTGGGACGACTTACCCCAAGTTCATCCTGAGACGAGGTTCCTCAGGTTGTCTTTAAATCATGGAATGAGTTTCTCTAGGCGATTATCCCAAACTTGGGACAAGTTTCCCCAAGTTCATCCTCAAACGAGTTACCTCAGATTAATTTTAATTCTTGGAACGAGTTTCTCCTGGTGATTATCTCAAACTTGAGACGAGTTACCCTAAGTTCATCCTGAGACTAGTTACCTCGGGTTGTTTTTAATCCTAGAACGAGTTTCTCCAGGTGATTATCTCAAACTTAAGATGAGTTATCCCAAATTCATCCTGTGACGAGTTACCTTAGGTTGTTTTGAAATCCTGGAATGAATTTCTCCAAGTAATTGTTTTCAAACTTGGGATGAGTTTCCCCAAGTTCATCCTGAGACGAGTTACCTCAGGTTGATTTGAAATCCTGGAACGAGATTCTCCCGGTGATTATCTCAAACTTGGGATGAGTTACCCCAAGTTCATCCTGAGACGAGTTACCTCAGGTTGTTTTTAAATCCTGGAATGAATTTGTCCAAGTGTTTATCTCAAACTTGGGATGAGTTACCCTAAGTTCATCCTGAGACGAGTTGCCTCAGGTGGTTTTTAAACGCTGGAATGAGTTTCTCCAGGTAATTATTTTCAAATTTGGGACGAGTTACCCGAAGTTCATCTGGAGACGAGTTACCTCAGGTTAATTTTAAATCCTGGATTGAGTTTCTCCAGGTGATTATCTCAAACTTGGGACGAGTTACCCCAAGTTGATCCTGACACGGGTTACCTCAGGTTGTTTTTAAATCCTGGAACAGGTTTCTCCAGGTGATTATCTCAAACTTGGGACGAGTTACCCCAAGTTCCTCTTGAGACGAGTTACCTCAGTTTGTTTTTAAATCCTGGAACGAGTTTCTCCAGGTGATTATCTCAAACTTGGCACGAGTTACCCTAAGTTCATCCTGAGACGAGTTGCCCCAGGTTGTTTTTAAGTCCTGGAATGAGTTTCTCCAGGTGATTATTTTCAAACTTGGGGCGAGTTAAGCCAAGTTCATCCTGAGACGAGTTAACTCAGATTATTTTTAAATCCCAGAATGAGTTTCTCCGATTGATTATCTCAAACTTCTGACGAGTTACCGCAAGTTCATCCTGAGACGAGTTACCTCAGGTTGTTTTTAAATCCTAGAACGAGTTTCTCCTGGTGATTGTCTCAAACTTGGGGGAGTTACCCCATGTTTATCCTGAGACGAGTTACCTTTGGTTATTTTTAAATCCTGTAACGAGTTTATCTGGGTTCTTAACTCAAACTTGGGACGAGTTACCCCAAGTTTATCTTGAGACGAGTTACCTCTGGTTGTTTTTAAATCCTGGAACGAGTTTCTCCAGTTGATTATCTCAAACATGGGACGAGTTACACCAAGTTCATCCTGAGATGAGTTACCTCAGGTTGGTTTTAAATACTGGAATGAGTTTCTCCAGGTAATTATCTCAAACTTAGGAAGAGTTACCCCAGGTTCATCCTGAGACGAGTTACCTCAGGTCATTTTTAAATCCTGGAGCGAGTTTCTCCAGGTGATTATCTCAAACTTGGGATGAGTTTCCCCAAGTTCATCCTAAGACAAGTTACATTAGGTTGTTTTTAAATCCTGGAACAAGTTTCTCCGGGGGATTATCTTAAACTTGGGACGAGTTACCCTAAGTTCATCCTGAGTCAAGTTACCTTAGGTTAGTTTTAAATCTTGGAACGAATTTCTCCAGGTGATTATCTCAAACTTGGGACGAGTTACCCCAAGTTCATCCTGAGATGAGTTACCTCAGGTTAGTTTTAAATCCTGGAACGTGTTTCTCTTGGTGATTATCTCAAACGTGGGACGAGTTATCCCAGGTTCATCCAGAGATGAGTTATCTCAGGTCGATTTTAAATGCTGGAATGAGTTTCTCCAGGTCAATATCTCAAGCTTGGGGCGAGTTATCCCAAGTTCTTCCTGAGACGAGTTACCTCAGGTTGTTTTTAAATCCTGGACCGAGTTTTTCCAGGTGATTATCTCAAACTTGGGACGAGTTACTCCGAGTTGATCCTGAGACGAGTTACTTCAGGTTGATTTTAAATCCTGGAACGAGTTTCTCCAGGTGATTATCTCAAACTTGGGATGAGTTACCCCAGGTTCATCCTGAGACAAGTTACCTTAGGTTGTTTTTAAATCCTGGAATGAGTTTCTCCAGGTAATTGTTTTCAAACTTGGGACGAATTACCCCAAGTTCATCCTGAGACGAGTTACCTCAGGTTATTTTTAAATCCTGGAATGAGTTTCTTCAGATGATTATCTCAAACTTGGGATGAGTTACCCCAGGTTCGTCATGAGATGAGTTAGCTCAGGTCATTTTTAAATCCTGCAATGAGTTTCTCCAGGTGATTATCTCAAACTAGGGATGAGTTACCCCAAGTTCATCCTGAGACGAGTTACCTCAGGTTGTTATTAAATTCTGGAACGAGTTTCTCCAGGTGATTATCTCAAACTTGGGATGAGTTACTCCAAGTTCCTTTTGAGGCGAGTTACCTCAGGTTGATTTTAAATCCTGGAACGTGTTTCTCTAGATGATTATCTCAAACTTGGGACGAGTTACCCCAAGTTCATCCTGAGACGAGTTACCTCAGGTTGTTTTTAAATCTTGGAACGAGTTTCTCTAGGACATTATCTCAAACTTGGGATGAGTTACCCCAAGTTCATCCTGAGACGAGTTACCTCAGGTTATTTTTAAATCTTGGAACGAGTTTCTCTAGGACATTATCTCAAACTTGGGATGAGTTACCCCAAGTTCATCCTGAGACGAGTTACCTCAGTTTGTTTTTAAATCCTGGAATGAGTTTCTTCAGATGATTATCTCGAACTTGGGATGAGTTACCCCAGGTTCATCCTGAGATGAGTTACCTCAGGTCATTTTTAAAACCTGCAATGAGTTTCTCCAGGTGATTATCTCAAACTAGGAATGAGTTACCCCAACTTCATCCTGAGACGAGTTACCTCAGGTTGTTATTAAATTCTGGAACGAGTTTCTCCAGGTGATTATCTCAAGCTTGGGATGAGTTACTCCAAGTTCGTTTTGAGACGAGTTACCTCAGGTTGATTTTAAATCCTAGAACGTGTTTCTCCAGATGATTATCTCAAACTTGGGACGAGTTACCCCAAGTTCATCCTGAGACGAGTTACCTCAGGTTGTTTTTAAATCTTGGAACGAGTTTCTCCAGGACATTATCTCAAACTTGGGATGAGTTACCCCAAGTTCATCCTGAGACGAGTTACCTCAGGTTATTTTTCAATCCTGAAACGAGTTTCCCAGGTGATTATCTCAAACATGGGATGAGTTACTTCAAGTTCATCCTGAGACGAGTTTCCTCAGGTTGTCTTTAAATCTTGGAACTAGTTTCTCTAGGTGATTATCTCAAACATGGGACAAGTTACCGCAAGTTCATCCCGAGACGAGTTACCTTAGGTTGTTTTTAAATCCTGGAATGAGTTTTTCCAGATAATTGTTTTCAAACTTGGGACGAGTTACCCCAACTTTACCCTGAGGCGAGTTACCTCAGGTTATTTTTAATTCCTTGAACGAGTTTTTCCAGGTGATTATCCTAAACTTGGGACGACTTGCCCCAAGTTCTTCCTGAGACGTGTTTCCTCAGGTTGTCTTTAAATCCCGGAATAAGTTTCTCCAGGTGATTATCTCAAACTTTGGACAAGTTACCCCAAGTTCATCCTGAGACGAGTTACCTCGGTTGTTTTTAAATCCTGGAACGAGTTTCCACCGGTGATTATCTCAAACTTGGGACGAGTTACCCCAAGTTGATCCCAAGGCAGGTTACCTCAAGTTGTTTTTAAATCCTGGAACGAGTTTCTCCAGTTGATTATCTCAAACTTGGAATGAGTTACCCCAAGTTCATCCTGTGACGAGTTACCTCAGGTTGTTTTTAAATCCTGTAATGAATTTCTCCATGTAATTGTTTTCAAACTTGGGACGAGTTACCCAAAGTTCATCCCGAGACGACTTACCTCAGGTTGATTTTAAATCCTGGAACGAGTTTCTCCAGTTGATTATCTCAAACTTGGGATGAGTTTCCCCAAGTTCATCTTGAGACGAGTTTCCTCAGGTTGTCTTTAAATCTTGGAACTAGTTTCTCTAGGTGATTATCTCAAACATGGGACAAGTTACCGCAAGTTCATCCCGAGACGAGTTACCTTAGGTTGTTTTTAAATCCTGGAATGAGTTTTTCCAGATAATTATTTTCAAACTTGGGACGTGTTACCCCAACTTTATCCTGAGGCGAGTTACCTCAGGTTATTTTTAAATCCTGGAACGAGTTTTTCCAGGTGATTATCCGAAACTTGGGACGACTTGCCCCAACTTCTTCCTGAGATGTGTTTCCTCAGGTTGTCTTTAAATCCCGGAATAAGTTTCTCCAGGTGATTATCTCAAACTTTGGACAAGTTACCCCAAGTTCTTCCTGAGACGAGTTACCTCGGTTGTTTTTAAATCCTGGAACGAGTTTCTCCTGGTGGTTATCTCAAAGTTGGGACGAGTTACCCCAAGTTGATCCCAAGGCGGGTTACCTCAAGTTGTTTTTAAATACTGGAACGAGTTTCTCCAGTTGATTATCTCAAACTTGGAACGAGTTATCCCAAGTTCATCCTGAGATGAGTTACCTCAGGTTGTTTTTAAATCCTGTAATGAATTGCTCTAGGTAATTGTTTTCAAACTTGGGACGAGTTACCCCAAGTTCATCCTGAGACGAGTTACCTCAGGTTGATTTTAAGTCCTGGAACGAGTTTCTCTAGTTGATTATCTCAAACTTGGGACTTAAGTACCCATGTTCTTGGGGCCTGCTCTCATAGTGCAGAATAGAATGCAACAGCTACAATAGCAGCCAAGTTATTTTTCACCCACAACCACAATTAAATTGAGTGCATTTTTAACTTACATAGTAATACACTGATGGTATCCTGAAATTGGCTTCCTACATTTTGGTTTAGTGGGAGCTTGTTGGTAGCAAAAATGTAGTGTATGAGTACCATATTTCTTTAGAAAGCCTACTTAAAAGCCTGGGCTCACAATGACGATGATATGACTGGTACTTAGGGGTAAGCTACCTTGACAAGGAGGTTTAGAGGTTGAAAAGGCTGAAGGGCAATGTTAATGATCGACCTCAGGTTGTTTTTAAATCCTGGAATGAGTTTCTCCGAGTGATTATCTCAAACTTGGGAAGAGTAACCCTAAGTTCATCCTGAGATGAGTTGCCTCAGGTGGTTTTCAAATCTTGGAATGAGTTTCTCCAGCTAATTATTTTCAAATTTGGGACGAGGTACCCGAAGTTCATCTGAAGATGAGCTACCTCAGATTAATTTTAAATCCTAGAACGAGTTTCTCCAGGTGATTATCTCAAACTTGGGACGAGTTACCCCATGTTCATATTGAGACGAGTTACCTCAGTTTGTTTTTAAATCCTGGAATGAGTTTTTTCAGGTGATTATCCCAAACTTGGGACGAGTTACCCTACGTTCATCCCGAGACGAGTTGCCTCAGGTTGTTTTTAAATCGTAGAACGAGTTTCTCCAGGTGATTATCTCAAACTTGGGACGAGTTACCCCAACTTGATCCTAAGTCGGGTTACCTCAGGTTGTTTTTAAATCCTGGATTGAGTTTCTCCAGTTGATTATCTAAAACTTGGGATGAGTTACCCCAAGTTTATCCTGAGACGAGTTACCCCAGATTGTTTTTAAATCCTGGAATGAGTTTTTCCAGGTGATTATCTCAAACTTGGGGCGAGTTACCCCAAGTTCATCCTGGAACGAGTTTCTCCAGGTGATTATCTCAAACTTGGGATGAGTTACCCCAAGTTCATCCTAAGACGAGTTTCCTCAGGTTGACTTTAAATCCTGGAATGAGTTTCTCCAGGTGATTATCTCAAACATGGGACAACTTACTCCAAGTTCAAATATGGGAGACGAGTTACCTCAGGGTATTTTTAAATCCTGGAACGAGTTTCTCCAGGTGATTATCTCAAACTTGGGATGAGTTACCCCAAGTTCATCCTGAGACGAGTTACCTCAGGATGTTTTTAAATCCTGGAACGAGTTTCTCCTGGTGATTATCTCAAACTTGGGACAACTTACCCCAAGTTCATCCTGAGACGAGTTTCCTCAGGTTGTCATTAAATCCTGGAACGAGTTTCTCCAGGTGATTATCCCAAACTTGGGACAAGTTACCCCAAGTTCACCCTAAGACGAGTTACCTCAGATTAATTTTAATTCTTGGAACGAGTTTCTCCAGGTAATTATCTCAAACTTTGGACGAGTTACCCCAAGTTCATCCTGAGACTAGTTGCCTTAGGTTGTTTTTAAATCCTGGAACGAGTTTCTCCAAGTTATTATCTCAAACTTGGGACGAGTTACCCTAAGTTCATCCTGAGACGACTTACCTCAGGTTGTTTTTAAATCCTGGAACGAGTTTCTCCAGGTGATTATCTCAAACTTGGGATGAGTTACCCGAAGTTCATCCTGAGACGAGTTTCCTCAGGTTGATTTTAAATCCTGGAACGAGTTTCTCTAGGTGATTATCTCAAACATGGGACAACTTACTCCAAGTTCATCCAGAGACGAGTTACCTCAGATTGTTTTGAAATCCTGGAACGAGTTTCTCCAGGTGATTATCTCAATCTTGGGATGAGTTACCCCCAGTTCATCCTGAGATGAGTTACCTCAGGATGTTTTTAAATCCTGAAATGAGTTTTTCCAGGTGATTATCTCAAACTTGGGACGACTTACCCCAAGTTCATCCTGAGACGAGTTTCCTCAGGTTGTCTTTAAATCCTGGAACGAGTTTCTCCAGGTGATTATCCCAAACTTAGGACAAGCTTCCCCAAGTTCATCCCGAGACGAGTTACCTCAGATTAATTTTAATTCCTGGAATGAGTTTCTCCAGGTGATTATCTCAAACTTGAGACGAGTTACCCCAAATTCATCCTGAGACTAGTTACCTCGGGTTGTTTTTAAATCCTGAAACGAATTTCTCCCAGAGATTATCTCAAACTTAAGATGAGTTATGCCAAATTCATCCTGTGACGAGTTACCTTAGGTTGTTTTGAAATCCTGGAATGAATTTCTCCAAGTAATTATTTTCAAACTTGGGATGAGTTACCCTAAGTTCATTCTGAGACGAGTTACCTCAGGTTGATTTTAAATCCTGGAACGAGTTTCTCCAGGTGATTATCTCAAACTTGGGACGAGTTACCCCAAGTTCATCCTGAGACGAGTTACCTCAGGTTGTTTTTAAATCCTGGAATAAGTTTCTCCAAGTGATTATCTCAAACTTGGGATGAGTTACCCTAAGTTCATCCTGAGACGAGTTGCCTCAGATTTTTTATAAATCCTAAAATGAGTTTCTCCAGGTAATTATTTTCAAATTTGGGACGAGTTACCCGAAGTTCATCCGGAGACGAGTTACCTCAGATTAATTTTAAATCCTGGAATGAGTTTCTCCAGGTGATTATCTCAAACTTGGGACGTGTTACCCCAAGTTGATCCTAAGACGAGTTACCTCAGGTTGTTTTTAAATCTTGCAATGAGTTTTTCCAAGTGATTATCTCAAACTTGGGACGAGTTACCCCAAGTTCCTCTTGAGACGAGTTACCTCAGTTTGTTTTTAAATCCTGGTATGAGTTTCTCCAGGTGATTATCTTAAACTTGGGACGAGTTACCTTAGATTATTTTTAAATCCCGAAACGAGTTTCTCCAATTGATTATCTCAAACTTCTGACGAGTTACCCCAAGTTCATCCTGAGACGAGTTACCTCGGGTTGTTTTTAAATCCTGGAACGAGTTTGTCCAGGTGATTATCTCAAACTTGGGGTGAGTTACCCCAAGTTTATCCTGAGACGAGTTACCTCAGGTTGTTTTTAAATCCAGGAACAAGTTTCTCCAGGTGATTATCTCAAACTTGGGGCGAGTTACCCTAAGTTTATACTGAGACGAGTTACCTCAGGTTGTTTTTAAATCCTATAATGAGTTTCTCCAGGTTCTTAACTCAAACTTGGGACTAGTTACCCCCAGTTCATACTGAGACGAGTTACCTCAGGTTGTTTTTAAATTTTGGAACAAGTTTCACCAGGTGATTATCTCAAACTTGGGATGAGTTACCCCAAGTTCATCCTGAGACGAGTTACCTCAGGTTGGTTTTAAATACTGGAACGAGTTTCTCCAGGTGATTATCTCAAACTTGGGAAGAGTTACCCCAGGTTCATCCTGAGACGAGTTCCCTCAGGTCGTTTTTAAATCCTGGAGCGAGTTTCTCTAGGTGATTATCTCAAACTTGGGATGAGTTACCCCAAGTTCATCCTGAGACGAGTTACCTTAGGTTATTTTTAAATCCTGGAACGAGTTTCTTTGGGTGATTATCTCAAACTTGGGACGAGTTACCCCAAGTTCATCCAGAGACAAGTTACCTCGGTTAGTTTTAAATCCTGGAACGAGTTTCTCCAGGTGATTATCTCAAACTTGGGACGAGTTACCCCAAGTTCATCCTGAGATGAGTTACCTCAGGTTAGTTTTAAATCCTGGAACGAGTTTCTCCTGGTGATTATCACAAACTTGGGATGAGTTGCCCCTGGTTTATCCAGAGACGAGTTACCTCAGGTTGTTTTTAAATCCTGAACTGAGTTTTTCCAGGTGATTATCTCAAACTTGGGACGAGTTACCCCGAGTTCATCCTGAGACGAGTTACCTCAGGTTGATTGTAAATCCTGGAACGAGTTTCTCTAGGTGATTATCTCAAACTTGGGATGAGTTACCCCAGGTTCATCCTGAGACGAGTTACCTCAGGTTGTTTTTAAATCCTAGAATGAGTTTCTCTAGGTAATTATTTTCAAACTTGGGACGAGTTACCCCAAGTTCATCATGAGACAAGTTACCTCTGGTTGTTTTTGAATCCTGTAATGAGTTTCTTCAGATGATTATCTTAAATGTGGGATGAGTTACCCCAGGTTCGTTTTGAGATGAGTTACCTCAGGTCATTTTTAAATCCTACAATGAGTTTCTCCAGGTGATTATCTCAAACTAGGGATGAGTTCCCCCAAGTTCATCCTGAGACGAGTTATCTCAGGTTGTTATTAAATTCTGGAACGAGTTTCTCCAGGTGATTATCTCAAACTAGGGATGACTTACTCCAGGTTCCTTCTGAGACGAGTTACCTCAGGTTGATTTTAAATCCTGGAACGAGTTTCTTCAGATGATTATCTCAAACTTGGGACGAGTTACCGCAAGTTCATCCTGAGTCGAGTTACCTCAGGTTGATTTTAAATCCTGGATTGAGTTTCTCCAAGTGATTATCTCAAACATGGGATGAGTTACCCTAAGTTTATCCTGAGACGAGTTGCCTCAGCTTGTTTTTAAGTCCTGGAATGAGTTTCTCCAGGTAATTATTTTTAAACTTGGGACGAGTTACCCCAAGTTCATCCTGAGACGAGTTACCTCAAGTTATTTTTAAATCCTAGAACGAGTTTCTCCAGGTGATTATCTCAAACTTGGGATGAGTTACCCCAAGTTCATCCTGAGACGAGTTACTTTAGGTTGATTTTAAATCCTAGAACGAGTTTCTCCAGGTGATTATCTCAAACATGGGACAAGTTACTCCAAGTTCATCCTAAGACGAGCTACCTCAGGTTGTTTTTAATTCCTTGAACGAGTTTCTCTAGTTGATTATCTAAAACTTGGGATGAGTTACCCCAAGTTCATCCTGAGACGAGTTACCTCAGGATATTTTTAAACTCTAGAATGAGATCTCCAGGTGATTATCTCAAACTTGGGACGACTTACCCCAAGTTCATCCTGAGAAGGGTTTCCTTTAGTTGTCTTTAAATCCTGGAACAAGTTTCTCTAGGTGATTATCTCAAACTTGGGACAAGTTACCCCAAGTTCATTCTGAGACGAGTTACCTCAGATTAATTTTAAATCCTAGAACGATTTTCTCCTGGTGATTATCTCAAACTTGGGATGAGTTACGCCAAGTTCATCCCAAGATGGGTTTCCTCAGGTTGTTTTTAAATCTTGGAATGAGTTTCTCCAGGCGATTATCTCAAACTTGGGATGAGTTATCCCAAGTTTATCCTGAGACGTGTTACCTTAGGTTGTTTTGAAATCTTGGAATGAGTTTCTCTAGGTAATTGTTTTCAAACTTGGGATGCGTTACCCCGAGTTCATCCTGAGACAAGGTACCTCAGGTTGATTTTAAATCCTGGAACAAGTTTCTCCAGGTGATTATCTCAAACTTGGGACGAGTTACCCCAAGTTCATCCTGAGACGAGTTACCTGAGGTTGTTTTTAAATCCTGGAATGAGTTTCTCCAAGTGATTATCTTAAACTTAGGACGAGTTACCCCAAGTTCATCCCGAGACGAGTTACTGAGGTTGTTTTTAAGTCCTGGAATGAGTTTCTCCAAGTGGTTATCTTAAACATGGGACGAGTTACCCTAAGTTCATCCTGAGACGAGTTGCCTCAGGTTGTTTTTAAATCCAGGAATAAGTTTCTCCAGGTAATTATTTTCAAATTTGGGATGAGTTACCCCAAGTTCATCCTGAGATGAGTTACCTTAGATTAATTTTAAATCCTAGAATGAGTTTCTCAAGGTGATTATCTCAAACTTGGGATGAGTTATCCCAAGTTCTCCCTGAGACGAGTAACCTCAGGTTGTTTTTAAATCCTGAAACGAGTTTCTCCAGGTGATTATCTCAAACTTGGAATGGGTTACCCCTAGTTCATCCTGAGACGAGTTACCTCAGGTTGTTTTTAAATCCTGGACTGAGTTTTTCCAGGTGATTATCTCAAACTTGGGACGAGTTACCCCGAGTTCATCCTGAGACGAGTTACCTCAGGTTGATTGTAAATCCTGGAACAAGTTTTTCTAGGTGATTATCTCAAACTTGGGATTAGTTACCCCAGGTTCATCCTGAGACGAGTTACCTCAGATTGTTTTTAAATCCTAGAATGAGTTTCTCCAGGTAATTGTTTTCAAACTTGGGACAAGTTTCCCCAAGTTCATCCTGAGACGAGTTACCTCTGGTTGTTTTTGATTCCTGGAATGAGTTTCTTCAGATGATTATCTCAAACTTGGGATGAGTTACCCCATGTTCGTCCTGAGATGAGTTACCTCAGGTCATTTTAAATCCTACAACGAGTTTCTCCAGGTGATTATCTCAAACTAGGGATGAGTTACCCCAAGTTCATCCTGAGACGAGTTACCTCAGGTTGTTATTAAATTCTGGAACGAGTTTCTCCAGGTGATTATCTCAAACTAGGGATGACTTACTCTAGGTTCCTTCTGAGACGAGTTACCTCAGGTTGATTTTAAATCCCAGAACGAGTTTCTCCAGATGATTATCTCAAACTTGGGATGAGTTACCCCAAGTTCATCCTGAGACGAGTTACCTCAGGTTGTTTTTAAATCTTGGAACGAGTTTCTCCAAGACATTATCTCAAACTTGGGATGAGTTACCCCAAGTTCATCCTGAGACGAGTTACCTCAGGTTGTTTTTAAATCCTGGAACGAGTTTCCCCAGGTGATTATCTCAAACATGGGATGAGTTACCTCAAGTTCATCCTGAGACGAGTTTCCTCAGGTTGTCTTTAAATCCTGGAACTAGTTTCTCCAGGTGATTATCTCTAACTTGGGACAAGTTACCGCAAGTTCATCATGAGAAGAGTTACCTGAAATTAATTTTAAATCCTAAAACGAGTTTCTCCAGGTGATTATCTCAAACTTGGGATGAGTTACCCCTAGTTCATCCTGACACGAGATACGTCAGGTTGTTTTTAAATCCTGGAATGAGTTTCTCCAGATAACTGTTTTCAAACTTGGGACGAGTTACACCAAGTTTATCCTGAGACGAGTTACCTCAGGTTATTTTTAAATCCTAGAACGAGTTTCTCCAGATGATTATCCCAAACTTGGGATGACTTACCCCAAGTTCATCCTGAGACGAGTTGCCTCGGTTGTTTTTAAATCCTGGAACGAGTTTCTCCCAGTGATTATCTCAAACTTGGGACGAGTTACCCCAAGTTCATCCTAAGACGAGTTACCTCGGTTGTTTTTAAATCCTGGAACGAGTTTCTCCAGGTGATTATCTCAAACGTGTGATGAGGTACCCCAAGTTCATCCTGAGACGAGTTACCTCAGGTTGTTTTTAAATCCTGGAATGAGTTTCACCAGGTAGTTGTTTTCAAACTTGGGACGAGTTACCCTAAGTTCATCCTGAGACGAGTTACCTCAGGTTGATTTTAAATCCTGAAAGGAGTTTCTCCAGGTGATTATCTCAAACTTGGGACAAGTTACCCTAAGTTCATCCTGAGGCAACTTACCTCAGGTTGTTTTTAAATCCTGGAATGAGTTTCTCCAAGTGATTATCTCAAACTTGGGACGAGTTACCCCAACTTCATCCTGAGACGAGTTGCCTCAGGTTGTTTTTAAATCCTGGAATGAGTTTCTCCAGGTAATTATTTTCAAATTTGGGATGAGTTACCTGAAGTTCATCCTAAGACAAGTTACCTCAGATTAATTTTAAATCCTGGAATGAGTTTCTCCAGGTGATTATCTCAAACTTGGGACGAGTTACCCTAAGTTGATCCTGAGACAGGTTACCTCAGTTTGTTTTTAAATTCTGGAACGTGTTTCTCCAGGTGATTATCTCAAACTTGGGACGAGTTACCACAAGTTCATCTTGAGACGAGTTACCTCAGGTTGTTTTTAAATTCTGGAATGAGTTTCTCCAGGTGATTATCTCAATCCTGGACGAGTTATCCTAAGTTCATCCTGAGACGAGTTGCCTCAGGTTGTTTTTAAATCCTGGATTGAGTTTCTCCAGGTAACTATTTTAAAATTTGGGACGAGTTACCCCAAGTTTTTCTTGAGACGTGTTACCTCAGATTAATTTTAAATCCTAGAATGACTTTCTCCAGTTGATTATCTCAAACTTGTGACGAGTTACCCCACGTTGATCCTGAGACGAGTTGCCTCAGGTTGTTTTTAAATCCTGGAACGAGTTTCTCCCGGTGATTACCTCAAACTTGGGACGAGTTACCCAAAGTTCATCCTGAGACGAGTTACCTCAGGTTGTTTTTAAATCCTAGAACAAGTTTTTCTAGGTGATTAACTCAAACTTGGGATGAGTTACCCCATGTTGATGCTGGGACGAGTTACCTCAGGTTGTTTTTAAATCCTAGAACGAGTTTCTCCAGGTGATTATCTCAAACGTGGGACAAGTTACTCCAAGTTCATCCTAAGACGAGTTACCTCGGGTTGTTTTTAAATCCTGGAACGAGTTTCTATCTTTTACATTTGAACACACTATTCAGAAGTACTGCTACATTAATTAAGTTTGCGAGCCTATAGTAAACACTAGGACTAGAAGGGTAGCAGAACCGCCGTAAGACCTGGACTGGCAGTAAGACGTGTTCACTACTAGGTGCTAGTCGGAGTGGAAACTGTAGCCTTTAGAATTTAGTTAATCATAGCAAGAAAATGAAGAGGTTGTTTAAAGGAAAAGATAAGATAGGTGAAGGAGAACCAAGTTGGGTACAGAACCAAGAGGATAAGAGTGTAATGGACTATACCTTAGTTAATAAAGAAGAAGTAACCATAGAAGATGTCGAACAAAAACTAAAAAATTGGTCCATCCCTGAACATAAGATAAGTCAAGTATACCAAGTCGGTATTCTAGATCATTTAACACATGATTATGTTATTAAGATAGATGAACATACTTTAGCCTTGAAAAGCCTCCAAGAAACAATAGATCTACTAACAGTAGATTAATAAAAGAACATAGACGAAAAGGATTCAGATTTATTCATGTCGGATTAATACAGGTTGCTGTTAAACCTTTACATAGGTTAGGAATAGATACCCCAATATGTATTATTTTACGAGATTCGAGACCAGTCAAGTTTAAAGATCAGTTATTATCTATAGTTGAAGCTAATTTAAATGATGGTCCTGCTTTCTTTAATAATTTTGCCAACTATACTGCAGACTTAAGAACTTTTGATTCACATCATAATATTAAATTAGATGTTAAAATTCCTGAAGGAATTTGGAACCCTAATTCATATCCCTTAGCTATAGTCTATAAACTTTATTACAAAGTAATGCGAACTAATATTAAACCTAAAGCTTTAAATGTTTCTTCCAAATCAGAAACACTTTTATTACAAATAAATCTAAATCGTTCTAATTATGTTACTCCCAAATTACTAAACCATGAGGAAGTTTCTCGAGGATTAGAATGGAACCTCGAAAATATTCTTGCTCCAGAACGAGAAAAACCCCCTACTCTTAATAATATAATAGAGTATAAGTCCGGAAATGTAACTTTAGATTTTAGACGAAGTCTGTCTATAAGAATGCCTTCTAGATCTAGATTTTCTGAACCTAGTCGACATTCAGTTGACATAGGAACTACCTCAATCCCTAAATCTTTAAAACTTAGAGGAGTTCAACCTCATCCAGTAACTCCACAACCAGTATATCAAGTTGAAACCCCAACTCAACAAGCTAACAATTCCCCTACCAGATCAGAAGTCGAAGCCTATAACCAATTAAACATGTTAAATATTTTTGAAATTGATAAAGAAAAAATAAGAAAGACATTTTATCTTCCTGAACATGATGATAAGAGAAGATGGTATTTTTCAACTTTTTCCCCTGAAGATCTTGTCAAATACCGAGAAGATTTTTATAATTATTTAAGACAAATTGAAGACCATATTCCGTTTTTTGATTGGTTTGAAAACTATGTCTTAAACACATTATCTCTAGCTGTTTTGGAAACCCTGCCTATAAGCTGGAAAACCACTAGAGGTAAAACTGTAATAGGAAATATTCCTCCCTTAGAAGAAGTAACTTTTTTAAATAATGATAATATAAAAATTATTGCCTCACCTTTCAAAAAGGTACTATCCACAGGCGACGAACTTAGTGTTCTAGCCTCAAAAAGGGATGTTAAAAATATTCAAGAACAATTAAATTATACAAATAAAATAGTTCATAATATTGCTGTATCTACATCACCCAAAGAAGCCCCTTCTAGTAGTTTTACTAAACCAGAGTTAGCTAAGCCATTATTTAAGCCTTTTAAATTTTCTAATGAAGAAATTTCTGAAATTAAATTAGGAAATTCAACCTCTGCTATTTTAACTGAAATCGATAAAAAATTAAAAGCCTTAAAAATTAATGAAGATAAAAAACAGAAGACTATTGTCATTAATACTTTACAAGAGTCCATTCCCTTTAAAATAGACGACCAAGTTCAAAGGATCCGAACTACCCGTCCTTATCCAATATCCCGCAACTATTATACTCGTCCTACACTTCCTGATATCCAACATGAAGAATGGGATTTAGATAATCCAGCAGCTTTTGATGGTAAAAGTATTATTGAATGGAATATAGATGGCCTTCCCGAACATCTTATTATACGAAAATTAAATTCTATGACCATGGCCTCAACTGCCTATATTAAAAATGGTAATAATTCTCGACATGCCGCTCAACTTTTAGTTTCTGGCTTTACTAGAATTCTAAAAGGTTGGTGGGATAATATAATCTCAGACAATGATCGTTTTAGCATCTTAAATGCTGTAAAACTTGAGCCTTCTTCAGGACAAGAAATAGGAACTCAGGTTGAGTCCTTAATCTTAGCTATCTCCCAAAATTTTATAGGAGATCCTAAACTCTTTGAAGAAAGATCTAGTGAAATCTTACATGCCTTAAGATGCCCTAGACTATCTGATTTTCGATGGTATAAAGACAATTTCTTAGCTAAATTATTAGTCAGGACGGCTGCCTCTGCTCCTTATTGGAAAGAAAAGTTTATCTCAGGATTACCCTGAGCTTTTGCTCAAAAGGTTAGAGATAGGTTGGAACATGAAGCCTTAAGTCTTAATTTCATGACCTATGGTCAAATTATCTCTAATATTATTAAAACAGGGTTAGAACAATGCAATCAGCTTTCTTTAACAACCCAAATTCTCAAAGAAGATAAATCAGTTCGAAAAGAATTAGGATATTTTTGTCACCAATATGGATTAGAAAAATTAGAAGCACCCTCTAAAAAATCTAAAAAACATTTTAAACGCTTTCAAAAATCTAAAAAATCGCAAAGATATAGTAAGGATGATGCGGAAAACAAACCTCCTAAAAAATTTAAGAAACGAAGTAAAAAATTTGATAATTCTTTAACTTGTTATAGATGTGGACGAAAAGGTCATATTGCCACAAATTGTTATGTTAAGAAAAAAATTAATAATTTAAGTCTTGATGAGCCTGTTAAAAGACAGTTAGAAGACATACTTCTTTATAAGACTGAAGCAGATTCTAGTATTTCTACTAATGCGTCTTCTGAGGACGAATTATTAGAACAGCTAGAAACCTCTTCTAGTAGCACAGACGCCCCTAAACAAAATTGTAAGAATTGTACCCCTGAAAATCCATGCGAAGGCTGTAAAATTGAACTTTTTTATTGTAATACTTTAACAAGTGATTCTAAATTTCTTATCGATATTATTGAAAAATTAGATGATCCTGATCTAAAATATCAGTATTTTCTTACTTTAAAAAAGCTTATACAGTTAAAAGACGATGAACAAGAACCGTCTTCCTCTTTTCAACCATATGATTTAACTAAAATTCTTACAGTAAATAACCCTCCAAAAGAACCTCTTTTAGGAATTCCTGAACTTAATCATGAAGTTAAGAATTTAAAACTAGAAATAAAAAATCTACAAGAACGAATATTTCTTCTAGAAAATGAGCCTAAACAGAATTTCTTTACTCCTAAACCAGCTAATAATGAATTTTTACAAAAATTAACCTTTTTTCAACAAAAATGGCATTGCAAAGTAGATTTAAGAATAGGAACTAGTTTTCATAAATCCTTCATTGCTTTAATAGACTCAGGTGCTGATTTAAATTGTATCCAAGAAGGATTAATTCCTACACAGTATTATCAAAAAACTCTTCAAAATTTATATTCTGCTAGTAGCCACAGCCTAAATATTAAATATAAACTAACTAATTCGTATATCTGTAATAATGGAGTCTGTCTTCCCAATGAATTTTTACTTACTAAAAATATTAATGAACAAATAATTTTAGGCACTCCCTTTTTAGTTCAAATTTATCCTATTCATTATGTAGGTGAAGAAGGAATTAAAACTCTTGTTAATAATATAGAGCTTTTCTTTCAATTTGTAAGTCCTACTAAAGGAAAAGAGCTTAATTTAATCGAAAACCAGTATTTTAATCTTCTTTAGCAAAAGAAGAGTCAAGTCCTTTATCTTAAAAAAGAGATTCAAGATTTTCTTGATAAAAATCTAATTAGACCTAGCAAGTCACCTTGGAGTTGTGCCGCGTTTTATGTTCAAAACGCTTCGGAAATTGAAAGAGGAGCTCCTAGAATGGTCATTAACTATAAACCTTTAAATACTGCTTTAAAATGGATTCGATATCCACTTCCAAATAAAAAAGATCTTTTAGAACGATTATATGATGCTCTCATATTTTCTAAATTTGATATGAAATCAGGATTCTATCAAGTAAAACTTAAAGAAGAAGACAAAAATAAAACTGCTTTTACTGTTCCTTTTGGACAATATGAATGGAATGTTATGCCTATGGGTTTAAAAAATGCCCCTTCGGAATTCCAAAATATTATGAATAAAATTCTTTATCCATATTCAGAATTCATAATTGTTTATTTAGATGATGTCTTAGTTTATTCTAAAACCATTGATCAACATTTTAAACATCTAAAAACTTTTATTCAAGCAATAAAACATAATGGCCTTGTTGTGTCTGAACGAAAAGTCAAAATTTTCCAAACACAAATTCGATTTTTAGGACATATTATTCATTTAGGAACTATTACTCCTATCTCCAGAAGCCTTGAGTTTGGCACTAAATTTCCTAATGAAATAAAAGATAAAACTCAGTTACAAAGATTTTTAGGATGTCTGAATTATGTTGCTGATTTCATACCTAATATTCACCTTATCTGTAAACCTCTTTTCAGCAGATTAAAGAAAAATCCACCTCCTTGGTTAGACGAAATGACTCAAGCAATTATTAAAGCTAAAACTTTAATAAAGCAGATTCCTTGCCTTGGGATACCTCATCCTGATGCCTCTTTAATAATTGAGTGTGACGCCTCTGAAGTTGGATTTGGAGGAATCTTAAAACAGTTCTTTCCACCAGACACTAAAGAACAAATTGTTCGCTTTCATTCTAGTGCCTGGACCCCTCCTCAAAATAGTTATAGTACCATTAAAAAGGAGATTTTGGCAATTGTTTTATGCATTTCCAAATTCCAAGATGATTTGATTAATAAAGAATTCTTACTTCGTACTGATTGCAAAGTTGCTAAAGATGTTTCACCAAAGGATGTAAAAAATCTTGTTAGTAAACAAATTTTTGCCAGATGGCAATCACTTTTATCTTGTTTTGATTTTAAAATTGAGCATATAAAAGGAGAGCAGAACAGTCTTCCTGACTTTCTGACTTGTGAATTTTTGCAGGGAAAAACATGAGTGATAAACAGCAGCCCTCACGGCCATTAACAAGGTCCCAGTTTGCTTTAAGCAAACCTGCTCCTATTAAATCTAATATATTTTCTGCAGGTACTTCATATGCCTCTAAGGCTAATATCAGGCTGGCTTCTCCGGCAATTACCCAAACTTCCCTTTTTGAAGCAAGCCGCTTCCTTCCTCTAAGACCACCCTTTTCACCTACAAGAACTCTTGAATCTACCCCATGTACCTTTAAAACAAAAAGTATTCCTCTGCCTATTATGACCCTTAAGCCCGAGCATCTTGCTTTGAAACCTCCTGAAATCGCAGCCCGATGTTTCCCTAGAGGATGGACCTGGATCCCTCAGGACCTTAAGAAAAATAAAACTTATTATCAAGCTATCTTAGTGGATACTGATTCTGCTCAGATTATCCATGATTTTGACCCTAAAGATAATACCATTATCACTTATTCTCGATTGCAAATCTTAAAGGTTATCACTCCTACTGAGTGGAACCAACACCCTTTCACGGCAAAGAAATTTTCTTTCCCTTTTGACCCCACTTATTATGACTATTTTGACTATCAAAAGGCTTGGTATAAGGTTCTTTTTGAACTTTGCCCAACCCATTCATGGTTTCTTAGCTTTAATAATCAGCAAGCTGCCTATCCTCAATGGTTTCTAGATTGGTTTCTTTATTTTGGTCCGTTGCTCGGCCAATTTCCTCCTACCACTAAAAGAACCTATGACCAATTTAAAAAGATGGCCACCAACATTCCCATACAGGAAAGATTTCTTATGTTTTGCTCTATAACTAAGCTTGGATGGATCATGCAGACTCGCTATAATATTGACCAAGTTTTACCAGTCGGTTATCCCCAATCTCTGGTACGAACAGTCCAAACTAAATGGTGGATAAAATTTGATGAGACTCTCATTGAAGAAAGGTTTTCTTCTTGGAAGAATCTGCAAACTACTACTTCTTCAATAAAACCTGAGCTATCTAAAGGACATATATCTCTGCCAGATCTATCACAATTAAGTCCTGCTCAGTTAAAAGAATATAAAAAGAAACTAATGGATTTTGCCTCATTAATCGATTCTGAGGAGGAGCCTTCTCAAGAAGCTGAGTCAGATCCTAGCTATCCATCTCATCTGCAAAATGAAGATGATTGCTATGGGGTCCCGCTTCAGCAAACACCATAATGACAGCCAACATAATCATTAAAGTAATCCAACAAGCTGTCTAACAAGCAACGAATCTTTTACATAGCTGGTAGCTATCACTTTTGCGGATATCAATGGTTTGAAGTCCGGATTAAAGTTTATTGTATTATTGTTTAAAGTTCGCCGTATTAAATTCCATTGTAATTAAGTTTGAAGTCCTGCCCCCTCTATAAAAGGGCATTAGTCATTCGTTCTAAGGCAGAGCGAAAATTAGAATCTGATATAAGTCCTCTACTATCTCCTTGTAAAGCTCTCACCCTGTAAGCATTTTCTTTATAAATAAAAGTTTGTTTAAGTATGCTCTGCACTCGCCCTCTGTGGATCTTGTGCATCAGAAAATCTTTTTAAAGCTCTTCTGTTTATTTTCTTCTTTCAATTTTAATTTATGTTCTTAATCTGTATTCCTCTAAATTTTCCGCATTTAATCTGCATCCTTATTTATTATTTTCCTGTTTGTAGACTTTCTTATGTTAGAACTCCTTTCATAATTACTTATAATACTCTGTATAATATTCTCCGTCAAAATTATACTTGTCCGATCGATCCTGTTCTCAAACTTGGGATGAGTTACCCCAAGTTGATCCTGGGACTCAGGTTGTTTTTAAATCCTAGAACGAGTTTCTCTAGTTGATTATCTTAAACGTGGGACAAGTTACTCCAAGTTCATCCTAAGACGAGTTACCTCGGGTTGTTTTTAAAACCTGGAACGAGTTTCTGCAGTTGATTATCTCAAACTAGGGATGAGTTACCCCAAGTTCGTCCTGAGACGAGTTACCTCAGGTTTTTTTCAAATCTTGAAATGAGTTTCTCCAGGTGATTATCTCAAACTTGGGACGAGTTACCCCAAGTTCATCCTGAGACGAGTTACCTCACGTTGTTTTTAAATCCTGGAACGAGTTTCTCTGGTTGATTATCTCAAACATGGGACAAGTTACTCCAAATTCATCTTGAGACGAGTTACCTCAAGTTGTTTTTAAATCCTAGAATGAGTTTCTCCAGTTGATTATCTCAAACTTGGGATGAGTTACCCCAAGTTCATCCTGAGGCAACTTACCTCAGGTTGATTTTAAATCCTGGAATGAGTTTCTCCAAGTGATTATCTCAAACATGGGATGAGTTACCCTAAGTTTATCTTGAGATGAGTTGCCTCAGCTTGTTTTTAAGTCCTGGAATGAGTTTCTCCAGGTAATTATTTTCAAACTTGGGATGAGTTACCCCAAGTTCATCCTGAAACGAGTTACCTCAGGTTGTTTTTAAATCCTGGAATGAGTTTCTCCAGGTGATTATCTCAAACTTGGGACGAGTTACCCCAAGTTCATCCTGAGACGAGTTACTTCAGGTTGATTTTAAATCCTAGAACGAGTTTCTCCAGGTGATTATCTCAAACATGGGACAAGTTACTCCAAGTTCATCCTAAGACGAGCTACCTCAGGTTGTTTTTAATACCTAGAACGACTTTCTCTAGGTGATTATCTAAAACTTGGGATGAGTTACCCCAAGTTCATCCTGAGACGAGTTACCTTAGGATGTTTTTAAACTCTAGAATGAGATCTCCAGGTGATTATCTCAAACTTGGGACGACTTACCCCAAGTTCATCCTGAGAAGGGTTTCCTCTGGTTGTCTTTAAATCCTGGAACGAGTTTCTCTAGGAGATTATCTCAAACTTGGGACAAGTTACCCCAAATTCATTCTGAGACGAGTTACCTCAGATTAATTTTAAATCCTGGAACGATTTTCTCCTGGCGATTATCTCAAACTTGGGACGAGTTACGCCAAGTTCATCCAGAGACGGGTTTCCTCAGGTTGTTTTTAAATCTTGGAACGAGTTTCTCCAGGCGATTATCTCAAACTTGGGATGAGTTATCCCAAGTTCATCCTGAGACGAGTTACCTTAGGTTGTTTTTAAATCCTGGAATGAGTTTCTCTAGGTAATTGTTTTCAAACTTGGGATGTGTTACCCCAAGTTCATCCTGAGACAAGTTACCTCAGGTTAATTTTAAATCCTGGAACAAGTTTCTCCAGGTGATTATCTCAAACTTGGGATGAGTTACCCCAAGTTCATCCTGAGACGAGTTACCTTAGGTTATTTTTAAATCCTGGAATGAGTTTCTCCAAGTGATTATCTTAAACTTGGGACGAGTTACCCCAAGTTCATCCTGAGACGAGTTACTGAGGTTGTTTTTAAGTCCTGGAATGAGTTTCTCTAAGTGGTTATCTTAAACTTGGGACGAGTTACCCTAAGTTCATCCTGAGAAGAGTTGCCTCAGGTTGTTTTTGAATCCTGGAATGAGTTTCTCCAGGTAATTATTTTCAAATTTGGGATGAGTTACCCCAAGTTCATCCTGAGACGAGTTACCTTAGATTAATTTTAAATCCTAGAACGAGTTTCTCAAGGTGATTATCTCAAACTTGGGACGAGTTATCCCAGGTTCTCCCTGAGACGAGTTACCTCAGGTTGTTTTTAAATCCTGAAACGAGTTTCTCCAGGTGATTATCTCAAACTTGGGACGAGTTACCCCAAGTTGATCCTGAGACGAGTTACCTTAGGTTGATTTTAAATCCTGGAATGAGTTTCTCCAGGTAATTATTTTCAAATTTGGGACGAGTTACCCCAAGTTCATCCTGAGACGAGTTAGCTCAGATTAATTTTAAATCCTAGAACGAGTTTCTCCAGTTGATTATCTCAAACTTGGGAGGAGGTAGCCCAAGTTGATCCTAAGACGAGTTACCTCAGGTTGTTTTTAAATCTTGGAATGAGTTTCTCCAGGCGATTATCTCAAACTTGGGACGAGTTACTCCAAGTTGATCCTGAGATGAGTTTCCTCAGGTTGTTTTTAAATCCTGGAATGAGTTTCTCCTGGTGATTATCTCAAACTTGGGACGAGTTAACCTAAGTTCATCCTGAGATGAGTTGCCTCAGGTTGTTTTTAAATCCTGGAATGAGTTTCTCCAGGTGATTATCTCAAACTTGGGACAAGTTACCCCAACTTCATCTTGAGACGGGTTATCTGAGATTATTTTTAAATCCTGGAACGAGTTTCTCCAGCTAATTATCTCAAACTTTTGATGAGTTACCCCAACTTCATCCTGAGACAAGTTACCTCAAGTTGTTTTTAAATGTTTTTAAAACCTGTCACGAGTTTCTCCAGGTGATTATCTCAAGCTTGGGACGAGTTACCCCAAGTTCATCCTGAGACGAGTTACCTCAGGTTGATTTTAAATCCTGGGATGAGTTTCTCCGGGTGATTATCACAAAGTTTGGACAAGTTACCCTAAGTTCATCCTAAGATGAGTTACCTCAGGTTGTTTTTAAATCTTGGAACGAGTTTCTCCAGGTGATTATCTCAAACTTGGGACGAGTTACCCCAAGTTCGTCCTGAGACAAGTTACCTCAGGTTGTTTTTAAATCTTGGAACGAGTTTCTCCTGGTGATTATCTCAAACTTGGGACGAGTTACCCCAAGTTCGTCCTGAGACAAGTTACCTCAGGTTGTTTTTAAATCCTGGAACGAGGTTCTCCAGGTGATTATCTCAAACTTGGGATGAGTTACCCCAAGTTTATCCTGAGACGAGTTTCCTCAGGTTGTCTTTAAATCCTGGAATGAGTCTGTCCAGGTGATTATCTCAAACTTGGGACAAGTTAACCCAACTTCATCCTGAGATGAGTTACGTCAGATTAATTTTAAATACTGGAACGAGTTTCTCCAGGTGATTATCTCAAACTTGGGACGAGTTACCTCAAGTTGATTCTGAGACGAGTTACCTCAGGTTGTTTTTAAATCTGGGAACGAGTTTCTCCAGGTGATTATTTCAAACTTTGGACGAGTTAACCCAAGTTCCTCCTGAGACGAGTTACCTCATGTTGTTTTTAAATCCTGGAATGAGTTTCTCCAGGTAATTGTTTCAAAACATGGGACGAGTTACCCCAAGTTCATCCTGAGACGAGTTACCTCAGGTCATTTTTAAATCCTGGAATGACTTTCTCCAGGGAATTGTTTCAAAACCTGGGGTGAGTTACCCCAAGCTCATCCTGAGACAAGTTACCTCAGGTCATTTTTAAATACTGGAATGAGTTTCTCCAGGTAATTATTTTAAACTAGGGACGAGTTAGCCCAAGTTCATCCTGAGATGAGTTACCTTAGGTTGTTTGTAAATCCTGGAATGAGTTTCTCCTAGTAATTGTTTTCAAACTTGTGGCGAGTTACCCCAAGTTCATCCTGATATGAGTTACCTCAGGTTGTTTTGAAATCCTGGAACAAGTTTCTGCAGGTGATTATCTCAAACATGGGATGAGTTACCCTAACTTCTTCCTGAGATGAGTTTCCTTAGGTTGTTTTTAAATCCTGGAATGGGTTTCTCCAACAGATTATCTCAAACTTGGGATGAGTTACCCCAAGTTCATCCTGAGATGAGTTACCTCAGGTTGTTTTTAAATCCTGAAATGAGTTTCCCCAGGTAATTGTTTTCAAACTTGGGACAAGTTACTCCAAGTTCATCCTGAGACGAGTTACCTCAGGTTATTTTTAAATGCTGGAATGACTTTTTCCAGGTGATTATCTCAAAATTGGGACGAGTTACCCCAAGTTCATCCTGAGATGAGTTACCTCAGGTTGTTTTTAAATCCTGAAATGAGTTTCCCCAGGTAATTGTTTTCAAACTTGGGACAAGTTACTCCAAGTTCATCCAGAGACGAGTTACCTCAGGTTATTTTTAAATGCTGGAATGACTTTCTCGAGGTGATTATCTCAAAATTGGGACGAGTTACCCCAAGTTCATCCTGAGACGAGTTTCCTCAGGCTGTTTTTAAATCCTGGAATGAGTTTCTCTAGGTGATTATCTTAAACATGGAATGAGTTACCCTAAGTTCATCCTGAGATGAGTTGCCTCTGGTTGTTTTTAAATCCTGGAATGACTTTCTCCAGGTAATTATTTTCAAACTTAGGACGAGTTAACCTAAGTTCATCCTGAGACGAGTTACCTCAGATTATTTTTAAATCCTAGAACGAGTTTCTCCAGGTGATTATCTCAAACTTGGGACGAGTTTCCACAAGTTCATCCTGAGACGAGTTACCTCAGTTTGTTTTTAAATCCTTGAACGAGTTTCTCCAGGTGATTATCTCAAACTTGGGACGAGTTACCCCAAGTTCATCCTGAGATGAGTTACCTCAGGTTGTTTTTAAATACTTGAATGAGTTTCTCCAGATGATTATCACAAACTTGGGACGAGTTACCCCAAGTTGATCCTAACACGATTTACCTCAGGTTGTTTTGAAATCCTGGAACGAGTTTCTCCATTGATTATCTCAAACTTGGGAAAAGTTACCCCAAGTTCCTCCTGAGACGAGTTACCTCAAGTTGTTTTTAAATCCTGGAACGAGTTTCTCCAAGTGATTATCTCAAACTAGGAACAAGTAACATAAGTTCATCCTAAGACGAGTTGCCTCAGATTGTTTTTAAATCCTGGAACTTGTTTCTCCAGCTGATTATCTCAAACTTGGGATGAGTTACCCCAAGTTCATCTTGAGACAAGTTACCTTAGGTCATTTTTAAATCTTGGAATGAGTTTCTCCAGGGAATTATTTCAAAACTTGGGGTGAGTTACCCCATGTTCATTCTGAGACGAGTTACCTCAGGTCATTTTTAAATCCTAGAATAAGTTTCTCCAGGTAATTATTTTAAACGAGGGACGATTTACCCAAAGTTCATCCTGAGACACATTACCTTATGTTGTTTTTAAATCCTGGAATGAGTTTCTCCAGGAAATTGCTTTCAAACTTGGGACGAGTTACCCCAAGTTCATCCTGGATGAGTTACCTCAGGTTGTTTGTAAATCCCAGCACAAGTTTCTCCAAGTGATTATCTCAAACATGGGATGAGTTACCCCAAGTTCATCCTGAGACGAGTTACCTCAGGTAGTTTTTAAATCCTAGAATGGGTTTCTCCAACAGAATATTTCAAACTTGGGACGAGTTACCCCATCTTCATCCTGAGACGAGTTACCTCAGGTTGTTTTTAAATCATGAAATGAGTTTCTCCAGCAAGTTCTTTTCAAACATGGGACAAGTTACCCCAAGTTCATCCTGAGACGACTTACCTCAGGTTATTTTTAAATCCTGGAATGAGTTTCTCCAGGAGATTATCTCAAACTTGGGACGAGTTACCCCAAGTTCATCCTGAGACGAGTTACCTCAGTTGTTTTTAAATCTTGGAACGAGTTTCTTCAGGTAATTATCTCAAACATGGGACGAGTTATCCAAAGTTCATCCGGAGATGAGTTACCTCAGGTTGTTTTTAAATCCTGGAATGTGATTCTCCAGGAAGTTGTTTTCAAACTTGGGACGAGTTACCCCAAGTTCATCCTGAGACGAGTTACCTCAGGTTATTTTTAAATCTTGAAAGGAGTTTCTCCAGGTGATCATCTCAAACTTAGGACGAGTTACCCCAAGTTCATCCTGAGGCAACTTACCTCAGGTTGTTTTTAAATACTGGAATGAGTTTCTCCAAGTGATTATCTCAAACTTGGGACGAGTTACCCCAACTTCATCCTGAGGCGAGTTGCCTCAGGTTATTTTTAAATCTTAGAATGAGTTTCTCCAGGTAATTATTTTCAAATTTGGGACGAGTTACCTGAAGTTCATCCTAAGACAAGTTACCTCAGATTAATTTTAAATCCTGGAATGAGTTTCTCCAGGTGATTATCTCAAACTTGGGACGAGTTACCCCAAGTTGATCCTGACACGGGCTACCTCAGGTTGTTTTTAAATCCTGGAATGAGTTTCTCTAAGTGATTATCTCAAACTTGGGACGAGTTACCCCAAGTTCAACTTGAGACGAGTTACCTCAGGTTGTTTTTAAATTCGGGAATGAGTTTCTCCAGGTGATTATCTCAAACCTGAGATGAGTTACCCTAAGTTCATCCTGGGATGAGTTACCTCAGGTTATTTTTAAATCCTGGAATGAGTTTCTCCAAGTGATTATCCCAAACTTGGGACGAGTTACCCTAAGTTCATCCTGAGAAGAGTTGCCTCACGTTGTTTTTAAATCTTGCATCGAGTTTCTGCAAGTAACTATTTTAAATTTTGGGATGAGTTACCCAAGATCATCCTGAGACGAGTTACCTCAAATTAATTTTAAATGCTAGAACGGCTTTCTCCAGTTGATTATCTCAAACTTGGGATGAGTTACCCCAAGTTGATCCTGAGACAAGTTACCTCAGGTTGTTTTTAAATCCTAGAACGAGTTTCTCCAGGTGATTATCTCAAACTTGGGATGAATTACCCAAAGTTCATCCTGAGACGAGTTACCTCAGGTTGTTTTTAAATCCTGGAACGAGTTTTTCCAGGTGATTAACTCAAACTTGGGATGAGTTACCCCAAGTTGATCCTGGGATGAGTTACCTCAGGTTGTTTTAAAATCTTAGAAGGAGTTTCTCCAGTTGATTATCTCAAACGTGGGACAACTTTCTCCAAGTTCATCCTGACACGAGTTACCTCAGGTTGTTTTTAAATCCTGGAACGAGTTTCCCCAGGTGATTATCTCAAACTTGGGATGAGTTACCCCACGTTCCTCCTGAGACGAGTTCCCTCAAGTTGTTTTCAAATCCTGGAATGAGTTTCTCCAGGTGATTATCTCAAACTTGGGACGAGTTACCCCAAGTTCATCCTGAGACGAGTTACCTCAGATTGTTTTTAAATCCTGGAACGAGTTTCTCCAAGTGATTATCTCAAACATGGGACAAGTTACTCCAAGTTCATTTTGAGACAAGTTACCTCAGGTTGTTTTTAAATCCTGGAATGAGTTTTTCCAGTTGATTATCTCAAACTTGGGACGAGTTACCCCAAGTTCGTCCTGAGGCAACTTACCTCAGGTTGTTTTTAAATCTTGAAATGAGTTTCTCCAAGTGATTATCTCAAACATGGGACGAGTTACCCTAAGTTTATCCTGAGACGAGTTGCCTCAGCTTGTTTTTAAGTCCTAGAATGAGTTTCTCCAGGTAATTATTTTCAAATTTGGGACGAGTTACCGCGAGTTCATCCTGAGACGTCTTTCCTCAGGTTGTCTTTGAATCCTGGAACGAGTTTCTCCAGGAGATTATCTCAAACTTGGGACGAGTTACCCCAAGTTCATCCTTAGACGAGTTACCTCAGGTTGTTTTTAAATTCTGGAACGAGTTTCTCCAGGTGATTATCTCAAACTTGGGACGAGTTACCCCAAGTTCATCCTGAGATGAGTTACTTCAGGTTAATTTTAAATCTTAGAACGGTTTTCTCTAGGTCATTATCTCAAACATGGGACAAGTTACTCCAAGTTCATCCTAAGACGAGCTACCTCAGGTTGTTTTTAAATCCTAGAACGAGTTTCTCCAGGTGATTATCTCAAACTTGGGATGAGTTACCCCAAGTTCATCCTGAGCCGAGTTACCTCAGGATGTTTTTAAATCCTGGAACGAGTTTCTCCAAGTGATTATCTCAAACTTGGGACAAGTTACCACAAGTTCAACTTGAGACGAGTTACCTCAGGTTGTTTTTAAATTCGGGAATGAGTTTCTCCAGGTGATTATCTCAAACCTGGGATGAGTTACCCTAAGTTCATCCTGGGAAGAGTTACCTCAGGTTGTTTTTAAATCCTGGAATGAGTTTCTCCAAGTGATTGTCTCAAACTTGGGATGAGTTACCCTAAGTTCATCCTGAGACAAGTTGCCCCAAGTTGTTTTTAAATCTTTGATCGAGTTTCTCCAGGTAATTATTTTAAAATTTGGGATGAGTTACCCAAGATCATCCTGAGATGAGTTACCTTAGATTAATTTGAAATGCTAGAACGACTTTCTCCAGGTGATTATCTCAAACTTGGGACGAGTTACCCCATGTTGATCCTGAGACAAGTTACCTCAGGTTGTTTTTAAATCCTGGAACGAGTCTCTCCAGGTGATTATCTCAAACTTGGGATGAGTTACCCAAAGTTCATCCTGAGACGAGTTACCTCAGGTTGTTTTTAAATCCTGGAACGAGTTTTTCCAGGTGATTAACTCAAACTTGGGATGAGTTACCACAAGTTGATCCTAGGATGAGTTACCTCAGGTTGTTTTTAAATCCTAGAAGGAGTTTCTCCAGTTGATTATCTCAAACGTGGGACAACTTTCTCCAAGTTCATCCTGAGACGAGTTACCTCAGGTTGTTTTCAAATCCTGGAATGAGTTTCCCCAGGTGATTATCTCAAACTTGGGATGAGTTACCCCACGTTCCTCCTGAGACGAGTTCCCTCAGGTTGTTTTAAAATCCTGGAATGAGTTTCTCCTGGTGATTATCTCAAACTTGGGACGAGTTACCCCAATCCATCCTGAGACAAGTTACCTCAGGTTGTTTTTAAATCCTGGAACGAGTTTCTCCAGGTGATTATCTCAAACATGGGACAAGTTATTGCAAGTTCATCTTGAGAAAAGTTACCTCAGGTTGTTTTTAAATCCTAGAATGAGTTTCTCCTGCTGATTATCTCAAACTTGGGACGAGTTACCCCAAGTTCGTCCTAAGGCAACTTATCTCAGGTTGTTTTTAAATCTTGAAATGAGTTTCTCCAAGTGATTATCTCAAACATGGGATGAGTTACCCTAAGTTTATCCTGAGACGAGTTGCCTCAGCTTGTTTTTAAGTCCTGAAATGAGTTTCTCCAGGTAATTATTTTCAAATTTGGGATGAGTTACCCCGAGTTCATCCTGAGACAAGTTTCCTCAGGTTGTCTTTAAATCCTGGAACGAGTTTCTCCAGGTGATTATCTCAAACTTGGGACAAGTTACCCCCATTCATCCTGAGACGAGTTACCTCAATTTAATTTTAAATCCTGGAACGAGTTTCTCCAGGAGATTATCTCAAACTTGGGACGAGTTACCCCAAGTTCATCCTTAGACGAGTTACCTCAGGTTGTTTTTAAGTCCTGGAATGAGTTTCTCCAGGTAATTATTTTCAAATTTGGGACGACTTACCCCGAGTTCCTCCTGAGACGAGTTCCCTCAGGTTGTTTTCAAATCCTGGAATGAGTTTCTCCAGGTGATTATCTCAAACTTGGGACGAGTTACCCCAAGTTCATCCTGAGACGAGTTACTTCAGGTTGATTTTAAATCCTGGAACGATTTTCTCCAGGTCATTATCTCAAACATGGGACAAGTTACTCCAAGTTCATCCTAAGACGAGCTACCTCAGGTTGTTTTTAAATCCTAGAACGAGTATCTCCAGTTGATTATCTCAAACTTGGGATGAGTTACCCCAAGTTCATACTGAGACGAGTTACCTCAGGATGTTTTTAAATCCTGTATGAGGTCTCCAGGTGATTATCTCAAACTTGGGATGACTTACCCTAAGTTCATCCTGAGAAGAGTTTCCTCTAGTTGTCTTTAAATCTTGGAACGAGTTTCTCTAGGTGATTATCTCAAACTTGGAACAAGTTACCTCAAGTTCATCCTTAGACGAGTTACTTCAGGTTGATTTTAAATCCTGGAACGTGTTTCTCCAGGTCATTATCTCAAACATGGGACAAGTTACTCCAAGTTCATCCTAAGACGAGCTACCTCAGGTTGTTTTTAAATCCTGGAATGAGTTTCTCCAGGTGATTATCTCAAAGTTGGGACGAGTTACCCCAAGTTATTCCAGAGACGGGTTACCTCAGGTTGTTTTTAAATCCTGGAACGAGTTTCTCCAAGGGATTATCTCAAACTTGGGACGAGTTACCCTAAGTTCAACTTGAGACGAGTTACCTCAGGTTGTTTTTAAATTCTGGAATGAGTTTCTCTAGGTGATTATCTCAAACCTGGGATGAGTTACCCTAAGTTCATCCTGGGATGAGTTACCTCAGGTTGTTTTTAAATCCTGGAATGAGTTTCTCCAAGTGATTATCTCAAACTTGGGATGAGTTACCCTAAGTTCATCCTGAGACGAGTTGCCTCAGGTTGTTTTTAAATCTTGGATCGAGTTTCTCCAAGTAACTATTTTAAAATTTGGGATGAGTTACCCCAAGATCATCCTGAGACGAATAACCTCAGATTAATTTTAAATGCTAGAACGACTTTCTCCAGGTGATTATCTCAAACTTGGGACGAGTTACCCCACGTTCATCCTGAGACAAGTTACCTCAGGTTGTTTTTAAATCCTGGAACGAGTTTCTCCAGGTGATTATCTCAAACTTGGGATGAGTTACCCAAAGTTCATCCTGGGACGAGTTACCTCAGGTTGTTTTTAAATCCTGGAACGAGTTTTTCCAGGTGATTAACTCAAACTTGGGATGAGTTACCCCAACTTGATCCTGGGACGAGTTACCTCAGGTTGTTTTTAAATCCTGGAACGAGTTTCTCCAGGTGATTATCTCAAACATGGGACAAGTTACTCCAAGTTCATCTTGAGACAAGTTACCTTAGGTTGTTTTTAAATCCTGGAAGGAGTTTCTCCAGGTCATTATCTCAAACAAGGGACAAGTTACTCCAAGTTCATCCTAAGACGAGCTACCTCAGGTTGTTTTTAAATTTTAGAACGAGTTTCTCCAGGTGATTATCTCAAACTTGGGATGAGTTACCCCAAGTTCATCCTGAGACGAGTTACCTCAGGATGTTTTTAAATCCTAGAATGAGATCTCCAGATGATTATCTCAAACTTGGGATGACTTACCCCAAGTTCATCCTGAGAAGAGTTTCCTCTGGTTGTCTTTAAATCCTGAAACGAGTTTCTCTAGGTGATTATCTCAAACTTGGAACAAGTTACCTCAAGTTCATCCTGAGACGAGTTAACCCAAGTTTATCCCGAGACGGGTTTCCTCAGGTTGTTTATAATTCTTGGAACGCGTTTCTCCTGGGATTATCTCAAACTTGGGGTGAGTTATCCCAAGTTCATCCTAAGACGAGTTACCTCAGGTTGTTTTTAAATCCTGGAATGTGTTTCTCCAAGTGATTATTTCATACTTGGGACGAGTTACCCTAAGTTCATCCTGAGACGAGTTACCTTACGTTGTTTTTAAATCCTGGAATGAGTTTGTCCAAGTGCTTATCTTAAACTTGGGACAAGTTACCCCAAGTTTGTCCTGAGACGAGTTACCTTAGGTTGTTTTTAAATCCTGGAATGAGTTTCTCCAAGTGATTATTTTAAACTTGGGACGAGTTACCCTAAGTTCATCCTGAGATGAGTTACCTCAGATTATTTTTACATCCTGGAACGAGTTTCTCCAGGTAATTATTTTCAAATTTGGAATGAGTTACCCTAAGTTCATTCGAAGACGAGTTACCTCAGATTAATTTTAAATCCTAGAACGAGTTTCTCAAGGTCATAATCTCAAACTTGGGACAAGTTATCCTAAGTTCATCCTGAGACGTGTTACCTCAGGTTGTTCTTAAATCTTGAAACGAGTTTCTCCAGGTGATTATCTCAAACTTGGAACGAGTTACCCCAAGTTCATCCTGAGACGAGTTACCTCAGGTTGTTTTTAAATCCTGGAATGAGTTTCTCTAGGTAATTATTTTCAAATTTGGGAGGAGTTACCCCATGTTCATCCTGAGACGAGTTATCTCTGATTAATTTTAAATCCTAGAATGAGTTTCTCTAGGTGATTTTCTCAAACTTGGGACGAGTTACCCCAAGTTGATCCTGAGACAAGTTACCTCTGGTTGTTTTTAAATCCTGGAATGAGTTTCTCCAGGTGATTATCTCAAACTTGGGACGAGTTAACCTAAGTTCATCCTGAAACAAGTTGCCTCAGGTTGTTTTTAAATCCTGGAATGAGTTTCTCCAGGTGATTATCTCAAACTTGGGACAAGTTACCCCAACTTCATCCTGAGATGAGTTACCTCAGATTATTATTAAATCCTGGAACGAGTTTCTCCAGCTGATTATCTCAAACTTCTGAGGAGTTACCCTAAGTTCATCCTGAGACGAGTTACCTCAAGTTGTTTTTAAATCCTGTCACGAGTTTCTCCAGGTGATTATCTCAAGCTTGGGACGAGTTATCCCAAGTTCATCCTGAGACGAGTTATCTCAGGTTGTTTTCAAATCCTGGAACAAGTTTCTCCAGGTGATTATCTCAAACATGGGACACGTTACTCCAAGTTCATCTTGAGACAAGTTACCTCAGGTTGTTTTTAAATCCTGGAATGAGTTTCTCCAGTTGATTATCTCAAACTTGGGACGAGTTACCCCAAGTTCGTCCTGAGGCAACTTACCTCAGGTTGTTTTTAAATCTTGAAATGAGTTTCTCCAAGTGATTATCTCAAACATGGGACGAGTTACCCCGAGTTCATCCTGAGACGTCTTTCCTCAGGTTGTCTTTGAATCCTGGAACGAGTTTCTCCAGGTGATTATCTCAAACCTGGGACAAGTTATCCCCGTTCATCCTGAGACGAGTTACCTCAATTTAATTTTAAATCCTGGAACGAGTTTCTCCAGGAGATTATCTCAAACTTGGGACGAGTTACCCCAAGTTCATCCTTAGACGAGTTACCTCAGGTTGTTTTTAAATTCTGGAGCGAGTTTCTCCAGGTCATTATCTTAAACTTGGGACGAGTTACCCCAAGTTCATCCTGAGACGAGTTACTTCAGGTTGATTTTAAATCCTGGAACGGTTTTCTCCAGGTCATTGTCTCAAACATGGGACAAGTTACTCCAAGTTCATCCTAAGACGAGCTACCTCAGGTTGTTTTTAAATCCTAGAACGAGTTTCTCCAGGTGATTATCTCAAACTTGGGATGAGTTACCCAAGTTCATACTGAGACGAGTTACCTCAGGATGTTTTTAAATCCTGGAACGAGTTTCTCCAAGTGATTATCTCAAACTTGGGACGAGTTACCCCAAGTTCAACTTGAGACGAGTTACCTCAGGTTGTTTTTAAATTCTGGAATGAGTTTCTCCAGGTGATTATCTCAAACCTGGGATGAGTTACCCTAAGTTCATCCTGGGATGAGTTACCTCAGGTTGTCTTTAAATCCTGGAATGAGTTTCTCCAAGTGATTGTCTCAAACTTGGGACGAGTTACCCTAAGTTCATCCTGAGACGAGTTGCCTCAAGTTGTTTTTAAATCTTGGATCAAGTTTCTCCAGGTAACTATTTTAAAATTTGGGATGAGTTACCCAAGATCATCCTGAGACGAGTTACCTCAGATTAATTTGAAATGCTAGAACGACTTTCTCCAGGTGATTATCTCAAACTTGGGACGAGTTACCCCATGTTGATCCTGAGACAAGTTACCTCAGGTTGTTTTTAAATCCTGGAACGAGTCTCTCCAGGTGATTATCTCAAACTTGGGATGAGTTACCCAAAGTTCATCCTGAGACGAGTTCCCTCAGGTTGTTTTTAAATCCTGGAACGAGTTTTTCCAGGTGATTAACTCAAACTTGGGATGAGTTACCACAAGTTGATCCAAGGATGAGTTACCTCAGGTTGTTTTTAAATCCTAGAAGGAGTTTCTCCAGTTGATTATCTCAAACGTGGGACAACTTTCTCCAAGTTCATCCTGAGACGAGTTACCTCAGGTTGTTTTCAAATCCTGGAACGAGTTTCCCCAGGTGATTATCTCAAACTTGGAATGAGTTACCCCACGTTCCTCCTGAGACGAGTTCCCTCAGGTTGTTTTCAAATCGTAGAATGAGTTTCTCCAGGTGATTATCTCAAACTTGGGACGAGTTACCCCAAGTTCATCCTGAGACGAGTTACCTCAGGTTGTTTTTAAATCCTGGAACGAGTTTCTCCAGGTGATTATGTCAAACATGGGACAAGTTACTCCAAGTTCATCTTGAGACAAGTTACCTTAGGTTGTTTTTAAATCCTGGAATGAGTTTCTCCTATTGATTATCTCAAACTTGGGACGAGTTACCCCAAGTTCGTCCTGAGGCAACTTACCTCAGGTTGTTTTTAAATCTTGAAATGAGTTTCTCCTAGTGATTATCTCAAACATGGGATGAGTTACCCTAAGTTTATCCTGAGACGAGTTGCCGCAGCTTGTTTTTAAGTCCTGGAATGAGTTTCTCCAGGTAATTGTTTTCAAATTTGGGACGAGTTACCCCGAGTTCATCCTGAGACGAGTTTCCTCAGGTTGTCTTTAAATCCTGGAACGAGTTTCTCCAGGTGATTATCTCAAACTTGGGACAAGTTACCCCCGTTCATCCTGAGACGAGTTACCTCAATTTAATTTTAAATCCTGGAACGAGTTTCTCCAGGAGATTATCTCAAACTTGGGACGAGTTACCCCAAGTTCATCCTTAGACGAGTTACCTCGGTTGTTTTTAAGTCCTGGAACGAGTTTCTCCAGGTGATTATCTCAAACTTGGGACGAGTTACCCCAAGTTCATCCTGAGACGAGTTACTTCAGGTTGATTTTAAATCCTGGAACGATTTTCTCCAGGTCATTATCTTAAACATGGTACAAGTTACTCCAAGTTCATCCTAAGACGAGCTACCTCAGGTTGTTTTTAAATCCTAGAACAAGTATCTCCAGTTGATTATCTCAAACTTGGGATGAGTTACCCCAAGTTCATCCTGAGACGAGTTACCTCAGGATGTTTTTAAATCCTGTATGATGTCTCCAGGTGATTATCTCAAACTTGGGATGACTTACCCCAAGTTCATCCTGAGAAGAGTTTCCTCTAGTTGTTTTTAAATCCTGGAACGAGTTTCTCTAGGTGATTATCTCAAAGTTGGAACAAGTTATCTCAAGTTCATCCTGAGACGAGTTACTTCAGGTTGATTTTAAATCCTGGAACGTGTTTCTCCAGGTCATTATCTCAAACATGGGACAAGTTACTCCAAGTTCATCCTAAGACGAGCTACCTCAGGTTGTTTTTAAATCCTGGAATGAGTTTCTCCAGGTGATTATCTCAAACTTGGGATGAGTTACCCTAAGTTATTCCGGAGACGGGTTACCTCAGGCTGTTTTTAAATCCTGGAACGAGTTTCTCCAAGTGATTATCTCAAACTTGGGACGAGTTACCCTAAGTTCAACTTGAGACGAGTTACCTCAGGTTGTTTTTAAATTCTGGAATGAGTTTCTCTAGGTGATTATCTCAAACCTGGGATGAGTTACCCTAAGTTCATCTTGGGATGAGTTACCTCAGGTTGTTTTTAAATCCTGGAATGAGTTTCTCCAAGTGATTATCTCAAACTTGGGATGAGTTACCCTAAGTTCAACCTAAGATGAGTTGCCTCAGGTTGTTTTTAAATCTTGGATCGATTTCTCCAAGTAACTATTTTAAAATTTGGGATGAGTTACCCCAAGATCATCCTGAGACGAATTACCTCAGATTAATTTTAAATGCTAGAACGACTTTCTCCAGGTGATTATCTCAAACTTGGGACGAGTTACCCCACGTTGATCCTGAGACAAGTTACCTCAGGTTGTTTTTAAATCCTGGAACGAGTTTCTCCAGGTGATTATCTCAAACTTGGGACGAGTTACCCCAAGTTCATTCGGAGATGAGTTACTTCAGGTTTATTTTAAATCCTGGAAGGAGTTTCTCCAGGTCATTATCTCAAACATGGGACAAGTTACTCCAAGTTCATCCTAAGACGAGCTACCTCAGGTTGTTTTTAAATTTTAGAACGAGTTTCTCCAGGTGATTATCTCAAACTTGGGATGAGTTACCCCAAGTTCATCCTGAGACGAGTTACCTCAGGATGTTTTTAAATCCTGGAATGAGATCTCCAGATGATTATCTCAAACTTGGGATGACTTACCCTAAGTTCATCCTGAGAAGAGTTTCCTCTGGTTGTCTTTAAATCCTACAACGAGTTTCTCTAGGTGATTATTTCAAACTTGGAACAAGTTACCTCAAGTTCATCCTGAGACAAGTTAACCCAAGTTTATCCCGAGACGGGTTTCCTCAGGTTGTTTTTAATTCTTGGAACGCGTTTCTCCTGGGATTATCTCAAACTTGGGGTGAGTTATCCCAAGTTCATCGTAAGACGAGTTACCTCAGGTTGTTTTTAAATCCTGGAATGTGTTTCTCCAGGTGATTATCTCATACTTGGGACGAGTTACCCCAACTTCATCTTGAGACGAGTTATCTTACGTTATTTTTAAATCCTGGAATGAGTTTCTCCAAGTGATTATCTTAAACTTGCGACAAGTTAACCCAAGTTCGTCCTGAGACGAGTTACCTTAGGTTGTTTTTAAATCCTGGAATGAGTTTCTCCAAGTGATTATTTTAAACTTGGGACGAGTTACCCTAAGTTCATCCTGAGACGAGTTACCTCAGATTGTTTTTAAATCCTGGAACGAGTTTCTCCAGGTAATTATTTTCAAATTTGGGATGAGTTACCCTAAGTTCATCCTGAGACGAGTTACCTCAGATAAATTTTAAATCCTAGAACGAGTTTCTCAAGGTCATAATCTCAAACTTGGGACAAGTTATCCTAAGTTCATCCTGAGACGAGTTACCTCAGGTTGTTGTTAAATCTTGAAACGAGTTTCTCCAGGTGATTATCTCAAACTTGGAACGAGTTACCCCAAGTTCATCCTGAGACGAGTTACCTCAGGTTGTTTTTAAATCCTGGAATGAGTTTCTCTAGGTAATTATTTTCAAATTTGGGAAGAGTTACCCCATGTTCATCCTGAGACGAGTTATCTCCGATTAATTTTAAATCCTAGAATGAGATTCTCTAGGTGATTATCTCAAACTTGGGACGAGTTACCCCAAGTTGATCCTGAGACAAGTTACCTCAGGTTGTTTTTAAATCCTGGAATGAGTTTCTCCAGGCGATTATCTCAAACTTGGGATGAGTTACTCCAAGTTGATCCTGAGACGAGTTTCCTCAGGTTGTTTTTAAATCCTGGAATGAGTTTCTTCTGGTGATTATCTCAAACTTGGGACGAGTTAACCTAAGTTCATCCTGAAACAAGTTGCCTCAGGTTGTTTTTAAATCCTGGAATGAGTTTCTCTAGGTGATTATCTCAAACTTGGGACAAGTTACCCCAACTTCATTCTGAGATGAGTTACCTCAGATTATTTTTAAATCCTGGAACGAGTTTCTCCAGCTGATTATCTCAAACTTCTGAGGAGTTACCCCAAGTTCATCCTGAGACGAGTTACCTCAAGTTGTTTTTAAATCCTGTCACGAGTTTCTCCAGGTGATTATCTCAAGCTTGGGACGAGTTACCCCAAGTTCATCCTGAGACGAGTTACCTCAGGTTGTTTTCAAATCCTGGAACGAGTTTCTCCAGGTGATTATCTCAAACTTGGGACGAGTTACCCCATGTTCATCCTGAGACAAGTTACCTCAAGTTGTTTTTAAATCCTGGAATGAGTTTCTCTAGGTAATTATTTTCAAATTTGGGAGGAGTTACCCCATGTTCATCCGGAGATGAGTTAACTCAGATTAATTTTAAATCCTAGAATGAGTTTCTCTAGGTGACTATCTCAAACTTGGGACGAGTTACCCCAAGTTGATCCTGAGACAAGTTACCTCAGGTTGTTTTTAAATCCTGGAATGAGTTTCTCTAGGCGATTATCTCAAACTTGGGATGACTTACTCCAAGTGGATCCTGAGACGAGTTTCCTCAGGTTGTTTTTAAATCCTGGAATGAGTTTCTCCTGGTGATTATCTCAAACTTGGGACGAGTTAACCTAAGTTCATCCTGGAACGAGTTGCCTCAGGTTGTTTTTAAATCTTGGAATAAGTTTCTCCAGGTGATTATCTCAAACTTGGGACAAGTTACCCCAACTTCATCCTGAGACGAATTACCTCAGATTATTTTTAAATCCTGGAAGGAGTTTCTCCAGCTGATTATCTCAAACTTCTGAGGAGTTTCCCCAAGTTCATCCTGAGACGAGTCACCTCAAGTTGTTTTTAAATCCTGTCACGAGTTTCTCCAGGTGATTATCTCAAACTTGGGATGAGTTACCCCAAGTTCATCCTGGGACGAGTTGCCTCAGGTTGTTTTTAAATCCTGGAACGAGTTTCTCCAGTTGATTATCTCAAACATGGGACTAGTTACTCCAAGTTTGTCCTAAGACGAGTTACCTCAGGTTGTTTTTAAATCCTGGAATGAGTTTCTCCCGTTGATTATCTCAAACTTGGGACGAGTTTCCCCAAGTTCATCCTGTGACGAGTTACCTGGGGTTGTTTTTAAATCCTGGAACGAGGTTCTCCAGGTGATTATCTCAAACTTGGGACGAGTTACCCCAAGTTCATCCTGAGACGAGTTTCCTCAGGTTGTCTTTAAATCCTGGAATGAGTCTCCCCAGGTGATTATCTCAAACTTGGGACAAGTTACCCCAACTTCATTCTGAGATGAGTTATGATTATCTCAAACTTGGGATGAGTTACCCTAAGTTTATCCTGAGACGAGTTACCTCAGGATGTTTTTAAATCCTGGAATGAGATCTCCAGGTGATTATCTCAAACTTGGGACGACTTACCCCAAGTTCATCCTGAGAAGAGTTTCCTCTGGTTGTCTTTAAATCCTGGAACGAGTTTCTCTAGTTGATTATCTCAAACTTGGGACAAGTTACCTCAAGTTCATGCTGAGACGAGTTACCTCAGATTAATTTTAAATCCTGGAATGATTTTCTCTAGGTGATTATCTCAAACTTGGGATGAGTTACCCCAAGTTCATCCCGAGATGGGTTTCCTCAGGTTGTTTTTAATTCTTGGAACGAGTTTCTCCAAGCGATTATCTCAAACTTGGGATGAGTTATCCCAAGTTCATCCTAAGACGAGTTACCTTAGGTTGTTTTTAAATCCTGGAATGAGTTTCTCTTGGTAATTGTTTTCAAACTTGGGATGTGTTACCCCAAGTTCATCCTGAGACGAGTTACCTCAGGTTGATTTTAAATCCTGGAACGAGTTTCTCCAAGGGATTATCTCAAACTTGGGATGAATTACCCCAAGTTCATCCTGAGACGAGTTACCTTAGGTTATTTTTAAATCCTGTAATGAGCTTCTCTAAGTGATTATCTTAAACTTGGGACGAGTTACCCCATGTTCATCTTGAGACGAGTTACCTTAGGTTGTTTTTAAATCCTGGAATGAGTTTCTCCAAGTGTTATCTTATACTTGGGAAGAGTTACCCTAAGTTCATCTTGAGACGAGTTGCCTCATGTTATTTTTAAATCCTGGAATGAGTTTCTCCAGGTAATTATTTTCAAATTTTGGATGAGTTACCCCAAGTTCATCCTGAGATGAGTTACCTCAGATTAATTTTAAATCCTAGAACGAGTTTCTCAAGGTGATTATCTCAAACTTGGGACGAGTTATCCCAAGTTCATCCTGAGACGAGTTACCTCAGGTTGTTTTTAAATCCTGAAATGAGTTTCTCCAGGTGATTATCTCATACTTGGGACGAGTTACCGCAAGTTCATCCTGAGACGAGTTACCTCAGGTTGTTTTTAAATCCTGGAATGAGTTTCTCCAAGAAATTATTTTCAAATTTGGGACGAGTTACCCCAAGTTCATCCTTAGACGAGTTAACTCAGATTAATTTTAAATCCTAGAACGAGTTTCTCCAGGTGATTACCTCAAACTTTGGACGAGTTACCCCAAGTTGATCCTGAGACAAGTTACCTCAAGTTGATTTTAAATCCTGGAAGGAGTTTCTCCAGGCGATTATCTCAAACTTGGGACGAGTTACTCCAACTTGATCCTGAGATGAGTTTCCTCAGGTTATTTTTAAATCCTGGAATGAGTTTCTCCTGGTGATTATCTCAAACTTGGGACGAGTTAACCTGAGTTCATCCTGAGACTAGTTGCCTCAGGTTGTTTTTAAATCCTCGAATGAGTTTCTCCAGCTGATTATATCAAACTTGGGACAAGTTACCCCAACTTCATCCTGAGACGAGTTACCTGAGATTATTTTTAAATCCTGGAACGAGTTTCTCCAGCTGATTATCTCAAACTTCTGATGAGTTACCCCAAGTTCATCCTGAGACGAGTTACCTCAAGTTGTTTTTAAATCCTGTCACGAGTTTCTCCAGGTGATTATCTCAAGCTTGGGACAAGTTACCCCAAGTTCATCTTGAGACGAGTTACCTCAGGTTGATTTTAAATCCTGGAATGAGTTTCTCCAGGTGATTATCTCAAGCTTGGGACAAGTTACCCCAAGTTCATCCTGAGATGAGTTACCTCAGGTTGTTTTTAAATCTTGGAACGAGTTTCTCCTGATGATTATCTCAAACTTGGGATGAGTTAGCCCAAGTTCGTCCTGAGACAAGTTACCTCAGGGTTTTTTTAAATCCTGGATCGAGTTTCTCCAGCTGATTATCTCAAGCTTGGGACGAGTTTTCCCAAGTTCATCCTGAGACGAGTTACCTGAGGTCATTTTAAATCCTAGAATGAGGTTCTCCAGGTGATTATCTCAAACTTGGGACGAGTTACCCGAACTCATCCTAAGACGAGTTTCCTTAGGTTGTCTTTAAATCCTAGAATGAGTCTCTCCAGGTGATTATCTCAAACTTGGGACAAGTTACCCCAACTTCATTCTGAGATGAGTTACCTCAGATTAATTTTAAATGCTGGAACGAGTTTCTCCAGTTGATTATCTCAAACTTGGGACGAGTTACCCCAAGTTGATTCTAAGACGAGTTACCTCAGGTTGTTTTTAAATTCTGGAACGAGTTTCTCCAGGTGATTATTTCAAACTTGGGACAAGTTACCCTAAGTTCCTCCTGAGACGAGTTACCTCATGTTGTTTTTAAATCCTGGAATGAGTTTCTCCAGGTAATTGTTTCAAAACTTGGGACGAGTTACCCCAAGTTCATCCTGAGACGAGTTACCTCAGGTCATTTTTAAATCCTGGAATGAGTTTCACCAGGGAATTGTTTCAAAACTTGGAGCGAGTTACCCCAAGTTCATCTTGAGACGAGTTACCTCAGATCATTTTTAAATACTGGAATGAGTTCTCCAGGTAATTATTTTAAACTAGGGACGAGTCTCCCCAAGTTCATCCTGAGACGAGTTACCTTAGGTTGTTTTTAAATCCTGGAATGAGTTTCTCCTAGTAATTGTTTTCAAACTTGGGACAAGTTACCCCAAGTTCATCCTGAGACGAGTTACCTCAGGTTATTTTTAAATCCTGGAACAAGTTTCTCCAGGTGATTATCTCAAACATGGGATGAGTTACCCCAACTTCATCCTGAGATGAGTTTCCTTAGGTTGTTTTTAATTCATGGAATGGGTTTCTCCAACAGATTATCTCAAACTTGGGACGAGTTACCCCAAGTTCATCCTGAGACGAGTTACCTCAGGTTGTTTTTAAATCCTAAAATGAGTTTCCCCAGGTAATTGTTTTCAAACTTGGGACAAGTTACTCCAAGTTCATCCTGAGACGAGTTACCTCAGGTTATTTTTAAATGCTGGAACGACATTCTCTAGGTGATTATCTCAAACTTGGGACGAGTTACCCCAAGTTCATCCTGATACAAGTTTCTTCAGGATGTTTTTAAATCCTGGAATGAGTTTCTCCAGGTGATTATCTCAAACTTGGAATGAGTTACCCTAAGTTCATCCTGAGATGAGTTGCCTCTGGTTGTTTTTAAATCCTGGAATGACTTTCTCCAGGTAATTATTTTCAAACTTAGGACGAGTTATCCCAAGTTAATCCTGAGACGAGTTGCCTCAGATTATTTTTAAATCCTAGAACGAGTTTCTCCAGGTGATTATCTCACACTTGGGACGAGTTTCCACAAGGTCATCCTGAGACGAGTTACCTCAGTTTGTTTTTAAATCCTTGAACAAGTTTGTCCAGGTGATTATCTCAAACTTGGGACGAGTTACCCCAAGTTCATCCTGAGACGAGTTGCCTCAGGTTGTTTTTAAATCCTTGAACGAGTTTCTCCAGGTGATTATCTCAAACTTAGGATGAGTTACCCCAAGTTGATCCTAAGACGAGTTGCCTCAGGTTGTTTTTAAATCCTAGAACGAGTTTCTCTAAGTGATTATCTCAAACTAGGAACAAGCAACATAAGTTCATCCTGAGACGAGTTGTCTCAGGTTGTTTTTAAATCCTGGAACTAGTTTCTCCAGCTAATAATCTCAAACTTGGGATGAGTTACCTCAAGTTTATTCTGAGACGAGTTACCTCAGATCATTTTTATATCCTGGAATGAGTTTCTCCAGGGAATTGTTTCAAAACTTGGGGTGAGTTACCCCATGTTCATACTGAGACGAGTTACCTCAGGTCTTTTTTAAATCCTGGAATAAGTTTTTCTAGGTAATTATTTTAAACTAGGGACGAGTTACCCCAAGTTCATCCTGAGAGAAGTTACCTTATGTTGTTTTTAAATCTTGGAATGAGTTTCTCCAGGTAATTACTTTCAAACTAGGGACAAGTTACCCCAAGTTCATCCTGGGACGAGTTACCTCAGGTTGTTTGTAAATCCTAGAACAACTTTCTCCAAGTGATTATCTCAAACAGGGATGAGTTACCCCAAGTTTATCCTGAGACGAGTTACCTCAAGTTCTTTTTAAATCCTAGAACGGGTTTCTCCAACAGATTATCTAAAACTTGGGACGAGTTACCCCATCTTCATCCTGAGACGAGTTACGTCAGGTTGTTTTTAAATCATGAAATGAGTTTCTCCAGGTAATTCTTTTCAAACATGGGACAAGTTACCCCAAGAGTTTCTCTAGGGGATTATCTCAAACTTGGGACAAGTTACCCCAAGTTCATCCTGAGTCGAGTTACCTCATATTATTTTTAAAGACTAAGTCACTCCTAGGTATCCCCATTGGGTGGATTATAACCCTCTAAAAACTGGAACGAGTTTCTCCTAGTAATTATTTCAAACCTAGGGACGAGTTACCTCAGGTTATTTTTAAATCCTGGAATGACTTTCTCCAGGTGATTATCACAAACTTAGGACGAGTTACCCCAAGTTCATCATGAGACGAGTTACCTCAGGTTGTTTTTAAATCCTGGAATGAGTTTCTCTAGGTGATTTTCCCAAACTTGGGATGAGTTACCCTAAGTTCATCCTGAGACGAGTTACCTCAGGTTATTTTTAAATCTTGGAATGATTTTCTCTAGGTAATTATTTTCAAACTTAGGACGAGTTACCCCAAGTTCATCCTGAGACGAGTTTCCTCAGATTATTTTTAAATCCTGGAACGTGTTTCTCCGGGTGATTATCTCAAACTTGGTACGAGTTACCCCAAGTTTATCCTGAGACGAGTTACCTCAGGTTGTTTTTAAATCCATGAACGAGGTTCTCCCGGTGATTATCTCAAACATGGGATGAGTTATGCCAAGTTCATTCTGAGACAAGTTACCTCAGGTTATTTTTAAATCCTGAAACGAGTTTCTCCAAGTGATTATCTCAAACTAGGGACGGGTTACCATAAGTTCATCCTGAGATGAGTTGCCTCAGGTTGTTTTTAGATCCTGGAATGAGTTTCTCCCGCTAATTATTTTCAAACTTGGGATGAGTTACCCCAAGTTCATCCTGAGACAAGTTACCTCAGATTCTTTTTAAATCCTAGAACGAGTTTCTCCAGGTGATTATCTCAAACTTCTGACGAATTACCCCAACTTCATCCTGAGACGAGTTACCTCAGGTTATTTTTAAAGCCTAAGCCACTCTTAGGTATGCCCATTGTGTGGATCATAACCCTCTAAACCCTGGAACGAGTTTCTCCAAGTAATTATTTCAAAACTTGGGACGAGTTACCTCAGGTTGTTTTTAAATGCTGGAACGAGTTTCTCCAGTTGATTATCTGAAACTTGGGAAGAGTTACCCCAAGTTCATTCTGAGATGAGTTTCCTCAGGTTGTCTTTAAATCCTGGAATGAGTTTCTCAAGGTGATTATCTCAAACTTGGGACAAGTTACCCCAAGTTCATCCTGAGACGAGTTACCTCAAATTAATTTTAAATCCTGAAATAAGTTTCTCCAGGTGATTATCTCAAACTTTGGACGAGTTACCCCATGTTGTTTTTTAAATTCTGGAATGAGTTTTTCCAGGTAATTGTTTTCAAACTTGGGACGAGTTACCCCAAGTTCATCCTGAGACGAGTTACCTCAGGTTACTTTTAAATCCTGGAACGAGTTTGTCCAGGTGATTATCTCAAACTTGGGATGAGTTACCCCAAGTTCATCTTGAGACGAGTTACCTCAGTTTGTTTTTAAATCCTGGAATGAGTTTCTCCAAGTGATTATCTTAAACTTGGGATGAGTTACCCTAAGTTCATCCTAAGACAAGTTGCCTCAGGTTGTTTTTAAATCCTGGAATGAGTTTCACCAGGTAATTATTTTCAAATTTGGGGCAAGTTACCCCAAGTTCATCCTGAGATGAGTTACCTCAGATTAATTTTAATTCCTGGAACGAGATTCTCCAGGTGATTATCTCAAACTTGGGACGAGTTCCCCCAAGTTGAACCTGAGACGAGTTACCTCAGGTTGTTTTTAAATCCTGGAACGAGTTTCTCCAGTTGATTATCTCAAACTTGGGATGAGTTACCCCAAGTTCATCCTTAGATGATTAACCTCGATTATTTTTAAATCCTGGAATGAGTTTCTCCAGGTGATTATCTCAAACTTGGGACGAGTTACCCTAAGTTCATCCTGAGACGAGTTTTCTCAGGTTATTTTTAGATCCTGGAATGATTTTCTCCAGCTAATTGTTTTCAAACTTGGGACGAGTTACCCCAAGTTCATCCTGAGACTAGATACCTTAGATTATTTTTAAATCCTAGAACGAGTTTCTCTAGCTGATTATCTCAAACTTCTGACGAGTTACCCCAAGTTCATCCTGAGACGAGTTACCTAAGGTTATTTTTAAATCCTGGAACGAGTTTCTCCAGGTGATTATCTCAAACTTGGGACGAGTTACCCCAACTTCATCCTGAGGCGAGTTACCTCAGGTTGTTTTTAAATCCTGGAATGAGTTTCCCCAAGTGATTATCTCAAACTTGGGACGAGTTACCCTAAGTTTGTCTAGAGACGAGTTGCCTCAGGTTGTTTTTAAAAAATATGGAATGAGTTTCTCCTGGTAGTTATTTTCAAATTTGGTACAAGTTACCCTAAGTTCATCCTGAGAAGAGTCACCTCAGATTAATTTTAAATTCTGGAACAAGTTTCTCCAGGTGATTATCTCAAACTTGGGACGAGTTCCCCCATGTTGATCCTGAGACGAGTTACGTCAGGTTGTTTTTAAATCCTAGAATGAGTTTCTCCAGTTGATTATCTCAAACGTGGGATGAGTTACCCCAAGTTCATCCTGAGACGAGTAACCTCGATTGTTTTTAAATCCTGGAATGAGTTTCTCCAGGTGATTATCTCAAACTTGGGACGAGTTACCCTAAGTTCATCCTGAGACGAGTTTTCTCAGGTTATTTTTAGATCTTGAAATGAGTTTCTCCAGGTAATTATTTTAAAACTTGGGACGAGTTACCCCATGTTCATCCTGAGACGAGTTACCTTAGATTATTTTTAAATCCTGGAATGAGTTTCTCCAGCTGATTATCTCAAACTTCTGACGAGTTACCCCAAGTTCATCCTGAGACGAGTTACCTCAGGTTGTTTTTAAATCCTGGAATGAGTTTCTCCTGGTGATTATCTCAAACTTGGGATGAGTTACCCCAAGTTCATCCTGAGACGAGTTACCTCAGGTTGTTTTTAAATCCTGGAATGAGTTTCTCCGAGTGATTATCTCAAACTTGGGACGAGTTACCCTAAGTTCATCCAGAGACAATTGGCCTCAGGTTGTTTTTAAATCCTGGAATGAGTTTCTCCAGGTAATTATTTTCAAATTTGGTACGAGTTACCCCAAGTTCATCCTGAGACGAGTTACCTCAGATTAATTTTAAATCCTAGAACAAGTTTCTCCAGGTGATTATCTCAAACATGGCACGAGTTAGCCCAAGTTCATCCTGAGACGAGTTACCTCAGGTTGTTTTTAAATCCTAGAATGAGTTTCTCCAGGTGATTATCTCAAACTTGGGACGAGTTTCCCCAAGTTCATCCTGAGACGAGTTACCTCAGGTTGTTTTTAAATCCTTGAACAAGTTTCTCCAGATGATTATCTCAAACTTGGGACGAGTTACCCTAAGTTGATCCTAACATGGTTTACCTCAGGTTGTTTTGAAATCCTGGAACGAGTTTCTCCATTCATTATCTCAAACTTGGGAAAAGTTACCCCAAGTTCCTCCTGAGATGAGTTACCTCATGTTGTTTTTAAATCCTGGAACGAGTTTCTCTAAGTGATTATCTCACACTAGGAACGAGTAACATAAGTTCATCCTGAGACGAGTTGCCTTAGGTTGTTTTTAAATCCTGGAACTAGTTTCTCCAGCTGATTATCTCAAACTTGGGATGAGTTACCCCAAGTTCATCCTGAGACAAGTTACCTCCGGTCATTTTTAAATCCTGGAATGAGTTTCTCCAGGGAATTGTTTCAAAACTTGGGGTGAGTTACCCCATGTTCATCCTGAGACGAGTTACCTCAGGTCATTTTTAAATCCTGGAATACGTTTCTCCAGGTAATTATTTTAAACGAGGGACGAGATACCCAAAGTTCATCCTGAGACAAGTTACCTTATGTTGTTTTTAAATCCTAGAATGTGTTTCTCCAGGTAATTGCTTTCAAACTTGGGACGAGTTTCCCCAAGTTCATCCTGGGATGAGTTACCCCAGGTTGTTTGCAAATCCCAGCACAAGTTTCTCCAAGTGATTATCACAAACATGGGATGAGTTACCCCAAGTTCATCTTGAGACGAGTTACCTCAGTTGTTTTTAAATCCTGGAACGAGTTTCTCCAAGTAATTATCTCAAACTTGGGACGAGTGATCCAAAGTTCATCCTGAGACGAGTTACCTCAGGTTGTTTTAAATCCTGGAATGTGTTTCTCCAGGTAGTTGTTTTCAAACTTGGGACGAGTTACCCCAAGTTTATCCTGAGACAAGTTACCTCAGGTTATTTTTAAATCCTGAAAGGAGTTTCTCCAGGTGATCATCTCAAACTTGGGACGAGTTACCCTAAGTTCATTCTGAGGCAACTTACCTCAGGTTGTTTTTAAATCCTGGAATGAGTTTCTCCAAGTGATTATCTCAAACTTCGGACGAGTTACCCCAAGTTACTCCTGACACGAGTTACCTCAGGTTGGTTTTAAATCCTGGAACGAGTTTCTCCAGGTTATTATCTCAAACTTGGGATGAGTTACCCCAAGTTCATCCTGAGATGAGTTACCTCAGGTTCTTTTTAATTCTTGCAACGAGTTTCTCCAGGTGATCATCTCAAACTTGGGATGAGTTACCCCAACTTCATCTTGAGACAAGTTACCTCAGGTTGATTTTAAATCCTGGAACGAATTTCTCCAGGTGATTATCTCAAACTTGGGACGAGTTACCCCAAGTTCATCCTGAGACGAGTTACGTCAGGATGTTTTTAAATCCTGGAACGAGTTTCTCCAGTTGATTATCTCAAACTTAGGACAAGTTACCCCAACTTCGTCCTGAAACGAGTTACCTCAGGTTGTTTTTAAATACTAGAATGAGTTTCTCCAGGTGATTATCTCAAACCTGGGATGAGTTAACCCAAGTTCATCTTTAGACGAGTTACCCCAAGTTCATCTTTAAACGAGTTACCTTAGTTTGTTTTTAAACCCTGGAATGAGTGTCTCCAAGTGATTATCTTAAACTTGGGACGAGTTACCCTAAGTTCATCCTGAGACGAGTTGCCTCAAGTTGTTTTTAAATCCTGGAATGAGTTTGTCCAGGTAATTATTTTTAAATTTGGGATGAGTTGCCCCAAGTTCATCCTGAAACGAGTTACCTCAGATTAATTTTAAATCCTAGAACGAGTTTCTCAAGGTGATTATCTCAAAATTGGGACAAGTTACCCCAAGTTCATTCTGAGACGAGTTACCTCAAGTTGTTTTTAAATCCTGAAACGAGTTTCTCAAGGTGATTATCTCAAACTTGGTATGAGTTACCCCAAGTTCATCCTGAGACGACTTACCTCAGGTTGATTTTAAATCCTTGAACGAGTTTCTCTAGGTGATTTTCTCAAACTTGGGACGAGTTACCCCAAGTTCATCCTAATACGAGTTATCTCAGGTTGTTTTTAAATCCTGGAATGAGTTTCTCCTAGTAATTATTTTCAAATTTGCGACGAGTTACCCCAAGTTTATCCTGAGACGAGATAACTTAGATTAATTTTAAATCTTGGAACGAGTTTCTCTAGGTGATTATCTCAACCTTGGGACGACTTATGCCAAGTTGATCTTGAGACGAGTTACCTCAGGTTGTTTTTAAATCCTGGAACAAGTTTCTCCAGGTGATTATCTCAAACTTAGGACGAGTTAACCCAAGTTCATCCTGAGACGAGTTACCTCAGGTTGTTTTTAAATCCTGGAATGAGTTTCTCCAGGTGATTATCTCAAACTTGGGATGAGTTTTCCCAAGTTCATCCTGAGACGAGTTACCTCAGGTTGGTTTCAAATCCCGGAATAAGTTTCTGCAGGTGATTATCTCAAACTTGGGATGAGTTACCCCAGCTTCATCCTGAGACGAGTTACTTGAGGTCATTTTTAAATCCTGGAATGAGGTTCTCCAGGTGATTATCTCAAACTTAGGACGAGTTACCGCAACTTGATCCTGAGACGAGTTACCTCAGCTTGTTTGTAAATCCTGGAACGAGTTTCTCCTGGTGATTATCTCAAACTTGGGACGAGTTACCCCAAGTTCCTCCTGATACGAGTTACCTCATGTTGTTTTTAAATCCTGGAATGAGTTTCTCCAAGTCATTGTTTCAAAACCTGGGACAACTTACCCCAAGTTCATCCTGAGACGAGTTACCTCAGGTCATTTTTAAATCCTGGAATGAGTTTCTCCTGGAAATTGTTTCAAAACTTGAGGCGAGTTACCCCAAGTTTATCCTGAGATGAGTTACCTCAGGTCATTTTTAATTCCTAGAATGAGTTTCTCCAGGTAATTATTTTAAACTAGGGACAACTTACCCCAAGTTCATCCTGAGATGAGTTACCTCAGATTCTTTTTAAATCCTGGAACGAGTTTCTCCAGGTGATTATCTCAAACTTTTGACGAATTAACCCAACTTCATCCTGAGATGAGTTACCTCAGGTTATTTTTAAAGCCTAAGCCGCTCTTAGGTATGCCTATTGTGTGGATCATAACCCTCTAAACCTTGGAACGAGTTTCTCCAAGTAATTATATCAAAACTTGGGACGAGTTACCTCAGGTTGTTTTTAAATGCTGGAACGAGTTTCTCCAGTTGATTATCTGAAACTTGGGAAGAGTTACCCCAAGTTCATTCTGAGACGAGTTTCCTCAGGTTGTCTTTAAATCCTGGAATGAGTTTCTCTAGGTGATTATCTCAAACATGGGACAAGTTACCCCAAGTTCATCCTGAGACGAGTTACCTCAGATTAATTTTAAATCCTGGAACGACTTTCTCCAGGTGATTATCTCAAACTTTGGACGAGTTACCCCATGTTGTTTTTATATTCTGGAATGCGTTTTTCCAGGTAATTGTTTTCAAACTTGGGACGGGTTACCCCAAGTTCATCCTGAGACGAGTTACCTCAGGTTATTTTTAAATCCTGGAACGAGTTTGTCCAGGTGATTATCTCAAACTTGGGATGAGTTACCCCAAGTTCATCTTGAGACGACTTACCTCAGTTTATTTTTAAATCCTGGAATGAGTTTCTCCAAGTGATTATCTCAAACTTGTGATGAGTTACCCTAAGTTCATCTTGAGACAAGTTGCCTTAGGTTGTTTTTAAATCCTGGAAAGAGTTTTTCCAGATAATTATTTTCAAATTTGGGACAAGTTACCCCAAGTTCATCCTGAAACGAGTTACCTCAGATTAATTTTAATTCCTGGAACGAGATTCTCCAAGTGATTATCTCAAACTTGGGACGAGTTCCCCCAAGTTGATCCTAAGACGAGTTACCTTAGGTTGTTTTTAAATCCTGGAATGAGTTTCTCTAGGTGATTATCTCAAACTTGGGATGAGTTACCCCAAGTTCATCCTGAGACAAGTAACCTCGATTGTTTGTAAATCCTGGAATGAGTTTCTCCAGGTGATTATCTCAAACTTGGGACGAGTTACCCTAAGTTCATCCTGAGACGAGTTTTCTCAGGTTATTTTTAGATCCTGGATTGAGTTTCTCCAGGTAATTATTTTCAAACCTAGGACGAGTTACCACAAGTTCATCATGAGATGTGTTACCTTAGATTATTTTTAAATCCTAGAATGAGTTTCTCCAGCTGATTATCACAAACTTCTGATGAGTTACCCCAAGTTCATCCTGAGATGAGTTACCTCAGGTTATTTTTAAATCCTGGAACGAGTTTCTCCAGGTGATTATCTCAAACTTGGGACGAGTTACCCCAACTTCATCCTGAGACGAGTGACCTCAGGTTGTTTTTAAATCCTGGAATGAGTTTCTCCAAGTGATTATCTCAAACTTGGGATGAGTTACCCTAAGTTCATCCAGAGACGAGTTGCCTCAGGTTGCTTTTAAAACCTGGAATGAGTTTCTCCAGGTAATTATTTTCAAATTTGGTGCGAGTTACCCCAAGCTCATCCTGAGATGAGTTACCTCAGATTAATTTTAAATTCTGGAACACGTTTCTCCAGGTGATTATCTCAAACTTGGGACGAGTTCCCCCATGTTGATCCTGGGATGAGTTACCTCAGGTTATTTTTAAATCCTGGAACGAGTTTCTCCAGGTGATTATCTCAAGCTTGGGATGAATTACCCCAAGTTCATCCTAAGACGAGTAACCTCGATTGTTTTTAAATCCTGCATTGAGTTTCTCCAGTTGATTATCTCAAACTTGGGACGAGTTACACTAAGTTCATCCTGAGACGAGTTTTCTCAGGTTATTTTTAGATCCTGGAATGAGTTTCTCCAGGTAATTATTTTAAAACTTGGGACGAGTTACCCCATGTTCATCCTGAGACGAGTTACCTTAGATTATTTTTAAAACCTGTAACGAGTTTCTCCAGCCGATTATCTCAAACTTCTGACGAGTTACCCCAACTTCATCCTGAGACGAGTTACCTCATGTTGTTTTTAAATCCTGGAACGAGTTTCTCCTGGTGATTATCTCAAACTTGGGACGAGTTATCCCAAGTTCATCCTGAGACGAGTTACCTCAGGTTGTTTTTAAATCCTGGAATGAGTTTTCTCCAAGTGACTATCTCAAACTTGGGACGAGTTACCCTAAGTTCATCCAGAGATGAGTTGCCTTAGGTTGTTTTTAAATCCTGGAATGAGTTTCTCCAGGTAATTATTTTCAAATTTGGTACGAGTTACCTCAAGTTCATCCTGAGACGAGTTACCTCAGATTAATTTTAAATCCTGGAACAAGTTTCTCCAGGTGATTATCTCAAACATGGCACGAGTTAGCCCAAGCTCATCCTGAGACGAGTTACCTCAGGCTATTTTTAAATTCTGGAACGAGTCTCTCCAGGTGATTATCTCAAACTTGGGATGAGTTACTCCAAGTTCATCATGAGACGAGTTACCTCAGGTTGATTTTAAATCCTGGAACGAGTTTCTCCAGGTGATTATCTCAAACTTGGGATGAGTTACCCCAACTTCATCTTAAGACGAGTTACCTCACGTTGTTTTTAAATCCTGGAACGAGTTTCCCTAGGTGATTATCTCAAACTTGGAACGAGTTACCCCAACTTCATCCTGAGACGAGTTTCCCCAGGTTGTCTTTAAATCCTGGAATGAGTTTCTTCAGGTGATTATCTCAAACTTGGGACAACAAACCTCAAGTTCATCCTGAGACGAGTTACCACAGATTAATTTTAAAACCTGAAATGACTTTCTCCAGCTGATTATTTCAAACTTGGGATGAGTTATCCCAAGTTCTTCCTGAGACGAGTTACCTCAGGTTGTCTTTAAATCCTGGAACGAGTTTCTCCAGGTGATTATCTCAAACTTGGGACAAGTTACCCCAAGTTCATCCTGAGACGAGTTACCTCAGGTTGGTTTTAAATCCTGGAACGAGATTCTCCAGGTTGTTATCTCAAACTTGGGATGAGTTACCCCAAGTTCATCCTGAGACGAGTTACCTCAGGTTGTTTTTAATTCTTGGAATGAGTTTCTCCAGGTGATTATCTCAAGCTTGGGATGAGTTACCCCAAGTTCATCCTGAGACGAGTTACCTCAGGTTAATTTTAAATCCTGGAACGAGTTTCTCCAGTTGATTATCTCAAACTTGGGACGAGTTACCCCAAGTTCATCCTGAGACGAGTTACCTCAGGATGTTTTTAAATCCTGGAACGAGTTTCTATAGTTGATTATCTCAAACTTAGGATAGGTTACCCCAAGTTCATCCTGAGACGAGTTACCTCAGGTTGTTTTTAAATACTAGAATGAGTTTCTCCAGGTGATTATCTCAAACCTGGGACGAGTTACCCCAAGTTCATCTTTAGACGAGTTTCCCCAAGTTCATCTTTAGATGAGTTATCACAAGTTCATCTTTAGACGAGTTACCTTAGTTTATTTTTAAACCCTGGAATGAGTTTCTCCAAGTGATTATCTTAAACTTGGGATGAGTTACCCTAAGTTCATCCTGAGACGAGTTGCCTCAAGTTCTTTTTAAATCCTGGAATGAGTTTCTCCAGCTAATTATTTTCAAATTTGGGATGAGTTACCCCAAGTTCATCCTGAAACGAGTTACCTCAGATTAATTTTAACTCCTAGAACGAGTTTCGCAAGGTGATTATCTCAAACTTGGGACAAGTTATCCCAAGTTCATTCTGAGATGAGTTACCTCAAGTTGTTTTTAAATCCTGAAACGAGTTTCTCCAGGTGATTATCTCAAACTTGGTACGAGTTACCCCAAGTTCATCCTGAGACGACTTACCTCAGGTTGATTTTAAATCCTTGAACGAGTTTCTCCAGGTGATTATCTCAAACTTGGGATGAGTTACCCCAAGTTCATCCTAAGACGAGTTATCTCAGGTTGTTTTTAAATCCTAGAATGAGTTTCTCCTGGTAATTATTTTCAAATTTGGGACGAGTTACACCAAGTTCATCCTGAGACGAGTTAACTCAGATTAATTTTAAATCTTGGAACGAGTGTCTCCAGATGATTATCTCAAACTTGGGACGAGTTACCCCAAGTTGATCTTGAGACGAGTTACCTCAGGTTGTATTTAAATCCAGGAACGAGTTTCTCCAGATAATTATCTCAAACTTGGGACGAGTTACCCCAAGTTCATCCTAAGACGAGTTACCTCAGGTTGTTTTTAAATCCTGGAATGAGTTTCTCCAGGCGATTATCTCAAACTTGATACGAGTTACTCCAAGTTGATTTTGAGACGAGTTTCCTCAGGTTGTTTTTGAATCCTGGAACGAGTCTCTGTAGGTGATTATCTCAAACTTGGGACGAGTTAACCTAAGTTCATCGTGAGACAAGTTGCCTCAGGTTGTTTTTAAATCCTGGAATGAGTTTCTCCAGGTGATTATCTCAATCTTGGGACAAGTTACCCCAACTTCATCCTGAGATGAGTTACCTCAGATTATTTTTAAATTCTAGAATGAGTTTCTCCAGCTGATTATCTCAAACTTCTGACGAGTTACCTCAAGTTCTTCCTGAGACGAGTTACCTCAAGTTGTTTTTACATCCTGTAACGAGTTTTTCCAGGTGATTATCTCAAGCTTGGGACGAGTTACCCCAAGTTCATCCTGAGACGAGTTACCTCAGGTTGCTTTTAAATCCTAGAACGAGTTTCTTTAGGTGATTATCTCAAACTTGGGACGAGTTACCCCAAGTTCGTCCTGAGACGAGTTACCTCAGGTTGTTTTTAAATCTTGGAACGAGTTTCTCCAGGTGATTATCTCAAACTTGGGACGAGTTACCCCAAGTTCATCCTGAGACAAGTTACCTCAGGTTGTTTTTAAATCCTGGAACGAGTTTCTCCAGGTGATTATCTCAAACTTGGGACGAGTTTCCCCAAGTTCATCCTGAGACGAGTTACCTCAGGTTGGTTTCAAATCCTGAAATAAGTTTCTGCAGGTGATTATCTCAAACTAGGGATGAGTTAACCCAACTTCATCCTGGGACGAGTTACTTGATGTCATTTTTAAATCCTGGAACGAGGTTCTCAAGTTGATTATCTCAAACTTAGGACGAGTTACCCCAAGTTGATCCTGAGACGAGTTACCTCAGCTTATTTTTAAATCCTGGAACGAGTTTCTCCAGGTGATTATCTCAAATTTGGGATGAGTTACCCCAAGTTCCTCCTGAGACGAGTTACCTCATGTTGTTTTTAAATCCTGGAATGAGTTTCTCTAGGTCATTGTTTCAAAACATGGGACGACTTACCCCAAGTTCATCCTGAGACGAGTTACCTCAGGTCATTTTTAAATCCTGGAAAGAGTTTCTCCTGAAAATTGTTTCAAAACTTGAGGCGAGTTACCCCAAGTTTATCCTGAGACGAGTTACCTCTGGTCATTTTTAATTCCTGGAATGAGTTTCTCTAGGTAATTATTTTAAACTAGGGACGAGTTACCCCAAGTTCATCCTGAGACGAGTTACCTTAGGTTGTTTTTAAATCCTAGAATCCGTTTCTCCTGGTAATTGTTTTCAAACTTAGGACGAGTTACCCCAAGTTCATCCTACGACAAGTTATCTCAGGTTGTTTTTAAATCCTGGAACGAGTTTCTCCAGGTGAATATCTCAAACATGAGATGAGTTACCCCAACTTCATCCTGAGACGAGTTTCCTTAGGTTGTTTTTAAATCCTGGAATGGGTTTCTCCAACAGATTATCTCAAACTTGGGACGAGTTACCCCAAGTTCATCCTGAGACGAGTTACCTCAGGTTGTTTTTAAATCCTGAAATGAGTTTCCCCAGGTAATTGTTTTCAAACTTGGGACAAGTTACTCCAAGTTCATCCTGAGATGAGTTACCTCAGGTTATTTTTAAATGCTGGAACGACTTTCTCCAGGTGATTATCTCAAACTTGGGATGAGTTACCCCAAGTTCATCCTGAGAGGAGTTACCTCAGGTTGTTTTTAAATCCTGGAATGAGTTTCTCAAGGTGATTATCTCAAACTTGGAATGACTTACCCTAAGTTCATCCTGAGACGAGTTGCCTCAGATTATTTTTAAATCCTGGAACGAGTTTCTCTAGGTAATTATATCAAACTTGGGACGAGTTTCCACAAGTTCATCCTGAGACGAGTTACCTCAGTTTGTTTTCAAATCCTTGAACGAGTTTCTCCAGGTAATTATATCAAACTTGGGACGAGTTTCCACAAGTTCATCCTGAGACGAGTTACCTCAGTTTGTTTTTAAATCCGTGAACGAGTTTCTCCTGGTGATTATCTCAAACTTGGGACGAGCTACCCCAAGTTCATCCTGAGACGAGTTACCTCAGGTTGTTTTTAAATCCTGGAACGTGTTTCTCCAGGTGATCATCTCAAACTTCGGATAAGTTACCCCAAGTTCCTCCTAAGACGAGTTACCTCAAGTTGTTTTTAAATCCTGGAACGAGTTTCTCTAAGTGATTATCTCAAACTAGGAACGAGTAACATATGTTCATCCTGAGACGAGTTACCTCAGGTTGTTTTTAAATACTGGAACTAGTTTCTCCAGCTGATTATCTCAAACTTGGGACGAGTTACCCTAACTTCACCCTGAGATGAGTTACCTCAGGTCATTTTTAAATCCTAGAAAGAGTTTCTTCAGGGAATTATTTCAAAACTTGGGGCGAGTTACCCCATGTTCATCCTAATACGAGTTACCTCAGGTTGATTTTAAATCCTGAAACGAGTTTCTCCAGGTGATTATCTCAATCATGGGACGAGTTACCCCAAGTTCATCTTGAGACGAGTTACCTCAGGTTGGTTTTAAATCCTGGAACGAGTTTCTCCAGGATATTATCTCAAACTTGGGATGAGTTACCCCAAGTTCATCCTGAGATGAGTTACCTCAGGTTGTTTTTAATTCTTGGAACGAGTTTCTCCAGATGATTATCTCAAGCTTGGGACGAGTTACCCCAAGTTCATACTGAGACGAGTTACCTCAAGTTGATTTTAAATCCTGGAATGAGTTTCTCCTGGTGATTGTCTCAAACTTGGGACGAGTTACCCCAAGTTCCTCCTGAGACGAGTTACCTCATGTTATTTTTAAATCCTGGAATGAGTTTCTCCAGGTAATTGTTTCAAAACATGGGACGACTTACCCCAAGTTCATCCTGAGACGAGTTACCTTAAGTCATTTTTAAATCCTGGAATGAGTTTCTCCGGGGAATTATTTCAAAACTTGGGGCGAGTTACCCCAAGTTTATCCTGAGACGAGTTACCTTAGGTCATTTTTAAATCCTGGAATGAGTTTCTCCTGGTAATTGTTTTCAAACTTGGGACGAGTTATCCCAAGTTCATCCTAAAACAAGTTACCTCAGGTTGTTTTTAAATCCTGGAACAAGTTTCTCCAAACGATTATCTCAAACATGGGATGAGTTACCCCAACTTCATCCTGAGACGAGTTTCCTTAGGTTGTTTTTAAATCTTGGAATGGGTTTCTCCAATAGATTGTCTAACACTTGGGACGAGTTACCCCAAGTTCATCCTGAGACGAGCTACCTCAGGTTGTTTTTAAATCCTGAAATGAGTTTCCCCAGGTAATTGTTTACAAACTTGGGATAAGTTACTCCAAGTTCGTCCCGAGACGAGTTACCTCAGGTTATTTTTAAATGCTGGAATGACTTTCTCCAGGTGATTATCTCAAACTTGGGACGAGTTAACCCAAGTTCATCCTGAGACGAGTTACCTCAGATTGTTTTTATATCCTGGAATGAGTTTCTCCAGGTGATTATCTCAAACTTGGAACGAGTTACCCTAAGTTCTTCCTAAGACGAGTTGCCTCTGGTTGTTTTTAAATCCTGGAATGAGTTTCTCTGGGTAAATATTTTCAAATTTGGGATGAGTTACCCCAAGTTCATCCTGAGACGAGTTATCTCAGATTAATTTTAAATCCTAGAACGACTTTCTCGAGGTGATTATCTCAAACTTGGGACGAGTTACCCCAAGTTCATCCTGAGACGAGTTACCTCAGTTTGTTTTTAAATCCTTGAACGAGTTTCTCCAGATGATTATCTCAAACTTGGGACGAGTTTCCCCAAGTTCATCCTGAGACGAGTTACCTTAGGTTGTTTTTAAATCCTTGAATGAGTTTCTCCAGGTGATTATCTCAAACTTGGGACGAGTTACCCCAAGTTCATCCTGAGACGAGTTACCTCAGGTTGTTTTTAAATCCTTGAATGATTTTCTCCAGGTGATTATCTCAAACTTGGGACGAGTTACCCCAAGTTCATCCTGAGACGTGTTACCTCAGGTTGTTTTTAAATCCTGGAACAAGTTTCTCCAGGTGATTATCTCAAACTTGGGATAAGTTACCCTAAGTTCCTCCTGAGACGAGTTACCTCAGGTTGTTTTTAAATCCTGGAACGAGTTTCTCCAAGTGATTATCTCAAACGAGGAACGAGTAACATATGTTCATCCTGAGACGAGTTGCCTCAGGTTGTTTTTGAATCCTGGAACTAGTTTCTCCCGCTGATTATCTCAAACTTGGGACGAGTTAGCCCAAGTTCATCGTAAGACGAGTTACCTCAGGTCATTTTTAAATCTTGGAATGAGTTTCTCCAGGGAATTGTTTCAAAACTTGAGGCGAGTTACCCCATGTTCATCCTGAGACGAGTTACCTCAGGTCATTTTTAAATCTTGGAATGAGTTTCTCCATGTAATTATTTTAAACTAGGGACGAGTTACCCCAAGTTCATCCTGAGATAAGTTATCTTAGGTTGTTTTTAAATCCTGGAATGAGTTTCTCCAGGCAATTGCTTTCAAACTTGGGACGAGTTACCCCAAGTTCATCCTGAGACGAGTTACCTTAGGTTGTTTTTAAATCCTAGAACAAGTTTCTCCAAGGGATTATCTCAAACATGGGACGAGTTACCCCAAGTTCATCCTGAGACGAGTTCCTCAGGTTATTTTTAAGTCCTGGAATGAGTTTCTCCAAGTAATTATTTTCAAATTTGGGACGAGTTACCCCAAGTTCATCCTGAGATGAGTTACCTCAGATTAATTTTAAATCCTGGAACAAGTTTCTCCAGTTGATTATCTTAAACTTGGGATGAGTTACCCCAAGTTGATCCTGAGAGGAGTTACCTCAGGTTATTTTTAAATCTTGAAACGACATTCTCCAGGTGATTATCTCAAACTTGGGACGAGTTACCCCAAGTTCATCCTGAGACGAGTTATCTCAGGTTGTTTTTAAATCCTGGAATGAGTTTCTCCAGGTGATTATCTCAAACTCGGGGCGACCTACCCCAAGTTCATCATGAGACGAGTTACCTCAGGTTGTTTTTAAATCTTGGAACGAGTTTCTCCAAGTGATTATCTAAAACTTGGGACAAGTTACCCCAAGTTCATCCTGAGACGAGTTACCTCAGGTTGTTTTTAAATGTTGGAACGAGTTTCTCCAGATGGTTATCTCAAACTTGGGGCGAGTTACCCCAAGTTCATCCTGAGACGAGTTTCCCCAGGTTGTCTTTAAATCCTGGAACGAGTTTCTTCAGGTGATTATCGCAAACTTGGGACAAGTTACCCCAAGTTCATCCTGAGACGAGTAACCTCGATTGTTTTTAAATCCTGGAATGAGTTTCTCTAAGTAATTATTTCAAACCTTGGGACGAGCTACCTCAGGTTATTTTTAAATCCTAGAACGACTTTCTCCAGGTGATTATCTCGAACTTGGGATGAGTTACCCCAAGTTCATCATGAGACGAGTTACATCAGGTTGTTTTTAAATCCTGGAATGAGTTTCTCCAGGTGATTATCTCAAACTTGGGACGAGTTACCCTAAGTTCATCCTAAGACGAGTTACCTCAGGTTGTTTTTAAATTTTGGAATGATGTTCTCTAGGTAATTATTTTCAAACTTAGGGCGAGTTACCCCAAGTTCTTCCTGAGACGAGTTCCCTCAGATTATTTTTAAATCCTGGAACGAGTTTCTCAGGTTGATTATCTCAAACTTGGGACGAGTTCCCCAAGTTCATCCTGAGACGACTTACCTCAGGTTGTTTTTAAATCCTTGAACAAGGTTCTCCTGGTGATTATCTCAAACATGGGACGAGTTACCCCAAGTTTATCCTGAGACGAGTTACCTCAGGTTGTTTTTAAATCATGGAACGAGTTTCTCCAGGTGATTATCTCAAACTTGGGATGAGTTACCCTAAGTTCATCCTGAGACGAGTTGCTTCAGGTTGTTATTAGGTCCTGGAATGAGTTTCTCCAGGTAATTATTTTCAAACTTGGGACGAGTTACCCCAAGTTCATCTTGAGACGAGTTACCTCAGATTATTTTTAAATCCTGGAACGAGTTTCTCCAGGTGATTATCTCAAACTTCTGACGAGTTACCCCAACTTCATCCTGAGACGAGTTGCCTCAGGTTCTTTTTAAAGCCTAAGTCACTCTTAGGTATCCCCATTGGGTGGATCATAACCCTCTAAACCCTGGAACGAGTTTCTCCAAGTAATTATTTCAAAACTTGGGACAAGTTAGCTCAGGTTGTTTTTAATTCCTGGAACGAGTTTCTCCAGTTGATTATCTGAAACTTGGGAAGAGTTATCCCAAGTTCATTCTGAGATGAGTTTCCTCAGGTTGTCTTTAAATCCTAGAATGTGTTTCTCTACGTGATTATCTCAAACTTAGGACAAGTTACCCCAAGTTTATCCTGAGACGAGTTACCTCAGATTAATTTTAAATCCTGGAACGAGTTTCTCCAAGTGATTATCTCAAACTTTGAATGAGTTACCCCACGTTCATCCTGAGACAAGTTACCTCAGGTTGTTTTTAAATCATGGAATGAGTTTTTTCAGGTAATTGTTTTGAAACTTGGGACGAGTTACCCCAAGTTCATCCTGAGACGAGTTACCTCAGGTTATTTTTAAATCCTGGAACGAGTTTCTCCTGGTGATTATCTCAAACTTAGGGCGAGTTACCCCAAGTTCATCCTGAGACGAGTTACCTCAGGTTGTTTTTAAATCCTGGAATGAGTTTCTCCAAGTGATTATCTCAAACTTGGGTCGAGTTACCCTAACTTCATCCTGAGACGAGTTGCCTTAGGTTGTTTTTAAATCCTGGAATGAGTTTCTCCAGGTAATTATTTTCAAATTTGGGACGAGCTACCCCAAGTTCATCCTGAGACTAGTTACCTCAGATTAATTTTTAATCCTGGAACAAGTTTCTCCAGGTGATTATCTCAAACTTGTGACGAGTTCCCCCAAGTTGATCCTGAGACGAGTTACCTCAGGTTATTTTTAAATCCTGGAACGAGTTTCTCCAGGTGATTATCTCAAACTTGGGAAGAGTTACTCCAATTTCATCCTGAGACGAGTAACCTCGATTATTTTTAAATCCTGGAATGAGTTTCTCCAGGTGATTATCTCAAACTTGGGATGAGTTACCCTATGTTCATCCTGAGACGAGTTGTCTCATGTTGTTTTTAGGTCCTGAAATGAGTTTCTCCAGGTAATTATTTTTAAACTTGGGACGACTTACCCCGAGTTCATCTTGAGACGAGTTACCTTAGATTATTTTTAAATCCTGGAACGAGTTTCTCCAACTGATTATCTCAAACTTCTGACGAGTTACCGAAGTTCATCCTGAGATGAGTTACCTCAGGTTGTTTTTAAATCCTGGAACGAGTTTCTCCAGGTGATTATCTCAAACTTGGGACGACTTACCCCAAGTTCATCCTGAGACGAGTTACCTCAGGTTTATTTTAAATCCTGAAACGAGTTTCTCTAGGTGATTTTCTCAAACATGGGATGAGTTACCCCATGTTCATCCTGAGACGAGTTACCTCAGGTTGTTTTTGAATCCTGGAACGAGTTTCTCCAGGTGATTATCTCAAACTTGGGATGAGTTACCCCAAGTTCATCTGGAGACGAGTTACCTCAGGTTGTTTTTAAATCCTGGAACGAGTTTCTCCGGGTGATTATCTCAAACTTGGGATGAGTTACCCCAAGTTCATCCTGAGACGAGTTTTCTCAGGTTGTCATTAAATCCTGGAATGAGTTTCTCCAGGTGATTATCTCAAACTTGGGACAACTAAGCCCAAGTTCATCCTGAGACGAGTTACCTCAGATTAATTTTAAATCCTGGAACGAGTTTCTCCAGCTGATTATCTCAATCTTGGGACGAGTTACCCCAAGTTCATCCTGAGACGAGTTTCCTCAGGTTGTCTTTAAATACTGGAACGAGTTTCTCCAGGTGATTATCTCAAACTTGGGACAAGTTACCCTAAGTTCATCCTGAGACGAGTTACCTCAGGTTATTTTTAAATCCTAAGTCGCTCTGAGGTTTCCCCATTAGTTGGATCATAACCCTCTAAACCCTAGAACGAGTTTCTCCAAGTAATTATTTCAAAATTTGGGACAAGTTAACTCGGTTGCTTTTAAATCCTGGAACGAGTTTCTCCAGGTGGTTATCTCAAACTTGGGAACAGTTGCCCCTAATTCATTCTGAGACGAGTTACCTCAGGCTGTTTTTAAATTCTGAAACGAGTTTCTCCGGTTGATTATCTAAAACTTGGGACAAGTTACCCCAAGTTCATCCTGAGGCGAGTTTCCTTGGGTTGTTTTTAAATCCTGGAATGACTTTCTCCAGGTGATTATCTAACACTTGGGATGGGTTACCCCAAGTTCATCCTGAGATGAGTTACCTCAGGTTGTTTTTAAATCCTGGAATGAGTTTCTCCTGGTGATTACCTCATACTTGGGAAGAGTTACCTCAAGTTCATCTTAAGACGAGTTACGTCAGGTTGTTTTTAAATCCTGGAATAAGTTTCTCCAGGTAATTGTTTCAAAACGTGGGACGAGTTACCCCAAGTTCATGCTGAGACGAGTTACCTCAGATCATTTTTAAATGCTGGAATGAGTTTCTCCAGGTAATTATTTCAAAAATTGGGATGAGTTACCCCAAGTTCATCCTGAGACGAGTTAACTCAGGTCATTTTTAAATCCTGCAACGAGTTTTTCCAGCTAATTATTTTAAACTTGGGATGAGTTATCCCAAGTTCATTCTGAGACGAGTTCCTCAGGTTATTTTTAAGTCCTGGAATGAGTTTCTCCAAGTAATTATTTTCAAATTTGGGACGAGTTACCCCAAGTTCATCCTGAGACGAGTTACCTCAGATTAATTTTAAATCCTGGAACAAGTTTCTCCAGTTGATTATCTTAAACTTGGGATGAGTTACCCCAAGTTGATCCTGAGAGGAGTTACCTTAGGTTGTTTTTAAATCCTGGAACGAGTTTCTCCAGATGATTATCTCAAACTTGGGAAGAGTTATCCTAAGTTCATCCTGAGACGAGTTGCCTCAGGTTGTTTTTAAATCCTGGAATGAGTTTCTCCGGGTGATTATCTTAAACTTGGAACAAGTTACCCCAAGTTCATCCTGAGACGAGTTACCTCAGGTTGTTTTTAAATCCTGGAACGAGTTTCTCCAGGTGATTATCTCAAACTTGGGATGAGTTACCCCAAGTTCATCCTGAGACGAGTTACCTCAGGTTGATTTTAAATCCTGGAACGAGTTTCTCCAAATGATTATCTCAAACTTGGGACGAGTTAACCCAACTTCATCCTGAGATGAATTACCTCAGGTTGTTTTTAAATATTGAAACGAGTTTGTCCAGGTGATTATTTCATACTTGGGACGAGTTACCCCAAGTTCATCCTGAGACGAGTTACCTCAAGTTATTTTTAAATCCTAGAACGAGTTTCTCCAGATGATTATCTCAAACTTGGTGCGAGTTACCCCAAGTTCATCCTGAGACGAGTTACCTCAGGTTTGTTTTAAATCCTAGAACGAGTTTCTCCAGGTTATTATCTCAAACTTGGGATGAGTTACCCCAAGTTCATCTTGAGACAAGTTACCTCAGGTTGTTTTTAAATCCTGGAATGAGTTTCTCCAGGTGATTATCTCTAACTTGGGAAGAGTTACCCCAAGTTCATTCTGAGACGAGTTACCTCAGGTTGTTTTTAAATCCTAGAACGAGTTTCTCCAGGTGATTATCTCTAACTTGGGAAGAGTTACCCTAAGTTCATTTTGAGATGAGTTACCTCAGGTTGTTTTTAAATCCTGGAATGAGTTTCTCCAGGTGATTATCTCAAACTTGGGATAGGTTACCCCAAGTTCATCTTGAGGCGAGTTACCTCAGGTTATTTTTAAATCCTAAGTCGCTCTTAGGTATCCCCATTGGGTGGATCATAACCCTCTAAACCCTGGAACAAGTTTCTCCAACCAATTATTTCAAAACTTGGGACGAGTTACCTCGGGTTGTTTTCAAATCTTGGAACGAGTTTCTCCAGCTGATTATCTCAAACTTGGGAAGAGTTACCCCAAGTTCATTCTGAGACGACTTATCTCAGGTTGTTTTTATATTCTGGAACGAGTTTCTCCAGTTGATTATCTCAAACTTGGGACAACTTACCCCAAGTTCATCCTAAGACGAGTTACCTTAGGTTGTTTTTAAATCCTAGAACGAGTTTCTCCTAGTGATTATCTCAAACTTGGGAAGAGTTGCCCCAAGTTCATCTTGAGATGAGTTACGTCAGGTTGTTTTAAATCCTGGAAGGAGTTTCTCCAAGTAATTGTTTCAAAACTTGGGATGAGTTACCCCAAGTTCATCCTGAGACGAGTTACCTCTGGTCATTTTTAAATCCTGGAATGACTTTCCCCAGGTAATTGATTCAAAACTTGGGATGAGTTACCCCAAGTTCATCTTGAGATGAGTTACCTCAGGTTGATTTTAAATCCTTGAACGAGTTTCTCCAGGTGATTGTCTCAAACTTGGGGCGAGTTACCCCAATTTCATCCTAAGATGAGTTTCCTCAGGTTGTTTTTAAATCCTGGAACGAGTTTCTCTAGATGGATATCCCAAACTTGGGATGAGTTACCCCAAGTTCATCCTGAGACGAGTTTCCTCAGGTTGTCTTTAAATCCTGGAATGAGTTTCTCCAGGTGATTATCTCTAACTTGGGAAGACTTACCCCAAGTTCATTCTAAGATCAGTTACCTCAGATTATTTTTAAATCCTAGAATGAGTTTCTCCAGGTGATGATCTCAAACTTGGGACAGGTTACCCCAAGTTCATCCTGAGGCGAGTTGCCTCAGGTTATTTTTAAATCCTAAGTCGCTCTTAGGTATCCCCATTGGGTGGATCATAACCCTCTAAACCCTGGAACAAGTTTCTCCAACCAATTATTTCAAAACTTGGGACGAGTTACCTCAGGTTGTTTTCAAATCCTAGAACGAGTTTCTCCAGCTGATTATCTCAAACTTGGGAAGAGTTACCCCAAGTTCATTCTGAGACGACTTACCTCAGGTTGTTTTTACATTCTGGAACGAGTTTCTCCAGTTGATTATCTCAAACTTGGGACAACTTCCCTTAAGTTCATCCTAAGACGAGTTACCTCAGGTTGTTTTTAAATCCTAGAACGAGTTTCTCTTAGTGATTATCTCAAACTTGGGAAGAGTTGCCCCAAGTTCATCTTGAGACGAGTTATGTCAGGTTGTTTTAAATCCTGGAAGGAGTTTCTCCAAGTAATTGTTTCAAAACTTGGGATGAGTTACTCCAAGTTCATCCTGAGATGAGTTACCTCAAGTCATTTTTAAATCCTGGAATGACTTTCTCCAGCTAATTGATTCAAAACTTGGGACGAGTTAACCCAAGTTCATCTTGAGATGAGTTACCTCAGGTTGATTTTAAATCCTTGAACGAGTTTCTCCAGGTGATTATCTCAAACTTGGGGCGAGTTACCCCAATTTCATCCTAAGATGAGTTTCCTCAGGTTGTTTTTAAATCCTGGAATGAGTTTCTCCAGATGGATATCCCAAACTTGGGACGAGTTACCCCAAGTTCATCCTGAGACGAGTTTCCTCAGGTTGTCTTTAAATCCTGGAACGAGTTTCTCCATGTTAATATCTCAAACTTGGGACAAGTTACCCCAAGTTCATCCTGAGACGAGTTACCTCAGGTTATTTTTAAATCCTAAGTCGCTCTTAGGTATCCCCATTAGGTGGATCATAACCCTCTAAACCCTGGAATGAGTTTCTCCAAGTAATTATTTCAAAACTTGGGACGAGTTGCCTCAGGTTGTTTTTAAATCCTGAAACGAGTTTCTCCAAGTGATTATCTTAAACTTGGGAAGAGTTACTCCAAGTTCATTCTGAGACGAGTTACCTCAGGTTGTTTTTAAATCCTGAAATGAGTTTCTCCAGTTGATTATCTCAAACTTGGGACAACTTACCCCAAGTTCATCCTGAGATGAGTTACCTCAGCTTGTTTTTAAATCCTGGAACAAGTTTCTCTAGGTGATTATCTCAAACTTGGGACAAGTTACCCCAAGTTCATCCTGAGACGAGTTACCTCAGGTTGTTTTTAAATCTTGGAATGAGTTTCTTCTAGTGATTATCTCAAACTTGGGAAGAGTTACCCCAAGTTCATCTTGAGACGACTTACGTCAGGTTATTTTTAAATCCTGGAATGAGTTTCTCCAGGCAATTGTTTCAAAACTTGGGATGAGTTGCCCTAAGTTCATCCTGAGACGAGTTACCTCAGCTTGTTTTTAAATCCTGGAACAAGTTTCTCTAGGTGATTATCTCAAACTTGGGACGAGTTACCCCATGTTCATCCTGAGACGAGTTACCTCAGGTTGTTTTTAAATCTTGGAACGAGTTTCTCCTAGTGATTATCTCAAACTTGGGAAGAGTTACCCCAAGTTCATCTTGAGACGACTTACGTCAGGTTATTTTTAAATCCTGGAATGAGTTTCTCCAGGCAATTGTTTCAAAACTTGGGACGAGTTGCCCCAAGTTCATCCTGAGACAAATTATCACAGGTCATTTTTAAATCCTGGAATGAGTTTCTCCAGGTAATTGTTTCAAAACTTGAGATGAGTTACCCCAAGTTCATCCTGAGATGAGTTACCTCAGGTCATTTTTGAATCCTGAAACGAGTTTTTCCAGGTAATTTTTTTAAACTTGGGACGAGTTACCCCAAGTTCATCCTGAGACGAGTTACCTCAGGTTGTTTTTAAATCCTGAAATGAGTTTCTCCAGGTAATTGTTTTCAAACTTGGGATGAGTTACCCCAAGTTCATCCTGAAACAAGTTACCTCAGGTTATTTTTAAATCCTGGAACAAGTTTCTCCAGGTGATTATCTCAAACTTGGGACGAGTTACCCCAAGTTCATCCTGAGACGAGTTATCTCAGGTTGTTTTTAAATCCTAGAATGAGTTTCTCTAGATAATTGTTTTCAAACTTGGGATGAGTTACCCCAAGTTCATCCTAAGACGAGTTACGTCAGGTTATTTTTAAATCCTGGAAGGAGTTTCTCCAGGTGATTATCTCAAACTTGGATGAGTTACCCCATGTTCATCCTGAGATGAGTTTCCTCAAGTTGTCTTTAAATCTTGGAACGAGTTTCTCCAGTTGATTATCTCAAGCTTGGGATGAGTTACCCCAAGTTCATCCTGAGATGAGTTTCCTCAGGTTGTCTTTAAATCCTGGAACGAGTTTCTCCAGTTGATTATCTCAAACTTGGGACGAGTTACCCCAAGTTCATCCTGAGACGAGTTACCTCAGGTTATTTTTAAATCCTAAGTCGCTCTTAGGTATCCCCATTGGGTGGATCATAACCTCTAAACCCTGGAACGAGTTTCTGCAGGTAATTATTTCAAAACTTGGGACGAGTTACCTCAGGTTGTTTTTAAATCCTGGAACAAGTTTCTCCAGGTGATTATCTCAAACTTGGGTCGAGTTACCCCAAGTTCTTCTTGAGACGAGTTACCTCAGGTTATTTTTAAATCCTAAGTCGTTCTTAGGTATCCTCATTGGGTGGATCATAACCCTTTGCATCTGAACAAAATAGTGTCTCTCAACCTTTGCCCATCTTTTAATCCCTAAAATATGAGCAAGGGGGGCAATCTGTAGACACCTAATTTTGTCCGGACCTTAAAAATTAAAGTGGATCCACGCATAAGTTCTAAAATTATCCTACTTGAATATATATTTTTCTAGAAATTAATTGAGTGAAAATGAAAATTTTAAAGATATTTTTAGGTCTCAAATGTGAATAATATTGTTAAAAAATTGAAAATTAAAAAATAAGAAAAAAGAAAAAAAAGAAAAAAAAGAGAACAAAAGAAAATAGAAGTGTGAATGGAAGAAAAGCAAATCAAAGAAGGTGGGTGAAAGTGGAAAGAGTGAGAAGGAGTATGGTCCATGAGTAGAAAAGGAAGGAAAGAAAATCAAAGAGTAAGTGGGCAAGCAGCCAAAGAAGAAGAAAGGAGGAAGTTATGAAGAAATAAGGTAACAAGGTGGAAAAAGATGTTGAATATCTTGACATCTAAGGAGGAATAGGTGGGGAGGAAAGAAAAAAAAACTTCTCCACCTTTGACATTCAAAAAGGGGGGCTTCACCCAAGCTTTTGGACACACATCTCTGCTGCACTTGAGGGAGGAGGTCAGCACCCACGGTTGATGAAGAAAAAAAGGACCCCCATTACCCTGAAAAACCAGCACCCTCACACTCTTTCATACACAAAAAAAAAAAAAAAAAAAGCCTTGAAGCCACGGCCACCTACTCAACTGCTCTCATTATCTCTAGCTCCCAGGTAACATTTTTTTTTCCTTTTTTTTTCTCATCCAAAAGCTGTTGTATCATTTGCTGAAACAAGGAGTTCCATATTTCTATGCTGAGAATAAGATGGGTATAGATTTATTGGATTCAGTGATTCCCTAGGATTGAGATGAATGTTCTGGTATCTAAGCATTTTGCATTCAGACATTACTCCTAATCTGTTAAGTCCCACTTTAGTTCATGGATTGCTTTGTTGAAGTATGAATCGTTGGAATTGCAATTGGATTTAACTTGCTGCTGAACTCTGTATATTCTGCTGTTTGCCCTTGGTTTCCTTGTTGTATCTTTATAAATCCTTTGAAATATAAATGGAGTTGCTGTACTGTTAGGGAAACATTGCTGTTTCTGCTGTATCATGTTGCTGTAATTCTGTTATTACAGTTTCTGGTTCTGCTGTAAAAATTCTGCAACTCTATTTCTGCTTTAAAAATTTGCAACTCTACTTCTGCTGTAAAAGAATTTCGCAGCTCTTTCTGCTGTATCATGTTGCTGTAATTCTGTTATTACAGTTTCTGATTCTGCTGTAAAAATTCTGCAACTCTATTTCTGCTTTAAAAATTTGCAACTCTACTTCTGCTGTAAAAGAATTTCGCAGCTCTTTCTGCTGTATCATGTTGCTGTAATCTGTTATTACAGTTTCTGATTCTGCTGTAAAAATTCTGCAATTCAGTTTCTGCTGTAGGCATGCTGTTGTAAAATTCTGCAGTTCCTATTTCTACTGTAGAAAGATCTGCAATTCTGTTTTTGTTTATCTCCTACCTCAATTTATTGTTATCATTGTAAATACTTAATTTTGTCCGATTCTTAAAAAAATTAAAAATAAAAAAAATAAGGGTAAGCATCCATGTTTTCATACATTTATTCATATTCCAATTCCAATTTTGCATTTGTGAGAAAAATAAAAATAAATTTGAGTTACATCCTTTTTAAATAAAAAATAAAATAGGAATAGATGATCATGTAAATGATACAAACATTTTTAAAATCTCGATCTAAAATAAAAAAAAAATTATTCAAATTATTTTAAAACCCTGATCTGGAATAGAGATGTGATTTTCTTAAAAATTTTTTTTTTAAAAAAAAACCTTGATCTAGAATAGAGATGAATTTTCCTGAAATTATTTTCAAACCCCAAATTGGAATAGAAAGGGGATTTGCATGAAGTGATTAATTAAATATTCTAACCCGAAATGGGTACGAACTATTTTTCGAAAATATTTATTTAAAACTAATGTTAATTAAATCAAGTAAATTAATTAAATCATTTTGGTACCAAAAGGGCGTTTAGGGTGCTAATACCTTCCCTAAAACGTAACCAACCCCCGAACTTAATCTTTTAAATGAAGACCATTTTTAATTAAGTGTCCGATCTCACCTTAAATAACTTAAATCGATGACGACTTCACAAATCACAAACATGAAAATTTTCAGGGTCGACAATGCGCCTTCTTCATTTCTCCGTTTTGATCTCTAGTCCTTGATTTTGGGTTGAACTGGTGATTTTAGGAGGAGGTGGAATTGGAGATTGGCTGTCATATTGATGGTAGGGCTGTGAAATGTTGAGTCCACAGACAGACTTGGCTGGTGGGAGGGCAGATAGGATGTTAGTGCTACCGGACTTGGTTGAGTTCACAAATTGTTATATCTATTTCTTGCATTATTGTATATTTGTTTCTTTTCTTTTTCTCTTTCTTAAAGGGTTTCTTACCCTCTTATGTAAATCTTTCATTTAAATGATAGGAACAACTACCTGTTAAACAGATTATTCATTTAACCAAACAAGATTTATAGTAGATGCTGACGCATCAAAATTTGGAGTATTGGCAGATTATTATGTGCACGAAATATTTGGATTTCTTTGAACCATAAGTTTAATATGGACAATTTCATCTAATATCACATTTGGTTATAAGATCTCTGTTAAAATTGATTTCATTTATAGCACCTATATGGGTGTAGGTATCACTCAATTTGTTGCATTTGGTGTTTCTTGAGTAAGTGGTTTGCTGATGTGTTGAGCCAAGCTAATTTGCTTGGTTTCCAATATTTGAATTAAAGTGTGGTGTAAACATGTGTGCTTCTTTAAACAAATGTTGGTTGCAATGTGTTCAGCTTTGCATCTCTGTTGCACCAAGAGGGGACTTTCGCTGATGTCTGTGTTTCTGGTGCATCTCCGGGACGTTGACACATTTTGGACAGTGACACCTGTCTCTGGAACATTTCCTTCATTTTTTGTGGAAAAAAAGTTTCAAGACACTGTTCTGCTTTTCGAGATTAGCACACTCTCTGTTTCAAAGCTTCTATAGTGCTTGTGGTGCCTCCGATGCTCTGTGCTTGGTGTGCAGTGCTTGGTGGCTCCTCTGTTTCAAAGCTCCACTTTTGCAACACAATTCCAGCGCCCTTCACGTTCCCTTCCCCTCTTTTGAAGGCCCCCTCTGCAGATTCCCGCACCTCTTTTCTAAGTTCCTCTCTTCCGCATGGTCTAGTGTTGGAAACTTGGGAGGATGAAGAGAGAAAGGAGCAGAAATGAAGGACTGTGAAGGATGGGAGGGTAGTTGAGCTTTTAACGGCTGAGTATTTCTATATTCAATCATTTAATTTTATATCAATTTGGCCAGCATTTATGGGGAACCTTTATTATGACTTTTTGAGTGGCCATTTTAAACAATAACTCAACAAGTTTATCGTTTTGTGGTTAATGGTCATAAAATCTGGTATAATATTTTAATGTTTGGTATTATTGTTAATTATATATATTGCACACACACATTGCTGTACCCACATTTTTTGAAAAATTGTTGTAACTATATTTTGTACCATCTCAAATATGAAACTACTTGTACCTGTGCAACATAGGCTTGCATAAAAGTAGTTGCCTTTTAAATGTGTACTTGCTAACTTTCTTGACTTCAATTTGGTGCGAAGGACTAAAAAAATAGTCTCATGTTAATTGAATTCTGGTTGAGTAAAACTAGAATTTATCTGCTTGACACATGTCCATTCGCCTGCATGGAAACAAATTGAGAAGCAATTTTTTTTTTTTTCCTGCAGATGATGTGTCTTGGGCTTCCTTGCACTCCATCATCTTTGGAGTTATTCATATTCTATGCCTGATATGACAACTTTTAGCTGTGTGTTGTAACAAAGGATAGCTAAAAGTAATAATAAAATTAAAAAAAAAAAAGAATTGTGAATTTGCCTATTGGAAAGCCAATTCATTTCTTGTAATTTGCTCTGCTCTTTTATCAAATTGTCACCTATGGAAATCTATGATCTTCTCTTTTCTGGTTTCCCTGATCTTTATTTCTTTTTGTAATTTAAACTTACAGAAGATGGGAGGAGTGGTACAATTGTAATCGGCAATGATCATTTCCCAGCATCTCTCTTGGGCCTTCCCTGTGTAGTAGAATCATATAAAACTTATGATGATAGTTGTTTGATTAAGACTGCAGACATTGGTCAGGTAATTTTCCTTTCAAAATAATCACTATTGACAATGTTGGAAAGTTGCTTTGTATCTAATCCTGCTAGATGAATTTCTGGGGCAGAAACAGATGATTATGGTCAGACAAGCTGGTGATGCTGCTCCAGACGTGATTGAGTACAGACATGGCCTCACCCCTCCAATGAGAGACGCCTGAAAGCGCAGATTTTGCGGAGAGCCAGATCTTAATCTAATATTAATCTCATCACTGAGCAGAACTATTTCCTGATATAACAATGTTTAGAGATATACAAATTATTTTTGGATCTGCACCTAATAGTTTAAGATTTTAGGTTAGTTGGTTCTTTACAACAATTTTCATTCTGGAGGGAACGGGTGAAAGGGAAAGTGAATCTTCTACTTTGAAGTGGACTAAAGAGTAAAGAGGAGAAAAGAATCACTCAATTATAATTTGCTATTGACGTCTGCGTTGAAAAAAAAAAAAGTAATTAAAAAGCCATGCATGAATAGCTTTGGCTACCTCTTTTTGAAGAAACAACTATCAGAAAGGCATATTAGTGAGCAATTTAGGGATACATAATATGAGATGGCTGTAGCTCTAAATTGTATTCTTATCATTTATGTCAAATCATATTTATGATTATCTTTTCATTTTACATTTTGCAGCCTGAGCTTTTTTCACGCGTTGAGAAAGATCTTCTGAATATTATGGCTGGACGAACAGCCGGGTTTGTTGATATCCTTACATGTGTCTTAATTTGAATAGTTGATGCTTATGGAGTTTGATGAAAATCCCAACTTCTAGATGTAAGCGTTTTCCACATTTTTGTTATGTTTACTTTTGTGTTAAATTAGAAATAGGTGATTGCATCACTGGTGTTGTCTGTTAAAAGTACAAAGGATGGTTTCTGAGACCACTGTATTTACTTGTTTCTTTACCCCTTTTAAGCCATTTGTGTTTTCTTTCTTTCTTTTTTTTTTCTTCCTTATTTTGCAGAAGTTTTCATGGTAACATATCCGCAGTGTTAACATGTTATAAAAATGTTTAAATTTTGTTTGTTTTCTTGACTGAGATTCACATGTGGAAACAACTGAGCAAGAGGAAGAGGGAAATGAAAATGTTCGGAGTGCTAGTAAAAAGCATGCACCCACTCCAGCAGCAAAAGATGATGTTCCAGAGAGACTCACAAATGCTGAAAGCCTGACAGGAGTGACTCTGACGAATCTGATGACTCAGTTTGATTGAAATTAGCTACAGAAGTAGATGTAATGATGAAAGCTTGCCTTTTCTGCTGTTAAATATAAGTGTTAAATCAAGATCCAGCAGATTATAATTAGTTACAATGGATTTGCCAATCCACATTGATAGTTCATTTAATTCGTTGTTGCTTTGGTAGTTACTTTCTGGACTCTCCCTTATTGTTTAGCCTATAATCTCCTTCTCCTCAATGTATCCATTGGAAGCCATTTTGTTTTCATAGCCAAATAATCTATAAGCTGGTTGGCCAATTGTTGGAAATGCCCTCCTGTCTCAACTGGTCTTTAATTTGCTTTGGACTGGATTGTTTCATTGGCTCCTATGCTCAGGTTTGTCCCCTGCTGAAACAGACAAGCTAAAAACTATTTGTAAACAAGTTCTTTCTCATGTCTTATAGGCAATATTTGAAATATCATTCACGTCAAAAGTCTTGTTTGTTATATCGATGGTAATTAAAAACTTGTCTGGGAGAGTTGTGAAAGAGATAGTGTGCCAAGTGCAAACATAGAAATACAGCTACAATTTTAGCCTGTTACAATGATTTTGGTCTCTATAAAGCCTCAAAATTTGAACGCTAAGCAACAAAAGCTTGTTTATCTTGTGCTAGAAACAAAATGTTAATAAATATTAAAAAGGAAAGAATTTTTGAAAACCTTCCATTTGGAAGCATAGGTTGGCTGTTGCTACTAGTACTACCAATCTAATATAATCAAGATTATTGACTTTATAATGCAAAAATGCAAAATAAATTTCGAAGGGTTAGAATTGGAAGAAAAATAGAAACTCCCCACATTCTTACTCGAAACGTTTGACAATCCGGATCTTGCCCTAATCAAATGGTGCATTGTTATTCTCACACCTGAATTTGGCACATAATTCTTACAACTATATCCACAATCGATGATGTGAGTCTCCCTAACTCATCATTAGTTGTGAATGTGATTATACGAACTCTATATCAAACTTAGGGTATAAAACTATAATTACTCAATCAACTATGAACCATACTAGGCTGGAGTACATGTTGGAATGCATATTAGCAAATATCAGCTCTTGAATTTAGTTAGACTAGGATTCTAATGCAGCCATTCAATAAATTTTTTTTTTGAATTTCTCCATATAGTATCCCCACACTACTATTAAGTATGAGATTAATCTATATTTAAGATCAGTCTCTAATAATTCCTTTTAACAAGTGTGATTTTGATGTTCGAATTTAAATTTTTATCTTTAAATCTTTCAACTTGGGGTATAAATAGCAATTACTGTACCAATATCTTATTAATGTTGTTCAATAAAATTTTTCATCAAGGTTTCCTCTACTTGCAATAATTTGTGGCTCTGAATTGCCAATTTGAACCTCAACTGGCTAGCCTGGTTTTCTCTATTCCTGGAAGCTTCAACCCGTTGACATTCCCACTTGGTCTTAAATTATATTATTTGTTAGTCATGCAGCATAACCTTATGGTTCAAACTTAGAGTGAGGAAAAAAAAATCACAAAAGCCAGCTGTTCTGACTAGCAAGCTGGAAAATCCTAAAACTGGTATAAATTTCCATGTGCTCCACACCCCTCATTGGGTCGCTTCTTTTTTACTTTTATAAAACCAATTGTCAGATCTGATTTTCCGTAGTACCATATGCTGGCTTTGTACTCAAATGCATGTTGCTAGTGTTCATATTCTATGTTCTTGGTTCCTCAGTGGTAATGGTTCATTTAATGATAAAATTAGATCATCACAAGCATAATGAATGGGTACCCACTACAAGAAATCATTAAAAAAGAAATGACATCCTGTTTTATGAGATCCGCATGATTCCTTGGGATTTAAACTTTTATTATTATTATTATTTAAGAAGTAAACTTTAGGGGTCTCAGGGTGAAAAATGATCACATGGAATCAATTCTAGGGAGTATCAAAATGTTTAATTGGATTCATTCAATAATGAAGGTTTTATTAATGTCTAATGCTATCTGATAGGGAAAATAATGGATTGGTTGGTGTGGTTTTATGCACGAATGATGCTAGCTTGGTCAGTGGGTATTCTTTATTTGGGCAGCAAACTCTCCTTACCTGATAATCTGATTCCTAACAAACTTTCAGATGTTGAAGTCAACAACGCTTAATATCTACTTAGTATTTTTAACATTGTATTGTGATCGTTCTTTTAGTAAACAAAGATTGAGACATTTGGATGCATGAACTTTTTCAAAGCTCTGAAATTTCTCACAAACTAAATCATACCCAATAATTTTAATTAACTTATTGATATATTTATTTCCGATAAAAGTATCCTCATAATCATTATTTATAATTTATACATAAAATTATCAAAAGAAGCTCATTTTGCTAAGTCAGCTATCTCCATTTTATTGAATCAAGTATTTTTTGGTCTCTCATTCAGGTAAGGTTGTGTGCATATTATAAATAAATAATTATGGAAATAACATTGCTCATAATAAAATTATATATTTCGGTCAAATGTTGGAGCTAATTATGCAATTATCATGAGTTTGGTGACATTTTCTCGACAAATTAAATGCCTCTAAAATAAAGAGTACAAGTTATAGGATAAGGTGTGTAGTAAATTATCATGAATAAATTAATGATATAAATTATTATACAATACAATTAATTAAGTAGAAACTTAATTAAAATTAACACAATAATAGCTGGTTATGTTATAAAAAATTTTGACACAATTTATTAATATAAATTTAAACTTGAAATCATTTATATTGAGAAAAATTTTTTATTTATAATTTTTTTAAAAAAAATAATTTCCTACTCAAAAAATAAAAAATACCTTTAAAATATATATAACACTCTTTTAATTTTTCATAAATATTTACTTATTTTATTTTATAAAATATATCATACACTTTAAAAGCCAAATCTTTTACAAACTGACTGCACATTTTAAAAGCTAAAAGGTGATAAGACGTTTTAATGTTGCATTTATTATCTCGTACTCTTTCCTAGACTTCTCTATATGCATGAACGCATTTATCTCTATTGAAATATATATCTTTAAACTATTATGTTTGGTTCCATTTTAACTTGGTGATATGCAAATTGAGTTATGCCTTGAAATATATATATATATATATATATATATATATATCTTTAAAGTATTATGTTTGGTTACAAAGATCATTGGAGAATTATTTGAAAACATAATTGGTTTAATAATTAGTTCAACCACCAGACATGTCTTTGCTCTGTTTAATTAGCCAACTGTAGGTATCCTCAGAATCATTAAAACATGTCCCCCTGCTATAGCAACTACATGTCTCATGTAACATACATGATAACAAGGATGAATGCGCCATAATTGAATTCATGTTTTCTTGATTCTCATAAAATTTTAAATATATATCAGACAGCTTCAGTGTTTAATATATTAACTGAGAATGTGCTCTTAATTTCTTTTCTTTTTTTCTTTGTTTCTGTTACATATGCATATGATATATATACCTCCTAAATCAGTTCCACTTCTCTCTCCCTATTGCTTGTAACGATTTTGAATTAAATTACTTTAATACTTTATCGATCTCACAAATTAAAAACAGACAACAATAAAATAAAAACACCAATATTAATATAGAGATGGAATTAAGATGTTGTGATTTATTTTGAATCATCCAATTTGAAAAGTGTAATCATAATGATTTAATTAAAAAACTGACTACATGTTAAACTTGCTTGTCCAAATTAGAGAGCTAAAAAAGTTTTTAAAAAAATTGCTCGTGCAAATTAGAGAGTTGGAAAAGTTTAAAAAAAGGTATGGGAATGCGTATAAAAATAGAGAAAAGAAAGTAAAAAAAAAATATGATATAAGAATGTGTCAAGAGAAAGATAAAAAAATAAAAAAGAAAGTATGGATGCATATTAAAATAAAAATAGAAAAATAAAAAATGAAACATAAAGATATGGTAATACTGGTGACATAAGTTATTGATACTTATTATGTGTGATAATGTTATTAATTAGCTTCACATGTACAGCTACTTTGAAATTATAATAAAAATAAGTATTGTAGTGTGATTCTTAATATCATTTGGTTCAGTTAATTAGTATTATTTATATTATACTATACCCATAGGAAGTTATTAAGGCAATGCAAAAATGACTATAAAATATTCAAAATACAGCACCCAGTATTCATGCTAGAATGATAAACCTTAGTCTAACCAATTCATCATAGAATACTGTCACATTAGGAATTTATATTGCTATTCAAAGCAAGACAAATTACCTCTAAGATGTTGAGTAGTTGAACTTAATTTGAAATCAGGAAATTTAGAATCCATGAACTGAGATATGGGCTTTATATACACACCAAGTGAAGCAAACAACTAAGGAAAAGTTCAGACAAGCTCAAGAGCAACACTAGTACAAGAATTGAAATTTCTTAACTTGTAATATTTAAAGTTATGGGTAATTTAGGTGAGAGGTAAAGATAAAATTAAGATAGAGTGAGACCCACAACTTAGATATTTATGCAAAATAGAGAGATAAAGAAAAGTCAACAAAGTAAGAAAATAAGGAAATTAGGGGATCCAATTTCTTAATGCTATGAACCCAGATCCTATGTTAATCAAAAAGAATAATATCGAGTAATTTTAAAAATCAACAAAATTGGAAAAGAAAGAAGTTAGAAGATACAATTCCCTTACACTACAACTTGAATCCTATGTTATTCAAAAAAATAATATTGGATAATTTTAAAAATAAAAATAAACAATTGGAGTGGTTAAAAAAATAAGTGAGAGAAAGTGAACCCACCAGAAATAACATGTGAGAATGCTATTCTCTCAAAATAACAAAAAATTGGCATAAAATATTCTTAAATGGAGGTGTCTAATGACCATCGTAGAATGGCAGAGGAAGAGGATTTGTTGGCTAGGAGTAAGAAGAAAGCTAAGTAGTTGTAGCTACAAGTGATGGTGACGATGATATGATTGTTGTTGATAACAACTTGAATTAGGGTAATGGATCTAGTTTGAGGGGTGTTGCGCTTGGGGGTTTTTATTGTTCCACACTGTTGGGTGTAGAGAATACTGATAGTTTTTCTGAATATTCTAACGAGGAGGATAGTGAAGAGGGGGAAGAGGAGACTAAGGTGAGTGACAATTATTCTTTTGAGGATGACATTGTTGAATTTGATCCTTGGCCAATTATTGATAGGACTAAGGCAAAACATAAAGCAATGTGCCATCTGTGGAGGTCTACTTTGATAGTTCACTTGATAGGTAAGAGGGTCGGCTTCCATTTTTTGGAGAACAAGTTGAAGAAGTTATGGGAGAAAGATGGAACTATATCTATTCTAAACATTTGGGATGATCATTATATTGTTTCACTTACTAAGGAGTCTGATTATACATTTGCATTTCAGGAAGGATCATGGATCATAGTAGATCATTATCTCATTGTTCATAGATGGCGTCCTAATTTCAAACCGATTCTTAGTAAGGTGAATAAGGTAGCAGTTTGGTTTAAGATTGCTAGGTTACCTATTGAGCACTATGACCACAAATTCCTTTGAAAAGTGGCATGACATATTGGTGCTCCCTTAAAAATTGATAAATCCGCTTCTTTGGTGAGTAAAGGGAAATTTGCTTGAATATGTGTGAAAGTCGATCTTTGAAGGAGTTTAGTGTCTAAGGTTGATATTAACAAGGAGACTTATTATGTGGAGTTTAGTGTCTAAGGTAAATATGACCATCATAAGTAACGTTGCCCTAGTTGACTAGTTGTATTACAATTTGGTTCTGTGGGGGAAGTGGGCAGCAGCATTCTTAGTGAGGGTGACATAATGGTTGATGTTGGCGTGCAGCATGAGGTTCTATAGCAATTGATTGACCTTCCACTAATTACTGATGTAGTGGTTTCAAATAAGTGCAAGAGTCCTGCTTTAGTGATTGGATAGTAGTAAAAGGACAATCACATCATAGACCAATTATGAGGTATAATGAGGGGGTACCTAAATAGAGTGGTGGTTTAGCTCATGAGAGTGTGCATGTTGCGGGGGCAGTAAGTGGGCGAGCTTTGAAGTCTAGGTCTCAATTTATGGTGCTTCATGAGCTAGAGGATGCTTTTAAGAAAATTCTGCCTATGTCCTATAATATGGGTGTTGCCATAGGCCTTATGCCCCATGAGCCCATTCCAATAATACAACATAGCTCCAAAGTACCCGTGGATAGCACAAGGACTTCTCTTAGGACATGTGATAGGTTGTGTGGTGGGTTGAAGGGACAACCCAAGCTGCTTGCTTTTGGGCCATGGAAATAGTCTGTTACAATCTAATGTCTAAAGGATTTTAGGCCTTCAAGCAAAATTTGGAGAAATTTCATCAAAATATTATTGCTTTGAAACTAGTGGGTGCAGTGTCTAGTGGTGTGGTGTAAGGGAGTAAAGATGCTTTGGTGTCGTCTCCTGCCATCATGCCTGGGATAGTGAGCCACCTGATCGTAATCTCAACAAGGTCATAATTTTGCAAGGTGAGATAAGAGGGGGCATGTTGCTCAAGATGTGAACTCCATGGATGTGGATGAGATAGGGGGATGCTAATGGAGCCTTTGAATAATTAAATTCTATATGAATTTTATTCTTGGAATTGTAAGGGAGTGGTCTCCCTAAAGTTTCCTAGTATTGTTAAAGATTTAATTACTTAGCATAGTTATGATTTTCTTTGTTTATTGTAGACAAGGACTAATGGTGGGAAAGCTTAATGACTTGCTTGGCATTATGATTTTAATAATTTTTGTGTTCAAGAGGCAACCAGTTTCTCTGGGGATTTGTGGTGTCTTTGGAACCAAAGTTCTCTTACTATTTTTGTTATTAGGCAACATGTACGATTTATTCTCTTGAGCATTAAACAAGCTGTCATTCTTGTTGGTTTTTGATAGCTATTTATGGTCATCCTAGAAGGAGTCAGTGCTGCAAATTGTGGACTGAGCTTTTGTCTATTGCTCATTCTCTTCAGGGGCCATGGTTGGTGGTTGGAGATTTCAATAGCATGTAGAACTTATCTGAGAAAAAAGGTGAAACTCCTCTTATTGTTTATGATTGTCAACCACTATGACAATGTATGCTTGAGTGTGGTCTTGATGATTTAGTATAAAAAGGGTGCTAGTTTATGTGGAGTTGGAATGGAGTGTATGAGCATTTGGAGAGGGCACTCTCTTATCTAGGATGGCATCATCTTTTTCCTAAAGCTTCTATACTTTACTTACCTATGTTGAAATCTGATCATTGCCCTAATCTTTTCTCCCTAGATAAGGTCACATGTCACTCAACAAAGGATATGCCTTGCCGCTTCCTTGCAACTTGGGCTCTACATGATGATTTAAATAAACTTGCATTTGATTCATGGAATAACTATGATGATCGTTCTGAGGCCATTTTTAATTGTACCTATCAGCCCAAGATTTGGAATAAAGTCAGTTCTGGGAATATATTCCATCAAAAGCATATTTTGTTTAAGAGGTTGCAAGGTATTCAAAATTCAAAAGCAATACCAACATCCTTATTTCTTCAAGATCTTCAAAAATCTCTTATAGGAGAATATGAGACTATTTTGCAACAAGAAGAACTCTTGTGGTGTCAAAAAGCACATACTAATTAGTTGATTCATTAGGATTGCAATACGCACTTCTTCCATACTTCCACTATTATTCATAAGAAGTGAAATAAAATTGAAGCACTTAAGGATGACAATGGTGAGTGGGTTTTTGATCCTGAGAGGTTTTAATCTATGGTTGTTGCATTTTTTCAAAAGTTGTTCTCTATAGAAGGGTTATCTGGAGTGCAAGTAAAAATGGCTTCCTAGCTCTCTCACAGAATGCACTACTAAACATAGCTAAATCATTTAAGGATGATGAGATTTGGGATGCATTTTTCTCCATGGGTGCTCTCAAAGCACTAGGTCCTAATGGTCTCCATGCAATGTTTTATCAGAATCAATGGAGCACAGTTAATAAGCATGTTGTTGAAGAGGTGAAAAAGATTTATTTATTTACAAGCTTAATCAAGAAATTTAATGAGACTACGTTGGTTTTAATTCCAAAAATTGATTCACCTGAAACAATTATGCAATATAGACCCATTAGTCTTTGTAATGTCATGTATAAGGGAAATACTAAGATTATTGCTGCTAGACTTAAAGAGAGCTGGTACATTTGATCTCTCTAAACTAGTGTACTTTTGTTCTTGGTAGACAAGGTAGGGATAATGTTACCATTGCTCAAGAACTTATTCACCCCATACATACAATGAAAGGGCATAAAGGTTTCATGGCTATTAAGATTGATTTGACAAAAACTTATGACAGAGTATGTTGCGATTTCCTCAAGGATACTTTAGTTCTTATTACATTGTCTCCTCATATGATTAATCTAATTATGGAGTGTGCACCTCTTCAAGTATCAGCATCCTTTGGAATGATAGAAAATCTGACATTTTTTATCCACGAAGAGATCTTAGGTAGGGGATCCTTTGTCTCCTTACCTTTTTGTTCTATGTATTGAATGGTTGGCTTATATTATTGGACAATCTATTGCTAATGATGTTTGGTAGCCAATTCAAATTAGAAAATCTAGCCCTCTAGTGTCTTATCTATAGCTGATGATTTGGTTCTTTTTTTGAAAGCCTCATTATCCCAAGCAAATGCTATTTCCCACTGCCTTGCTCTATTATATGAAGCTTCTAGGCAAAAGGTTAGTACTCTAAAGACAAAAGTTTACTTTTCTAGAAATGTGAATCATACTGTGGCCAATCAAATTAGCAATGAATTATGTTTTTCTTTGACTGCAAATCTTGGAAAATATTTGGGCATTCCTCTTATCAATGGGAGAGTTAAGAAGACAGATTTTGGTCATGTGATTGATAGGGTTTCAGCTAGACTTTCTTCTTGGAAGCATCACACACTCTCATTGGTAGGTAAGGTGACTGCAACAAAATAAATTTTGGAAGCCTTACCTATATATAGCATGAATACAATCTCCTTACCTTTGGGGATTTGTGATGCAATTGAGCAAAAATGTCAAGTTTTATTTGGGGATCTACATGTGAAAAAAGGAAAATTTAGTGAAATGATAGGAGATCTATAGGTCTAAACACAATGGGGGGCTTGGATTGAGGCATGTACAACAACTAATATTGCCTATATAATGAAGGCTGGATAGGGTTTAGCTAAAAATAAGGATGCCTTTTGGGCTCAAATCGTTAGAGCTAAATATGCTTATGGAATGGATATGATTCCTAGAGTTACACCTAGAAGATATTCATCAAAATTTTAGCAGGGTGTTACGAAGGCATGGCCATTTTTTCAATAATGCCTAGCTTGGTCAGTGAGGGATGGCCAGCATATTAACTTCTGGACTGATTCTTGGGTCAAGTATATGGAACCTATGATTCATTATGCTTTGCAAGTTGTATTTGAAGATGACAAGGGAAAAAAGGTTGTAGAGTTTGTCACATGTGATGGAGATTGGAATTGGTCTCTCATATCTCAAATGCTTTCATTTGATTTTTGTGCTAACATTGCTACTAAACCAACCCCATGAATTACTACTACTTCTGATCAAGTGTGTTGGAGATTCACCAGTAGTGGGGACTTTTCCTTGAAGTCTACTTATAATATTATTTCTCCAAAGCCTAGTAATACAGACCATTTTTTTTGGAACAAGATTTGGGGTTGGCAGGGTCTTGAAAGGTATAAGACTTTCCTTTGGATTTGTGCCATGAATAAGTTACTCACTAATGTTTATTGATTGCATATGAATCTTGCAACTAATGATCTTTATCCAATTTGCCATCATAGATTTAAATCAATGTTACATATATTGCGGGATTGCAAGGAAAGTTCTATTATTTGGATGCATATGGTTAAACCATCATATTGGCAACAATTTTTTGCTTTGTGTGATCGAGATTAGGTTAATTCTTAACCTATCAAAAACTTTGGGAGTTCAAAATGGTAGTAATTGGCAACTTCTATTTGGTCTAACACTACATAGTTTGTGGCATCGCCATAATAGATGGGTTATTCAAACAAGATCCATTTATGAGTCTGATATTGGTTTACAAGTTGCTATGTTGGCTTCACAATATGAACGTCGCAAATGAGAGATGTCTTTGGTTGGGAACTCTAGAATTTCATCCTAAGTGATGGTTGGTTGGAATCTTCTATTGGGGGGATTTGTTAAAGTTAATGTTGATGGCTAGCTTAGATTTAGGGTGGCGTCTTGTAGGGGTTTTTTCTTAGATGAATCAGGAATTTTCTTTTTGGTTTTGCTCATAATCTGGGTCACTATTCGGTATTGGAGGCTAAGTTATGGGGGTTTATTTTGGGATGAAAATTGCCTAGGATTTGGGTTTCACTACTATTATCCTTGAGTTTAATTCTAAAGTAGCTATTCTCACTTATGAATAGTGCTTGTTAGGACTTCCATCCTCTTTGCCATCTAATTCGCATGGTACAGGCTTTCCTTCCCAAGTTCCAATCTATCTAGATAGCCTGCATATCTCGAGAAGGGAGCCAACTGGCTGATTTTCTTGCTACACATGGTGCTGTTCTTCCTACTGGTCACCATGAGTTTTTTTATTGCTCCATTTAGACTGCACTTCCTTCTACTTGCTAATAGCTTTGGAGTTTGTTTGCCTTGTGTAATCCTTGTTTAGTTTTTGAGTTTGTCTCTTTATTACAAAAAAAAATAACAAAAAATACCCAAAACATCACAAATTCTTAATAACAGATAACCCACTTTCCTAACACTACACTAGGGCTTTAATGCTGAAACCATTACAAGTATAGAAAAAGAGGACTAGGATCCTCTCCTTTAAGGCAGAGGATGGAAAGAAAGAGATAAATACAAAATTAAGAGAAAGAAAAAATATTGAGAGAAAAAAGTATGGGTTCCACATTAAATTACGGAGAAAAATAGAAAGAAAATCACCAATATCAAAAGATCCAAATCCAAAATAGGGAGAGTGATGCCATTATGGACTAATTCAAAACCACTTAACGAGCTTGCAGGGCTTAAGTGATTGCTAATACTTTGAGTCTATTAGAGTTATTTTGAGCAATTCTCATGCACAAAAGAAATCTACAAATTATTTAAATGTTTAATGTGTAAGAAGCGGTTTCTTACACAACTCTAGCTTCAATTCATTCTTGTATGAATTAATACCCAAATGAAGTTATATGTACAATTGCATGTGAGAATTATAGAAATTATATTATTATTGGAAACCACACATTGATGTTCAATAATTATTCTTACAATTAATTTTAATTGTAAACAATGTAGAGCTATTAAATGGATCAGCTAAATTTGATCCTAGGCCTATTTGGTTTGGGCAAAAAAAGTTAAATTTTTTAAAGTTAAAAAAATTTAATCCTAACCTTAATCTTACAAGATTGATAGTTCAAAGGCTACTCCTATAGGTTAGCCTTGAATCAATTTTAACTGTAAAAAGTGTGTATGAGTCTCATCAAATTTTTTAAATTTTTTATGTTTTTTTATTAAATAGGGCTTAATATACTTTTTAATAATTTTATCCAAATTAATTCACATGGATTGAGGGCCTATATCTTTCTACATGAAAATGAGTGGTCTTGTTGGCTGTCGATCTTTTACACCAAACATTTGGTCAAGCACACTCAAACAAGAAAATAGACAATCAATCAAGCAATACAAGTTACATCCACCTTCAGGTTTAAACTTTTCATTGTGAAAGGATTAATTAATAGTTAATTAGACAGATTACCCAAAGTCAATTTTCAAGTAAAATCCATTCAACTTGTGACCACTTCCTCATGAATAAATTCCCAGTGGAAGCCAAAACCCATAGAAGACCAAGTCACCCACCTGTCACCACTCACTAATAGTGGACCATATTAAGGTGGAGGAAGGTAAAGATGGAAGGCTCAATTCGTAATTGGAGACAACTTAAGAATTAACCTTGTGGTCCATTATGACAAGGTTAATTAAGAAAAAAGAAATTCGATTTTAAGATTAAAAAAATTGATAAATTCTAAGACATTTAACTTTAAAAGTTGAAGATATTATAATAAATAAATTTTAAAAATATTTCAAACAAAATGTTTGTAATTTCAATATTGATATATATATATATATATATTATTTGTTGAAATTTCAGTCCTTTTTTTATAAATTAAATTTTATTAAATATTTATTTTAAAAAATTTAGATCATTAAATTCACTAAACTCTCTACAAATTGAACTATAAAACTTATAAATTTAACAATTTACAGAACTTTTTATAAATATTTAATTACTTCCATTTAAGGGAAGTAACTTTTTCCTCAGACCTTTTTTAAGTTTTAGTGATCAAAATTGAGACAGAATTGGCGCTTGTTGCACACCAAACAAAAATATATATAATCTTGTTTGCAAGCTGTTTGCAAGATAGGGACATGGATTTTAAAAGCTTTGCTTGATTGACAAGCAGGGAGACGATTAGGTAGTATAGCTGAAAGTTCTAGCGTTGGAAAAGGACCTCGCCGTGTTTGCAATCCTTAATCTTATCAACTTGCACATTCCATGATGAAGTTTATAAAGGTTCAAAAGTTACCAACATAGTATTCCCAAAAAAGACTTGTAATTTTAATTTTTACTGGATAAAATGCTTTTCGGAAAGTTAAAGGTTAACGAAAGATAATTATTTTACTTATTTTTATTGTAAAAAAATAAAAAATAAAAAAGAGTAACTATTTTTATAATTTTATTTTTACAGTTTTCATAGCACATAATTTATATTATTAAATTTTACAAATTAAATTATAAAACTTAATAAATTTAAAGATTAACACAAAAAAAATCAACGTTACATAAGATTTGAGGTGTGATAAACTTTTCCAAATGCATTTCCGTTAGAGACTACCCGAACACAATACGGCTAAAAGCACCTTAATTTTAATGATAATTTCAGTTTAGATGCATTACCACTTTTCCCCAATTAGAAAACACTACATGATAGGCATATAGTTATCTAACAATTCTACTTCAGTGTCATTTAAAAATTATATTTTTAAGAATAAATTACACTTTCTATTATTGAAGTTTTACTAAAAGGACACTAAATTCTAAATTTATTAAAATGCTACACTCCATTTCTTTTGGCTTAATTAACTAATTGTTAACTTATTTCTACAAAATATTCTATTATTGGTAATCATTTGACTTGCATATTTATGAATTTTTAGTTTATATATTAAATTTATATATTAATTTCTTTTTGGTAAAGAATATAAATACTAATTTTGAACACATGCATGCATGTAGAATTTTAACATGCTTTAGTAAATAAGCCATTTGGAAAGGGTACCATAGGCAAAGTAAATGTTTAAGACTTTCGTTCTTTTATAAATAGTAGAGATAAAGATAATAAAAACTTAATTTTTCATATTGTTCTAATTAAGGAAATTGCTAGATGAATTTAACTGTTGTACAGGATAAGTATTTTTCCTTGTACAATCACTTTTTTGACGCAGGTATAAAATTACTAGAATTTGAATACGGAAACTGCAACATTCCCTAAATGTAAAGGCTAAACTATTAATTGTGCTGAGCTAAATAAATTAAACACTGAATTTTTAATATGGAAAATCTAGTTAAATAACAGTACTATCTCAAGTACTTTATATCTTTAATTATAATTAACAGATTCTTAATTAGACTTAATCAAAAAGGTATCCATGCTTATAAAATTGCTAGTTGGGGGCATTTAAACTTAACTCAAGTAATAGAACTTAATTTTATTGTCTTTCTCCTTCGAGTTTAATTTTTATATTATAACTCCTTTAATACTTAACAAAAAAATTGCTACTCAGAGTTAGTTTTAATGGCAGTGATAGTTATATCTTTATTGTCCACACGCGCACTAAGATGAGAAAGTTATTATTTCTTTAAACAAAAAAGAATGTTATTAAATAGAGTCAAATTGAATATAAGAGTTGAATATATATATATTATAAATGCTAAAATTCCGAGAAAAAAACTCAAAAAGAATTAAGACTAGATCATAGAGGCAAAAGTGAGTTGAACCGAAATTTTTTCGATAAAGATATTCATCATAAAAATTGATTCATTTTTTAAAAAACTGCTATTTTAATCTCTAAAAATTACACACTCCTCATCAATTTCATCCTTATAATGTAAAATTTTGTCAATTTAGTTCTCCATTATATAGATTGGTTGTAATGTTAGTCCACCGTTAGGTTTGGCGTAAAAAGAGCACGATAGTGCTAATATGTTCTAGCAGAGCACAGACAGCGAGCAAGTGTGGCCAATTATTTGGCTAAAATGGCAAGAAACACACCAAAATGACATCGTTTCTTACAGTTTTAAGTTGGCTACATCAGCTTAAGTATCAGCCTTGTCAAATTATTGAGACTCTGCAAAATTTCACCGGAAAGATTGTTCCACACCAAATCAAACCAAGCCAAATCGAGTAAACTGGACAAAGATTCTGGGTTTTCTCCACAAAGCAAACTCTATTGCAAGTATAGGTTCCAAAGATTGATTCAAAAGGTGAGATCTGAAGGAAGTCTACATGTTGAAACTCCAGTTGAGAGTTCAAGGGTGCGTCAGATTGATGTAGGGATCGCTCTTGGTCATGTTCCAGAGGACGGTTCAGCCTCCTAACGACGAATAGAGAACCAAGAGAGCATTTTGTTCAGAACCCAGATCTGGTTTCGCTAAAAGAAGCCAAATCAGGAAGAGGGTAAGTAGAATAGTGAGTTTCTAGGGCAGCAATATTGCTCTTTTGATTCTGCTCAGAACCCTATTTAGGAATTCAAAAGGGAATTTAAGACCGAAAGAAACAGTATTGTTTTGGTGTATTTCTTTCCATTTTTAGGAAGATAATTCGTCACATCAACTGGGCACATCTGTTTGATGTCTGTACCAATCAACGCTTTGTTAGCACATGTCGGTGCTACTGTGATCTTTTTGACGCTAAACTTAACGGTGGACTAACTTTGCAACCAATGACTAAATTGATCAACTTTATGTTCTAAGGATGAAATTGGTTAAGAGTATATTTTTCAAGTATTAAAATAGTAGTTTTATCTATTTTTTTAATAGAAAATTGGTTAAATTTGGTCGTTAAAATTGTTAATCAAAAGATAGGTTAAAATTCTATAACAAATTTGAAATTAAGTGTCATTTTATTAAACTTCAAAGATAACAAATGTAATTTACTCCACTTTCATATTGATGTGTAAAATGTTTGAAGTGTCGTGTTCAAGCTCACCCCCAAAATTGCAAGGGATAATTATTGCTATAGTTGGAACCACAAGTTTATTTATACTTATGGTCATGAAAAACATATATTCATTGCATTTTGCAAGAAAGGTAATATCATAACATGGATTAATTTTTAATATAATTTTTTTAAATATGGCATTGATCATAATATAGCATTAAATTCTAATATTTAAGATTTAAGGTTTTAAAGTTTGAAAAATTTAGGATTTAATATTTTATGTTATAGTATTTTTTAACTTAGAATTTTAGAGTTTTAAATTTAATATTAGGATCTAAGATTTTAAATTTAAATTTTTAGAGTTTAATAGTTAATATTTTAATATTTAAAATTTAAGGTTATATTCAAAATTTAAGATTTAATATTTAGAGTCTAAGTTTACAGTTTAAAATTTAAATTTAAGATTTAAAATTTTAAAATTTTTAATTTAAGTTTTAGTATTTAAGATTTTAAAGCTTATAATTTTTCAATTTTAAGTTTATCAATTAGAATTCAAGGCTCTACATTTTTTATTTTTATAGTTTAAAATTTAAAAATTAAGATTTTAATATCATGTTATGAAGGCTATATTATGCCATGTCAAAAACTGTGATATAAAAAAAATTCACCTATTATAATAATACTTTGTTTTCCCACAAAATATCACAAAATAAATGTAATTGAGTAAATTGACAAGTATCTAATTGCCTACAATTGTTACAACTGAACAATATATGATTCTAAGTAGAAGTATATTTACTTATGACTGAATATACTTTGGAGTCGACCGTAGTTGAAATTCCCCGAAATTGAAATCCTAAAGGGTTGGATAGTCAATTTTTCATTTCCATGAATTTAGATTGGTCTATGAATGGGCTTCCCTAGTGGACAATCTGATTTTATGGCTGTTTATAAGCGTCAATAGTGCTGGGAAGAAAATATCCTATACAATATACGCAACATCAACAAACAAAAGCATATTAAACAGTGAAGTATAAAATGAATCAACATAAGCACTATATTGTGATTTATCTTTAATTTGGCCTGCATCCACTATTCACATATCAAATCATTTAATTGTTACAATGCCTAATCACCTAACCCAAATCTCAATTCACCCAATCTAATCAATCCCTCAAAAATAATATTAAAACAGTGTACATTATAGGACCTTTCATATATTTTTAATGGTAACATATAAGCACCTTGAATTCTTTCCCAATAGCGGCACCTTTACAAGAGTGTGAACTTACAGCCAATTATTGCAAACATTGCCGATCATAAAATAGAACGCCTTAGATATCTTTCATACTTCTCAATGATGACCATTCTCAAATCTTTAGCACACACCTAGGGGCAACCTTGGCCACTATGCTACTCACCTTCTCAAATTCTAAACCTCACTATTTGTAGGGTCACAAACTCCTTTTCTTACTTCTCCGAGTCTCCCTTTTCCTACTGCCATTGGTCATGTACTCTTCTTCTTCCAAGTCTCTTCTTTTTTTTCTTTTAATTAGGGTTCCTTTGGTTGTTAGAATTGAGCCTGGAATTGAACTTTGAAATTAGAATTGAGCCTGTCGATTCTAAATTTTATGTTTGTTATGTTTATTAGAATTGGAAATTCAATTCAACAAAAATAAATAAAAAATATAATTATCAATTTTTTTACTTATAACGTAAAATTTCTAATTGCAAAGATGAAGAATTAAGAAACTCATTGTGTTTGTACCATTGCCATCACAATCAATGCTGCCCCTGCCCCACTAGCACTGTTATTGTCATTGTCATCTCCATTGTTACTACCAAACCCTTACCACATTTTTATATTCCTATCATTAACCTCTTCTAAATTATTACACATCTAAAAATCAAGAAACTTGTTATAAACCCATCAACCTTACTACTCCACCACATCTGTCACTTCCTAAGCACCACCATTGCTACTACTCTGCTAACACAATAAGAAATTATTTACTTATCAAAAAATTTTACCAGCAAAATTGTTGTCCATTGATAAAATTAATTTTACTAACAGATTAAATTGACTAATAAAAATTACTTATAGATACACATATCAATTAGCAAATTAGACAAACATCTTTTTATCCAAAAGTTTCCTTGCCAAAGTGCGGGAAAATTTTACTTATGGATTTATTGACGGCTAAGCCGCAAGTAAAATTTTTTTTAATTATGTATGGATTACAAGCGGTAAATAAGCATTACTTTTCTGTAGCCTTTCTTGGAAGATTTGCAGCAAAAGGTTGCAGAATGAATTTATTGGCAGCATGGAGCCATCAGTAAGTCATTTCTGTATCGTTTTGCTGCAAAATTTGCAACAGAGAAGCTGCACTTTTTTTTTTTTTTTTACTAGCACGACATGACGGAAGTTAAAAAAAATTTCAATTTTTTTTTTTAATTTACCTGTAGCATGTCGCCGCCAATGAACCCCTTTTATAAGGGACTCCCCCTCCATTTTCTCCATTTAACACACGTTGTCTCCTTCCTTCTCCATTTTTCCCTGAATTTCCACCACTGGGTAAAAATATTCTGGCTACCTCTAGCCATCTTTTGATGACATTATGGTGTGTCGCGCTTTTATTAAGCGAATTCCATCATCGCTGTGTTTTTACAGTCTGAAGTCTATTTTCTCTCTATTTTTCCTTCTCCCATCACTCCTAGCATTACGTTCTTTCTAATTTCAGCTTTTGTGGGTCTGATTGGTTGCACACCATTTTCTCTCATTTGCTCGGTTCTTGGTTATTGTTAAGGTTAGTAATATGAAACCCATAATTTATCTCATCAATGTATTTGGATTTAGGCTAGATGATTTAAGATGTTATAATTAAATTTTGATGGTACTAAGACTAAAATTACAGATAGAAGACTTGCTCGGATATTGTCATTACAGTCATTTGGATGTTTATAGCATTTTTATAATTTTAGAATGTACTTGAAATGTTTATTTTAATTTTGATATTCAATTTTATTTTACAAAATAAAATATAAATCTAATAAAAATAAATTTAAAAATTGATTATAATTAAAAAATAAAAAATTAATGATTACTAAGGGATTTAACCTTGAGAAACTGTCGTAATTTTTTTAAAAAAGTTAATTAGTGACTGAGAGATTAAATTCTATGGTAATTCAAAATTTTTTTATTTTATTGAATGATAAAATACATCAACAAAATTAAAAAATTTCTCATTAAAAATAAAATAGTCAATCAATTGGATAATTTATCGATTAATTTTTTGTTTTACTAGTAGTCATTGAATCAGTAATTTTATCAAAGAATGAAAAAATTTGCTAATAAAAATTTGTAATAAGAGTTAAATCATAAAATCTGTCAATAATATTGATTAGCAACAAATTTTTGATATTAACAATAAAAAATTTTGTCAATTTGCTATTGCCTCCTCCGTAGTTGGACTACTATAGTCCCTAGCTACTAGCCTACTACTATTATTGTTACTACTGCTGCCATCATTATTGTTAAAATGTCATTATCCATGTCGCTGCCAGTGTTGCTATTGGGCCAACACTACTATCCCTGAACTGCAACTAGCATTGGCTAAATACCATTCACTTGCTTTTGTTTTTTGTAAATTTATGTCTTCATTCTTCACAAGATTCAAAGACCAAATTTATAATTCTAGTACAATCCCATTTCTAGTAAATTTGGACTTTGAATTATAATTCTAAACCTCGATTTCAATTCGAAGAACCAAACGGACCCGTAATGTAATTGAGTTTGACACAAATTAAGTTAACCCTACCTCAAGAAAAAGAAACTAACTACTTAGGGACAGAATTTTCAATCCTATAGGAGTAGGTACTCATTCTATTCAAAATGATGACATGTGTTCTACTTTTGAATGAGTAACCACTTAGACAAATTGAACACATGCCTTCTTTTTAAATGGAAGGAGTATTTGCTCCTGTAGTAATAAAAATTTTTCATACTTAAGAAGCTACTTAGCACCTAGCACTGTAGTCAAGACAAATGCTTAATTAGCTGTCAAGGCTTAACTGCCTCAAAAGTAGGACATCCAAGAAACCCTAACCCTAGTTTTAGCTATAAAGAGCAAACACAATCCCTATGTTCATATACTTTATTTTTTGAGTTCTATTATTTTTACAATTTTATTTCTACTTAATTTTTATCACACAAAATGTACCTTTAATTAAGCTTATAGCTAGATCACTATGGGACTCAATAAATCTAAAGACACACACTAAAAGATATGGGTATTATATCAAATTAGAGATGTAAAAATAGACTTTTTCTTACCTTTTTCTTGAGTTTAACATTCACTTCCTACATACCAATCTTACTTCCTATAGCCTAACTCCTCCATTCTCGCCTCTCAATTACGTGGTCACTCTATTATCATTTTTGCGTTATATTTCATTCCTATATTCATTATTAATTCTAAGAACTCCCCAAAACATAGGGCATGTTCCAAACAGGGCGATGCTAATCGGAAGCAAGACCCTTCTTGTAAAATTGCCTAAGATGTTACTCCTAGCATTAGGCAAGCACAACAAAGGATTACAGCATGAAAATGATTTGAGGATCAAATCATGACCTAAATTTCCTGGTGGTGTATTTTAATGTTGACTTTAGGACAAACGCCTTGTAATATTGTCCCTAGTGCTGTGAATAGGACGCCTACCTCACATGGAATCAATTTAGCAAGAAGAAAGTGCAACTTTACCTGGAAAAATAATCAAAATATGAGCTGAAGAATTAAATAATATGAAGTGATTGATGTAATTAATGACCATTGGAAAAGGTCTAAGAGCAGAGGCTCCTAAATTGGACCTACTATTCTTGATAAGGATTAGACTTTTGAACTTCCGTGTTTGTCATTCTGAGCTGGTTTTCTGTTGCAGCATTATTAAATATATACAGCTGGGGGTGCACCCCGGTGCAATTCCAACTACCCTATTGGTTATTTTGATCACTTCTTCTCTTCGGTGTGTTTATAAAGTTTGGATATCTACATGATTTTATTAACAACATTTTTATGAAAATTATAATATAGTTATGTACGACTTAATTGATCTCATTTAAAATAAATTTTGCTAGAATTAATTAAATTTAAATATTATCATATACGAATTTGTATATAGATTGCAAAAAAATTATAATAGACAATATTTATGTAGATATTATTCTTTTTAATGTCAATTTTTTACTTTTATTCTTAATATCCTTTATTGTTATCACAGAATAAACTCCTACATCAATGGTATGTAAAAAATTGGTAATACCTTTTATGAATCTACTCATAATTTTAGGTTAAAATATATATTAGGTTTCTGAATAATATCTGTTTGTTCAATGAGGTCCTTAAGAATTTATTTTTTAAGTGGGTCTTTATTGAACATTATTATTTCAATTAAATTCATGTTCTGAAAGAACTCTAAATCTCCTCCATTAATTATCAATGTGTTAAACTAATTAATGGATAAGAAAATGCCTAATTACAAAAGTAATTGACATAATAATATTTAATAAGAACCTAATTGACAAAATTTTTCCCATCCCTAATTTCTGCAAGAAGTGGATACCCACGACATCTCAAATTTTCAAGTTTTCTTAGTTAAATTTTTTTAATATATAAATTAGGATTTTTATTTGTTTATTAATTGTATACATAATTATTAATTTATTTTTTATATTATTTAAATATTATAATAAATTCTTATTTTGAAGCTTTTCTAAGACGGAGAATTAGATATTTACAAATTTTTTCTTCCCTCCTATCTCGTGAAAAGAAAACTTTTTTTGTTGTAATTAAAATTAGAGATTTTTTGTGAATCTTTATTTAGTAAAAAAATTATTATTTTTAATTATTTCATTAATAAGTAGAATAATACTATCAATATGTAGTTATAGCGTAAACTTTAACTATGCATTAAAAAAATTAAATAAAAAATATAAGAATTATATAAAATTTACACTATTTTAATTTATACCAATATTAATATGTTATAAATAACAGCACTCTGCTCAGGAGGTGGGCATAGGGCAGGCTGATTTGGTTTGGAGTGTAAACCATTAGAACCGAATACAACTGAGAGGGTGAAACTCTAGTTTGTATTTGTTTAAATAATATTGAAAATTACATATTTTAGGTTGAAACAAAATCGGGTAAGTTCGGGTGGGTACAGTCGTGTTAAGAAATGTAGAAACTTTTAGGGAATAAGTTAGGATGGACAGAGCAATCAAAGTTGTAGATTTGGATTTGAAGATAATGAAAGTAGAGTTTTTCTAGATCTTTTGTTGCTATATCGATTTGTCGTTCAAACTTGTTTCACTTCAATTTGCCTTTGAGCTGCTCTATAAAGAGTAAAAAATAGAAGAGAGGGAGAAGAGTAAAAAAAGAAAAAAAGAAAAAGAGAGTCAGAGAAGAAAAGATGAGAGCGAAGGAAAGAGTAAAACGTAAGTTAAGGAGGACATGACTATTAATAAAAATAATAGAAAAAAGAAAGGAAGGGGAGACGGAGGAGCGAGGAAATGAGAGGAGGGAAGGGTTGAAAGTAACGAAGAAAATGTTACTATTAATGAAAAGTATAAAAATAAAAAGAAAGGATATTTAGAAAAACATTAAAGTAAAATATATTAAAATAAATTAAGAAGTCTGAAATTTAAAAATTAAAATGAGATTTGATAATACAATTTATACTGTTTAATGTTAAAATAAAGTTTTAAAATTTAAAAAAGTAGACATTATATTGCACTCAAATGGGGATAGTTTGATTTTTTTTTGTAAAGACAAATAAGATAGTCATTTTTTTTACAGAAAATAAAAAAAAATTTTATTTTTATTTTATTTTAATCTTTTCTTAAAAGATTGTTTGACGTTTTAAAAAAAAAATCTACTTTATCATTTTATCATGGGTTGCAATTTTACAATCTAATTTCGTCATATTCACCCCGTTTCAAACTAAATTTTTATCATTTTTTTCTTAGAGTCCCAATCTATTAACTGTTTTGTATTGAGTTAAATCGGATTAAAATGAGAGGGGCGGTTTATGCCATTTCCTACCAATATTAATTTCTTATAAATAACGGCACTCCGTTTCAGGGTCCGCAAAGATGTGGATGGTGACGACGACAGTGTTTGGCACGGCGGTTGAAGGAATCAAAGCATATCCAGCAAACGTCAACATGTCGAAAAGCGTGAGTTTGACTTGTGTTTAATTCTTTTTTTTTTTTCTGGGCTGGTCTGTACTTGGCAAAATGACAACTTGTACCCTTTCTTTCTTTTTCCTTTTTTTTTTATTAGCACAACTGCTGCCATTGCAATCCGTACGGTCAAATGCGTCGGTGGGTGCTTTGCTTTGTAAGCGCGTTCTTGCTGCAGAGTTGATTTTCGTTTGACGCAATAATCTAAGCGCGTTTGGTTCAGAGTGGAAATTGACGCGGTAAAAAGCTCACAAAGTGCAAACCCAAAATACAAAATGCATATCCAGCAAGCACACCAGCTGTCTTTATTTAATGAGCATGGGTAATATTAAATATGAATAATTTAAATATTTTAAATTACAAAATGTAAAATTCACATCAATCTTACTCCTTCTCCTTAAACTAATCTTGTTGATTTAATAATTTTATACATAATATTACAATTTATTGAGTGAATAATTCTTTATTTATATAAAGCGGGATGAGTGATCATCACTTTAATAATTCAGTTATATTTGATATTATCTTAAAATTATTTTAAATTTATATATAAGTCTTTATGTATTTTAAATAATTTATTACTCCTTTATTATTAAAAGAAGTTAAATGAATAGATGTGATTAGGTGGGATTTGAATTCCTACATTTTTTTACTAATTTTGGTGATTTTATTTTATTTTTTATAATTTAATGTATAGGTCAAAATCAAATTATTTGATTTTGACGACTTTTTTTAAATTTTTAAATTTTTTTACTTAAATTTAAATTATCAATTTCATTTTTTTTCTTTGACTTCTTTAAAAGAAATCAAAATATTCCACTCCAATTAGGTAATAGTAATTTTATTTTATTTTCTATAAAAATAATAAATCATTTAATATAACAAAATGATTTAAGTTTAAACTCAAAAATTCAAAGAAAAAGGTTCTCTTTTCGAAAAAGTGATTCTTTTTACGATAATGTATGCATGCACTGTATATATCCGTATTAATATCCAAAAAAAAAAAATGTGAACAGCGAACAAAAAAAATGTGAAAGAGACAAAAAGAAAAGAGGTTGGAGATAGAATAGTGTAATGGAGTGGCAGTGAATGTGAGCGGTGGGTGGCGGAGGGCAGGCTATAGTGAGTTAGCAACAAGATAGCAATGCAATGACTGGGGGCGGTGGCCGCTACGTTACAGAAAAATCAAGACCGAAAGCAAAAGGCCAACAAGGGAAGGGAACAACTGGGTTGGGATCCCAGTTGGCTTTGACAAGTGTGTGTGTGTGTGTGTCTCTCTCTCTCTCTCTCTATATATATATATATTCTAAATTTAATATCTTTTTTAAAATTTAATAAATAAAATTTATTTTTTATTAATTTTATATTTATTTCTTTTTAAAATTTTCTCTTTAAAATTTCTCCGTCACACCGATCATATTAACTAGAGACAACTATGATATATTTCCTCGCATGCTGAGTACATGAATATGTTATTAGAATTTTTAAGAAGCATGTTTCTTAATTTACTATAAAAAATTAAATATTTTAATAATTTCTTAAATGTTTTCTAAACATATTTCTGTAATAAGATAATGCACAACTTTAATTTTTAATGTAGTTCGTAAGTAATGAAGCCATTTAAAAGCACTTTAATATATAAGCATTAATTAAGAGTGACAAGTTACAAGTACTTTTAATCATTTTAAATTGTATAATGAAATGTGACGTTAAAACTAAATTAAAAATTTGAAGAGAACTTAATATAAATTTGTTGAAGCCTCATTAAGTTAATAAAATATTTTTCAATGACCAAAAGAGAATTTAACTCTTTATTTAACTTTTAAAACTCTTCTATAAGCTATTAAGTATTAAACTAAATCTCAATTAAAATTTTTTATATAATTAAAATAAAAAATAAAGACTGGTACTTCTAATTTTATTTAATATTTAAATATTTTGTGTATATTTTTAAATTTATTTTATTTTAATATATAAAATTCAAAATAAATTTTATAATTTAAAATTTATATTATAAAAATTGAATAAAATAAAATTATATAACAGCAGAAAAACTCATTCAAATTACTCATTATCTTTGAACAACGTATGCCACTATCATTATTTTTATTTTAAGTAAAAGTAAGAAACAGCAACTGGCAGCAAGATTTGGTGGTCCGGGTATTGGGTGATCAATATAAGTCAAAGGAGGAAGAGCTGCGTGGCCCAGTATAACAATGACACGTGGGCACTCATATAGTTCTACGGTGCAACGTACTCATCTTCCTCTGCGAATAAATGAAACGAGAATAGGTAAATAATTTAACCGTTTAAATAATACAATAAAAAAATAATGCTTGATTTAGGGTTTAAAAGTATTTTTTTTATTTCTAATTTCATAAGGATGGCTACTTTATTGGGAGGTAGAGAAAAATAGTAAAAAATATATACAAATTCGGGATAATTGAGTCAAAATTTTAAAATTCAAAATTTACCCTGTATAATAATACATATTAGGATGTTAATTTATATTTATCTATTTACACGATTATTATAATGCTTAATATATATATATATATATATATGGTTTGGTTTTTAATTTTTGAAAAGAAAAACTGATCAATAGAGAAAATTGTGATCATATTTAATTAAGGACCAAATCAACTTGTGTTTACCTTCATTTGGTCCTTATCTCAAAACAAATTACTTTTGATTTGGTGCTTATTTCAAAATAAAAATTATCTCAAAATATGGTCACAAGTTGATATATTATCTTCTTTTATAATATCTTTCTTTATATTTTGACATACTTTCTTATAAAAATGAATAAAGTTATTAATATATATGCCACTAAATATGAGGAAAAATAGCATAGTAAATTTATATAAATTCTCCAATTCTGTGGGGCTAGCCAAGGCAGTAGGCAGTGTAGAAAAAAATTGTCTTTAAATCATCAACAAATTAAATGCATGCATGATTCTCCTCTATTGTGTGCAAGATGAAGCATCTATGCATTTAATATGGTCTTGGACAGATAATATAAGCTTGTGCATTTAAAGTGCCACAAGAAACTTGAACCTTTCATTCAAGGGACATGTGTGATTAATCACTTTTGACAATATTTGGACTGCTAAATGACATATAATGTGTTGTCATTAGCCCATATGAGAGTTCAAGTCAACATACACAGAAGAATACAAGGAAGTTTCCCACCACTTCTCTTTCACTTTCCCAAAAACATTTTCTAATTGCTTGTATGTATTTTTAAAACTAGTTGCTTGTTTTATTGGTGCAGCTGCAAAATCAGAATGAAAATACAAAAGCATAAAACAAACCCAACCAGAACACTCCATGTCCGCACATACATCACCCAGCCATAACTAATGCCTTGTTTGCTATAATCCTAAGGGGTTGACCCAATGGTAGATATATAATTAATTAGTTAAGCATTTAATATCTAATTATATTCTTATATTTTTAATAAATCTTAGCTATATTATTCTTCTAAGGTCAGACTGTAAAAAATTCTCTTGTGAATCTCATAATCTTAGTATAAATTATTTATTTTTGATTATATTATTTTTTAAATCGTGTAGTGTGATTTACACAACAAGAGGCAGTTCTCTTTTTTTTAATGGTGATAAAACTCCTTTTTCATAGAGAAAAGCATAATTACGGTAAATAAATTTCATTAGCTGAATTTGATCTTTGACTATATTAATATATATAGATACAAATTGCTTGAACATTTTCTAAGTACAATACTAAAAAAAAGGAATTAGCCTTTAAGTGCGTGATGAGATGTTTAAATAATTTTAAGTAATAATATTGTAAAAGAATTTAGGTTTTCATTTTTTTGCCATATTTATATAAAAAAAATTATCAATTTAAAAACATGGTAGAAATCACAATTGTTGATGGGCTTTGACATGCCCTTAATTTAAGTTTACAGTTTTATTATTTTCTATCACTTAAAAAATAAATTATTAAGTAATAATATTGTAAAAGAATTTAGGTTTCATTTTTTTGCCATATTTATATCAAAAAAATTATTAATTTTATAAAATTCTCAATATTAAATTATAAGATTGGTTGCCGTCAGTTAAATGTGAAAGGAAACTTTCTCTGAAGCTTAATTATATGGAGTTGGACAAATTGAAATGCTTGGGGATCAAGGAACGTACCCCTTGGAATTGGCAGGAACCAGCATTATCTTAGATGACCTAAGCAGTGGCGACAGATTGATTTTGATTAAGTCAATCTCGTTCTTACTTGGGTTGCACTTACAAAGTCTCGTCATGAAAATGACTGATCATGGGGAAAAAAAAAATGAAAAACCAATAAGGATTCTTTCCAAGAAAACAATACACCTTTTCATCTGAGTTTCCATGCAAGAAAAGAGTCCAAGTCAAAACATAAAATGCTTTCTACAAGTAATATTTTTATAATTGAGCAACAATTTGATGACTAAAGAAAATATAGAAGAAAAACATGGAAAGTTTTCTCTTGGCCCATTTTAATTAATTCAATACCTTTTCATCCCTTGGTATTAATTATATGAATGGGTATTAACAATGACTTAGTATGCTCTACATATTGAAATAAATCTAATTAATATCTCATAATATGTTATTTTTTAATTATTTTATCATGTAATTGCATGATCATTTAAATTATTTGAGCAATCCTAAAATGCATGTCTAGCTTTAAAATTCAAAAGAGTAAATATATAAATATCCTTTTTATTTCAAAATAAAAAAAAGGCTGAGGACAATTTTAGCAATATATGTTTCATTGGCTTATCCAAAAAAGTAAATGAAACACGAGTAATATTTTGAATTTCAAAAAATAATATTGAAAAAATTATATTTAACCTGTCTGTAAAATGAATTTTTACTAATTTCATATTAAACATCATGTAGTAGTTCTTTAGTAAATTATGTTGAAATTTAATTGAGAAAAGGAGAAAGGGGAGGGGGAGAAAATAAAATAACTACCCAAATAACCTTCCATTAAAATCCTTTATTTAGTCTTATTTAATTAATTTAGATTAAAATTGATTTGATAAAACTAATTATTATTTCTGATATATATATATATATATATATATTTGTCTTTTAGATGATTTAAGGAGGGGGCATGGGTCTGCCGGATGAAGGTAAAGAAACTTCTGCGTCTACTTGTCTACTCCACGTGGTTGGAAACACTCTCTCTCTCTCTTCTTTTTCTATTGTTTCTCTCTGTTTGTACACACTGTCCTCGTTCTTGCTTTCCGTCTGCCCATGGTGTTATATATATAAATCGATCATCAGCGGAGGATACATTCATTTACATAGTACGAGGCTCTTTCTGCATTACAATATATCCTCATCCATTAACACTTCCGGAAATTTCTTTTCCATTCATACAAACCCAACGATTCTTATCTGGGATCTTCCCCAATCTTCAGGTACTGCCTCCTCGATCAACTTTGTTTCACTCTGTTGTTCTCTCACTTTGTTTCACTCTGCTCTTGAAAGGAAAACAAATATGGTATTATTCTCTGCATATTGTTGCTGAATGTTTCAATGCTATTCAGTGTACTGGGGGATCTAAACCCAAAGAAAATTGCACCATGTTTCTATTTTCGATCTCATTATGTTGCAATGTGCTGGAACCCTCACCCATTGTTTCTCTTTGGATTGTTGTGGTTTTGGTGAAAGTTGTTGAGATCCCTGTCCATGCCCAATTGGGCTGCTCTGTGCTTTTTGATTTGTCTTGCTTTGGAATATTATTAATATTTATTTGGAATCTGTTTATTAGAATAAAATGGGGATTCTCTGGATGTTACGTTTCAGGTTACTTTTTCATGGATATCAGACTGATCTTGAGAACTTTATCTGTTAGAAAATGAATCTCTTGCTGATTGGTTTTGCAGATCCATATGGGTTTACCACTAACATTTAATATAACCCCTTTTTGATCAGTTTGATAAGAATGAAAAAGGGTTTGGGAACTTTCTCGTACTTCCAATTTTATGACTTTTTTTTTATTTTTAATTTTCCAAATTTGACCTTGTCTATTAACGTTCATGGATTTGTGCAATTGTAGAGTTTATGTGAATTCTGATGGCTGTGGAACATTTACATTTTATATTGTTTTGCTTCTTCTGTTGACGCGTCATCGCTGTAAACGAGCATGCCCCATGAAAAATGCATTTTCTGGTATTGTAATATTGACTTCTTTGTGAATTTCATATCTTTACAGGATTACGGACTGCATAGGTTGCCACAGATTCATTTTGTTGTCATATGGGGATTTCTGTTTCATGTCCATTTGCGAAGTACAGTGATGTGGAAGATGTCTTAGACTCCGTTGTTGTGAAATCCATCAACTTTGGCCATGATGAAGTCAAAACTCTAGTACGGTCTGTCAGTTTCAAGAATCAAGATTCAGAACCTACAATACTGAAATCTCTCGGTTCAGGAAAGATGAAATTAGAGGCATCAGTGAGCTTCAAGAGACAAGATTTGGAGAACTTGATCTCAACAAAGAGTCTGCCATTTGATAAACAGAATCACATGCCTACCTCGAGGATTAGTGAAAAGAGCACAGAGTTGAATTATGAGCCTCTTAAATCAGATTGTCATGTGGAAAAGATCCAATCGGCACTTTTGGATCCGAACAACCCTCAACACAAGGCTGCATTAAAGTTACAGAAAGTGTACAAGAGCTTCCGTACAAGAAGAAAGCTGGCAGATTGTGCAATACTTGTTGAACAAAGCTGGTATGTACTAGAGAATTATTGGCGTGAGAAACTGTACCCTTCTTTACAAAATTTTAATGTGTGTGCATCATGTATTAATATGATCTTTTATTTCATTCATAGGTGGAAGCTCTTGGATTTTGCCGAACTCAAGCGCAGCTCCATATCTTTCTTTGACATTGAAAAACATGAGACTGCCATTTCACGTTGGTCTAGAGCTAGAACCAGGGCCGCCAAGGTATTTTAAACACTATGGTGCTTTGGAAGTATACTTTAAATTGCAAGAAAAAGGCTCTAAGCATCTCTTTGTCATTGCAGGTTGGAAAAGGTTTATCAAAAGATGATAAAGCTCAAAAGCTTGCACTACAACACTGGCTTGAAGCGGTTAGTGAAATGCTTGAGCATACTAGTTCTTAATTTATTTAAATTGATATTTGGGTCATTCATTATTCATCACTTGATGAAATTTTTCAATGTGTTTCAACAGATTGATCCACGCCATCGCTACGGACATAATTTACACTTTTATTATGACAAATGGCTTCAGTGTCAGAGCAGAGAACCCTTCTTCTACTGGTAATTTTTCTTTGTATGATATCTGTGAGTCATGATAGGCTACTATTTTAATCTGGATGATTTTAGTACAAGATTAAACTTCTGCTTTAAAATTACAGGCTGGATATAGGAGAAGGAAAGGAAGTTAATCTTGAAAAGTGCCCTCGACCTAAACTTCAACAGCAGTGCATTAAATATCTGGGTCCGGTGAGCTTACATACATTTATGTGAATCTCACTGAATTGACATATTTACATGAGCAGTATTTGGAATGAACTTATATTCCTTATTTTCATTTTATTTTCCAGATGGAAAGATTGGCTTATGAAGTTGTTCTTGTGGAAGGGATGTTCTTCTACAAGCAATCAGGAGAGCTCCTTCACACTACTGAAGAGGGGCATGTCAAATGGATTTTTGTCCTTAGCACAATGAAGGCCTTGTATGTTGGCAAGAAGAAGAAAGGTTCATTTCAGCATTCTAGCTTTTTGGCTGGAGGAGCTACATCTGCTGCTGGAAGACTAGTTGTTGAACATGGTGTCTTAAAGGTACAAATCTGGTAGAAGGCTTTTAACGTATTCTTTTTCAGTGGATTCTATTGCCGAAGATGCTTATTAGATTTGTTGTTTCTCAACAGGCAGTATGGCCTCACAGTGGCCATTATCGTCCTACAGAAGAGAATTTTAAGGAATTTATTGCATTTCTTCAAGAAAACAACGTGAACCTTTCAGATGTTAAGGTATCAGAAGTTAAAACTGCTGCTTTACGTTCTCCTTTTTTAAAACATATATATATATATATATATATATATATGTATGTATGTATACGTATGTATGTTTGTATATATATGAAAAGCTTTGCATTCTTTTGTGGTGGTCTAGATCTCTTTGAATCTTGTAAAATAACTTAGTCTATGGATATTCTTTTTGCATGTTGCAGATGACTCCAGTTGATGAGATAGATGAATTACACACGCAGAGGGGCAGTGGTCATTTTAGAAGCCACTCCTCAGAAGAGGACTTGACGGAGAACATTGGTGTCTTGGAGGCTGAAGAGACCATTGTAGAAGACTCAATTGAGGAGAAATCCTATTTAATGGAAAGAAAGACTGCTTCTTCATTGGTGGCCCCTAAGACAAGGCAATTCCAAATTCTTGGAAGAGAATTGAGCAGTCTTCAAATACCAAAAAGAGGTCAATTTCTTGATAGACCAGACACTGAGAAAGAGTGTGCTGGACAAAGTGGTGAAAGTTTCCATGTGGAATCTCCTACAGCTGCTCAAGAAACAGCACAAGCTTTTGTGTCAGAGCCAAATCACACAGTTCCACAGCAAAACATTTCTGATGCAAAGCATGATGACAATGAAGTAGAAATCATTCCGGAAGAGTCAATACTCAAAAGGATTAACTCACATAAAGGAATGAAATCATACCAATTGGGGAAAAAGTTGTCTTGCAAGTGGACAACTGGTGCTGGACCTCGGATTGGCTGTGTGAGGGACTACCCTTGTGAGCTTCAGTTCCGAGCTTTAGAGCAAGTTAACCTGTCTCCAAGAAGTGGTTGCCCGTCTAAATTATCCTTTGCTCCTAGAACCACCACTGGGTTGAGCCCAAGAGTTGCAACTCCGATAAGTTCATGGCAGGAGACCATAACAACATTAGGCACAACCACACTTGAAAATAGAAGTATGTCTCAAAGGGGTGATTGCAGTTCAAGATCAGAATCCTCGCCATTGATTAGAGGAACATCAGTAATACCTATAATTCATACATCTTGAGTGAACAGGATTCCAGATTCATTTATTCTTTTGTGTGAATAGGAAACAAGATATAGGAATTTTTTGGTCATTCCTTCTGTTAATTCACTTAGGCATTCTTTCTCCACTAATGTTGTACAATATAGGATGACTAGTGTAAAATTTTTGTAGCGACTAAACCCTCGGAATACAAAGGAAACGAATTTAATTTTCTACCATGGAATAGATTTACTCAACTCAATAAAAGGTACAGCAGATTCCTGAATCTTGATATATGTTTTGCCTTATTTTCTCTCACAGTTGCTGTCTTCAGGACATGTATGTCTGGTGGTACTAGCCCATATGCTTGTATGGTTCAAAAGCCTAAAGAAGCACGAGGAGAGATCTTTGACAAGGCTCATGATGCCTTCGTATTTGAACGTGAGTACTAATGGCAAAATTATAAGGGAAAATGATCAAACTAGAAAGCTACTGAGAAATGTTGGACCAGGAAAGAAAATTCAATTGAGTGGTTATTTATTCATATCTATTATACTTAAATAACCATTTAGAGTTCTTATTTACCTCCGAGTGCAAAATTATTAGTTTTCGGCTAAAAGGTTCTCCCAAATGTGAGCTACTGAAACTGAGTAATTGAAGCATTTACGTATATAAAACTAGAATGCTAGTTGGCATTAGTATCCGCCGTCTAGCGATGGCCTGCAAACCTTGAAATTCCATATCCGAAATAAAATGCAAAAAGTTGAAAACGATCATGTTGTGAGTTTTTGTGTTTATATATATATATATATATATATATATATATATATATATATATATATATATATATATATATATATATATATAAAGAATTCAAGATATGTACATTAAAGATAAACATTGGTTACATTGCCCTTCTAAAAGAAGTGGTGGTATTCTGCGTTTAAGTGCACTTCTTAGCTGATGAGGAGGAAATTTGAACTTCATAGTTGGGAACCATGCAGTGCCTGAGAGATCCCAAGTCCCTATGAATGCTTTAACAAGATGGTATATATATATATATTTTTGGGGAAATGATGTTTCACGTATTCAGCCACGCCTAATGGCGTGGCTGAATCTGTTTTTTTTTTTTTTAAGTTTTAATTAAAATTTACTTTAACGGTTGGATTACGCGCGTAGACAAAAGCGGAGGAAAATTCAGCGTAGAATTAGCAGCGCTCATATTTTTGCAGTACATTGTTAGGAGTGGCGAAGGCAGCCTAATATCTCAAATGAACAAAAGATTCCAAAGGCAGATGATATCTTTGGTCACAGAAAGATGAGATAATATCCTTTGTCAGGCAGACCGGAGTTTGTTGTAGAAGCCAAGTAATCCCGTCATGGCAATCAAAGGCACATTAATCAATGGGCTAAAGTAGGTAATAAAGAAACGACCTGAAAAAAAAAAAAGAGATATTAAAGAAAAGGGCAAAAGGTACCCAAACTTTTAATCAAGTTTTAATTTGATTCTATAACTTTTTTCCTTGTCAATTTCGACCCTTTGCTGTTAAACATTACCAATGTTTTTCTCAAGCCTTACATTGTTAATTAGCCCAACTAATGAAAAACTCTTGGCTGGCATCCTATGTTGTAGACAGCCTTGTTATCTACACATGTGGTATATGCATGTGCCAAAATGATGTTGTTTTGTCTAAATCATCTAATCCTAAATATCAAAATTCTAAATTCTAAAATTCTAAATCATAAACCTCAAAACTAAAAGCTTTCAATTCTAAACTCTAAACCTTAAACCCCAAAATCTTAATTCCTTATTCTTAAACCCTTAGCACTAAAATCTTTAACCTTTAACTCTAAACTCTAAATTTTTAACCGTAAACCCTAAACCATAAAGAGTTAAGGGTTTAAAATTTTATAGTTTATGGTATTGAGCTTTGTGATTTAAAGTTTAAAATTTTAATTTTTGAGATTTAAGATTAAGGATCAAGGATTTTGGGTTTTAGGATTTAGAATTAAGAGTTTTAAATTTCAAGATATGGGGTTAAAGATTTTGTGGTTTACGATCTAGGATATTGGGTTTAAAGTTTAAATTTTTAGGTTTGATGGGTTTAGAGTTAAGGATTTTAAGATTTAAAGTTTTAAATTTTAGATTTAGGGTTATGGGGTTTAGACGGAATGACATAGTTTGGCATGTGCACATAATGAGGCTATTTGCCATGTAGGAGGCTACCTAGGACTCTTGTTAGTTGGACTAACAATATTAGGCATAAGGAAAACATTGAGGATGGTTTGGAAGCTAGAGGATGTAATCGATGACAAAAAAAGATAGTACTTGACTAAAAGTTTGGTGACAAAAAATTACATTTTGCAAATGTGCATGTAATGAGATTTTGTAATTAAGAGTTTAGTGTTTTGAGTTTAGAGTTGAGGATTTTAGATAGAATGACATTTTGACATATGCAATTGTCACATGTGCAAACAATGGGGTTTTTTGCCACATAGGATGCTATGTAAGACTTTCATTAGTTGAACTAATGGTGTTATGCTTAGAAAAACGTTGATAGTAGTTTGGAAGTAAGAGAATGAAATTAATGACCAAAAAAAAGTTAGAGGACGAATTTAAAACTTGACTTAAAGTTAGAGACGAAGAGTTATTTTGATTAAAGAGAAGACAAAAATTTTAATTTAGTCCTCACATATAGGACTATAAATAAATGAGTCATTGATTGGAAACTTTTGAACTTTTGACTCTCCATGAATGAAAAATTTCCCTATTTTAGATCCTCTGTCCTTTTATCTTTCCATACTTAACAGAATCAATTAAGTGTTTTATTAAATGATGATATGGCATTGTTGTTTTTCTTTTTTATTAGGCAAGGTAACATGAACTATTTAGTAACACCCTAAGGCAGAAGGGACTCAATTGAGAGTATCTAACCAAAAGTAGTGTCATTTTGCATATTTGGTGCTAAAAAAAATATTTTACACATTGGGTCCATGTCATCATGCCAAATCAGAGGAAAACAGTACTATGTCGTCAATCAATGAAATACATCATTAATTCTATTAAGTATAATCATGATAAAGGGATAAAGAAACTAAAATAAAAATATTCATATTTAAAGAATCAAAAGTTTATAAATTTCTAATCAGAGACTAATTTATGCCAAACTCTATTTGTAAGGACTAAAATAAGATTATGTCTAAAGAAAAATCTTTTAGTACCTTGCTTTTGAAAGTCCGAGAAGAAAAAGTATTTGCTCTTCAAAGTATTCTAATTATGTGCTTTGATTAAGGGTATGGATTGAATTTGATTTTATTCTCAGTATTATTGTGTTATGGAGAGTGATTATTTCATGCAAACACAAAATTTTACATAAAATATGGGGAATTCCCAAAAATTATATTCTATTGAAATAAATATTAATATGAAAAATCACCAATTGAAGTGATTATTTAATTATATGTGATTTATATGTAAATTTTGTGGTTATTTATTCTTCTCAATAAATATTTTATTAAAAAAATGAGTCGACAAAATGAAAGTCATTAAATTATTATAAAATCTATTGTGTTGTGTTAAAATGTTGATTCACATAGTTCAATAGAATCTATTAAATTAATGACCAAAATTTTTATAAGTAGGTATTTGATAAAATTCAATTTATTATAATAAAATTTAATTTATGAAAATAATAAACTATATTTTATCAGAATATCTTTATTGAAGTTCTCCCATAAATACTCTTCACAGAATGAAAAATGGTACTTTCTTTGTGGCTATTCGAAAAGCAACTCGCAAAAAAAAAAAAAAAAAACTATCAAACCATATGTTGGTGATTAGTGTCATAAGCGTCTCCCAAGGGGTGCTTTGTATGAAACATTTGACTATCATTTTTTGTTTTCCAAAATTGTTTTCTGAATAATCACAACTTTTAAAAAATATTCATCAAACAGAATTTCTATGACTGTTGAAACATTAGAAAACAGGAAGAGAAAAATCCAAGATATCTCTTGTATTTTGGAAAGCACTACTTTGTCGAGCTAGTCTCGATATAGTATATATATATATATATATAGACATGCACGCTTTATACTATATAATAACTAGGCATGCGCTACAGTGTAAACTCAGTCCATATAACATTACTGAAAAGACAATAATGATATTTTCGTAATTTTAATCATACAACTTTCACATAATTATATAAAAACTTTTGAATGATATAGGTTTTATATCATATGATACGAAACCTATACCATCCATATAATTATATGTAAAACTCATATTATTCAAGGATTCTTATATAATTATAAAAGAATAATATATGAAAATTATCTCTAATCCCTAATATAACACTACTTCTAACACTCCCTTAAGCCGAAAATCAGACATCCCTCTACGGCACTTTGCCACGTGCATTCAAAATGTGAGACAACTGAGTTGCCCGAAAAAATTGTCTTTTCCTTTTTCTAGAAAAAAATTGCATTCGCGTATGAGCTAGAACCAAGAACGATTTGAACCTTTGTTTTTTCTGGAATAAATGTTAAAGAAAGATTGACTGCACCAGTTGCGATACAGCTTTATTGAACCAAATCCAATGAACCCAATAAAAATGAAGTTAAATAATTATATACAGTATCTCCATAAGAATCACCAGAAATAAACTTTCCATTACATTCTGACACTGGACTAAATTGTCAAGCAGAAGCAGAAAAACCAATTAGAACTCATGGCAAATTATAGTATGTTGACCATCTTTGGTCCCGCCAACGTAGTTGCTGACGACCAGGAATTCTCCCTGATGAAGAAATGTTCCCCCGGGGAACAGTCTCAGTAATTTGTTGTGCGGCATGAGGCATCCTTGTTGAAGATATCGCGCCAGGGCTAGCCTCTCTATAATACTGATAAAGATTGCGAGGCATTCTTGACAAGGACAAACTTGTTCTCCATCTAGCAGTTCGATTCGCTTCCAGATCACGAAACGATGATAAATTAGTTCTCGACATACCTGTGCCATATGTCTCTCGTTCATGCATTGAAGACAAATTCGCTCTCCATCTAGCTGGTCGGTTTGTCTGCATATCATCTGATACCCTAAACATCATTCCTGACCTTCTGTCATGTTGCGGCATTCTATGTATAGACTCAGCCAACCGACTAGTCCTTCGGCCAGCCTCCTCAATAGAGTAAAATATTCCCAAGAGAAACATGGACAAGAAGTCACCAAGATCGCCGGTAAAAATGCTGTCTCTGCTGTATTCTGGGCCAGAACTTGCTTGGATTGAACTAAAAAAATCTTGTAAGTCCCTTTCCTGTTCCATCCTCATCCAATCATGAAGCCGCAAGGGATCCACTTCTGATGGTCGAACAGTAGGATGTTCAGACCTAGCATGCTTCCTGAGTTCTGAATATATCCCCTGAAATTCACAGGTCTCAGAGGAACAACTCCTTGGTTTAGAATTCATATATTTACGAGCAGGCTTCAAAACCATATATCCATATATTTCCCCACGACAAAGAGGGCAAACAAGCTTTGGTTGCAACTGGCTCTCGCATTGTGAGGGATGGCCAGGCTCTTGCTGAACTTGCTCATTCCTGAAAGAGGCGGAGCCAGTGTGGGGAATCTCTTGCAGATTTGCTGATGAGAGATGAGCATAAGACATACAAAACTGGTCAAGGCAGTTAGAGTGCCGGTAACTTGTGTTGCACATATAAGGACGGCAGCCAATCTCATAGGAAGAGCATTTCAAAAGCACTGCATTATGGGGGGGTTCCATGCAGATTGGGCACCTAGCTTCCTCCCATTCTTTCAAATCCTCAACTGATCCCAACAAATTCTTAGGCTTAAGTAGCTCTACATTTCTGGGGCTGGAAGGATAAGGTGAAGATCTAATGCGATCAGTAGATGGTGACTGCACTCTTCTAACCTTTGGCATGCTTGAAATACAATAGGTTGCTGCAGAAAATAAGATGTCATTTATATCAGAAACCCAATGGGAAAAAAGAGGGAGAAAACATTGAGATATAATTCCAAGTACATTACAACCATTACAAAATGACAAACAAATTGATAGAAGACCACAAACGTCATCAAATTTGTGTCCCACTTTATCTGTCTGCAACTTGTTTGGCAGATATAGGAAATTGTTTTGTTGCAATGACCTGTACACATCAATGCCTACATATTGAAGTTGTGAATATTACATCTCTAAGCTATTAAGATCGTGGACTGGTAACACTAGCAAAATGAGGTGGAACTAGAAAGGTGCAAGTTCACTCCAGCTATGCCTATTGTTCCAGCATAAAACCTAGCAGAGTCTACCTAAATTCATTATCAAAAGCCCTTGAGAATCTAATATACTGGTGTCATGCCTGCCAAATCATTTTTTGTTTTCATTTTGAGAAAATAGAGAATAAAAGAGTTTTAGCAACCACCCACTAACTAAAACCTAGGATGGGTTATTAAGGTTAATTAGTTTGTTGTTTATGGCCGCGAGATTAGGGTTTAGTTGCAAGAAAGAATGTAAGAAATTAGAATAAGAAACCTAGGAGTCACACCTAGACTCCCAAGATATCACACATAGGATTTGATCGCATTACAGAATCAAGGCAAAATTTTAAATAATTCTCATAAAACTAAACTCTGCCTTGGAATGAATCACAAGTGTTTAAATAAGCTTCCTATAACTTAACCTACAAGAAAAAGAATCCTAATTTTATATGGACAAGGATTGGAGCACAAGTCCAAATTCTATAAGTATTAAAATACCAAAATAATATAAAAACAAGTCCAAACAGACCCAAAGTCTGCTATTGCCAAAATCCATAAAATAAACTACGAAAATGACCAAAATACCCCTAATTCAGAATTAAAGAAATATTGACTTCTAATTTAGCTCCCAAAATGGATCCCATCTACGGGCATGTGCCAAGCCAACACTTGGCTAGCTTTTGCACGCATTTTATAATTCTTCAATGGCTAATACCATTGTCCTCCATCACCTTCACAATTAAAACTGTGATTGCAATAGAAAAAAAAGCCCCTAAAACCCACTAAAATTATGTTTTTACATTCCTCTCTTATAACAACTACATTCCTCTCTCTCTCTCTCTCTCTACAACAGTCCTAATAATGATAGGACTCTTTCACAAATATTTGAATTCTATCTACTCTGCTGACTAGACTAATTAAATTACAAAATAACAGAATCCTATCTGAATTAAAACAAATAATAACAGCTAATTAATGCTAGCTATTAACAGCTAATTAAATTTGAATAATTCCACACTAAGATATCTCAACACTCCCCCTCAGGTTAGGTTTGTATATGTTAATTAAACCTAACTTGAAACTTAGATCTTCAAAATTAGACTGAAGTAGAGCCTTGGCCATAATATCTGCAATCTGAAGTTGAGTGGGCGTGTAGACCAGATTGATTATTTTTGAATCAATCTTTGATAAAATGGTGATCTATCTCAAGATGCTTGGTATGGTCATGGTGAATAGGGCTTTTGGCTATACTCACAGCTGCCTGATTGTCGCAAAAAGCATTCATAGAACTTCCATCAATTAGTTTCAGTTCTGACAGTAACCTCTTCAACCAAATAACCTTGCATATACTAAGAGCCATCGCCCTAAATTTTTCCTCGAAATGCTTCTAGCAATAACACCTTGTTTTTTACTTCTCCAAGTCACCAGATTTCCCCATACAAATGAACAAACGCACTGGTTAACCTTCTGTCAATTGGTGATCTAGCCCAATCAGCATCAATGTAAATACTGATGTCTCTGTTATTTGATTTTTTGAACATTAGGTCTTTTCCTGGTGTCATTTTAAGATATTTGAGAATTCTATTGACACTGTAAATAATGATGTCCCTGTTATGTCTGTTCATAACTTGACTCACAACACAGAGAGAAAAACCAATATATGGTCATGTATGTGAGAGATAAATCAACTTCCCCATAAGGTGTTGATATTTCTCTTTATCTACTGGTGGACTCTCTTCATGCACTTCTAATTTTTTTGATGATTTCATAGGAGTTTTAGCGGGTTTGTATCCTAGCATTCTAATTTCTTTGAGTAAGTCCTGAATATATTTGTGCTAAGAGACAAATATTCCTTCCTTTGAGTGAGCCATCTACATTCCTAGGAAATAATTTAGAGGCCCTAGGTCTTTTATGTCAAATTCTTTAGCTAGGAGTCCCTTTAGCCCAAACATCTCTTCCTCATAGTCTCCTGTCAAGATAATATCATCAACATAGATTATTAGAATAGATTTTTTACCCTCAACAGATTCTTTGTGAAATAAAGTATGATCTACTTGACACTTAACATATCCATACCTCTTCATAACTTTTGGAAACCAGTCAAACCATGCCCTGAGTGATTGTTTTAGTCCGTAAAAGATTTTTTGAGTTTACACACCTTTGTTAGGTTGACTAAATTTTCAAGACCAGATAGCATTTCTATGTAAACCTCTTCTTCAAGTTCCCCATTGAGGGATGCATGTTTGACATCAAGTTGTTGGGCTAATCATTCTTTGCAGCGACGGAGAATAAGGTGGTATTCAGTTTAGCTATGAGAGCAAAAGCCTCCTGATAATCAATCTCATAAGATTGTGTGAAACCTCTAGCAACCAACCTTGCTTTATACCAATCTATGCTTCCACCTGCTCTATGCTTAATGGCAAAAATCCATTTGCATCCCACTGTCTTTTTACCCTTAGGTATAGTAGTCACTTCCCAAGTCCCCCTCTTTTCGAGTGCTTTAAGTTCTTCTTCTACTACAGTCCTCTATTTTGGGTGTTTTAGGGCTTCATGGATAGTATTTGGTATTTATGCAGAGAGAAGTTCAGTAGTGAAGGACCTGGAAGCTAGTGACAAATTCTCATACGAAACATAATTAAACATGGGATGATAAGTACATGGGATGATGAGTATAGGACCATACACCTCTTTTAAGGCCAGTAGGCCAGCCGAAATCATTAGGTAATTCAACATATTTAGAAGTTTTACCTAGATCAGGTTTTGATTCTTGGTCCTATACCGGGAATGTTATGGGTACTAACTCACCGTGTGTTGGCAGCACCAAGTTCAGATTTAGAACTTTGTGATAAGGGTTTAGAATGAGGTTCAAGTTCAGCTGGTTTAGTATTTTGTGCAGTAGCATTTTCGAGTTCAAAATTTTTAGGTGCAGCACCTTCAGGTTCAGGTTCTTTGAGGGGTTTAAATACAACCTAATTTGAATTATAAGACAATTCTGTATGTGGGGCAGAATGTTTCATTGCCTTGAGTACAGATTCAGATTCTGTCCCAGAGTTTGAAAGATCCCAAAACTAATATTCTTCATCACTCTCCCCCAATAAAATTAGATTTTGGGTAAGAGGGATGTGTTTCTAGAAAAGTAACATCCATAGAGACAAAGAATCAATGCCTTTTAGGAAAGTAGCACCTATATCCCTTTTGAGTGGAGGAATAACCAAGAAAGATGAATTTTTCTAATTTTAGATCTAATTTACTTCGATGAGATGGGTGGATATGTATAAATGCTGAACACTCAAAAATATTCATTATAATGGTAGAAATCAAGTGTGACTTGGGAAATGACTCTTGGAGAACTTGACATGGAGTTTTGCAGCCAAGAACCCAAGATGGCATCCTATATATAAGGTATATAAAAGTTAGGACAGCTTTCCCCCAAAAGGATTTAGGTACATTAGAGGTGAGCAAGAGGGACCTACCTACTTCTAACACATGTCTATTCTTCCTTTCATATACTCCATTCTGTTGGGGCGTCTCACTACATGAACTTTGATGGATAATTCCTTGGTTTTGAAGGTAACCTCCAAGGTGTGATGCAAAGAATTCCTTGGCTTTATTAGTTCTAAGGATTTAGATTTTACCATTGAACTGGGTTTGAACCATGGTACTGAAATTTTGATAGATTTTTCCCACCTTTGATTTTTCTTTCATGAGGAACAACCATGTTACCCAGGTATGATTCTTCAAGGTCCCCACACATCACTATGGATTAATGCAAAAGGATGAGTTGGCTTACAGGAAATATTATGAGTTACGAACATGCTTAGATAGATGACAAACCTCATATTCAAAAAATTTTGGATTTATATTCATAAACAAAGTGGGAAACAGTTTTGACAAATACAAGAAACTAGGATGTCCTAAGCAGTGGCGCCACATCATGATTGCACTATCATTATTTTGAGCTGGAAACAATTAAGACGTTAGACTCTAAGACACAAACTTGGGGCTTGGTGTCGTTCATCACATTGCAGGAGGTAGAGTCCATCACACTCTCTAGCATTGCCAATCATCTTTCCTGTCCTGAAACATACAGGTTTGAGGGGTAAATCGAGTCATACAATTCATATTTCTGGTGAATTTTCTAATGGATAATAAGTCTAAATGTGGGACATAGAGGACAAAATTTAAGGTAATATTTTTCGACAGATAAACTGAACCAATTCCTATCACGTCAAAGAAAGCCATTAGCAATTTTCACAATATTTCTTTCAATAGGAATGAAGTTCCTTAATTAAGTTTGAATTTCCAGTCATATGGTCTATAGGTCTAGAGTCAATAATCTATGATTTTAATCCAACTTTATAGGCTGATAAGTCATACGTATAAATACCTTTTTGAGCCACTGAACCTGTCCCAACGGTTTTAGATGACTTTTGACCTTGAGACAAAAGAGTTTCGTTTACCAACGGTTTTAGGCTCTGATACCATGTAGATTTTAGAGGATGTTTTGAATCTCCCTCTCTCTCTCTCTCTCTCTCTCTCTCTCTCTATATATATATATATATATATATATATATATATATATTCAGATAACAGTCCTAATAATGGTAGGACTCTATAGAAAATATTTAAATTCTATTTAATCAGCTGACTAGAAAAATAACAGAATCCCATCCTAATTAAAACAAATAATAACAGCTAATTAAATTTGAATAATTCTACATTAAGATATCTCAACACAAAATATGAATTGCAATATTAAGGTGTGGTAGGATCCTTAGATAGGTGGTAACTATTGAGGATATATATGACAAGAGAAGTCACAACACAAGGGTGCTTTTGGTACGTGGTATCTCAATTCTCAAGCATCTTAGATCATTACATGAGGATGCTTGGGTATGAAACGCCTCCTTCATGTCACATAGCACACAACAGCAAAAGGAATTTTTCAGCACTCTACAGATACTACTCGGGGAAGAGCATTAAGAGAAGGTAATTCATCTTCAAAAATTGAGGCTGGCTATCATATGGAACTGAAAATTATATATAGAGCTATTATCCTTTACAGAACATATAAGCAGCAAAAGTACATCTATTTTGTTTGAGATAAGAAATTATCTATTAATACAAGCTTGACTCATAGCAGGACTATTATAGTGATCCCAGCAATCATCAAAAACAGAAATCAGATAAAACCGTCAATGTTGACAGAAAAAAGCCTAGGAAAATCAAGCAAGCTATAACAATCTTGAGCCACTTTAAACATGTAACATCCATAGTTTCATGAAGTTTGCTAAAATCACAAAGACTTACAAAGAAAAAGAGCCCACAAGGTACAGACCCTACAAAACATTAGCAAGCTATATAAGCCACTAAAAGTATTATCCAACTTGATATTAGAAAAGGCATTTTGGGAATAATGAAATTCCAATAAAAACAGAAAACAAAATGCATTTCAGTCAGAGTTCCAAATTCCAATATCCCTTGGAGATATAAGGCCCCTTAAGATGTTCGAACACTAGTCGTTAAAGCAACCAGAGATGGTTAGGAAAACAAATCAATGACTTCATGAATCATAATATAACAAAGGCAGAACATACAAGCACGTCAATTACCTGAATAATTAGTGGAGCTGGCCTTATAAACCACCTACCAAGAAGTTTAATAGAAGAAGACTCAAAAGTATTAATAGCACATAAAGTACTTGCAGATAGTACAACAACAACAACAACAAACCGAGCCTTCTCCCACTAGGTGGGGTCGGCTACTTGGATCAAACGACGCCATAAACTTCTATCCAAAACCAACTTTTCAGATATACCATTTAACCAAAGGTTTCTTTTAATCACCTCTCCAAGTATCCTTTTTGGTCTTCCTCTTTGCAGATAGTAGCAATACAAAATTCCAAGGTTATTAAAACACAAGCATAAAGCACCAACAGATTACTGTTAGCATAGCAATTAATATTTCCATGAAAATGGCAGCTACTTGCATGCAAAAATGTCTATGCACAGACGTCTTACAAAAAAATAGATACAAGAGTGTTTCTTTAAATGTAAATGAGTCCTACTATAGGATAGCTAAGGACATCAAATTAGGCGTCAGAAGTGAACTCATGAGCATAGAATGCTCCATGTACTTGGGTTTTAGCTTTTATGATTTAGTCCCAATAAAAATTTTCAAGAGTGAAAGGGAGTCAAGATAGACTGAAGGGGAGAGCCAAAAGCTCTTCCCTTTCAAGAAGTATATGCAGTGTAGTCAATGGCCCACCATGGCTGAATGGCCTGGGTCCCACAACCATGCCATTTCACATGGCTTGGCTCTTTACAGCCATTTGCTCAGCCATGGGCATTGCGCATGGCTGTGATGGCTGCAGCCATATCTAAAAAAATGAGGAATTTACTTTTCTGACCCTCATTTTTTAAGATACAACAATGGGCTGCATATAAAAAAGGGTATTCTAATATTTTCAGCCCTCCCCAAGTATTTTTCCAGACAAAAAAGCCCCTACAACCCTCTCATCTTTGCCTCTTTTTGGTGCCTCTCAAACAGAGCTACCACCAACTCCTCTCCCCAACTCTCTTGCTTACTGGTTTTGGGTTTGTTGGCCATTATTCAGCACAGATTATATTTAATCTTCAGAGCATTTAATCATTGTTCTGTTTTTTAGTATAGATTATGTTCAATCTTCATAGTGATAGATTATATTTAATCTTTGATTTGTTTTTACAATATAGATTATAGAAGAAGAACTGCCCTTGCATTATGGATAATCATGATTTATCTAAGTCAAAAAGTAGTGGTAGTAGAAAAAGGAGAAGGTTGATCCAGGGTAGAAATATAACCACTTGAAAGATGAAAATGACATAAACACAGTTGTGTGTGATTCATGTGGCAAGGTTACAACTGGTGGAATAACTAGAACCGAAAAACATCAAATAGGGCTTAAAAATAGCAATGTTGTGGCATGTTAAACGTGTCCACAAGAAGTGAGGGATAGGTTGTGGGCTTATCAAAATCCAAAGACACTAGACAAGGAAATGTCTAGGGGTGTTGGCGAATTGGAAGATTAAGATTATGGACAAGATGAAGAGGAAGATGGACTACAAGATGTTATGCTTGATCATAGCTCAAGTGGTAATGTATCTATTGATAGCTCCCGCAGTTATAGCAGTCTCCCTATCCCCAAGAAGTCCAAGACTGTGAAAGGTCCCTTGGATGCGCACATGAAAAGTTGAGACAAACAAATATAAAATAAAATATATATGTGATAAGGAACTAAGGGCTAGAACAATTCAGTATTCGAATTGCTCATTTCCTTGAGGGTCTTTGTGTTTTATTATTTTTAATTCTTTTATTTTAGAGTTTGTAAGACTTAAATATTGTTATTTAATTTATGTGAACACTGAGATTTTGTTACTTTGTTTTATGCTGATGATTGTTCATTCATTTAAGTTATTATTTTTTTCTACATTTTTTTCAAACATGTGAGATTTTTTATTTTTTCTGCCATTTTTTCCAAAGGCTGCCCCAGCGCCATCCATCATGAATTCATGACTAAGTTTGGGGATGGCGCCATATGCTGCCATCCGCCATTGAGAACACTGAACATACGTAGCACCTTCACAATCCTACTTCAATTGGCTTGTTAACGTCCTGTAAAACTGTCAACCTCAAAAGCATTCCGAACTGATCTACTATACAAAAGAAACATCCTCACCTAAGTGAGACAGTGACCGAGATAATGAACTTTATATCAAAAGAAAATTCTAAACCCAGAACAGAACTTATCAATGATCACAACGCAAGAACGGGAATATCAAAATTGACAAAAAGGATTAAAGAAGGAAACAGTGCACAAGGAGCCATGGCTAACCTGGCGTGAGAGTCGATCAGCAAGAAGACGACGTCTGCAAGTTAAGGCGGAAAGCGTATGACTTTCGAGCCCTAAAACTATTGTCAGGTTCTGCAGAGACTCCCAGTTGCGGGCCTCCTTTAATAACTTCTTTTTCTTTTATTTATTTATTTATTTTTTTGCAATGGGCGATAATCATGTGAACTCGAGTCCATCCTTACTAATACAGACCTCACCTACGGCTTGAAAACTGTGTACTGTTGAATGTTTTGTCTTTATTTTTTTATGATTCTATAATTTTTCTTTATTTTTTAACTTATATCAAAATGTATTTTATTATTATTTTTTATTAATTTTTTTCTCTTGTAACTTTATATTTATCTTTCTCTTATCTTTAAATTTTCCAAATACAGTGTATCCAGCTCCTTCCTACACTTGCACTTCTACAAAGAAGGTAAACTGAAAATGTCGTTAACATCTTTATTTCTTTTTACGTTTTTATTTTATGAATCAACACTTTATTACAAACCACTTATACCAGGAGTTTAAATATTATAATTTGCTTTTTATTATGTAAAAATTGTTATAATTCTATTTAAATTATATATCTTTTGCTAAAAATTGTATATTTGTTTATATCTTTCTATATCATATAAAAGTGAGAAAGGCAAAATGTTTTAGACTATTTTTCCCATTTTATATTATAATATTTTAAAACTACTTTACCTTTTTTAATTTATTATTAATTTAATACACTACTAAAAAATTTAATTTTTAAAAGAATTTTTTGACAAATATTCAATAAAAATTATTTTTACCAGTGACTTTTTAGGCTAACGTTGGTCAGTTGGTAAAATAAATTTAATTTTACCCGTAGATTAACGTATCTACTAGTAAAATAGTCAAAAAATTTTTGCCCTATTTACTCACCTTATAGCACAAATAATTCATTAGTAAAATAACTAGTGGCTAGCGAATAGTAATATTATTGGTGGCTTTATCTATCAAAAATTATGTAATATATTTTTTTTGATAAAAGTTTTTTTGTCTAGTTGATAGATTCCGCGGGTTAAAAAGAAGAATATGAGACATTTTGGCACCTTTTCATTGATTTAGCCATGGGTAACAATCAACTCCAAACCATGAAATCGACATTATTGCTCATAATTTCACTAGTGGACTAAGTGGCCAGTAAAATAAGATTTGTACAATATGAATTGTCAACTCAAAAAGGTGTGCATTATTTTACTGATAGCAAAGACACTGGTAACAGGGATCAAGATTACTGACCGCCATATTGGGCATAGCAAGCGGTTGGCTGCCATTCCTCTAGGGGTAACAATTTATTTTATCGACGGCTATAGTCGTCGATTAAAATCATAATGTTTGACTTCTATGCTTGACAAGCTACCAATAACAGGGTTCAAGACTATTGATTGACACATCAAGCACAGCATGCCTCTAGGGTGCCAAATTATTTTTAGCAGTGGTTAGAGCTGCAGGTGAAAATGGATACATTGACAATATACTTTGATATTGGCACCAAAAGTTTTACTTGTCGCTCTTGGCTATCATTGAAAAAATTTTGAAACATTTTTTCTTTTTACCAATTGTTAAGTTACTAGTAAAATAACTTTATATAAGAATCGGAACACTCCCCTCACTCCCACATGCCCCTTCTCCTCTTTTTTTCTCCTTCCTCTTAGTCCTTTCTCTCCTTTTGCCACTCCACTCCCTTACTCATCTTTAGCAATTTCTAGCCACCATACGTGTCTTCAACATGAGCTCTGACCACCGTATGTCTTCCGTCCTCACTTGTGTAAGCCTCTCTCCCTCAACTGACTTGTGAAATTGTTACTAATATTGTAATTTTTCTTTCTTACTAACTATCATGCCACTAGCTATTTGTTGGAATGCCAATGCAACGGGGGTGATGCACCGTTCTTACTAACTATCAAGAAGTCCCAATTCATATTACTATTCTTCTTCTTCTTACTATTTTTGCTTAGAAGGTAGATGAATATAAGGTGGAAAACTTAATCAAATTAGTATGATTATAAGATATATGATTTACTATTTTAAAAGATATAGATTACAGCTGTTGAACATGGATTATGGCTATTGGCTATGGTTAGAATATTGTTAAATTGATGTTATGTTGTGCAAAGGGTCTTTATTGCTAACAGGTGACTATGTCAAAATTTCTATAAAAATTTGAATGTTCTTATGAGTTTATGTAGAATTAATAAAAATTGTATTAATTTTAGTCTTTTTTATTTACAAATTGAATGGTTTCTTACATATTTGAATGCATGCCATGTTGCTTCCATATAGTAAAGACTAATAAAAGTGGTGGAAATTTTGTATACTATAAGTGCACTTTTGCCCCTTTTTAGATAATTATCCTAAAATGGTTGAAGAAATTTAAGGGAAAATGATAAACAAGAGGTGATATGTAAAGCATATATGTCCATCATTTTTCTTACATTTCTCTATCCTTTTTGGGGCAATTATCACAAGATTATCAATAATGTACTTATGGTATGAAAAATTTTTATACTTCCATTAGTTTGTATCATATTGAAGTAGCATATAATTAGATATGTAGCATACCATTTGACATGTAAATAACAGGTTATATTAGTTTTCGGCAGATATAGCTATCAATATTACTTTTTAAATTTTGAAAATTTTTTATTGAAGGCCATTTTTGCCAATTAAATTAAAGTGTGGTCTATACTTCAAATTTATTCATTTTACTGGGAGGTTTTTCCGCTAGTAAAATTGATGAATATAAACATGTTTTATTCATTTTACCAAGAGATGTAGCCGCATATAAAATTAATTATTAAGTGTCATGAGAAATTTAATTAATTTATTATCCTATTTTAATTAAATTTATTAGCGATTATCCACTAGTAATATGAATTGATTTTATGGTGGATGTCTATTTCGGTCAAAAAATTTTCCTAATGACACTTATACCAAGTAATACAAATCTACTAAAAAATTCATCAAAAATAAATTTTATCGACTAATTTTTTAAATTTTTGATAGATTGTGGCATCCAATAATCGAAATTATTTTGGTGGTGATATTATATATTACTTTATCATTTGTAGACATAGATGACGTCAAATCCTATTCAAATTGTTTTTTTTTTCAATTTTCTATTATTTATCATCTATAGACATAGATGACATCAAATCCTATTCAACTTTTATATCCAGTTATGGATGTAGATTTTTTGCAGCAAAGGTTTAGGAAAGCAGAAGAGAGATAGATATGAAATTAAAAAACAAGTGAGGTTCATACATTAAATTATAGAGAAATAAAAAAACTCATCAAAATTAAAGAATAAAAAAGTAAAAAAAATCGATATTCTTCAGGTTATTTCATTGAGGAATCCTATTATTTTGTGAAAGAAAAGGAATCCAATTATTTTATTGTTTCTTGTTTATTTCTATATATTTTTTATATTTTTTTCATCGTAGATCTGGTTGAAACATGTAAGTCCAAAAGTAGATACCGATACATCTATGGACATAAAGTCTAATATTTATTTGTATAAGATATTTGTTATTGTTAGGAATTCAATAATATCAACTTTGTAAACAAGTTTAAATGATTGTAATTCAATAAGATATTTGTTTTTTCTATTTTCATGTTGCGCAACCCATTAGCGATAATATATAGAGAACAGGTGAAATTTTAAAATAAAAAAAATTATTGATAAAAAATATTTCTAACTTATATTTTTTGGAAAAATAAATTTTAAAGGATACACATGAAATTTATAAGAATTTCCAATGAAGTTGCACATGTTTTTATTTTATATAAGCAAAATCAGCAGATCATATTAAATACATGACAAAAAAAATTAAATGTCATAAATTTTCTAAAAAAGTATAATATAGAATTTGGGAAGACTACAAGGATTTGGAGAAAGTCACAACTAGATTAAGCAATGCATCTTTTAGAGTTGCCTTATTAGAAGCATAACTTAATTAGGCATAATTTAGATATCATGCATATTGTTGACATTGCGACGTGGAGCGACGACCCCAAAAAAGACAGTGAGTTTTGGGAAATATGGGGTCTTGGAAATTATTGTGAAAATTTTGAATTTTTGGAGTCGCCATCTATCTAATTCTAAAAGGTGAGATCGGATACCGAAATTTAGGTCTATGTCATAGAAATTAGGTTTGGGAATTAGTTACATGTAAAGAAGGTATTAACACCCCTGTAACACCCTTTTGATACTATATGGATGTTTTATTACTTTTTAATTTTAAACTGTACTTAACCTCACCCAAAACAAACTTATTTATTTTTTTTATTTTTGTTTGTCTCACTATGGGAGTAGTACGTGATCAATCACTTAGTTCATCCAAGATTCACATCAAGATTGACTACCTAGTTTGACTAAGGCTTAGCCCAACTTGATTGAGAATTTAAGAAAGTACCTAACTTGACTAGGGTTTGTCCTACATGGATTAGGATTTAAGCAATACCTAGCTTGCTTAAGGTTTATCCCAACTAGATTGAGATAAAAGAAAAAACCTAGTTTGACTAGGGTTTTCAAGAATATTTTTAGGATTTTGAGGGATACGAATACTGGATGTCAATAACCATGCCAATAGATCCTGTTAATCTCTTGTTGAGGCTTATAGTGTAATTGCTCTTAAGATAATTGTTATGATCTTTTCACTAGACCTCAACTAATGAATGTTATTGACGAAAATTTTGGAATCTGGAATTTGTACAAATAGGAGAATTTAAAAAATATCCAAATTGATCACGCTAGAGAAGTCTCGTCAATCTCTTGGTGAAACTTGTTATGTTATCATTCTTAGGATAATTAGAAGTAGTCATTTTACTAGACCCCAACTGATAACTATCATCATAAATGATATTGGGATTTGAAAAATGTTTAGGCTCAAAGATTGAAAATTTTTGGAAATGATTAATTGCAAGCTTCTCACCCTTTTCTTGAATTTGATAAATTCCATGAATTTCAGAAAAAAAATTCAAGAATTTGAAAATTTTATAGTTATGAAAAACCAAAATATGAATTAAGATAATAAAATAATACAAACAATCATTTATCTCAATTTAAAATATTCTGCTTAAAAATCTATAATTGAAGTATATTCACAAGGTATTAATAAAGCAAATTAATTGATATAATATGTAAATAAGGTTTAACAATTACCTCAATTTAAACTATTTAGGTCCAAGCACTAAAAGATCATGCTTCATTTTCTTTTTTGTTTCAATTTAAGCTCGAAGCCCATTTAAAGTTTCTCCTGATTTTCCAAGAAAGAACTAGGCCAATTCCATTTTGTAACATAAAAAGGTCCAATTAAGGACTCCAAAAGGGGGCTACAGTTGGGCCTCCCCAAGCCCAACCATAGCCTTCATTTTCTTAAATCAAAGAATGCTACCCCTATTTTTTATAAAAAAAAAGACATGAAAGGCCACGGTTGGAATTAGGGGTGGGCATTGGGTGGACAGTTTGAGTTAGGGCAAAATTTTCTCAATCCAATTGAACCTAATTCCTCATTTAGTTGGTCCAACCCCAGCCAAAATAATCTTTTAAACCAAAATTTTTGGGTTAGAATGGCTCAGTTTCATTTGGGTGGGTTAGTTCAAATTAGGATGGGTTGAAGAGCAGAGACCTAGGGACAACCAGATGTGAGGCGAGCAGGAGCAAGTCGACAAGGTTCAGTTGACTATTGAGGACTCAAAGTTTCAAAGTGTGATGACTAGACGAGAGAGGGATCAAGACGACTCAAACGAGGTAAGGGAAAGTGGGGGGGTCAATGTCGAATGTTGAAGACGATGCGATAACAAATGAGACTCGTTGCTCGTGAGAGAGGGAGTCGAGGGACAAGGGCGGACTAAGGAGCGGCACTGGAGTCATGGAGCTGCCTGAGAAAGATTTAGGACAAGCTATGAAATGACTTTATTTTGTAACATCATAAAAGAAACATATATTATCTACAAAACGATGATGTTTTGTAGTAGCAAAACATATATATATATATATGTAATTTTTGTTGGCTTACTGCAGCAACCCAACGGGGAAGGGACACAAATTCAGCCCCACCCAATTTACTCCATTTTAAACCAAAATATTACGTTATATTTATTTGATCCTATCTTAACCCAGTCTAAATTTTCTTTTTTACGGTTTGGGGCGGATTGAAACGGTTTGATCTGAGCCGATACCCACCCTTAGTTGGAATATTTCTCCAACTGTGGCCGCCTCTTTTGAAAGGGTAACCTCCTTTCCTCTTTTTTTAATTAGTTAATAATGTATTTAAAGGTAATACGGTTAAATTTTATAATTTATTTTATTAGGTTTCAAAATTTTTTAAAAAATAATATTAATTTTGTTAGATTAAATTGTAAACTTGAAATAATTTTTTTACAAATGATTTTTTTTTATATTTTTCTGAAACAAAAACAAATGACAGAAATAATATAATTAAAATTTCACAATTTTTATCTAAAACTTTTTAAATCAATATTAAAAATTCTCAAAAAAAAATGCTAGTTCCAATTACACACTTTTTTTTTATTTTTCTAAAATATTTTTTTATTTATGTTTCATGGACGATGATTGGGACAGGGCCTAAATTCGTGCCTTTGTAAACTGCACCTTACATAAACTGAGGCTCTTGCATCTGACAATAACTCAAGCTATAATTGGAGGCCGACCTGGTTCTAAACCATAATCAAGGTGGCAAGAATTCGAGTACTATAGTGCCGGTATCATGCATGTTGGAAGAGAAAACATGAACATTATCTAACCAAAAAGGTAGACTTATGTATTCACTCTCTCATTATCAAGCTACATACGTAACTTACATCAATAAAGAATTAAAGACCAGCAACCCAGTCAAAGTTACTTATTTATACCTTCTCAATTTCTTGCACCAACCACCTAGTCCTTCGTTCTTTCTCTCTTCTTGCCATAAGCCTCCTTCTTACTCTCTATTCTTTACTCTTCTTACTCACCCTTGCTCTCTATTTCCCTTTTTTCTTTTCACTCTCAAGTGGTTTATTTCTCTTTGCTGTCCCTATTTTCTTTCGCAACACTTAGTATTTCACCTTCTTTTCTCTCTTCCTATCTTTTTTTATTGCCTAACTCTCTCCTTTGCTCCCTCTCTTCTTTCTGGTTGCTTTTCCTCTTCTCTCTTTTTAAATCCGCATTTCCCTTTGGCTTTCTCCCTTCCTTCCACTAGGAAAAATCCATGGATTAGGTGCATAATAAGATGAGTTAGGTACATTATTTAGGATTAGGTACATGATTAAGCGGATTAAGTATATGATTAGATGAGTGCATGATCAGATGAATTGGGAGCATTTGTTGACACTCCCTTTCTTTTTTCATTTTCAAGACCCAAAAATATCTTTAAATTTTTTTATTTTCACTCAATTAATTTTAAGGATAATTTTAGAACTTATACATGGGTTTACTTTAATTTTTTAAGGTCAGGACAAAATTAGTTATTTATATATATAAAGAAGAACGTCTTTGATAGTGTGTTTAATACTGTCATGAATGTGGAGGGAAAAACCAAAGATACCGATAAAGTAAGGTTGGACTTAAAAGAGTATTATAGGAAACGAGAATTGAAGTTAATAGAATTGGCCAATGGCAAGTTTGCCAAACTTAAAACCACTTACATATTGAGCTTGCAACAATCAAGAGCCATATGCAAATGGATTTTTATCTCAAAATGGCAGATGGTTATTCCTAGAACTTAGTTAGATGCATGGACAAACTGGACAAAAAGTTATTTAACCTAAAAAGTCATGACTGCCACATATTTATGAAGTGTTTATTGAAGTTGGAGAGACAAACTGTCGAGTTCAATGTGTAGCAGAGGACATTGGATTTGCAAGTAGCTCTCAAAGTACAAAAAAATCCAATTTGACTAATACTGATGAGACCAAAGAACATGAGGATGACGCTAACGCATTTGAAAAAGAAGAAGAAGGACATGAAGAGTTTGATTAATCAAAATCTGGCATAAATTCTGTTGTTATTTTCTTATTTCATATTCTCTTGCTTATGGATTATGATTTAATTTTACAAGCTATTGCCATAACTTGATTTATCAATTTTATCATAATGTTATACAAATAAAAATGCGGTTAAGTATGCTTTAAAAATTAATAATATGACAACATTTTAATTAAACTAAATTATTATTAATTGTGTTTAATTACTAATATTATATGTAATAAAAATAAAGAGTCTCATAATTATAGGTAATTAAAATCAAATAATAAATTAAGTATTTTTAAACAAAATATGAAATATATTTCAAATTTATTATATGTATATTATTATTTTTATAAGAACATGAATCATTTCAACTAATTAAAATATAATTCAAATTTATTATAAGTAATTTATTATTTGTTGTATCATATTATTATATATTCTTAAATCTTAACATAATTTCAAATGATAATTTTATAGATAATTTAAATTAAAACTTAAACTAATGTAATAAGAAAATTTAGGCTATTACCGATGGACAAGATCTATTAGTAATAGCTAGTTATTTTGTAGGGAATCCTTGTGAGGGGTTATTGACAGACCTAAGCTTGTGGCAACCTTGCAAGGAATCCTACTGTTTGTAGTATTCGTTGCAAAAGGTAAGGAGTGCCAATGTATTTAGTCCATCAGTACCCCTTAAATGGTCAAATGAATTAACCAAAATAAGGATTCCTGTTGTTGCAAGATTCCTTGCAAAAAGTAAGGAGTTACCAATGATCTTGTTCATCGGTAACTCCTTTCTAGTGACAAGTCCCATCATTCAAATATAAGCTAAATGTTACAAGATTATCAATGGATGGAGATTCGTTGATAATTTTGAGTAAAAATAATTCACTGCTTAATCAGTGAATTCAATTTTTTTTTGAAAATTTTTAACATTACCTATAGATAAATCTATCGGTAATGTTAAAAAATTTCAAAAAAATTAAGTATGATGTCATTTCATTCAAGTTATTGACAGATCACAATTTGTTGCTAACCTTATACACTTATGAGTGCAGCCTCCCCCTTTGTGGGCCTCACTTCTTCTACTCTCATCTTCTTCTCCGGTGGTGCTCTCACCTTTAGGCTTTTGGACCATATTCCAGCAAAGCATTGGTCATTTTTAGGCTCTTTTGGAGAATTTTCCTAATCTCTTCCTATGTTTTTTTAGTTTGATGTTATTTTTTATATAGTTTATGTCTTATTTCTCTTCTCCTTCAAATATTTCTTTCTTCCTATGATTTTCAACCTTGTGAGAACTATTTAATTGTCTATATACTCTTTTTTACACTGGTTTTTAATTTCTTTCAAGGTTAGTACCACTTTTCCTTACCATTTATGTTAAAATTATTATAGTCGCATTAGGATCGATGACTTAATATTGTTATGGCTTATGTTGATCGTTGTGGCTGAGTCTTGATTGCTTATCTATTTGATTTTATGATTTTATCTATATCAATGTGTGTAGAAATATGTTGTTATGGACGGTTATGTTGTGAAGGATATACATGAGTTTAAATTTTTTTTTTTATCTATACACATAAATTTTGTTTATGTTGTGATTGTTGTGGTTGAGTATTGAAGTTTTATCATTTTTTTTGTGGTATAGGGTCTCCATTCCTATGGGAAGACATTGCAATTTTTTTTTTTTTTATAAAAATTGAGATTATGTGTTTAGTAGTAAGATATTGAATCCTATTTATAATTAGATCGTGATGAACTTTATTGTATTAGGTTTTAATTTTAACTTTATGTTAAAATTAGATTCAAGTAATCACATGTTAATGAAGTCATCTAGGTTATGTTAGGCTTCTTAAATTAAGTTAGAGTTTTTGTTAGAGTTAGAATTTTGATAATTAAGTTTATGTTAGCCAATGTTGTTTTAAGAATCCTATTTATAGCTAGATTTGTCTTATGTTAATTTGTTATAGATTTTGTTTAAATTGGTATATAATTATGATTTAAGCTATGTTCAAATTACATCTCAATTAAAGTAACTAAGTTATATGGCTTATTGTAGATTTTTTGCGTTCTATAAGCTTATTATGATTTAATTAGGTATTTATAGATGATGTATAAATTAAATTATTAGTTAAGTTCCTTATATTATATTAAAATTAGTTCATTTTAATATTATTTATATTTAATTCTTGCATGTTTTGAATGCATTTTAGTACAAATCTAAATTGTTGGTATTAGATGTCATCCTCTAACCACAATAAGGGATAAAAGAATCAACCTACGAAGGCAAGTAGTACACCCAAGTCCTCTTGAACCAATACCACTCTTTAGGATCTACTTCACACTCCTAATTTATCATAGATTACTATGATACTACACTTGGGTATCAACTTAACACATCTACCCATCCAATTACTACACCATCTATTGTGACTTCACTAACCTTAATTGCAAGAAGGTAATGCACAAGCAATGGAGAGAGAAATAGAATCAAAAAATAGACAAAAGAAACAAGTAAGGGAGAGGAGAAAACAAAGAGAAGCAGAGAGAAGGGAGGAAAAGAGGAGAGAACTTATCTCACCGAAGGGAAGGAGAGTGGAATGAAGGAGAGGTCAGAGAGAAGAGAGAAGAGGGAGAGCACCATGAGAAGTGAAGGGGTAGTCTATTGGACTCTCTTATAAAAGCAAATTACCAGTGACCTTTTTACTATTGGTAATATTAAAATCAAAACTTGAATTTTTAACTATAGGCCATTATTGTAGGTAAAAATATTTTGGTACTGTTTATAGGGACAATTGAAGTGAAATTTACAAATTATCGACGATTTTAACCGCCAGTAATATTTACTAGAACTCGTTCAATGTCTTGGTGATAGTAAACGGTTATGAATTTCTTTATTAGCGGCATATGCTGTTGGTAATTAGTAAGTTGCACCGCCAATAGAACCAATCATGATCCTTTTTGTAATTTATCAGCAGTTAAACTAGTGACAAAATAGTGGACATGACCATGATGGTAGCCAATCAAGGTACCACCAGCCATTTAGGCCACTAGTAAAATGATGACATGACCATTTATTGTAGCGAGGTTAGCCTATCATTGTCAATATCAATTTTGCTAGTGGTATTAGCCACTAGTAAAACAACTTTTACAGTCTTTCCTACACTTTTGCATGCAAAGGGTACAAAATTTATTTAGTGGTGGCACAAGCTGTTGGTAAATATAAAGGTTGTAGCTTTTCCTACCAAATGCTATAATTATTTTTACCAACAATATAGGTCACTAGTAAAATGAAAAAGATATTATGTAAGTATTAAATATTAAAAGACATAAATAAATGTAATAAACATTAGCGTAATTAATTACTTTTTGTAAGATACAAAATATGAATTATATAATTTTTTTTTTTTGCATTCTTGATTAATCAAAATTGAAGTTGTCTTTAATATTGTTTAAAATAAGATTATATCAAACATCCATATATAGAGTTCAATGATTAAATAATTGTCAACATATAATATAATATAATATAATTACATTAATATGAGTATTCATCACCTTCCTCTTCTTGTTCAATAACAATAACATCCTCATGTTCTTCAGTGTCATCTGCATCAAATAGATCATGTTCTTCAATGCCCTTAGAGCTAGATACATATTCAATTTCTTCTTAATGAGACACGATGACGACTTCAACTTCATCAAAGCACTATTCATCATCATGTAAGGCAACTAGCACTATTTCATCAACAAGCATAATCCTCACTTGCTGTGGTGCATCGACTTAGTAAGGTAATTTTGGTTCATTCTTAATTTCTACCCTACCCTGAGCATTAGTCTTGATGACTATCTACCAAATACAAAAGCAACCTGATCTGTTTATGATCCCTGGGTAAGGTACAAAATAAAGATTCCTTACTTATTGCACAAAAATCAATGGATCATAGTGTTCATACCTATGAGTCATGTTTATCTCAATAATTTTAAACTAGTTATGAAATCTAGTCCCCTTCATCCTACTGGAGTCAAACCACTCACAGTTAAACATGACTACTTTCCTTAGAGGGATTCTAAGATAATCTAATTCTAGCATATCCTTAAGGATACCATAATATTCATTATCACTACTTGCATCGGTTCCTTTGACCCAAAAACGACTATTGTTTGCTTTTTTCCCTTCTGACCAAGATGCCATGTGAAACTTCAACTCATTCACAAAAAACTTTGGCAACTCCTAATGTCCTTATTAAAGCCCCATGTAAAGAATATATATTTCTATAGTTTATATCTTATTTGCCAGATCATGTACCTACAAGAAAATATATAAATTAATAATGACATATGTATATACACATAAATACTTACATAACTCTTAAATCAACATGCAAAATGTGCTTTGATCAATGCATTTGATTAGTCATGAGGACACTAGATAGTTGTAAGAAAATACTACAATGATCAAAATTAGAATGAAAGAATTCTTATCATGACCTTGCATTTAGTTCAATGCAGTACACTTACTTTAGGTATGGCTAGATTTCATCATAGTTTAGTAAAATGTGCAAGGTTATGGACTTGTACTCCTTTTTGTTGAACCACCATTTTTTGGCTTTCCTTGAAGCATGACCAGGTTGATTGAAAATGGAAAGAATTAAACCTAATAAACTTGGTCCAGTATCATCAAAATAGTTGATCAAGTTCTTTTGGACTGCAATGAGGCTTGAAATAATAGGAGCAAAAATGGGAGGTTTCCTTAATAGTGTAAGCCTCACATATTGAACCCTCCACCCATGTTTTATTTTTCACTATTCTTTTGATGTCGCCCATAATCCTAATGAAATAAATAAAATCATATAAGAACTATATATATCACAAGTTAAATTAAAAACACAACATAAATAAAACTCCATTGCATACGTATCTCTCAAAAGTATATATCCATTGGTATTGAACTAGACTACCTACCCTAGATTCATAAGCTAAGTACACTAGTAAATGCCCAAAGGAATCAAAGAAAGATGGGGGAAAATCCTTTCCAACTTACACAATATAACAGAAATATTTTGTTGCATAGTCAACAAGTTGTCTACCCTAAGTGTGGTTGCACATAAGTCTTGAAAAATGGCTCAGTTTTGTAAGAGGTTTTCACACATTGTCAAGCAATAATCTAAATGCAATCGACAACAAATGTCCATAAATACATGGTAGTCGTGACCTTTCATACCATGTAAATTTCCCTCCTATTTGTCCACACATTAGGGCAAGTTTGATACATCACCATTTAGCATTCCTTGCTCTTCCGCCCATTTGCATATATCTCCTCTTTGTAGCAAGGTCAATATGTAAGTTACCTTAGGCATGGCAAACTTGCCATTGGTCAATGGTGTTAGCTCCAATTCTTGTCGTTTGCAATATTCACAAGTAAACCTTACTTTCTTGGTGTCTTTAGTTTTTCCCTTCACATCCTTCACGGTATTAAAGAGATTGTCAAAGACATTCTTTTTTATATGCATCATGTCTAAGTTATGTAGGATTAAATTATGCTTTTAATAAGGCAATTCCTAATAAATGCTCTATTTTGTTCAGTTGTGGCTAACCCCGAACCTGTTGAGTCTCCCTAACGACTTATGTTCATATATCTTAGGCAAACTAGCTACTCTTGTCCAAACTTGCTCATCGATTAGCCTTGTTGGAGCTCGTCCCTCTAGACCTTATTACTCCTACATGGTATCCTATTCTATTCTATTAGAAGGGACAATTAAAGGAAAGGAACTATAAATGTGAATCAAACCAAAAGTTTTTATTGGAACATTTCTAAAAGAATGCCTTGCTTTTCTCCATGCAAATGGGGCATGCCAGTTTTCTTACTATACTCTACCTTGAGAACATTCCATATGTAGGAAAATCATTAATGGTCCAAATTAATGTTGCCTACATCATGAAATTTTGTTTTATGGGCATATCATATATCCATAAACCTTACCACCATAATTATTTTCACTTGTCTATTAGTGGCTAGAGGTACACATCAGCCTTTGCTTTTGAGTTATTTGGATTAGGAATAAGATATGTTAAGAACATGTATACGGTAGTCATGTAAAACTATTGTAGAAGATTGTAAGGAGTTATAATTACTGGCCAATAGGAGTACGCCCCAGCTAATTGGTTGTATAGAATTAGGAGGCAAGAGTGTTAGACTTTTACATATCTTATAAGGACACCTAAGATTCCTGTCAGAATGATACAATGGCAATTGACAAGCATATGCAACAAAACCATTAACCAACTCTTATCTAAGTCAAGTTTGACCTAGATAATTTCTGTTGTACATCTATTTATGGTGATGTGAGATTTTCATGGTCTCACTATATAACTAATATCCACTATGCACACACCAACTATAGATACATATGTATACACACAATAATTGACAACCTTAGATATGTAATTTGAATTTTGCCACACAATAATTAAAACAGAAATAACACATGTACGTATATATCTTATATATACATGTGCATTTAAAGGGTATACCATAGTGAAAAAATTTAAGCCATGCAAAACAAATATGATATTTGAGGATAAAATCAGTTACTTACCTCTTATTTGCGCTATAACAATTAGTAAATCAATTGTATCATTGAAATAGTCTTTAATTCTTGTGGATGTTAGAGAGATAGTGAAAGAAGATAGAGGAGTGGAAGAAAAGATCTAAGAGAAGATGGAGAAAAATGAGAAAAGTTTACTTATCTCTTATTTGAGCTATAATAACTAACAAATTAACTACATCAATAAAATAGTCTTTAATTCTTGTGGTATGTTAAAGAGAAAGTGTAAAAAGATAGAGAAGTGAGAGAAAAGAGAAGAGAAGATGGAGAAAAATGATAAGAGAGATGAGAAGACCGAGCAAAATGAGAAAAAAAAGCAAGTGGTCACTTTTTTAAAACCATTTTTATTGGTGGATTATTTTGAGTTCCAAGGAACAAAGATACTTTATTTTTATTGATGGATTTTTCAGCAAATGACTGCCGGTCTTTTCCAAATTTTTTTTATTTAACCGGCGGTACTATCTACCAATAAAATTACACTTTCTAGTAGGTAGCTAATAGTAATATTTAAATGAATTTTTGTTTTACTAGCAATGTAATTTGCTTGTAAATTTACTATTTCTAGCAGATAATTGACAGTTAGTCACAGGAAAAATTACCAACAACAATATTTGCTAGAAAAATTATTGATAGCAATATTCGTTGATTGTTAGCAATATAATATTCATATGGTAAAAATATTGTCCATTGCTAGTAATATTACCATTTGCAAAATTGCTAATACAATCTTCATGTCCCTTGGTAGGAAATTTGTGCATGATTTTTTGGCAGTATTTCTGATGGATACTTTAATTAGTGTTAAAATTAGAGTTTTCGACTGGTCAACACATATCTGATGAAAATGCCCCAATAAAATTAAATATCCTTATTTATACTAGTGGATTCTTTTTCTGTTGAAAATTGAGAAATTTCTTGTAGTGTTCTTTATTCTATTTTCAAGAGAAATTAATTGGCCACTTGCTTAATGAATTTGACCTAAGTCCTAGGTGGAGCCATGAGCTGAAAGGAGCTACGTAAGTGCTTCCCTTGTTTGTACATTTTAAATGTTAATAAACTTTTAGTTAGTTAAAACAATATACTAATAGTAATTTATTGCTTTTATTATAGGAGAAGTACATACCTAAAATCTAATGCTTGTCTTAGCTTTCATAGGAATATCTAGAGGGGCCAAGTGAGAGTTTGTGTGCAAGCCAACACATCAATCGAGACGAGGTTTGGAGATAATCTGTGGGTGGCATTTATAAGGGGCACGTTATGGGATGGGCTCATAGCCCTTAGTAAATTCTGCTCCATGCTTAGCATCTCAAAGGTATTCTTCTAGGAGTGTCTTGAAACTTATCTAGACATAGATGAGAGAACAAGTTAGAGAGGAGATGAGGTAGGAGAGGGAACAACTATTATGACAACAAGAGGAGATGATTGCATCATAGATGGTTCAATTGAAGGCCAATATGCTAGCAGGGGTTCATGCCCAATTCATTTAGTGGATTGACAATGGAGGATGTAGATCATCTACCTTTAACCATCTATCTCCACATTAGCAACAACAATGATAGAAGCATGTAGCAGCTCATCACTATTGTAATCCCCTATTCAATGACTTGTATAAGACTGATAATGATGCTCATAACTCTCCTTACAACGATTCTCTTGATAATGGCTCTCCTAATGCATTGTACTTTTCATAATTGTTCTTAGGATCCATTAAGACTTTTAGTAATTATGTATAAATTTTATTGCCATATTTGGATAATTTTAGAATATTTATTTAATATATGAATATTAATCTTAGTTATTTATTTATTTTGATTTTATTATACTACATTTTAAAGATATTTCAATTTAACAAGAATTTAAAAATAAGTTTTTATTTATCAAAGGATTTGTATCCCTCAGTAAAAATAAATTGTAACATGCTTTAGATAATTTGATTTATTGAGCCCTTGGTAGAATATGCTTTTTTACCATTCATATATGTTTTTGTGCTTTTACGAGGGGTATATCCTTAGGCAATAGAATAAAAAAATTATATTTTTTATTAAAAAATTTTATCGAGGGATTTATCCTCCGGTAAAATTAAAAATTTGAATTTTATTAAGATATTTATTCCCTAGTAAAAATGAAAAAAAGCTTGATAAAATGTATTTTTAAGCAAAATTATTGATTTTTATTGATGGATGTTTTTAATTTTATCGATAAAAATCCATTAATAAATTTTTGTGGAATGAAAAAATCCTACGGTAAAAAATAGCGATGAAGATTTCACCATAGGATTTGATCCCATGGTAAATTCATCGGTAATATATTTTACTGATAGAATAATCCATTAGTAATTGGCAAATTTTTAGTAGTAATTTTAGACGATCCATGTCATCTTCATGTCATCACTTGTGTATCGCCTAATAAGTGCTTGTGTGAAAAGTTTGAGCCTCCCTTGCAGATGAGTGTCTTCAAACGCCAAATATCTAGGGTTCCTTTATAGCACATGGTAGTAAACCTTGGACCAAGATTGTCCAACGACCACTTACCCTTGGACAAGCACACGTGCAAATACAAGTGTTAACCATATCAAGTTAAAAAAAGCATTTTTTATTTTTATTTAATAAACTGTAGCTCACATTAAGAGTTTATGTGTGCTGGCTATCAAATTCAAGACACATTTAAATGGAAGGAAATTGAATTTTTGAGATAAGATTTTTCTCTATTATTTTAATTTTTGTGGGATGCACTTTTGCAAATAATTTTATGACACATAGCTCCAGCACTGAATATTTTTTGTCAACTGGAAATTCGCTTATTCTCCTAATATTACTGAAGGTTTTAATTTATTATACAATATAGCTACTAAAGTAAAGTACACATGAATGTATGCCTCTTTTAAAAGGATTAACTGCTTGTTTTAGGATCCTAATGTCATAAACAGGATGTCTGTCTTAATGCCAGGTGAAGAAATAGTAACTGTAATCCCTTAGGATGAATAGTGGGAATTGGCTCTTTAAGAAGGTTCCAATCCTCATATTGCCTTGCTTCCTCTTCATCCAGAATTATGTGTAAAAGTGTTTTTTATGTACTATTTTTTTTTTAAAAAATAGTTTTTAAGTTCTGCATAAAAAAATTACTCTTTCGTGCTAAACAAAAGTATTTTGAAAAAAATGGTTATACAAAAATATTTTTTTATTGATTGTTTGGGAAAAATGATTTTAAAAAAGATGCTTTAGAAAAAGGTACTTTTCATCTACTACTTTGAGATTAACGTGCTTTTGGAAATAAGTAGTTTTTTTAGAAAAATAATTTCTAAAAGATTTTTTTATATGTTCTTCTTTGAAATAAATGCTTTTGGAAAAATCAATTATATTTTGATGAAAAAAGTTGTCGATTATCTATTGTTTTGAAAATTTTTTTATATACTGTTAATGTAAAATGTTTATTATTTTGTGTTAAATAATGATTTGAAAAGAGTACTTGTGTACAATTTTAAAAAAACTCTTAATATATTTTAAATTTATTAGATTTTACAATTTAGTCTATAAAATATAGTAAATTTAATTTTTAGATTTTTCCAAATAGAACTTTTTGTGAGATTTAGTATATCAAAATTAAAAAAACAAAAAAATTATTAGATGTAGTTTTGTAATGAATTAAGGGGTTTAATTAGATTTTTCAGGTAGTTATAAGATGTAGATTGAAGATTCTTTGTAATTATTTAATCCATTCTATGGAATAGTGCTTACCAAAAAAAAAAGTTAGCTTCATCAAATTTCATGTTTAATTTATATTTTCTTGGTTAAATATGTTGAATAAGAACAACCTATTCTCATAAAAAGTTTGTACTTAAAACGTTCAAACTATAGCTATCACCATTTGACGTTGAGTTTCACACGCTAAAGAATAGACCCTCACACCTTGATTAGTAAGTTTGGAATGCCACTATAAAGCGCTTACTATAACAGACTAAAACGGTGCCAATTAACTAGAGTATTGACTATTCAATAATCTTAAACCTCATTGAAACAGATGTACAAAAGCACGAGGCCAAGAAGTGGAGTCCTCAATAATATAAAATTTACTCAGTTAATGGAATTCCATTACTTTTCAAGTGGTTTGGGTGAGATCTAGATGGTGTAGAATTCCATTGCAACTTAACAATTTGGAGGTGATGGGGTTAACGACTGGAGTGTCGTCTTTGGATTGGTTTGCTAGACTCTTCGGTTACAGCGCAATGACAGATATTTTGAAGGCTGGTTGGAGCGATGATGTGGTCCTTAGGAGGGTCAGTTGTTTGGTGCAGAATATAGGTGTTTCCAGAAGCCTTCTCAGCCAACGTCATTTCCCTTTGGCTATGAAAGTTGCTATGCTTTGTCTCCTGGAACTTTCCACCAGCTCCATGGGTAAAATTAAATGGGGATGGCTCATGAATTAGAAGGGGAGAAAGTGTATCTTGTGGAGGTGTCATTAGAGATTCAGGAGGGAATTGGTTGGTGGGTTTCATGCATAACATTGGCAGTGGCAGTGTTTTAGTTGTCGAACACCATGGCATTAGCAAACTTATGGTGGAAGGAAATTCTTTGCAGGCTATTAATTGTCTCCAGGATGGCTGTTCGGATTCACACCCTTGCTCTCGCCTCATTGCACATGCTCGTGAACTTCTTCACAGGGAATGGGAAGTTACTGTGTCTCATGTCTAACGAGAAGCCAATTGTGTTGCTGATTAGCTTGCCACTCATGCTCATGATTATCCTCGGGGAGTCAAGATTTTTATTCACCCACCTAATAGGTGCAGCTTGATGGTGCTATGTACAGGACTCCATTGGTGTTGCATACTCTAGAATGACTAGATCTTAGTTTTTTCTTGCCGTCTCTTTCCCATGTATCCAAAAGAAAAAAAAAATTCCATTGCAATTGGGACGGGTAGGGCAAGCCTTATTTTTTTCTTTTTTTTTGTTTTGTTTTAGAGATGGAATTATTTTCAAGTGGGCAATGAGTTGATTGATCACTTGGAGCCTACAAGATTGAATTAACCACTTGGGCTAGCTAAATGGGTCAACTCTGCCTACTCTAATATGGATCCATCAAAACCTAAAGTTTTGTTTGTGGGAATTGCTGCTGCCCATGCTGAGTAAGTCACCAATTGTTAGCATCTGATTTCATTACAGGAAGCTTTAATCTTTTATTTTTGGAAAATCTGGCTTTTTAACTTGTGGGGTTAAGTCCATGGCCTTTTTTTCACATGCCTTTATCCTAGTGTGACGGTTTTTGTATAATAAGAAAATAATGGGGGGATGAGGTATTTATATGCAATGAAGTGGGAAAAAAAAAATATTAGCCCTTCTCTTTTACCTGTATGGTTGTTCTATTATGATTGAATATTAATTATTGTATGATTTTGGTTTTTTTACTTTGGCTCCCAAAATTTCAGTAGTGTTTGTCAATTTTGATCTGCAATCTCCAATGCAAGTACCTATGTTTGTTGCAGCTATTGTATCTACCGCTACCTAAACAAAGTAGTCAAATTTTTATTGTTTAAATCCTTCAATTGCACTCTTTATAATTAGAAAACCAATCAAATTAAGGAATGTGACAGAAAATGCTTTACTATTATTATTATGATTATTATTTCCAATGGAACTATAAAGAAAAGTGTGAGTTTGATGAAAATGGTTTGTTTTTGTTTTGCTTAGAACTATCAAAATTAAAGATATCTTTATAAGTTATATTAAATTATTATATAATTAAAAATATTTTTAATCATTTAAATTTATGTGTTAGTGGATAGCCTTAAACATTTAAAGCAACTCTTCCAGCAATCCCAGCCTTGTCTCTAGGATGATGAAACTTGGATGTGGCTCCAAACTTGCAAGTTGCAGATAGTACTGCAGAGACAAATGATATACGTTTAAGTGATATAGTGTTGTACAATTAACACAAGTACACGTCCATTGTGTAACAAAATGTGCTGAAAAATAAAGATGATGTTAATGACAACCAACATTCATATGGTGATCATGATCAGCAAAACAATTAGCAGCCATGTTGCTTCCCTGTAGAAATGGCTGACCAAAACTTTCCAATTTCTGTCCCAAAAACTCAATATATTCTCCCCCAGATTCCAGCATGGATTTATAGTTTAACTGGATTTCAGTCAGATGACAACTAAAAATGAACTAACTTTAGTTAATCCAAACCAGTCACCTTAGAATTTCAGTAACATCATAATTACGAAAAACTACTTCAAAAATTTCTGTTCAAATCAATCCATCCAAACAATACTGAGACAAGATTACATAAAATAAAGGATATGCAACAATGTTACCAGCTAGCTCTCTTTCCACCACACCTACATTTGACATTATTTAAAAGTTCAATTTCACTGATGTTGTTGACCAAATGCAACTTGGTCTCAGACCCAGGAAAGAGATTGACTCAAAACCCAATTTCCTTGCACAGCTCACAACAATATTTAAAAATGATCAAAAATCACCTTTAAAGAGTGACTTCATGGAATGGATCATGCATGTAAACATGCAATATTGCACCATGTGGACCTAATAAGAAAATACACACCTGATATTCGGGTTGTCCTATTCTTTCAGGCAATTGGCCCTCACCCTTGCAGTTGCAGTGGCCTGATGGTATTTAAAGAAAAAACCAATCAGTTTACCATGCTCTCCCGGTACTAGTGTAAGATCAAAATCAAAAATACTAACAGCAAGCAATAATTTGTGAATCATCCATAAACCCCACTTGATCTTATGTGTGCTCTCAACATCCAATTGAACATTAGGACCCCAAATCCAAAAACTTACATTTTCTGTTAAACAAGTGCTCAGTCAGCAGAAAAAAAGTGACAATATTCAAGCCATATATAAGGAGAAATATCATGTAGAGAGCAAGAAGCACTTGACAGAACAGAAACAACTTCACGCATCGTTTTGCAAGCAAAAAAAACTTGCAGTAGATCAAAATAAGTTGTATGAAGTGCAAGCACAAATAGCCCCTGAACACCCAAACAGTACCTCTTTCAGTGCTTTGCGTAAATATAGCAAATAAATTAGAAAATTTTCTTCCTAAACCAAGTTATCATAATTTAAATTTTAGTTCAGGACATCCCAAAGTGGCCACATTTACCCTCCATCCCACAAAAAGCAACTACCAATATATTAAAATCATGTAATTATAAAAGTAAAAAAACATTGAAGTTGTACATTTTTAATAGACTAATTGTTTGCTTCATTGCCATAAAAAGCTCCAAGATAGAATTCATGCGGAATGAAATAATTGATGTTGATCATCTACTTCAGATCTCCTTATGCATAATTTTATTTAGGTTAAATTATTTCACCAATCTCTATAATTTTGCTCGATTTTTAAGTAAAATCCTTATAATTTAAAACCATATAAGTAAGCTCCTATACTTTTTATTGTTTATAATATAAGTCCTTGCTGTCTATACTCATCATGATGCCATCCCAAATTGCACAACGTAACAAACAGAAGGTTGAGGTGGCTAAGGTGGCCATCCTAAACCCTAGCAGAAGGATTGCCATGCTAGACGACAACTATGACACATATATTTTTTGATTTTTAAAAAAGTCTCTATAGTTTAAATTATTCCGTTAGTCTTTATAGTTTTGCTTGATTTTTAAGTAGGTCCCTACATGTTAGATGATAGCTCTCCCTCTCCTACTATGGCTGCCTTTTCTTTCTTCTGTCATGGTTGCCTCTTCCTTCTTCTGTCTCTTCGTCCCAAATAGTCCCGGAGTTCTTTATCCAATTTTGGATGTTATATGGTTTCTTCTTTTGTAGCTAAAAAGGAAGAAATAAAAAAATTGGAGCTATGCCCATATGATTGATTTCATCAATGTTTTAGGGAGGAGCATTCCAGGTTTAAAAAGATCATTTGATTACATGCATTTTGCATTGAAAGCAATTCTTTGGGGAGGAAAGGATTTCAATTGAAAGCTAAATATGAAGAAGGAACAAGATTAGGTTTTGTATCATGGTTTGAGTTTGTGTTGCCACCTCTATTGTTGCTGTCTCCACTGCCACTTGTGGACCGGTGGGTTTCTGCATTTTTGCTTGTCATTGTCGGTTCTACTAAAATTGAATTGTTTCCTAGCCCTTTTGTGTTTCTTTGTTAGCTACTTCCATGTAAATTGTCGTAGATTTGTGGCTGAATTTTTCATGGGAGAAGAGAGTTACTTAATTTTTCATGGGAGGAAAGGTAGCAATGGTGGAAGAAGGAAGATGTAGCCATGGCAGAAGAAAGAAGAGGTAGCCATGGTATGAGATGGAGAATTGTCATCCAGCGTGTAAGAATCTACTTGAAAATTAGACAAAACTAGAAAAACTGGTAGAATAATTTGAATTGTAGATACTTACTTGAAAATCAAAATATATTTATATGTGACAGTTGTTGTCTAGAGTGGCAGTCCTTCTGCTAGCTAGGCAGTGCCGTTACCCTGGGAACTAGCCACATCAGCTTTTTGTTTGCCACATCAAGCAGTTTAGGATGGTGTCATGAAGGTTCTAGACTGCAAGGACTTATGCCATAAAGGTAAAAGGTATAGGCACCTACTTATATAGTTTTAAACTTGCAGGACCTACTTGAAAATTGAACAAAACTATAAAAATTGGCAGAATAATTTAACCTTTTATTTATCAAAAAAGTTGTGCTAACATATTATACAAAATTGGAAAAAGGATGTCGAGGGACTAACACTCTAGTAGAACGTACATATGTAGGAAATGAATGAAGAACATGATAAAGGGATTATAAAAACAAAGTGAAAGAAATGTTACTGCTAATTTACTCTAGACCATGGTCGGAAATGTGGCCACAATGATTCAGGTTTAATGCAAGGAGATTTTTGCAAATCTTTAAGTGACACCAAACCCAAAATGTAACATGACACTTGTGATGGAAATGACATCCAAATCTTCATGAGAGATCTATAGAAAGTTTCAAAGATCATTATACATGGGACCAATTCTTGAACAGGAGAGAAATTCCAAGTTGTGCGATATTAAATTGGTTTTTATCCCCTAATTCTAAATCTGTTTGTGCAGAGAGAGTCTAACATTACAAATGAAACCCACAAATTGAAGGAAATAAAATAAAATAAAATACTTTCGTCTTGTTTGTAATCTAACATGGGCCCGACCTTTCAATAGCGATTAGTGATAACGGGAAATGATTTAAACTGCCTTAAGGTGCGTCAAACTTCCAACGGTCGAATGTCAAGAACAATGAATTCTTGTGTCTTTAGGAATTAGGAACAGCCAGATACTGCCATTCTTGACTTCTCTCTGCAGTTTACCCATCTCTCTATCTCTGAGAAAGTGGACTCTCTTTGCTTTGTAAAATCTTCACTTCATTTCTGAAGAAGTGGGTTTGATTGGAAAATGGAGCTTTCTGATTCCCTTTTGCATCTCTTTGCTACTGTTGCTTGTGAAGTGAGTGAGAAGGAGTGGGAGATAAGGGAAAACGACATTATGAAGTTATTTCAGAATGTGTCCTTAACCTCTGAGAAAGCCTTGCCAAAGCTTGATGATGGAGAACATGAGCTTGAAAAGGAGGTTGCTTTAATTCTGCTTAGAATTTCTTCTGAGATTCAATTCTCAAACCCCTTTGGATTCATGCCCAAAAAACAGAGGCCGGCAAGGATTAATTGGAAAACCAATGAAGCTCATTCTAAAGCCGTTTGTGGAATGGATTCCAAGAAGAGCATGAAAAGGAGACTATATCCTCAATTAGAAACACAAAATAAATCTAAGGCTAATTTTGGCCTTCAACGACAGGTTGTTTTAACGGGTTTATTTACGATGGAAGAACAAGAAAGTTTCAAGGGTTCATGATATGAGTTAAATATCACAGGGGGTATTTTAGTATTTTTTCTTGTATAACTAAAAGTTAATTTCTGCTTCTAAGGGGTACCTTAGTCTTTTAATTCTTGGGAGTTAGTTGCATGGGATATATGTTGCATTTACTGCCTCAGTGTGTTTTCATGCTTTTGCCTAATGTGAATCCTCTTGATTTCCCCTTCTCTGCTTCTCTTCTACTATTTCTCTTTTGTTTCTCTTCTGTTATCTTCTTCTTTCTATTATTCAGATTCTGGACTTTATCATCTGGTATCAGAGCATAGATCCAGTGATGGCGGAAGGCACTCAATCTCAAGTGGCACTCAAGAGAAAATGAAGAACGATCGCGGAATGCAATGGAACAGCATATGGTTTCATTGGAATAGCAGTTGAATGGGTTACAGAAGTTAGTTGGAGGGCTATCGATTTAGTTTACAAAATTGATGAATCAGAATGGCGATCGTGATCGGGGACAGTTGAATGGACAGCAAGGTGATTATCATTTTCTTACTTGATTTACTAAAGTTAATTTTCCTAAATTTACTAAAGATGATGTGAATGGATAGATTTCAAAGTGTGAACGATTCTTTGTTTTGGATGGTACATCGGAGGAAAGTAAGGCAACACTAGCTAGCTTAGTTCTTGATGAAGCCGCTTATAAGTGGTCTCAAGGCTTTGAGGAATCATAGAATGGGAGGGTTCTGTGGGGAAATCTAGTTGCTGCAATTAGAGTCCGATTTGGTTCACTTTTTGATAACCTTATGGAAGAACTCATGCTGCTTAAATAGACAGGGGAATTAGATGAGTACCAAGAGGGTTTTGACAATCTTGTGTGTAGGGTGAAATTGACAGAAGGCCAAAAACTCAGCTGTTATATTGCAGAGCTCAAACTAGAAATGGCAGTGGGAGTTAAATTGTTTCATCCAACTACATTGCTTGATGCTACCAGGCTTGCTAAGCTACAGAACTTAAATTTGAGTTTACTTCATAAGAAGCATACTGGTCAGCTCAGTTCTAGAAATTATAAGGGAGCTTCAATGATATCAAAAGGAGCTTCTAGTAGTCATGAGCCACCCAAAAGCAGTAGTGTTGACACTAAGAATTGGAAGAGTAATAGTATGGTGTCAGGGGGAAATAATGACCAGAGGGGAATTCTTGGTAAACCATTTATGAGATTCCAATAGAAGCTTTCACCTACTGAAGTGGAAGAACACAGAAGTAAGAACTTGTGTTATTTCTGTCATGAGAAATATACACCTGAACATGACTATCCTCAAAGGAAGAAGATGCAAATTTTTCTTAGGGAAGTAGAAGAAGAGGTGAATGAAGAAGACAAAGTGGTAGTAGTAGAAGAATATGAAGGAACAAAGCTAGTGGGTGAGGAGTTGCTGACAGGACCAATGATTTCTCTAAATGCTCTACATGGCATTAACACTACCCATAGTACTACAATGTACCCTACCATGAGGATTATTGGCAAGGTGGGAAGGAAATTACTGCACATTTTGATTGATACAAGGAGTACACATAATTTTCTGGATGAAGCACTTTGCAAGGAGGCTCAATGGAATGTTAAACCCATGAAAACCGTAGATATTACTGTGGCAGATGGAGGGACGTTGCAAGGAAAGGGAAGGTGTGAGGGGTTGAAATGGGTATCACAAGGGGTGGAGTTTGAAGCTGATGCAATCTTGATTCTTCTTGCAAGTTGTGACATGGTGTTAGGCATGTACTGGTTGAGGACACTTGGAATTATTCAATTGGACTGCTTGAACTTAGTTATGGAATTCACAAAGAATGGAAAAAGGGCGAAGCTTACAGCAGCAAGGGATCCTAAAAATAGAATTGTCAAGGAAGAACGATTACAAAAGTTGGTTGATAATAGTCCAAATGCATTTATGATTCAGATTGTACCTTATCAACCTAATTTTTCTTGTTTTACAGTTAAGACAGAAGCAGAAGGTGAGGCTCCAGCATAGTTAGTATGCTGTTGGAGGAGTTTAAAGACATTTTTGATGAACCAAAGACCCTTCCTCCTCATAGAAAGAATCATGATCACCAGATAGTGCTGAAAGAAGGTGCAAACCCGGTGATTATTAAGCCTTATCGATACCCTGTAGTGCAAAAAGATGTTTTTGAGAAGTTGATAGATGAGATGTTACACAATGGGGTGATTCAACATAGTTCATCCCCTTTTGCTTCACCAGTAATTTTGGTTAAGAAGAAAGATGGCAGTTAGAGGATGTGCATTAATTATAAGGCCTTAAACAAGATCACAGTGAGGAATAGATTCCTAATTCCTCTGGTGGAGGATCTGTTGGATGAGTTGGGGAAGGCTAGGGTGTTTTCCAAGTGAGATCTTGGATCGGGTTATCACCAAATATGTATGAAAGAGGAGGATATTTACAAGATAGCATTCCAAACACACTTTGGCCACTTTGAATTCCTAGTTATGCCTTTTGGTTTAACAAATGCTCCTTCCACATTTCAAGGAGCTATGAATGCCATTTTTGAAAAGCGATTGAGGAAGTTTGTGTTAGTCTTTTTTGATTATATACTAGTGTACAATAGCAATGAGGAAGAGCATTTACAAATCTTAAAGAAGTGTTTGTGATCCTACGAAAGCACCATTACTTTGTGAAGGGGAGTAAATGTGTTTTTGCTGTGACAAAAATTGAATATTTGGGTTATTTCATTTCTGCTGAGGGGGTCTCAACAGATCCGCAAAAGATTAAAGTGGTAGTTGAATGGCCTAATCCAACTACAATGAAATAGTTGAGGAGTTTTTTGGGTTTGGCTGGTTATTATCATAGATTCATAAGAAATTACAGTATAATAGCTAGGCCCCTAACTAATTTACTAAAGAAAGATGGCTTTCATTAGGACCAAGCAACTGAAACAGCATTTTAAACTCTCAAATCTGCACTAGCTACTGCTCTAGTATTAGCACTACCCAATCTTGACCAGCCTTTTACAGTGGAAATTGATGCATCTAACATGGGCATAGGAGCTATTTTAATGCAAGGTAAACATCTAATAGCTTTTATTAGCAAGGTGTTATCCCCTAGGAACTGGTTGTTATCTGTTTATGATAGGGGATTATTGGCTGTGGTTCATGCTGTGGAGAAGTGGCATCAATATTTGAGTATACAACCTTTTACAATCCCCACTGACTAGCAAAGCCTAAAATTTTTATTAGAACAAAGGCTTTCTACACTAGCCTAATATAATTGGGTAACAAAATTAATGGGTATGCAGTATGAAATAGTTTACAAGAGAAAATGTAGTTGCTGAAGCTTTATCTAGAGCTACCCATGGAGAGTTATTGCAAATGTCAGTCTCATCAGTTTCTACTAAATTGTGGGATGAGATTAAGCAAGAATATGAGCTAGATCCTATTTTGTAATAGCTAGTGCAGCAATTGAAAGAAAATAGTCTTGCTCACCCAAAATATAAGTGGAATGGTTTGGTGCTATCAAGGAAGAATAAGGTAGTTATTGGAAGTCAAACTACCAGCAAGCAACTAATTCTGCAGTGGTTACATTCTTCCCCTCAAGGAGGGCATTCAGGGGTCAAAGCTACTTGGAAAAGAATCAAGGCGTTCTTTTACTAGAAGGGCATGATTAATGACATTTAGAGCTTTATTAGCAAGTGTGAGACATGTCTTCGATGCAAATATGACACAGCAGCATATCCTGGACTGTTGCAGCCTTTACCCACCCCTAATAGTGTTTGGTAGAGCATTGCTATGGATTTTATTGAGAGGTTACCTAAATCTGAAGGGAAGGATACAATATGGGTTATGATAGATAGGCTGAGCAAATATGCTCACTTTATCTTTTTAACTTATCCTTTCACAGCTACTAAGTTAGCTCAGGTGTTTCTTGATAATATATATAAACTACATGGAGCTCCTGCTAATATTGTTAGTGATCGAGATCCACTATTTACTAGCAAATTTTGGCATGAATTTGTTATAAGATTGGGGGTTACACAGTGCTTATCTTCTGCTTATCATCCTTAATCTAACGGGCAAAGTGAAGTGCTGAATAGGTGCTTGGAAAATTATCTCTGAAGTCTAGCTTGGAATACTCCTCATGAGTGGAATAGATGGTTACCCCTTGCTGAGTGGTGGTATAACACTACATTCTACACTTCCACTGGAGTTACACCTTATGAAGTCATGTATGGGCAACCTCCACCGTTACATATTCCTTACCTTCCTCAAGAGTCATCTATGGAGGTGGTAGATAGAAGTTTCAATACTAGAGAACTTATGTTGAAAAAGTTTAAGGAGAATTTGAATTTGGTAGCAAATAGAATGAAGTAGCAGGCTGACAAGAAGAGATTGGAGATGGAGTTTAAAGAAGGAGATTGGGTGTTCTTGAAGCTGCAACCTTTTAGGCAACATACAGTGGAGAAAAGAATCTTAGAGAAGCTGTCTCCTCGTTATTTTGGTCCATATCAGATCATTGCAAGGGTAGGAACAGTGGCTTACACTTTGAAATTACCTCTAACTTCCAAGATCCATCCTACATTTCATGTATCTCTATTAAAAAAATTCCCAGATGCTACTATGATGCCTCATCCGTTGCTTGAAGTTTGGGCCTCTCTGAAGACCAAAAGAGTTCCTGAGGTTATTTTGGACAGAAGGGTGGTTCAACGAAAGAACAGGCCAGTGACTCAGGTTCTGATTAAATGGAAAGAGGAATTGGAGGAGGAAGCTACCTGGGAGCTATGGCATAAAATTCAACAGCAATATCTAGAGTTTGCTCATAGCACTTACCCTTGGGGTCAAGGGTCAACTCATGGAGGGGGTATTTGATATGAATTAAATATCACACAAGTATTTTAGTATTTTTTTCTTGTATAACTGAAAGTTAATTTCTTCTTCTGAGGGGTACCTTAGTCTTTTAATTCTTGGGAGTTAGTTGCATGGGATATACATTGCGTTTACTGCCTCAGTGTATTTTCATGCTTTTGCCTAATGTGAATCCTCTTGATTTCCCCTCCTTTGCTTCTCTTATGCTTTTTCTCTTCTGTTTCTCTTTCGTTATCTTCTTCTTTCTATTATTCAGATTCTGGACTTTATCAGTTCATTCCTAGAAAGAGGTCACCGAGGAAAGTCTCCGCAATTAATTCACCTGAGAAGAGTAGGAAAAGGAAACTATGCCTAAAAATTGAAAGAGTAAACCCATCCAAGAAACATAGAAACAACACCTTCCAAACTGAGTTGTCAATGGAATTTAAGACAAAAATTCAAGAATTGGAGGGTACCGAGGTGAAATTGGTGATCCAAAAGCAAATGCATCCCATCAACTTGAACTCAAATAACGGTTGCTTTTCAATCCCACGAAATCAAATGCAAGAGGAATTTTTAGAAAAATATGAGATGGAGTTGTTGGATGAACGTGAAGAGAACCAACAAAGGCTCTGTGGTTTAAATGTATGGGTGCTGGATCCATGTCTTAGAAGGTACAATCCACTTTTGAAGAAGTAGAAACTGAACACAAACATCATCTACAATCTGACACACAAATGGAATAAACTTGTGCCCAACAATGATTTGAAGTCCAAAGACACGGTACAGTTGCGGTCTTTCAGAAGAAATAAGCAACTTTGCTTTGCATTAGTCAAGTTTTAATGAAGTGATTAGATAGACATTGCTGTTATTCCATTATTTCTCTATTCTATTTTTTGTAGATAACATAGGCTCATCCTAACTTGCGGTTGAGATTTATATTGTTGCTCATTCGTGAAAGAAGACATTCATTCATTGTCTTAGCAAATTCTATCATTTGATAAAAAATGATTTTTTTTCTTGAACAGTTTTGTTACATTGTTTATACAATTATGCTTCCCTTTATATGATTGTATCAGGTCAAGTCATAAGGTTCCATTAATTTATAATGAGTTATTGAAGTAAGTGCTTATGATACTATAAAATACTATAAACACACTGAGCTGATACAATAAGTCAGGAGTAACAACAATTGTGTACCCAATTGCATTCGAGCCTGCTCAACTGTCGTCTCATAAAATTCTTGTTATTTCATTCAGCATCTTAGGGACTTTTCTTCTTTAGCTTCAAGGTAGACATTCTTATAGTGCTCAACCAACTTTGAGGTCAGAAGCTATTAAAATGGCTACTTTGATCTAAACTTGGTATACAAATATTGGCAACATAAGCAAACTGAAACTAATTTGATGCATAGGGTATGAAAGAACCACTTATAACATATCCAAACTTATATTAATAAACATCTATATGAATCTTAAGCAATTAAGTCAAAAAGAGAATCTTATTGTATTCAAGAATTTCTTTTTAATATTATCAAAAACTTCTGTTTTTCATTTGCAATTAACTATGCTATATGTATTTAAGAAGCATCAGGATTGTGATCAAAAGAACAAATAACATAGTAATTTTGTCACAAATAATAGGTTCTTTAATAGAAATATTACAAGGTTCATAAATTGTAATGTATAAATTGAGTATGAAATGTATAATCTAAAATTGGATGCTTTAATTCAATAGAACCTTTGAAGAAATTAAGAATAATTCGGATTGCAGTAATTGTGTATCATTGATCTTGAGAATTTGTGTGCAGCCTCTTCCTTTATGATTGTCATTTAAAGTTAGGAGTACTCATCCCGTGTCAATATAATATAGAGCTCTCCCAAGAGATGCCACAAATTTGAAAGGGCATCATCTTGTTTCTTCTTTTCAATATGTTTCAACACATTTTGTTTAGTAGCCAATATAATCTAAAAACAAAGATATATAGCATTATTAAAGGAGGAAAAGAAAATGAAAAACATAGTATTCAGTTAAAAGCAAAGCAATATTAACTACAAAGTGTATGTAATTAGTGGTGGAAAGATAAAGTAATAATTGCAAAAATTATCAACAATTGTAAACACAAATAGCTTGATCCAAACCAATGATTTGAAAAACAGGTCATTGTTCACTTAATCAATAATGATCTCAACTTTTTCTATCTCACCTAAGAAATATAATCAATATTAAAAAGAAGAGTAGATATAGAGAAAAATTAACCTCCAACAAGGCTCATTTCCAAGTTTTGGAAAAGATTTTGCCAAGACTTGCCAAAAGCTTTTCTCCAGCAGTAAAGAGGACATACTCACTGAAAAATCATGCTATTCATATACTTTTACTTTGTCACATACACTTCTCAACCCACCTTCACAGTAATAGATGTGTGGGACTCAATAATTAAATCCCATACATTTACAATTGTAAATTTGGGTTGTGATATTTATATGATATAGTGAGTTGTGGGACTAGAATTAGTCGTCACTAAAACTTGTACATACCCAATTTCATTTGTCACCCAAGATAACTAGTATTAGGGGTATTGCTAATAAAAAAATTTTCAAAAGGAAAAAATTAATTTAGTTAATTAGGCATAAAACAAAAATCAAAAATAGAAAAATTTTAGAACATTAAAAGGTATTTATAATCAAGAATTTTCTTTGAATTTTATCTAAGTGTAACTTTATTATTCAAAGTCTTTTCTATATTTTAGTTTTCATTTTAATAGTTTCTCGAAAAATTAAAAAAATGGGAAAATGTGAACCAAAAAAGGTGGGGAGGAGCATTGAAAGAAATGTATACAGAGCAAGTGGAGAAGAGAGGGTGAATAAAGAGACACACCTAGAAAGTAAGAAGAAAAGGTTTTGCTCTACTTTGTGAGAAGGAGAATAGAGCATAAATGGGAGGGGAAGCCATCATGTTTTCATGAGTTAGGAAACCCTCTTTCTACTTCACTTCATCTCCTTCATTCTCTCATAAAACATGAAAACCCCATGAAGAACTCCTACCATAGAAGGATTCTCTAGCTCTTATCCCCATCCTTCTCCTCTTCTAGTCTACTATCCATTCCTTCCAATTCTTTAGGTGTCATTGCTCATGGTTTGAGCTTGGGACTACACACCATTACCCTTCCAAACCTCTTCCAACTCCATTTTGCAGCCAAAATTTTGTTCGAATCTATAAGAGGGAGACTTTGCTTGGAGAAAGAATATCAGCATTTGAGGTAAATTTTCACTCTCTATTCTTGCTCGATATCTTTTTGGTTTCTTAGAGTTTTTGAATGATCTTTAGCATGTTAGCTTGGGATTTAAGTCCTCTACAGTTTTTATGCCAAAGATGCATCATTTCTTAAAATGTGATGGATATGAACACTATTAGGGTGAAGCCTAAACTAAGTTGTCCATATTTTCACTTTTGTGTTTGCTTTGTTTCTCCCTCCATACTTGAGCATTTTGCATGATTTTGCTGCTATGGTTTCCTTTGTGTGTTGGCTATAACTTTGATGTTGACAATTTGTTTTAATTTTGTGGTTATCTTGGGTTATATGTTATGAACTAGTTCCTGCCCACAAATGGATCTTGATAGAGTAGTTTGAACCTTATGCTTTGATTCAGCATGCATAAGTTTCTGTTTACTTCGAGTTTGTAATAATCTTTAGCTCGCTGGCAATCTTGTAAGTGTGCTGAAACTTTAATTTTCAACACATTTTCAAAATTTGAGTGATTGTTTCTCAAATGAAGCCAAACGGACATACTGTCATAATTCAGAATGTGACTGGACATGTTGGAGTATTTTCTTCAATCCTCTCTTATTGTTTTGAATTTTGGGGTGATTTTTGTGCATCAGATTCTGCCTAAAGTGCTCTACGAGTTTAACTTTCTAAAAACGTATTTGAGTGGGCTAAAAGTTCATGATAATGCGTACTACCCTAACAAATAGGCTAGAGATTGAATGCACGAGTCAACATGCTGCTAGATGGAATCCATATCTGATTTTGAGCCTTCTATTTTCATTCAATCAAGTGCTCCAATGATCTTTGTTTTTACTCTTAGAAAATTCAAGCCTATTTGAGTTCATATGAAGATGAAACAAAATTTCCAATCCCTGCTACTGTGTATTAAAGTCTTTTCTAGACAGCTAAAAAAATAATTACATTTAAATTAATAATTGAGTCTAGAATCTTTGTGAGTAATTCTTGGTGTTTTATTGATCTCCTTAAAAAAAAAAAAGAAGTTAAACTGAGCTCATTGCCTTGGTGAAAATGTTTTCTTCTTAGATTATCCAAATTAGGACACCCAACACCTTAGCTATTGCATAGAGTTTTTTTCTAACAAATTTGTTGAGATTTTTTGCAAAGTAAATTCATGGAAGTTTAATTCAAGGTATTGACATGCATCATGAAATTTTTTCAAACTTTTGGGACGTCATTTGCTAATTTAATTGAATTTGCAAAGTAAATGTTCTTCTTAGTAAGTAGCATTGGAAAAAGTAATAGCATCTTTTCGAAAAGGTATAAGCATACCAAGACACATAGTCATACAAAAGTATTGTAACAATTGCATCAAATAAAAAGTTGTAAGATTAGATCAATACCCGACTTTGGCCATTATCGATGTCAGCAGCAACATAGTGAGTTTGGTAATTGCTCCCCTATAATATTGTTTGCAAAATATCGGCAATATCTATAATATTGTTTGCTATCTTCAAACAATTTTTTGACTAATACATTGCAAACCTTTGTGAATATGGAATTATCACCTACTTTTAATAAATTTGTAGTTAAGAAGAAGACAAAATCAATTTTCAAGTAAATTCAAAAATGCTAAAATTGTTATTAAAAATTAAATTAAAAGGTATTTTAAGCAAAAATTATTATTGCTTTCTACAATTTTTATATGTAGTAAGTATAGAAGATATAGATAGATGTATAACAATCAAATATTAAATAGAATTTCTAAGCCGCAAAAACAACTAGTTTTTAGAATATTTGAAAATATAAAATTATAATTTCCCATAATCTTATTAGGAAAGGAGTATCTCAATTCCCACAGATAAATGGATTCATCTCTTGGACCAGATACCATAACATCAAGAAATTTCCAAGTAAAGAAATACTAATCAATATCCCTTACTGTTTGATCACTGAAGCTTTGAGAATCTAGTTGTCTTCCTACAAAATTGTGTAGATGATATTTGTTAAATAATAGAAGAAAATTATATATTCAGGTTCTTTTTTACTCTAGTTTTATGAGTGGTAATACATGTACATAAAAAGTCTGTACACAATCTATACACACTATGGTACATCTCCCTTTCTCTCTCTATCTCTCTCTTTGAAACATGTCTCTCTCTTGCTCTCTCTAAAGCTTCTCTTTCACACTTTCTCTCTTTATCTGAGGGGTCACATACTCTCTCCCTCTATCTTGCTCTCTCTCTCTTCCACTCTCTCTAAACCTTCTCTCTCTCTCCCCCTTTTGTCTCCCTCTCTTTGAAACTTTTCTCTCTCTATCTCTCTGAAACTGCTTTCTTTCTCTTGCTTTCTCTTAAACCTCTCTCTCACTCTCTCTTAGTCGCTCTAAAAGTTCTCTCACTCTCTTTAAAATCACTCTCTGTCTCTCTATCTCTCCTATCTCCCCTACTCTCCCTAGAACTTCTCTACTTCACTCTCTCTCTTAATCTTCTATCTCTCTCTTTATGTTTCTTTGTCTCTCTCTTGCCCTCTCTGACACTTTTCTCTTTATCTCTCTCCCTTTCTTATTCTCTCTCTCCCTCATTGCTGTCAAACATCTCCCTTGCTCTTTATCTCACTCTCTAAAACTTCACTCTCTAAAACTTCTTTCTCTCTCCCTCTAACATTTCTTTTTCACTCTTTGTCTCTCTCTGTTTGAAGTTTCATGCACACACTCTCTTGCTTCCTCTAAAACTTCTCTTTCTCTCTCTTGCTCTCCCTAAAACTTCTCCCTCTCCCCCTCTCTCTTTCTCTCTTGCTCTCCCTAAAACTTCTCCCTCTCCCCCTCTCTCTTTCTCTCTTGCTTTCTCTAAAACTTCTCTCTTTACCTTTATCTCTCACTCTCTTGCTCTCTCTCAAAATTCTCTCTCTCTATCCCTTTCTCTTTCTCTTTTGCTTTCTCTAAAACTTCTCTCTCTTCCCCTCTCTCTTGGTCATCTACAAGTTATATCTCTCTCTCTTCTACTCTCTCTCTCTAAAAGTTCTATGCCTCTTTATGTCTCTCTCTTTCTCTCCTGCTCCTACTCTTTCTCTTTAAAACTTCTATGTCTCTTTGTGTGTCTCTTTCTATCTCTCTTTCTAAAACTTCTATGTCTCTTTGTGTCTTTCTCTATCTCTCTTTATAACTCCTCTATAACATCTTGCTTTCTCTATCTATCTCTTTCTATAAAACTGCTCTCTCTCTAAAGTTTCTCTTTCACTCTTTCTCTTTGTTTGAAGGATCACACACACTCTCTCTCCCTCTCTCTAAAACTTCTCTCTCTTGCTCTCTCTAAAACTTCCCTTTCTTTTGCTCTCTTTGAAACTTCTCTTTCTCTCTCTGTGTTTGACTCTCACTCTCACACACTCTCTCTATATCTCCCTCTCTAAAACTACTACCTCTCTCTATAAATCTTCTCTTTCTCTATTTCACTCTCCTTCTTTGTCTTTCTCTCTCTTTCTCTCTCTATCACTCTCTAAAACTTCCTTTTCTCTCTATCTCTGTGTCTCTAAACTTCTCTATTCTTCCTCTCTTTAACTCTCACTAAAACTTCTCTCTTTCTCTCTCTCTCACTTTCTCTAAAACTTCTCTCCCTTTCTCTCACTCTTTCCTAGTTGCTCTGAAAGTTCAGTCTCTATTGCTCTCACTCTCTCTTAGTCACTCTATAAGTTCACTTTTTATCACTCACTCTCTTTTCTCTTTCGCTCTCTCGAAAACCTCTCTCTCTCTCAATCTCTTTGACCTTTTGTCTCTCCTCTGTCTTGCTCTCTTTGAACCTTCTCTCTCTTACTCTCTCTGAAACTTTTCTCTCTTCCTTTATCTCTCTCTCTTTGAAACTTCTCTCTCTGTCTCTCCCTTCCTCCCTTTCTCTCCCTTTGCTTCTGTCTCTCTCTGTTGTTCTCTCTGAAACTTATCTATCTCTTTGAAACTTCTCTGTATGTCTCTCTCTCCTGCTCCCTTTGAAAATTCCCTCTCTCCCACTATCTCTGAAACTTTTCTCCCTCTATGGCTGTCTCTCACTCTTGCTCCCTCGCTCTAAAATTGCTATCTCTCTCTCTCTCTCTAAATCTCTCCTTTCTCTATTTCTCTCTCCCTTTCTTTATCTCTTTCTTGCGATTATTTTCTCTAAAACTTCTCTTTCTCTCTCTAAAACTTCCCTTTCTCTATGTCTCTAAAACTTCTTTGTCCTTCCCTTTCTCTAACTTTGTCTAAAACTTCTCTCTATCACTCTTGCTCTCTTTGAAACTTCTTTCTCTCTCTCCCCTTCTCTTTCCCTCTCCCTTTCTATTTCCTATCTCTTTAAAACTTTTCTCTCTCTTTCTTTGAAATGGATCTCCCTCTTTTTTTCTCTGAAACTTCTCTCTCTCTCTCTCTCTCTCTCTCTCTCTCTCTCTCTCCTGATCTTACTCTCTCTAAAACTTTTTTCTTGCTCTCTCTATATCACTCTCTCTTAGTCAATCTAAAATTTCACTCTATGTTTGTCTCACTCTCTCCCTTTCTCTCTCACACTCTCTCTTAGTTGCTCTAAAAGTTCACTCTCTATCTCTTACACACTCTCACTAAATCTTTTTTATCTCTCCCTCTTTCCCTCTCTCTCTCGATCTCTTTGAAATGTCTCCTCTCTTTCATGCTTTCTCTCTCTTTGTTTGAAGGTTCACATATACCCTCTCTCTTTAGTTTTCTCTATCTTACTCTCTCTCTCTTCCACTTTCTTTGAAATTTCTCTCTCTCTCTCTCTCTCACTCTCCTTAAAACTTCTCTCTCTCTTTCTCTCTTGCTCTCTCTAAAACTTCTTTCTCTACCTCTATCTCTCTCCCTCCTTCTCTTTCTTTCTTACTTGCCTTGAAAATTCTCTCTCTCTTTCCCTTTCTCTTTCTCTCTCTGAAACTTCTCTCTTTTTCTCTCTCTGGGTCATGTGAAAGTTCTATCTCTCTTTTGAACTCTCTCTCCAAAACTTTTATGCCTCTTTGTGTTTCTCTCTCTCTCTTTGTGTCTCTCCCTCTCTCACTCTCTCCCTCCCTCTCACTTAAACTTCTATGTCTATGTCTCCCTACCTCCCTTCCTCTGTCTCTCTAAAACATCTCTCTATAAAATGTTTCTCTTTCACTATTTCTCTCTATCTAAAGGTTCACACATATTCTCTCTGCCTCTCTCTCCCCCCTGACTCCTCTAGAAAATCTCCATTTCTCTCTCTATACCTCTTTGAAACTTCTGTCACTCTCTCTAATGCTTCTCTTTTACTTTTTCTCTCGCTCTATCTGAAGGTTCACACACACTCTCTCTCTTCCTTTCTCTCTCTCTCTCTTGCTTTCCCTAGAACTTTCTCTCACTTCCTTCAATCTCTCTCTCCCCTCTCTCTTTCTCTTTTGCTTTCTTTGAAACTTATCTCTCTACCACTATCTCTCTCTTTTTCTCGCTCTCCTTGAAAATTCTCTCTCTTTCTCTCTTGTTCTCCCTGAATCTTTTGTCTATTCCTCACTCCTCTAGAAGGTATCCTTTCTCTCTCTATCTCTCTCTTTGAAACATCTCTCTCTTTAACGTTTCTCTTTCATTTTTTCCCTCTATCTAAAGGTTCACACATACTCTGTCTCCCTCCCTCCCTCCCTTCCTCTCTCTCTCCCCCTTACTCCTTTGGAAAATCTCCCTTTCTCTCTTTATCTCTTTGAAACTTCTATCTCTCTAATGTTTCTCTTTCACTCTTTCTCTCTTTGTGTTTGAAGTTTCACACACACTCTCTCTTTCTCTCTCTCTTTTCTCTCTGTCTCGCTCTCTTTCTTCTGCTCTCTCTAAAAGTTCCTCTCTCTCTCTCTTGCTCTCTCTAAAACTTCTCTCTCACTTTTCCTCTATGTCTCTCTCCACTACTTTCTTTCTCTCTTGCTCTCTTTGAAACTTCTCTCTACCTTTATCTCTCTCTTTTTCTTGCTCTCCTAAAAAATTCTCTATCTTTCCCTCTTGCTCTCTTTGAAACTTCTCCTCTTTCTCTCTCTTTTGGTAATCTAAAAGCTTACTCTCTCTCTAAAACTTCTATGTTTGTTTATGTCTCTCTTTATTTCTCGCTCTCTTTGACACTTCTCACTTTCTCTACTCTCTCTAAAACCTCTCTTGTTCTCTGAAACTTCTCTTTCTCTTTTTTTCTCTCTAACTCTATCCCCCCTCTACTCCTCTAGAACATCTCCCTTTCTCTCTCTATCTCTATCTAAAACATCTCCTTCTCCCTCTCCCTCTCTCTTTCTCTAATGTTTCTATTTCACTCATTCTCTCTATCTAAAGGTTCACACACACTCTCTCTCCTCTCTTTGTCTCTCTATCCCTGCCTCCTCCTCTCTGTCTTTCTCTCTCTCTCCCTCACTCCTTTGGAAAATCTTCTTCTTTATCTCTATCTCTCTCTCTCTAAAACTTCTCTCTTTCTCTCTAATGTTTTGTTTTCACTCTTTCTCTCTCTCTTTGTCTAATGGTTTGCACACTCTCTTTCTTCTTCTCTCTTACTCTTTCTCTTTCGCTCTCTCTAAACTTCTCTCTCTTTCTCTCTTGCTCTCTAAAATTTCTCTCTCACTTTCCCTCTATCTCTCTCTCCCCCTCTCTGTTTCTCTCACTCTCTTTGAAACTTATCTCTCTTTAACTTTATCTCTCTCCCTCTCTTGCTTTCCATGAAAATTCTCTCCCGCTCTCTTTCTCTTGTGCTCTCTTTGAAACTTCTCTCTTTCTCTCTCTCATGGTCATCTGAAAGTTTTATCTTTATTTCCTACCCTCTCTCTCTAAAACTTCTTTGTCTCTTTTTGTCTCTCTCTATCCCTCGCTCTCTTTGATACTTCTCTCTCTCTCCAATCCTCTTTGAAACCTCTCTCCCTCTCTCTCATTCTTTCTCTCTCTTTGTCTAAAAGTTCACACACTCTCTCTCTTCCTCTCTTTCTTTCTCTTTGTCTTGCTCTCTCTCTTTTGCTCTCTTTGAAAGTTCTCTCTCTTGCTTTCTATAAAAGTTCTCTCTCACTTTCCCTTTATCTCTCTTTCCACCACTTTCTTTCTCTCTTGCTTTCTTTGGAACTTCTCTTTCTACCTCTATCTCTCTCTTTTTATCTCTCTTTCCCCTTTGCTCTCTCTAAAACTTCTCTTTCTTGTCTTTCTTTCTCTCTTGGTCATCTAAAAGTTTTATCTCTCTCTCCTACTCTCTCTTTCTAAAACTTCTATGTCACTTTGTGTCTCTCTCTATTTCTTGCTCTCTTTGATACTTCTCTCTCTCTCTCTCTCTCTCTCTCTCTCTCTCTCTCTCTCTCTCTCTCTCCCCCTCATTCCTCTAGAACATCTCCCTTTCTCTCTCTGAAACATCTCTCTCCCTCTCTCTTGAATGTTTCTGTTTCACTCTTTCTCTTAGTCTAGCCAAGGATGCTATGAGCTATGCATTGTTAGGAACTCCTTAAGTACAAGTGAAAATTTGGAATTGAACCTTGAAGACTGGAGTTTTCTAAGTGGCAGCTAAGGATTGGTTCATATCTTGAGGTTTTGACATCTAATTGAGGAGATTTTTGAATTTTAGGAAATTAGACATCTCAACTACTTAGGTGCCTTGATTAGATGTGGATAAGATAGTCAAATTAGTGGTAACATTAGGAGCATTTTGGTTCACACTTATGTGAATAGTCCACAAAGAATTAACCATATCTTGGGCTACACAACTCGGATGACAGTGATTCTTATTTCATGTGAAATTAGACATCTAGAGCTTTCTTATGAATACTCAGTACTCATGGGCCACCAAAGGACATGTCTAAGGTATAATAATTTTTGGATAAATTTTAAAGTTTACTGGATGCACAAAATTGCAAAGTGGGCTTCCTGGAGCCCAATACCTTATAAACTGATCCAAGACTTCAATAAGGCCAAGAAGGGGCATGATAAGGTCCCATTCTTCATAATTAAATTAGTTCCCAAGAGTTCTAAGATGAGTCAAACTTGGAAAGTAGCTAGAGTTCAAGATAAAGTCAAATTTTAGCTAAATCTCCAAGAAGTTGACCTCCACCTATTCAGCACCCAAGAAAGGCCCAAGATCCACTTTCTAATCTTAAGAAGGTTTCTAATCAAAATTTGAAGAGTGACTAAGCATGGGTTATGGGCTGGATAAGCAAAAATGGCTAAGTTTTCACTAGAGCCAATCTATTGTTGAGATATTTTTGAAGTCTTGGGTTGGTTGCTTAGTTTTAAATCCATATTCTTTGTTTATTTTTATAGCTTTTGTAGTCTATGTTTAGGTCCTAGTATGCTCATTAGATTCATATTTGTGTTAGGATGTGATTTGGAAGGCTTTGGTGGTTTTAATTAAAAAGGAAAAGAATTCTAGTTCTAATAGAAAATTGACACTAATATGTTTTTTAGGTTTTTGACCATCAGGGATTTTTAGGTTTTCTCTATCTCTGTCTCTCTTTCTCTTTATCTTTTTGTCTCTAAAACTTCTCTCCCTCACAAACACACTTTCTCTAAAACATCTCTAACTTACTTCTCTCTAAAACCTCTCTCCATCTAAAACTTCTCTTCCCCTCTCTCTCTCGCTCCCTCTTTCTTTACTGACTTTCTCACTCTAAAAATACTCTTTCTGCTTAAAACTACTCTTTCCCTTTCTATTCAAAACTCTTTTCACTCACTCTCTCTCCCTCTTCTCCCTAACACATGTCTCACTAAAATGTCTCTCTCCCTTCTTCCCTCCCTCCTCCCTCTCTAACTTTCTCACTTTCTTACGCTTTCCCCCCTTTCTCTCTCTTTCTAAAATTTCTCACTCTCTCTCTCTCATGCTCTTTCTAAAACTTCTCTCTCTCTCTCCCTCTAAAACTTCTCTTTTCCTTCCTTATGTCTCTCTCTCTCTCTATGTCTAAAACTTTTGTCTCGCTCTCTCGCTTCTCTAACACTTCCATCCCTTTATCTCTTTAAAACTTTCCTCTCTCTAACACATCTCTCCCTCACTCTCTTCTTCTCTCCAAAACTTCTCTTTCTCTTTTTCTCGCTCTTTCCCTCTCTAAAACTTCTGTTTCTCATTCTCTCTCTCTAAAACTACCCACCCTTACTCTCTAAAACTTCTCTCCTTTTACTCTCTCACATTCTGTCTAGAATTTCTCTCTCTCACTCTCTTTCTTTCTCTCTCTCTCTCTCTCTCCTTCTCTCTATCACTCACTCTCTTTCTCTCTCTCGCTCTCTCACACTCTATCTAAAGTTTCTCTCTCACTCTCTCCCCTCTCTCTATCACTCACTCTCTTTGTTTATCTCTCTTCCCCCTCTCTATCTAAAACTTCTCTTGCTCTTCCTCTCTTTAAAAGTTCTCTCTCTCTCTCTCTCTCTCTCTCTCTCACACACACACACACACAACCTCTTTTTGAATCTCCTCATTCTCCCAAAAACATCTATCGCTCTCTTATTCTCTCTAGAACTTCCCTCCATTTCTTTCTCTCCAACACTTATCTCTCTTTCTACAACTTCTCTTCTGTCCTTCGCTCTCTCTCTCTCTCACTCTCTTTTTGAAACTTCTCACCCTGTTGAAAACTTGTATCACTCTCTCATTCTTCTAAAACTTCCCTCCCTTTCTCTCACTCCAACACCTCTCTCTCTTTCTACAACTTCTCTTCTCTCTCTCTCTCTTACTTATTCTCTCTTTTTCTCTCAATGTCTATTTTACTTAAAAAGTTCTCTCTTTGTCACTCTTCTAAAACTTCTCTCTCTTCAAAATTTCTCTTTCCCTTCCCCATGTTTCTCTCTCTTTCTCTCTCCCACTCTCCCCTATGTCTCTCTCTATCTCCCTAATAATCTCTCTACCCCCTTACACCTCTCTCTCTCTTTCTCACTCTTCCTCTCTCTATCTCTCTCCCTTCTTCTCCATGATGCACTCTCCTCTCTCTCTCACACTCTCACTAATTCTCAAAAATTTGAATTTCTCTCTTTCTTTGTGTCTCTCTCACTCACTCTCTAAAACTTGAATCTCTTGTTCTTTCTCTCTCTCACCCTTTGTAACATCTCTTTCTCTCTTCCCCCCAAAACATGCTTCTCTTTCTCTCTTAAACCTCTATCTCTGTCTATCTCTCTAAAACTGCTCTTTCTCTGAATGTGTCCAAATGTTCTTTCTCACTTTCTCTAAAACACCTCTCTCTCTCTCTCTCCCTCCCTAAAACCTCTCTCTATTTATTTGTCTCTCTTTCTCTCTCTGTGTCTTGCAGCACACACTCACTCACTCTCTCCCTCTTTCTAACTTCTTCCTCTCTTTCTCTCTCTAACTAAAATTCCTCTTTCACTTTTTCTTGAACACATCTCTCTTTCCTCTCTCTCTCTCTCTATATATCTTCCCAAATATCTCTCTCTCTGCTATCTAATTACTTTGTGATTAAAAACTTAAAGATTCAAAGATTGTGATCATTGTGTTCCTTTCCGAGGATGAGGGGTTTGATTTCAACTATCTTATCCATGTGTTGCATTTAGTGTTTTTCTTTCATCGATATTGTTCTCTGACCGTTATATCTGCACCACGTATTTGGGCTTATTTTGGGCCGTGGCCTAAAAGATTGAAATATTGGTGGCTATTTTACATAAATAGTATAATTTTAAAAAATATTTATTTAAATATATAATTTAAAAAATATTAACTTGAGGGGACAAATCTGTCATGTAAGCCTGCCACCTCAACTTCTATAATGCCAAATAAATGCTGGTCATTGTTGACCCTAAAATTTTGTTTTGGAGTTGCCACCAATCTAATTACCTAAGGTGAGATTAGACACCTAATTAAAAATGATCTATGTTTTAGAGATTGAGTTCGGGGGTTGGTTACATTTTATGGAAGGTGTTAGCACCCTAAACTCCCTTTCGGTACCAAAAATAATTTAATTAATTTATCTTGATTAATTATGTTAGTTTTTAATTTTTTTTTTGAAAATAATCCCTGCCCATTCTGGATCAGGATGAAATTAATTTTGAGAAAAATCCCCTTCCTATTTCAGTCTGGGGTTTTAAAAATAATTTTAAGAAAATCTCCTTCCTATTCCAATCTGGGGTTTTGAAAATAATTTTAAAAAAATTTTCTTCCTATTCCAGTCCGTAGTTTTAAACATAATTTTAAGAAAATTCCCTTCTTATTCTAGTCTGGGGTTTTAAACATAATTTTACAGAAAAATTCCCTTATTTAACTAGCTTGACTAGAAACTAGGATTAAGATTTAAGAATAGTGGCTTGCCTAGTGTGACTAAGTTAGAGCCAAAATTGCTTAAGACTAAAGAAGAGCTCAAGGTGATGATACTAGAGCTTTTTTAAGAGATAATTCTAATGCTAAAATTTCATGAAAAATTAACAAGAAATTAAATCAATGAATATGGAAGATCAACAAGAATATTGCCTAGGCTAAAATATGTGCAGAATCTTTAATACAAAATATGCAGAACTTTTAGTATGTAAAAGTCATATGAAGATTCTATACAGAATGCAGAAATAAAACAATAAAATAGAAATAGGATTGCTAAAACTTATTTTGTGCAGAATTTATGAAACAAAATGCAGAAGTTGAATTGCAATGTAGAATTTGTGGAAGATAGAAAGTTCAGAATGTGTGGAATTTTCAAGTAAAAAATAGTGCAGAATTTTAGTTCAAGGTGCAGTACAAAACTATTTAAACAGAATGTAAAACCATGCAGAAATAGAAGCTTGAATGTTCAAAATAGTATAAAATAGATGTGTGCAGAAAATTAAAATACCATATGCAAAATTTAATCATGCGCATGATTATGCAGAATTTTGACATGATTTTATTTATATGCAGAGACCTACAGTAAATCAAGATAAAAGGAGTGAAAGAATGTGAAAATACATGCATGCCACGATTAATAAAAATGAAAGTTACGCAAACACTATAGCAAAAACAATCCTAGCCATATTAGGATTAAAGTACGAGATACATATGATTAAAATTGAACAACATATATGAATCTAAAAGAAAAAAGGAAAGGGCTTACCTTAAGTGTCTTCCTTTATGTGATTTGAAAAAAGGGTGTATGCTTGTGGTGTGAAGAGTGTGCAATTTAAGGTGGAGTGCAGTTTTTTTTGGCTCTTTATGCGTAAATCTTGGCTTCTTCTTTAGCAAGTGAAAACCTTTCTTGTAGGCTTTTTTTTTTTGCTAAAATTGTTAGGCTTTTTTTTCTGCCTTGTAAGCCATGAAAAAAAACCCCTTATGTTATGTGTGAATGGGTTTTTATAAGTGCAGAATTTTAGAGTTTGCTTTCTTGTTTAATTCTTGTTTTCTAGTTTCACTTATATTTTATTTTATTTTTTATCTTTTCATTCTTTTATCTTTTAATCTTTTTATTTATCTTATCATATCTTAATTTTTATCTTATTATTTTTATCATTTTTGTCCTATCTTTGGATATTCTTAATTATCTTTTATCCCTTTTTTTTGTCTTTTATCTTTATTTTTTATTTATCCTAATATCTTGTCCTCTTATCATTTTATTTATCTCTTTTAATTTTGAATTTATCTTATATTATTATTCTTTAATTTTGATTATCTTATCTTTTAGTTTTGATTTTATTTTAAAATTTTATTTTTTGGTTTGGGCTTGATTTATTTTTGGGCTTATTTATTTTATTTTGAGTTTTGGTTAAGTTTAATTTTATATTTAATTGTATCTTGAGCTTATCTTTAAGTTTTGTTATTTTTTAGTTTAAATTTAAGTTTATAATTTATGTTAAAATTTTGAGAAAGTAGATTGGACAAAATCAGGTGTCTACAGTCATTATTGACAGTCTTTATTCCATTTCTTCCTAGGTCTTCCTCTTCGCCCATCGTGCCCCATTGTTTGCACTTTGCACTCTCAATATTGGGCTTCCTAGCCTTAACCAGCAACATTGCCTCTCTTGGTAGTCACCATCGACATCATCACTTGCCCCATCACAAGCAGAACTCCGAAGGCCTGAACCACTAGTGCAGTGTTCAGCGGCTTCAATTTTGAGAACCGTTAATCAAAGGGAGTAATGCTATTTCTACGTTATTTTTTTACAACGTTCGCTACGTCTCTTACGTGGCAAAAATAAAAAAATTAAAAAATACAGCGGGAGGAATGAAAAAAATGAGCAGGAATGAAAAAGGGATAGCGAATGTGCTTCATTTTTATTTTAAACTTCAAGCTTCAGTCTTTCTCTTGACATTGTTGAAGTATATGGCTCTCAGATGAGTATTTCTCTTGTCATGGTTTCTTCTCCACTTTAACAAAGATTCATAGATATTGGTTCTAATTATTTTTTTATATGAAGATTTATTAGGAAAAGAAAAAAAAAAGGATCCAAAAGTTGAGATTGCTGTTGCAACAAAGTTTGCTGCACCGCCATGGAGGTTTGAGCATCAAGGTCCTCTCACTGCCATTGAAGAGTCCCTTTGTCAACTTGAACTTCCTTCTATGGATCTTTGTTAGCTTTATTGGTCTGTGTTTTAATGACATTGTTAAATTACTCTTCTGAATCTTTATTCTTTCTTTCTTTTTCTTTTCTTTTCAAATATAAAGTATTAATCAATTAAATTACTCTTACGTTCTTTGTTCTTTTCTTTGAAAAGTTACATTTTGGCTATTGGGTGTTACACTTTACCTATTGGCATGTTACACTTTGGTTATTAGGTGTTACACTTTAACTATCAGCATTGGCTATTGGGTGTTACACTTTTTTTATCGGCATTGGCTATTGCATGTTACACTTTAGCTATTGGGTGTTACAATTTAGCTATCGACATGTTACACTTTGGCTATTGGGTGTTACACTTTAGCTATCGGCATTGGCTATTGTGCGTTACACTTTGACAATTATTTTTTATGCAATTTATAGTAGATTATCAAGTTTAATTTTTGTTGAATGAAAATAATAATTTGATGCAATGTACCAAAAAAATAATAATAATTTGATGCAAGGTAAAAATTCATGATATTTATATAAGAAAATAACCATACGTTTTGTTATAACTACTTGTTATTGATGGTTGTTTTAAGTTAATTAATTGGTGACCTTTATATTTTATTATTTTATAGAAATTTTAATTCTTATATATATATATTAAAAATATAAAAATAATATGTTTAATATTGAGTGTTATATTTTTTCTATCGGCATTGGCTATTGCGTGTTATACTTCGACTATTGGGTGTTACAATTTAGCTATCGATATGTTACACTTTGGTTATTGGGTGTTACACTTTAGCTATCGGCATTGGCTATTGCGCGTTACACTTTGACAATTATTTTTTATGCAATTTATAGTAGATTACCAAGTTTAATTCCTCTTGAATGAAAATAATAATTTGATACAATGTAACAAAAAAAATAATAATAATTTGATGCAAGGAAAAAATTCATGATATATATATATAAGAAAATAACCATACATTTTGTTATAACTACTTGTTATTGATGGTTATTTTAAGATAATTAATTGGTGACCTTTATATTTTATTATTTTATATAAATTTTAATTCTTATATATATATATTAAAAATATAAAACAATATGTTTAATATTGGGTGTTACACTTTTTCTATTAGCATTGGCTATTATGTGTTACACTTTACTATTGGGTGTTACACTTTAACTATTGGCATGTTACACTTTAGCTATTAGGTGTTATACTTTAACTATCGACATTGGCTATTGCATGTTATACTTTAACTATCGGATTGGCTATTGCGTGTTACACTTTGGCTATTGGGTGTTGCACTTTAGCTATCGGTATGTTATACTTTGGCTATTAGGTGTTACACTTTAACTATCGGTATTGGCTATTGCACGTTACACTTTGGCAATTATTTTTTATGCAATTTATAGTAGATTACCAGGTTTAATTCCTCTTGAATGAGAATAATAATTTGATGCAATGTACCAAAAAAAAAATTTGATGCAAGGTAAAAATTCATGATATATATATATAAGAAAATAACCATAAGTTTTATTATAGCTATTTTTTATTGATAGTTATTTTAAGATAATTAATTTATGACCTTTATATTTTATTTTTGTATATAAATTTTAATTCTTATAAATATATTAAAAAAATAAAAATAATATGTTTAATATTGGTGTTACACTTTCTTTATCGACATTGGCTATTACGTGTTACACTTTGCTATTGAGTGTTACACTTTAGCTATCGGCATGTTACACTTTGGTTATTGGGTATTATACTTTAGTTATCGGCATTGGCTATTGTGTGTTATACTTTAACTATCAGATTGGCTATTGCGTGTTACACTTTGACTATTGGGTGTTACACTTTAGCTATTGGCATGTTATACTTTGACTATTGGGTGTTACACTTTAGCTATCAGCATTGGCTATTTTACGTTACACTTTGGCAATTATTTTTTATGCAATTTATAATAGATTACCAAGTTTAATTCCTCTTGAATGAAAATAATAATTTGATGCAATGTACCAAAAAAAAAATAATTTGATGCAAGGTAAAAATTCATGATATATATATATATATATATAAGAAAATAACCATACATTTTATTATAACTATTTGTTATTGATAGTTATTTTAAGATAATTAATTTGTGATTTTTATATTTTATTATTTTATATAAATTTTAATTCTTATAAATACATTAAAAATATAAAAATAATATGTTTAATATTGGGTGTTATACTTTTTCTATCGGCATTGGCTATTACGTGTTACACTTTGCTATTGAGTGTTACACTTTAGCTATTGGCATGTTACACTTTGATTATTGAGTATTACACTTTAGCTATTGACATTGGCTATTACATGTTACACTTTGCTATTGAGTGTTATACTTTAGCTATTGGCATGTTACACTTTGATTATTGGGTGTTATACTTTAACTATCGGATTGATTATTGTGTGTTACACTTTGACTATTGGGTGTTACACTTTAGCTATCGGCATTGCCTATTGCACGTTACACTTTGGCAATTATTTTTTATGCAATTTATAGTAGATTACCAAGTTTAATTCCTCTTGAATGAAAATAATAATTTGATGCAATGTACCAAAAAAATAATAATTTGATATAATGTACCAAAAAAAAAATAATAATTTGATGCAAGGTAAAAATTCATGATATATATATATATATATAAGAAAATAACCATATATTTTGTTATAACTATTTGTTATTGATTATTTTAAGATAATTAATTGGTGACCTTTATATTTTATTATTTTATATAAATTTTAATTCTTATATATATATTAAAAATATAAAAGTAATATGTTTAATATTTGATTTGAAATTATTCTTTCTTAGTTGTAGAAAATGTAATAGTCAATGCCAATAAATAAAGTGTAACACTCAATAGTTAAAATGTAAAATACCGATAGTTAAAGTGTAACACTCAATAGTCAAAGTGTAATACGCAATAACTAATCCGATAATTAAAGTATAACACGTAATAGCCAATGCCGATAGAAAAAGTGTAATACCCAATATTAAACATATTATTTTTATATTTTTAATATATTTATAAAAATTAAAATTTATATAAAATAATAAAATATAAAAGTTATAAATTAATTATCTTAAAATAACTATCAATAACAAATAGCTATAATAAAATGTATGATTATTTTCTTATATATATATATATATATATATCAGGAATTTTTACCTTGCATCAAATTTTTTTTTGGTACATTGCATCAAATTATTATTTTCATTCAAGAGGAATTAAACTTGGTAATCTACTATAAATTGCATAAAAAATAATTGCCAAAGTGTAATGCGCAATAGCCAATGTCAATAGCTAAAGTGTAACACCCAATAGCCAAAGTGTAACATGCCGATAGCTAAAGTGTAATACCCAATAGCCAAAGTGTAACACGCAATAGCCAATCCGATAGTTAAAATATAACATGCAATAGCCAATGCTGATAGCTAAAGTGTAACACTTAATAACCAAAGTGTAATATGCTGATAGCTAAAGTGTAATACGTAATAGCCAATGCTGATAGAAAAAGTGTAACACTCAATATTAAACATATTGTTTTTATATTTTTAATATATATATATAAGAATTAAAATTTATATAAAATAATAAAATATAAAGGTTACCAATTAATTATTTTAAAATAACCATCAATAATAAGTAGTTATAACAAAATGTATGGTTATTTTCTTATTTATATATATATCATGAATTTTTACCTTGCATTAAATTATTATTATTTTTTTTGGAACATTGCATCAAATTATTATTTTCATTCAAGAGGAATTAAACTTGGTAATCTACTATAAATTGCATAAAAAATAATTGGCAAAGTGTAACGCGTAATAGCCAATGTCAATAGTTAAAATGTAACATCCAATAGCCAAAGTGTAACATACAAATAGCTAAAGTGTAACACTTAATATTCAAAGTGTAACATGCAATAGCCAATCTGATAGTTAAAATATAATACGCAATAGCCAATGCCGATAGCTAAAGTGTAATACCTAATAGGCAAAGTGTAACATACCGATAGCTAAAGTGTAACACTCAATAGCAAAGTGTAACACGTAATAGCCAATGCCAATAGAAAAAGTGTAACACTCAATATTAAACATATTGTTTTTATATTTTTAATATATATATATATATAAGAATTAAAATTTATATAAAATAATAAAATATAAAGGTCACCAATTAATTATTTTAAAATAACCATCAATAATAAGTAGTTATAACAAAACGTATGGTTATTTTCTTATCTATATATATCATGAATTTTTACCTTGCATCAAATTATTATTATTTTTTTTCAGACATTGCATCAAATTATTATTTTCATTCAAGAGGAATTAAACTTGGTAATCTACTATAAATTGCATAAAAAATAATTGCCAAAGTGTAACACGCAATAGCCAATGCCGATAGCTAAAGTGTAACATTCAATAGCTAAAGTGTAACACGCAATAGCCAATGCTGATAGAAAAAGTGTAACACCCAATAGTCAATACCGATAGTTAAAGTGTAACATCTAATAGCTAAAGTTTAACATGCCAATAGACAAAATGTAACACCCAATAGTCAAAATGTAACTTTTCAAAGAAAAGAACAAAGAACGTAAGAGTAATTTAATTGATTAATACTTTACATTTGAAAAGAAAAGAAAAAGAAAGAAAGAATAAAGATTCAGAAGAGTAATTTAACAAGGTCATTAAAACACAGACCAATAAAGTTAACAAAGATCTATAGAAGGAAGTCCAAGTTGACAAAGGAACTCTTCAATGGCAGTGAGACGACCTTGATGCTCAAACCTCCATGGCGGTGCAGCAAACTTTGTTGCAACAGCAATCTCAACTTCTGGATCCTTTTTTTTTCTTTTTCTAATAAATCTTCATATAAAAAAACAATTAGAACCAATATCTATGGATCTTTGTTAAAGTGGAGAAGAAACCTTGATAAGAGAAATACTCACCTGAGAGCCATATACTTCAGCAATGTCAAGAGAAAGACTGGAGCCTGAGGTTCAAAATAAAAATGAAGCACAATCACTGTCCCTTTTTCATTCCTGCTCATTTTTTTCATTCCTCCCGCTGCGTTTTTTAATTTTTCATTTTTGCCATGTAAGAGACGTAGCGAACGTAGCGAAAAAACAACATAAAAATAGCATTACTCAATCGAAGGTGAGTGGTGAATAGTGATTAGTAGCACTACTGCCCCATTCTCAAGTTCCTTTGCGCCCTGATTTGAATTTCCTTCCTCTACTTTTCTTCCTTTTCATTATCAGGTTCCAATCACTTTTGGTTTCTTTTCTTTGTTCCTTAATCCTCATATAAGCACATAACTAATGAAGAAACCAATGCAATTATGAACCAATGCAATTATGATAAGTTTATTCGTTTGTTTCTAAAAATTTGGTTCCAGTTCTGGTTACTTAAATGAGCAATTGAGCTCAGATGTTTCTGCCCTTACCATGGCTATGCGCTTTTGCTTCCTTGTCTTTTGTTCTATGATTTGCTTCTTTGGGGTCTTTGTAAGGATTCAGGTTTAAGTGTGAAATTAGTATTTTAGGCAAATCAAACTCATTAATGTTCTATGTACAGTGTGGTACATATAATTTATTTTGAAGAAAATGTGACAGTAAGAGGCTATTGATCATCTTATCTTTATTCCTCTTTTTGAAAAAATAATACATGCATTGTCTGACTCTGGTAGAGGCTTAGGTCAATATATGTCCTATTTGAAAACTTCTTAGTGTTGTGTTTGGGAACAATGGGTTTTTGTCTTCAATTTTGTGTGATACTGTGAGAAGCCTTCCTTCCTAATAGAATGGAGAAATTTAATGATTTAAGTTTTTGCTACAATGCTTAATCTCATTGATGTTCAATACATATTGGTTTGTAAGGCATGATCAGACCCTAAATCTGGCTGGTTTGCTGTTGGCTTGTTTATTGGAAATTATAATTGGGACAGCCTCAGTTTCTTTATCCAACCAAGTGCTGGAGGAATGTAGTTACAATATAAGTGAAAGACAAAGTTTTTATGTCTCTTTATGCATCTTTTAAGATTTATGCTTTTACTTGGGAATCTATGTTTGTCCTACGGTTACCTATGCATAAAATAATATCTTATCCATGTCTTTTAGTAAGATGATCAATGTCTACTATTTAGTCTAGTATCAATGTAAAAGGATGAAGTATACTCATAGGAACTTTTTTAATGAAGTTGTACTAAAATACTCTTTGACATCTTATCAGTATGAGACGCATTTTTATGTGAAGTGTTCTCTAATCCTTTTGATGGGAGATTAATTCCATGCTTTTGTCTTGGTTTGTGTGTATTTGTTTGAATTTTGACTCCCTGTTGCTTTACAAAATCATAGTATACGTTTAATGCAGAAAGTCTGACAGTCTTGGTCAGATTTGATAAATGATAACTATATGGAATCAGAACCAGGTTTTATACTAATACAATTCAGCTATGACCATGAGCATGATGTGGGTCTACTTGTCTCTCCCTTCATATTGAGCCTCAGATGCTTGAAATTTGATTAACTTGATCATCTTATTATTGAGGAATCTTTTAGTTTGATTGAACACTACTAAAAGAGTGAGCTCATTTCTGATTTGCTTTGCTCTATCACATTCGTCTTAAGTCACTTATGAGGTGAAGCTATCTTTGGAAATGGTTATGGTTCTATTGAACATGCATACAAATTGTCATATATTAAATTTAAAATGCACTTTGCTGTCAATATTTTGGAGCTACTGACTTCCTTTTTGAAATATGTATGAATAATGTGAAACCCCAGATCAAACTTGAGTCTCAATACTATTTCTATATGGAGACACAAACTGCACTTGCTGTACCAGATGAAGACAACTGCATGGTGATTTACAGTTCAAGTAAATGACCAGAGTTTACACATTCTACTATAGCAAGATGCCTAGGTGTTCCTGAACATAATTTTCTTGTAATTACAAGAAGGGTTGGAGAGGTTTTGGTGGAAAGGCCATTAAAGCCATAGCTGTAAGTAAATAGTTGTGTACTAGTGTTTGACAATCTTACTCCTTCATTGTTGGATATTTGTCAGTTTTCTAGTCTGCAAAAAACCAATAAATAGTTTCATGCAAGTATTGAAACGAAGGCCTCATTTTCTGTACTTTGGAATCACTGATAAACGAAACAAACAAGCTGTTGCGATTGCTTTTTATTCTTTGTAAATTTCAGAAATGAAAAAGAAGATCTCGAATTATTTGGTTCTTGATTTTACTAGCACGATCCTTCTTGGTTTCTGTGGCATTTTTCTTCAGATACTTACGTTGCCATGCACAGGTTATCCAAGTAAACCTTTTTTTCCATTTAGTGTCATGTGTTCTGAATAGGATGAAACAGAAATTGCAATCTCATATCTATGTTTAAACTCATAGAACAGTATAAATAGCCAGTTTGGAACAGCAGCCAATGAATCTAACGGTTGGTAGGAAGCTAGGACAACTATATATCTAAGGGAAACATAATAGTACTATGTTTTTATAAATATCTTATTTTTTTGTTTTCTTCTTTTTTGATAAGATGCACTTGCTTCTCCAGATGATATGGTGGTCAAGGTATAACTGGATAAGTTAGTTGTGTTTGCATGATATAAGATCTGTTTGGTTACTTACTGTTGGAATCTGATTAGTATTTTTTATATATTGTCTTCATCAGTTGTCCAAAACTGTGCATAGTTCAGTGATTGGGTAAACAATGTTTTGTAGTTGACTATGTTTGAAGGAAATTCTCTTATTTGTTAATGTTGATTGTATGAGGTTGCAAGTGTAGGGAAGATTCTGGGGCCAAGAAGGCTGATGTCAATTGAGGCTAAGGACTGGGAAGTGGCTACAAGTGGGGAGGAGATAAGCAAGATGGAGTCTCTTCTTCTTGATAAGAATCGAAAAATGGAACATGAACTTACACAGTTGAAGGTATGAATGTGGTTTGTTTGCGGTGGTACATATCCGATCCCATCCTCCGACCACCCCCCCTGCACCCATGGCCCCCCCCCCCCCCCCCCCCCCTTTTCCCACAAAAAGGAAAAAAAAGAAAGTAATAATTAAAGTCACTCAACTCTAAAGTCACTCAACTTGCAAAACTCTGCTCATTTCTAGTCTTGTTGCCCAGGAAGTCAAGAACTATTGCTGCAATTGAACCTTCACCATGCTATGGGATAGATAATTATTTCATTTCTTTTCTAAGAGTTTTCTTTGTTTTTATTTAGATGTTTTTCTACCATTTTTAGGTCAAGCTTTCTGAGAAAACATCCACCTTTGGAAACAGCAGAAAAGAAAATGGAAGAACTTACAGCAAAGGTTAATGAACAACAAAAATTGATACATAAGTTGGAAGATGATAGGGAGCGGTTTGTATTAATTATTCTGCCACAAATTTTGCCCATTTCTTATAGACAAGTTTAAATATAGGATGATAATTATGCTTGTCATTTATTTAATGCACCTAGCATTCCCCTTGATACAGGGTTGAAAAGATCATAAGAGAACTTTCCTCGAATTCTGGACTCTTTCTGAAGCTGGTGGGAGTGAGGCCTCAGAGGTGAATTCCTTCTTTTGTGCTGCAAAATTGCATTCGTTTATTTCTGAAGCATATTCCTAAATATAAACAAACCTATGAATTCAAGGGTTGAAAAGGTGTTATATATATCCCAAGTGTGGTTTATTGCTGTTGCTTCCTGATAAAGAAATACATTTAGTTCTCATTAATGATTTATGGAGTTGACTGCTTATTATGATTTGTACGGGTTGGTTATGTATTGAGTGATTAATTCCACATTGAAAATTTCTTCTGCATTATGTGGCATTTTTGTTCTTCTGAATTTAACAATCCTTGTGTTTCCTCTTATGTATCAGAATACAGATCAAAGGCATGTGTCCTCAGACCAAGATCAGAGCTCAATGCTTAAAGTGATCTGTAATCAGAGAGATCAATTCAGGACACGCTTGCGAGAGACAGAAGGGGTGTGTTTGTTGGCAATATTGACTTACTTGTATTTAACCCTTTCTATTTGACATTATCGCAAACCAAACTTTCGATCACGGATGTGACAGTGTGACTTCTGGTGAATTTTTTACATTTAATAGGAAATAAGGTAGTTGAAGGAGAAGATTGGGGCATTAACAGCAGAACTGGAAAAGACCAAGGCTGATAACGTCAAACTTTATGGGAAGATCCGTTATGTCCAAGATTACAATCTTGAGAAAGTGGTATCTATGGGTTCTAAAAAGATTGTCTAAATTGTTTTAGTTGCTTAAACTTCAGGCTATGACTTGCTTTAAGTTCAAAATTTTTCCAATTTCTGAGCTCGTTCCCAGAACTTCAAATCTGATTTTCAGATTATGTTCAGTTTGCCGAAGATCTTGAAAGTGGTTTCACATCAGATGTTGAATCTAAATACAAGAAGATATATGAGGATGATATAAATCCTTTTGCAGCCTTCTCCAAAAAGGTGGTTGTGTTCTTTCTTCTGTACATCCATTAGTAAAACATTAAATATTTTGTATAAGCACAAATGTTTTAGGTTTGGATTTAATGGCTCATCTTGACCACTATAATGATGTATATGTTGAAATAGAAGAACATCTATTTGTCCATGGTAACAAATAGTACTAAATAATAAAATCTTATATTAAACCTTCAGTTTATCATAAGATGACATTGTCAAGCACAAATTTTCTTCTAACTGCTTGTGCTTCTAAAATAGCTTAAAGTTCAGTTTTACCTGAATTATAAGACTTCAGGCGTATAGCCTTTGATAAGATCAGAAAATGATACATGTCTGGTCTTCAACTGGCATGTCCTTGTTTGAAAGTCTGAGCTTCCATTTCTTAAACACATAATGTGAACGGTACCAGGGGATCTCCTTCTCACTTTCACCTTTCATAGCAAAAGAAGAGGTTTTGGGGGGAAAGGAGGGCTGGAATCAGGTGGCAATGGGTTGGCAACACAAAAAAAATCGTCTGTCGCTATTTCTTCTTTATTTTTAATCAATATTATATATATTTCTGGCTGATGTATCTATTCTGCATGTAATTAGGAAAGGGATCAAAGGTACAAGGAGTTGGGATTCAGGGACAGAAGCACACTCAGCAGTGGACGTTTTCTTCTTGGTAACAAGTATGCTTCTGTTTCTTTGCCCTGATACTGTTCAGTATTTCTGTTTCTTCCTGCTTAAATGATCTATTCCAAATTTTAATTGAGGCAGAAAACCTGTAATGTGACATATGAGCTCCATATATCGTTTTGCTGTTTCATCAACCATGATATGTGACAGAATTGGCTGTTTATGTTTGGAGGCTCCAATTCATTCTACTGGTTCTGTTTGCTGAAATAATTTCTTTTTCTACTGCCTATGGTTTCAGATCTTAGAACCTAGCTGACCCCTCATTGATACTGTCTTCCAAAATTAGTTCCTCCTTTGATGATGTTATTTTCTCTCTCAAATCTGATTTTTGTCTAGGATAATCTTGCTCTGCCAATGGTTTTTTTTTTTGTTAACTGAATCTGCTGGTGGCAAATGATTATCCAATCTGTTGGAAAAGTTGCTTTGTGGAGCTTGTCTGATATATTAATATGTTTCTAATTTTTTGAGGGATGGAGTGGGGAGGGATGGGAAGTAGTTTCTTTTGTTTGGATGTTGATAGAAGATAACGAAGGGAATAGAGAGGGTTATGGTTTTCAAAACGTCAAAATAGCCCATATAGAAACTGAGGAAAACAGCCAGTTTCCCTTTAGCTTGTTGGTTAACGAGTCTGATTCCTTACCAACAAGCCTAAGGTTCAAACCAGCACCAACCACAGAAACTACAGAAAATATGAATGGGATAAAAGAGTAATTTTCATCCCCTGGTTCACAAGTCATTGCAATTCTCTGTTGGGGGCTTTGATAATATTCTCCTGGAATGGTATGGAGGGGTTTGGCCGTATGGGTTCGCTCTCCACAGCACTTCACTACATTGAACAGATATTCCCAAAACAATAGATGGTGCTACTCTGTTTCTTACTACGCCACATTATTGCTAGTTTTGTTGGAGTTATGTTGTTTCCATCATCTTTCACCTCTTTTCCTGGATCTGCATGACATCTGATATTTCTCTCAGCTGTAATTCCTTATTGAGGAGCAAGGTTGAGTTAAAAAATTTGTCAATGGCATATGGCGGCAGATGGCAGCAAGCTCTAAAACTGCCATGGTGGATGGTGTGGCGGCTGCCATGTTGAAGCATGATGGATTAAAAAAAAAATATATGAAAACTACATGATAAAACCAATTTGTCCTCAACCTGCTGCCTATCTTAAAACATCGTCTTCAAGAATCAAACCCTCCAATTTCTCCTTTTGTAATGTGGCTGAGGATCCTCCCAATTGGGAGTCAGAAGGTGCAGCTAAGTATGATTCGGCCTGACCTGTGATGATTTTAGGCAGGAGCAGGAAAGCAGTCTCTGCATCCAAACCCTACTTCCAGCGCTGCTTTAAAGGTGAAGCATTAGGGATGGTCCACAGAACAGAGGTCAGGCAGCAAGGAGAGACGAAATTCTAAAAAACAGAGAAAGGAGCAGAAGAAATCCTGTCACTTATGACTTACCTAAGTATGATTTGGCCTGACCTATGATGATTTTAGGCAGGAATAGTTTTTGTTGGCGGTTAAACATAAAATGATATTTGGCACTATGTGTTTATTTAGCTTGCACAGGTTAGATGACAGCGTTGCTTGTAATAGCCATATTGATAATTTGACTTTTTAAGGAAAAACAAGCTAATCTTGTTTCGTATTTGCAGGTTCTAGTTTATGCCAAGGCCCTGCTGAGAAAGCTCACTGGAGGCAATGAATTGTCAAGTAATTCCGAAACAAGTAGGGATGCTGATGACACGTCATCTAATGCTGGTAGCACTAGTAGTGGGTAGCTTTGCGTTAATATAGCAATGCATCAGTTGGCAGAATGTATAATATACATTTTCTTCTAAACGAAAAATTGTATACTTTATTTAAACTATTCTTTTTAATACAAGTTGAATGTGTTCTTACTCTGCAATTTGCTAGTATCTTTTGGATTTCTAATTGCGGTTGAAATTGTGCAGTATGCGAGAATGATATTTCAATCTATCCACACTAGAAAGTCCACAACTTTAACTTATACTGTGTAATTACTAAAGTTTCATTATTTTCTTCTTTTTATTTTTATATAATTATACTTTATAAAATTGAATTAATTCAATTTATTAAATTATATTAATTAAATTATAAAATTTAAAAAATCTTATATATAAAATTATAAAATTTCAAAAATTAACTAATTAGGTAAAATAATTATATACATTATGTGAAAAATAAGAGTTAAAATATTATTTTGGTTATTACACCATGAATTCCAGAAACATAATTCGTGGGTTTAGCTCACACAAATTCAAGGGGTTTAACCCACAAATTTTGGACATTAAAAATGAAAACCCTAGTCCCTCTATCCCAGAACCCTACTAGAGATGTGACTCCAAGAATAGAAGCACAGCGACTTTCCACTCTACTTCAGCCACAAGTCCATTTTTTACTGATTTTATCAACACTTTTCACCATTTCACTCTAAAATAGGTAATGATGACGATTCATAATTGTATTTTGTCATAAGTTTGTATTATTGGTTTGTATTTTGGAGTTCTTTTATCCTAAGTTTCTCTCTCTACATGAAAAAACACTTCTTTCATGTAATGTTTAGATTATATGTTGTCATTTATCAAGTGTAGGTTTGTTCTAACATTGGTATAAGCAAAAATTTTGCATGACATGATAACTTTAGAATATATTTGTGTAAGAAGGTCAAGCCCTTAAATAGTACATCCTCTTTTTACTACCCATGACTATTGGGTTTAAATTGATACTAAATTCCGTACATGTTAGTGACAAAGTTATTCTTGTGGAACAACTTCATTTTATCTACACTCTAAATAGTCAAATTCTGATGTGACAAATATGAGTGAAATGGAAAACACAAATTAGTGTCTCCATCTAGAATTTAAAAGACCTTAACATTTTCATTTAAAATATGACAAGGTAGTTATGTAGTTTATCTCTTCAATATAATATGACATAAATTTGTAAAACATAAATATTTGGTATGAAGTGTAAATGACATTGCTCATTACCTTTTCTCACTAAACACTTTTGATTTATGAAGGTATTATTAATCAAGGAGCTTTTGTGAATCTGTATTCGAATGGGAATATTAGTAAAAGTGTTGACAGAGATATTGTTTTTTATGGTTTGGAAACCTAATGGTGGTCATTCCATTTAATTGCAGGCTTGAAGAGCTAAAAGAAATTGTGCTTCAAGACTAAAAATTTCAAATAATCAAGAAATCTGAATCATGAAATATAGATGTCTAGTTACTGCTAGCAACACCATGAAGTATACTACCTCCATGCTAAATGAGGATAGACATGTGTAGCTGATGTTGATGATGTATGTAAGTTTTTCAAATTGGTCTATTATTGAGATATATGTGGAGAGAAGATATTGTACAATTGAATGTGACAATGATATGGCACAACAATTTGAACATATGGTAGACATAAATATACCTCACATTAATGCTTGACTTTCAAAGTTTTCAATATACTTTTCCAAGAGAATATCCTCTTCATCCAAACATTGCTACCCATGTTTCGCCACAAAACTTTGGTTGTGAGGGTGTGGATATGAATATAGATATGCATGATGATATTGAAGATTCATGGCAAGCCAACCATCTATCCGATATTGAATGTGAGTATGATCCTGAATGATATAGTAATGATGGACTTGATGATGATGTTAGTCTAGATGTGAGCAATGTTTACTTGTCTAACATGGGATCTGAGCAGCCAATGATAGCAATCCTCGTGGTCCAAAGTCCAATGGATTAAATTCATATTGATGATCTTTCATCTCATTATACTGACATTGATTGGGCAACCATGCATATACCTAAACATCCACCAATAAAATTAGAAATATGCATAGAATTAAGGGAAAGAAATAGTAGTAAGAAAAAAAAGCATCTAGGTATGCTAATTTGTGGATCAAAGCAACAAATTTAGGTGTAAAAAATTTGTGGGTTTCACCCACGAATTCAATTGACTTAAATTCATGAGCCAAATCCACAAATTTAGATAAATAGAATTCGTAGTTCTTACCCACGAATTTAGTTGACTTGCATTCACAACTTCTGTTTCCTTTTCAAATTACTATAGTTAACAAAATATTGAGGAACAAAATGCACATCTAAATTTTGAACAATTTTCATGAATGAAGTGAAATGAAAGTAGTGGGAGAGCTCCTTATCAAGAGAGAGGATCAAGGACAGCTAAGTGATAGCTCAACTCCAAACAGAGAAAAGTAATGACAAGCCAATTGTGAGGTGATAGTCTTGGGGTGCCATTTTGCCCCAAAGAGGTCATTACTTTTAAAATAAGTACCAACAATTGGAAAAATTGTGATGAAATATACGGAGTTTCAAAATCCACCATGAACTTGGTCATTTTACTTGAATAATGCATTTAAAAAAAAACACTAACCTATATAGATTTGTTTCAAAAGTTATGACCTATTGACGACAAAAAAACAACATAGGACCTATTAAAAAGTAATGAACTATTGTGAACAAAACTTCGGAAGTTAAAGAGAGCTTAGAAAAGTGCAAAAAGTGTGTCAACAACGATGTATGTGTGTCTAGGACTCAAATTTGAAGGTAAAACATTGTCAATGCAAACAAGGGTTGTAGCAATTTGTAAGGGAAGCAGGGATTAAGGACCAGTTTGTAAGGTTGTGAAATTAGATAATAAACAAAAAGACTACACCAACAAAAATTTTTTATGGCAAATAAAAAATTAGAAGCTATAGAGTCTCATGTTGCTACTGGTAAATGCCATAGCTGTATTACATTCTAACATAGCTTTCACATCATCAAGATGCAAGGTAAATGAAATATCAATACATTTGAATCATATGACACATTACACCACTCTATTCATGCATGCAATGGACTTAATAGTCATAGATGTAATAAATTCCATTGGAAGACCTCAACATTCATCTTTGTCTTGGAATTAATAGTCATAGATGTAATAAATTCCATTGGAAGACCTCAACATTCATCTTTGTCTTGGAAGGTGAATCCACGCACTTCAATAAAATGATTGAAGGGATTTATTGAAGCTTTTGCCTGCCGCAAATACACATGTCACAAGTACATCGTTTGAGTGTGAGAGTTTCAATTGGCTGCAAATGAAAAATAGATCATTGTAAAATTGATTCCATGGGAGCAAAAATTTCATTTTCTAGCTAGATAGTTCCATTACTATTCAACATGCACCATTAAACCCAAAACTCAAAAAAAAAAAAAAAAAGAAGTAAAAAGTGCAAGAATATTCTGCTCGTTTCCTTGTATTCAAGGGAACCAGGCTCAGTGCCTTGATGAGTTGCCTAGGATTAAATCATCACTCTAGAAGCCAAGACAAGATTCAACTTACATTTTCATATTTGTAACATTGCTAAATAACCTGAAAAGAAAGAGAAAGGACAAATAAAAGACAATTTGTGCACCTTGACTTAATGCACTTCATGGAAAAAGGATAGAGGAAAGCATTTATATTCATATTTTGGACAACCATATGGTTTGCTTCTCCATTTATCATCTTCAACTTGGAAATTTATGTGCACTTCCATGAGGTGATAACTTCAGAGAATGAGAAGAGATTTGTTGACTTCTATATTAGCCTATATAAAACTCATACAACCACATGGTTATGGTGTCTTGTTCCTATTTGGTCCCAGATATTGAACTAAGAATCATAAGGAAAACATACATAAAAAAGTTCCAGAGTATTATTTCTAAAAAGGAAAGTAAGCAATAGGACCTTACATTCTGCTATCTGCAATTGAAGCAAACAAGTTAAAGATTGGAACTGAACTTGTCATAAAACGAAGCTCCTGCAAAACCCATCAAAGTGGTGTTACATATATGCCTTCAATTTAATGCAAAAATCAAGCCACAAAATTTTAAATTTATGTCTAGTACCTTATTGGGAAGCTTAGAATAAAGCAAGATGAAGGAGAGAACTTGGAACATGAATGACCGGACTCTTCTGTCTACAAAGAGGCCAAGCTGAAAAGAATATAGCTTATGAAGTTAGGAAAAGCAACAGGCTTTCTTATTGTTCATTTTCTTTATCATTTCACTCTTCTTTTAATTTCATTTTCTGTTTTACTTTAAGGCTTCTGTCAACCAAAGACCTCAGGGCATTGCTGAATGAATCATTAATGCATTGAATTTCGTTTTGGTTTTGTACACAAAATGTAATTTTATAAATAAAAAACATACAACAATTTTCTATTGCTTACTTTTGTCTTTACTTGTTTATTAGTTATATAAAATTGCATTTAAATTGCTTTCTTAAAAGTAAATTTTTATATCAACAAAACCCTTTCATTATTTTTTCCCCTTTCTTTCAGTATGAAGACAGGACCATACTACATGCAAATTTGCAATTTAGGGTCCGATTTGAAAGGAGTAAATCCTTATATTTTACCCACCTGGTATATATCTTTCCCCCATTCAACAATTACTATTGCTTTCTCTCTTCCTGTCATAGTTATGATGCATACTTCTAAGGCAATAGCTAATTTAATCACACAACAAACTCCAACTCTAATGTCATCTATCATGACTATACCGGTTCCAAACAGTTCACTAGTTTTAAAATGAGATCTTTCAGAAGTTATGTCAGTCAGAACACAAATGCTAGAAGCTTGCACTTGTTGAGGACAAGAATAAAATGACATCTAGCAACTACAGCAGACTAATTTGAGTCATGAAAAAGCTGTAAAACTGATTAAATTCTCAAAAAAACTGGGCCATTCTATGATGAATATCATTAGATATAAATACTTGGGGAATATAATATACTATAATTATAATATAATGAGCAGCTCAGACTAGCCAAATGAAAATTTGGGTTTCACCTGACCAGCAAATAATCACTTAGATTTCTGGAAAGAATACCGAGAAAGGTTCTGAATTTGAATACAGGGTATTAATATTAATCAAATCACCACGAAGCAAAATTGAGCTATATGTCTAGTTAATAACCAATAATAGCAGTAAAGAAGTGATCATGGTACGTAGAAAAGAGCTTTTATGATCCAAGACAGCAACACCTACCATTGAAAGAGGATATGTAGCTAGCAGCAAGCGGGGTAGTGCGTAAGTGAAATACCAGTGGAAAGCATGTGCCTGACAACATTAATGTAAAGGAACATAATTTATCATACACAAATGGGAAAAAAGAAGTAAAAAAGATAAACATTATGCTATGTTGCATAACTATAACGCTCATTGTAGTTTCGTCTTTGCATCAACTTGCAAGCCAAACCTTCAATGAAAATCCACAAGGATGAATTTCTCCTCAATATTGGACCCAACTGCTAAACAAAAAACACTTGAACTTAATCTCTAAGAAATTTTCCATTTGCAAACACAAAAGAAGTGCTTCAGGATAGCACTGACAACTGTGTTGTGGGACAGACAACCATAACAAAGAGCATAAAGGATAAAGTGACACCAATGGATTTGTAATGGGGAAATCAAGTTTCATCAGGCATATGCAGTATGTCAAGGAACTAGTTATTCCAAAAGTTTAAACTGTTAGACATAGAACCAATAATGGTTTTTATTTTATATATCTAACATGCACCCTCACACAAAATCTCCTTTTAGACTTGATGTGTGAATAATTTCTAATTTTGGGTGGCTGTTACAATTAAACTCTTGACCACTTCATTATAGTGGCTCTAATACCATGTTGAAAAATTAGTCATTCCAAAAGTTTAAGTTGTTGGATATAAGCTTAAGAAGGGTTTTTTTTTTTTTCTTTCTTTCTAAACTTGTCATGGTTCAAGCAGAAGTAGACAATGCAAGGATGGTAAAGTGTTACAAAGCAAAGATGCACTAACACTTTTTGAGGACATAAAGAAAACCATAGTATGCATCCCCATTAAATTAGTGTATCTGATAATTAGGTTTCGTTTGGATAAAACATTGGTAAGTAACAGCATGCAAACACACTTAGAGACCAGAGTTGCTTTCATATTTGGCAACAAATCATGCAGAAAACTCACAGGAAACATTTACCAGCAGAATACTAAATATCCCCCGTTTATAAAAATAGTTTAAGTGAATATTTACATAGTCTAAAACTATTTGCAATAATGATAATATGAATAAACATATAAAACTTTCAGTAAGGATACACCCCATTCAGAACTCTTGTTAGCAGAGTTAAACCAAAAAACTTCGAATTCAGACCACAATAACCTCTTCCACATAATTGAATCAACCAATACTGTAAAAATTGTTTGGAAGAGAGCCTCCAGAATCAGAAACAAGATTAATCCCAGCAAATTATGCATAAGTTTTATTATAATTTAATTTACAGATATAAATCAAAGAAGCATAGTTCACAAACCTATGCACAACAAAGTCATCCCAGTGCAGCGTTTCACAGCCTCCCATAATGAAACCTCTTTTGTCCTCCCTTCAAGGGATGGTTTTTATTGGGAAACAAAACTTGCACACAAACTTGAGATTGAAATAGTCAAAATGCATTATTTTCACAAAAATATCAGAATAATGCAAGGACAGAAAATAGGGAGAAGAAAATTCATAGAAGAGAACAATTAATTTCAATTGCTAAGTACAAGGAGCACTATCTTCCAGATTAAAGGAAATATTCTGTGCTCAGCATAGGAATAGCAATGAACTTTTTGTAATTGAAATTAAATAAGTAGTTATGGTTTATTCACATAAACTCCTCTTAAAAGGAACTGACAAACAATAGTGGTTCTCGAAATGAAAGAATAAACAACCTCAAGGATTAGATGTCTCAAACTCTCAAAAGTTCATATACCCATAATTACAAAATAGAAAAATCTGAACAAATTCAGATCACAGGCAAACACAATTTTTATTGCACCTCTAAGATATTGATGTCAACAGTCTAGAGTTGACACGAAACAAGGTCATCAAACCTACCAATGAACATACTATATGATAGTGCACATGAGTGCAGGATACAACAGTGTAGTTAGCACTGAGAGTGAGGAAGAGAACAAATTTATCAATAATTCAACAGAAAATAATACACATAACTAGATTTGCAACACTAAGGTTAGAACTTACAGTTAGAACAGCAACTAAAGACTATCTTGTAGCTTGGAGAAGAATAGGACAAATTAAAAAGCAAGTTGCAAAATAATGTGACTTACCAACAGAAGCTATAGCCCAAGGGGACCAAGAAGTAATAGTAGATCACATTTGAACATAGTAGTAGCAAGAATCTGATAATAGAAAAACTACCAAGAGATGACATAAATTTAAAGAGCCTCAAACAACCTTATAATTGAAAAACACCACATTGCCAAAAATTCATCCAATGTAGTAACAATAAAAGATGACATATTGAACTAGAAGTAATATCAGCCATATTGCAAAAATAAACAAACTTGAGAAGGGAGAAGTAATATTGGCCATATTGCAAAAATAAACAAACTTGAGAAGGGAGACTACAAATTCAAATACTTTAGTAATCACCTAATAAACTTGTTACAGAATCTGTATATTTACTGTATATGTTTTGTATAGTTGACTTTCCAAAGTTAGCTAGCATGATTATAGGGGCAGATTTGTAGGGATTATAGGGGTAGATGTGTAGGGCATTTTTTGATTTATTTCCTTAGTTAGTCTCCTGTAAGTATGTATATATAGGCCTTTTCTATTTGAATATAATCATAAAAAAGTATGCTTTTCTTTGTTCTATATTTTTTGTCTTTTTCATGGTATTAGAGCCTTAGGCTCATTTCCTTTTTTTCTGGGTTATTCTAGGTTCACTGTTTTTCAAGTTTTTGAACTGTTTACCTATGGTCACCATCTCCGGTGACAATTACCTCTCACTGCCACCTTGGGAAGGTGTGTAATCTTATTTTCGGCTGGTAAGTCTGGCAACTGGGTTATTTGTGAGTAGGCTTCATGTGCCATCATCTTCGGTTTGACTCTAGTGGTGTTGTGGTCATATAGCATTAGTTTGAGGGTTCTCCTATTCTTGTTGCTTTGGAAGTCTAGGCATTGTTTACTGTTTTGCATGGTTAGGCTTGTTTGAGTACTTAGAATATTGGATTAGCCTTGAACTTGAAGTTTTTTGCATCTTTTGTTTGAAGAACATTTTAGAGTGTGAAACTTATCTAATATGGGTGATATTAAGGCTGAATTGGTTCCTACTATGTCTAAAATCACTTAGCATAAACTAAATGGCACTAATTATTTGGAGTGGAGTAGAACTATTAGGATTTATCTATGGAGTGTTGAAAAACATGATCATTTGATTCAAGATCCCCCAATTGACAATACTAGACAAACTTGGCTTAGAGATGATGCTAAATTGTTCTTGTAAATTATAAATTCTATTGAAAATGAAGTTGTTGGTTTGGTTAATCATTGTGAGTTTGCTAAGGAGTTGATGGAATATTTGGAGCTCTTACATTCTAGTAAAGGAAATGTGTCTAGAATTTATGATGTATTCAAGGCTTTTTATGTGCTGAGAAAGAAACTAAGTCCTTCATAGCATACTTTATGGAATTCAAAGGGACTTATGAGGAATTGAATATGCTCTTGCCATTTAGTACTATATTAAGGTGCAGCAAGCTCAGAGAGAACAAATGGTAATAATGAGTTTTTTGGCTGGCCTTCCCTTTGAATTTGAAACTACCAAATCCCAAATTCTTTCTAGTTCTGAGGTCACTTCTCTCCAAGAGGTCTTTGGCCGGGTACTATGCATAGAGAATACTCCATTCAATCAACAGTCTAGTGCTCTTGTTGCTAAAGGAGGAAGGGGGAATGATGCTAGAAAAAGGAATAATAATAGAGGAGGAAATAGTGACATTGTTTGCTATTACTACAAGAAACTAAGGTGTACAAAGCCATACTGTAAGAAATTATAGAATCACAATCAGAGGACTCAGACAGCTATTGTGGCTACTGTGACTTCTAGCTCTTCTTCTGAGAAGACTGTCACCATCTCAACTGATGAGTATGCCAAATTCTCTCAGTATTAGGAATCAATGAAAGCATCCCCATCACTCATTGTTCTAGTTGGGTCAGGTAAAAAATGCTTTATTTCCTCCTTAAACAAATGGGTCATTGATTTTAGTGCCAGAAATCACATGATAGGTAATCCTAAACTCTTTACTAGTTTTCGGTCTCACAAAGCACCATCTCTTGTAGCTATAGCCGATGGCTTGAATTATAATGCTGAGGGGTCTGGAATTGTTAAACCCACTTCATCCATGACCTTGTCCTCTATACTAAGTTTACCCAGTCTTGCCTTCAATTTAATTTGTGTGAGTAAACTTACCAAAGACTTAAACTGCTATATCTCATTTTTTCTTAACCATTGTCTTTTTCAAGATCTTATGACGAAGCAGATTATTGGTAAGGGACATGTATCAAATGGTCTCTGTGTTCTTAATGCATGGGTGCCTAAGTTAGTTGCATGCTCTAGTGTCGTCTCACCATTTGAAGCACACTATAGATTGGGACATCCTTCTTTGCCTGTTTTGAAGAAGTTGTGCTCCAGTTTCATGATGTAACTTCAATGAAGTGTGAATCTTGTCATTTTACCAAGCATCATTATAGTGCATGGAGTCCTAGAATAAATGAATGGGCTGTTTGAATTAGTTTATTCGAATATTTGGGGTCCATGTCTAGTCTTGTCTAAAACAAGGTTTAAATACTTTGTTACTTTTGTGGATGATTTTTCTAAAATGACCTGGATTTATTTTATGAAAAATTGTTCAGAGGTGTTTTCTCATTTCTGTGCTTTCTATGCTAAAATTAAGACCCAGTTTAATGTTTCTATACATAGATTAAGAAGTGATAATGCTAAGGAATATATGTCAGAAACATTTCAGAATTACATGACTCAACAAGGGATTCTTCATCAATCTTCCCGTGTTGACACACTAGCACAAAATGGGACAGCAAAGAGGAAGAACAGACACCTTTTGGAGACTGCTCATGCTTTGTTGTTCCAAATGATAGTCCCTAAGCAATTTTGGGTAGATGTTGTTTCTATAGCCAGCTTTCTGATGAATCGTATGCCTTCTCAAGTTCTTGGTGTAGATATTCCCCACAATATTTTGTTTCCTAACAAAACATTATTTTCAGTTGAGCCATGGGTGTTTAGTAGCACATGCTATGTTTGTGAAGTACAGCCCCACATTACTAAACTAGATCCTAAAGCATTAAAGTGTGTATTCTTGGGATACTCTTGTCTCCAAAAAGGTTATTAGTGCTATTCTCTAGAACTTAACAGATACTTGGTCTCAACTGATGTGGTTTTTTCTAAGACAACACCATTCTTCTCCTCACTGACCATACCTCCAAGTCAAGGGGAGGAAGAAGAATGGCTAATCCACATAATCACATCACCAAATATGCAATTAGAGGTGGTGCCTTTAGTTGAGCAGTCAATTGTTGAAGTGTCTTTTGTTAAGCAGTCCATTGATGATGAACCTCCAGCTTTAGCAAGACCACCAATTATTCAAGTCTATCCCAAGAGGCAAGAGGCCAATGATACATGTCCTGCCCCAGCTCTTTCGTCATCTGATCCTTCACCAAATGACCTTGATAAACCTATTGGTCTTCAAAAAGGTACACGTCAACCCTTCCTAGACCTAATTATTCCATTGCTAATTTTGTTTCCTATGATCACTTATCTCCTTCATCTAGATCTTTGATTACCTCTGTATACTCTGTTTCAATTCCTAAGACAGTGAAACTCATCCTGATTGGTATGATGCTATGATTGAGGAGATAAAAGCTCTTGATGACAATCATACATGGGACCTGGTGGATTTACCCACAGGCAAGAAGGTTGTGGGATGCAAATGGATCTTTGTATTTAAATATAATGCAGATGGCTCAGTAGCTCGACTTAAAGCTAGATTGGAGGCTAAATACTATGCATAGACTTATGGAGTGGATTACTTTGATCCTTTCTCCCTAGTTGCCAAGCTCACTTCTGTTCGCTTATTCATTTCTATGGCTACCTCTCAGAATTGACCCTTACACCAGTTGGATATCAAGAATGCCTTTCTGCATGGTGACCTCTAAGAAGAAGTATATATGGAGTAACCACTTGGTTTTTTTGCACAGGGGGAGTATGGGAAAGTCTATCATCTAAAAAAATCTTTATATGATTTGAAGCAAAGTCCCCGTGCTTGGTTTGGCAAGTTTAGTGAGGTAGATCAGGAGTTTGGATTGAAAAAGAGCAAATGTGATCATTCAGTTTTTTACAAACAATCAACAACTGGCATTATTCTCCTCGTCGTGTATGTAGATGACATTGTCATTACAAGCAGTGATGATGCAGGGATTTCTTCTCTCAAGTCTTTCTTGCATTCTAGATTTCACAAGAAAGACTTAGGCCAGTTGAAATACTTCTTGAGAGTTAAAGTAACAAGAAGCAAGAAGGGTATTTTTCTATCTCAAAGAAAGTATGTCCTTGATATACTTGCAGAAATTGAAAAATTGGTAGCTAAGCCTTGTAGTACTCCGATGATTCCTAATGTACATCTGACAAAAGATGATAGTGATCCTTTTGATAATTTAGAGAGATACAAGAGGCTAGTGAGAAAATTAAATTATCTCACTGTGATGATTGACCAGACATTGCTTTTGCAGTAAGCATTGTTAGTTAGTTTATGTTTGCACCCATAGTCAAACATTGGGAAGCTTTGGAGCAAATCTTATGTTACTTGAAAGGAGCACCTAGACTTGGTATATTGTATAGCAAACATAGGTATACTATCATTGAGTGTTTTGTAAATGCAGATTGGGTTGGATCAAAGACTGATAGGAAATCCACTACTAGTTACTGTGTCTTTGTAGGAGGGAACTTAGTATCATGGAAGAGTAAGAAGCAGAAGGTTGTATCTCGATTGAGTACAGAATCTAAGTATAGGGCTATGGTATAGTCTATGTGTGAAATCATGTGGATACATCATCTTTTGACTGAAGTTGGGATGAAGCATTCTATACCAGCAAAATTATGGTGTAATAATCAAGCTGCTTTTCATATTGCCTTGAATCTAGTGTATCATGAGAAAACTAAACACATCGAGGTAGACTGTCATTTTATTCATGAAAAGATTCAAGAGCACTTGATTTCCATTGGATACATGAAGACAGGAGAACAATTAGCTAATTTGTTCACAAAGGCTTTAAATGGGACCTAAGTTGGTTACTTTGTAATAAACTGGGTATGATCAATATTTATGCTCTAGCTTGAGGGGGAGTATTATAGAATTTGTATGTTTGCTATATATGTTTTGTATAGTTGACTTTCCTAAGTTAGCTAGCATGATTATAGGGGCAGATTTGTAGGGGTTCTATGGGCAGATTTGTTGGGATTATAGGGGTAAATTTGAAGGGTATTTTTTTGATTTGTTTCCTTAGTTAGTCTTCCTATAAGTATATATATATATATATATATATATATATATATATAAGCCTTTTCTATTTGAATATAATCATTAGAAAGTATTCTTCTTTCTATTCTATATTTTATATCTTTTTCAAAACTTAAACCAGATTCACTAATACAACCAAGGATATAAATTGCAAATATTTTGAATTCCCAAGTGGTTCTAAATAATCATCTATATGAGTTTCTTATCATCAATACAGCAGTGATCTAGCATTATACAACTGAGGTCGCAGCTTACATGATAAATTTGCTTTTTCAGGTTAATACTTTTTAAACTATACTATTTGAGTAAATATTTTTAAAATTACACTATTCATGCAAAATGGCCAATATTGGTAGTTGTGTTTTGAGGGCTTATTTTAGGCTTCTGTGAATCAAGATTCAAGACTAGAGGTCATGTGTCACTTTAGGAATTATCTTGTGAATAAAGATTCAAGATTGGAGAGCACATGTGGCTTGGATACAAAGTGCCACTGAGTTTTATGCACCATAAAAGGCAATTTACCTAAACTTGTCTTCTATTGGCTACTTCACTTCCATCACCGCCTCATTCACATGTATTCTTGCCCACCTCTTACTCATTACCTAGACATGCAGTTTTGCTTAATCTCAATGATTGTGCATTCTAAAAACAAATAGGCGTCTTTAGTCTTCTTGCTGTGATGGCATTGAAGACGATTCCCCAGCCATCAAGACTTCAAAGGTAGAGGCCTGTTTGTTACTGGAGACGTGGTTAGTCTAGGGGACTAATGTAGGACTCTTCCAACATGAGGGAGGAAGCTTGATTGTAACATTTTTGTATGGTATATGTCAGTCTCTAATAAGAGTGGCCTGTCGCATAAAGATAGATTCGTAGAATCGTGTATTCTAAAAATTAATAGGCATTTTTAGTCTTCTTGCTATTATGGCATGGAAGACAATTGCCTGGTCATCAAGACTCTAGAGGTAGAGGCCCATTCGTTACTGGAGACGTGGTCAGTCTAAGGGACTAATGTAGGATCCCACCTACATGAGGGAGGAAGCTTGATTATAACAATTTTGCATGGTATGTGTTGGTCTCTAATAAGAGTGGCCTGTGGCATAAAGACAGGTTCGTAGAATTGTGCATTCCAAAAATTAATAGGCATCTTTAGTCTTCTTGCTGTGATGGCATGGAAGACGATTCCCTAGCTGTCAAGACTCTGGAGGTTGAGGCCCATTCATTATTAGAGATGCGATCAGTCCAGGGAACCAATGTAGGACCCCACCCACACAAGGGAAGGAGCTTGATTATAACAATTTTGTATGGTATGTGTTGGTCTCCAGTAAAGGTGGCCTGTAGCATAAAGATAGGTTCGTGGACTTAAAACATCTTTTTCTTCTGATATGTTATGTGCAGCTGTAGTGCAAAAAGAAAGTGTAGTGCATTTAATTTTTTCCATTGTAAGACAGCTAATAATCTATTTTGTAGGAAAAGGATGCTTTGGTTTATGGCAGTGGGTAGCTTATGCTATTCTCTAGTGTGTTTTACTAAAGTGGAATGCTTGTGTCTTTAAGGTTGGCTCTCTGGCCCTAAATTTGTTATTGGATATAGTAATATGTGTGTCTTTTTGATGATGCTCTAATCATGGATATTTCATTAGAGAAGCTTTACTACATTCTTGATGTTTTGTCATTTTTTGTTGTTAATTGCTTTGCTTTGTTGGATATCTTATTCACCTCTTATTGTGTATTTCTCATTTCTCTCTAATAGTATTTCTTTTTCTATTCCAAAAAATAGGGAAAATCTTAAAGAAGAAATTATAGCAATTCTCTTCTGATTAAATTGGCATTAATTGAAGATCTTGTAGCTTGTATTACTATGTGGGCCCTCCTCACCCTTTATTGAAAATTTCATTGTCAATTTGTTGTTTCTTGGATGAGCTTTGGACTATTAGTTAGTGAGAGTGGTTTATTTGATGACCAACATGTTAGGAGAGTTGCTCTTTGGAATATATTTATGAGAAAATTCTTTGGGAAATTTGTTGGCGATGTAAGCTAGGCTAAAGAAGGTGATGTTATTTGTAGTTTCTTTCCACAATGGCTAGTGGAAAGAGGAGGAAAAGTAGAAGGAGTTAGAGGTTTGTAATGGTAAGACTGTAAGAGATTCAGCCTTCATTGCTGCAAAAATTACAAACTACTTTGAAGGAACTTTATACTAAAGAAGTATCTAGTTGTCCTGCCATTGATGGTTTTCATTTCTTATTGTTGGAGATATGGTTAGATGGTTTCAATTTCAAAGTCTTTTAACATGTACTCCTTTACTCCCAAAATTTCAAACAGCTTATTTTTTTAAGGTTAAAGTAGCTTTTAAGGTTTTCATCTTGACTACAGTATCAGTAGTCAATAATGATCCATTAGAGGTACTTTAGCCTAATAAGGCTTTATTTCCTTATATTTGTGTGATTTATTACCAAATATCTGAATAAGTAGTCACCTCTTATTGCATTGTGGTGTTGCTCATGAGCTCATCCATTGTGGATTTAGTCTAGTACTTTTATGGACCATTCGATGTTTCCTCCTAACTTGGAAGCTTTCTTTCTCTATTGCATGAAGTTTTTGGTGTAGAAATGAGTGTAAGATGTTTTGGAGCTATGCTTTTTCTACTAATTTGAGGTCCATTTGACTTTAGTCTAATGTAGTCAGCAGTTTGTATATCTTTGGTATAGCGTTGTTTTTTTAGCTTACTTTCTAATTTCTCTTAAAATTAGAAAATTCAATAGTCTAGATTTTATTTTATGATAATTAAGTAGGAATAAGGTTATCAATTGGGAGTATACAGCTACACTACCTACTCCTTATTGTGGTAAGCTCACAATTATATGATGGAGTGTTATTTAGTGTTTATAAAGAACTATGTAAGATAATCTTGCTAACGGTTTTGGTTATCTTTGATGAATCTGCTTTACTTATGATAACCTAGATGGATGACATGGACATGCTTAATCAAAATCTAAATATGGGTTACAAATTGATTGTGTTAGAATTCAAAATCATCAGATATGCAAGAGTGACTAGCATTTAGTGTTCAAAATTTTCTAAACTTGAGTAATAACTATTGTTTGTTTCTTGTTTTGTGTTGATTTAAGCGGGACATTTTGTTTTGATGCTTTACAAAATGGTTTATGGTTCATTCATATAAATTATAATATAATGGCTGACTACCTTGCCAGTGACCACTAGCACAAACATTATTTTCAAATATTTCATCACATGTTAGATTGAGAGTGGAGAAAGGCTATTACAAGCTTATGTTGCCAAAGGTCAAAACTTGCGATTGTTAATAAAAGTAATTGTTCTATTGAAATACTCTTATGGGAGATGCAGTTAAAGATTCAATCCTTATACCAAATCCTTTACCTTCTGCAGCTTCATCTAGTGGTTCCATATCTACCACAATGTTAAGTTCTAAGAATCCTAGTTGCCTAGGTGACTCCACTGAAACACTTTCACTTGCAACATCTGGCAGTGGATTTACATCAAGAACACTAAATGTGTCTACAGTGGAGGAAACACCACAACAAAGCCATTTGTGGCCATGTAGAACTCTTTCAAGATTACATGCACCATATTCCAGTTACAACTTCTAGGATGACATGGAGGTATTGTCTCCTCTTGTGGATGTTTAGCCAATAACTCCACGATGGGATCAAAAATGGAGAAAGGAATATATTTGCATATAGGAAACCTTCATCCCTTTTGTTTCCTTTAGCTAATAGGAGTTCATGGCATGATTCTAATCCATATGCGCAAATGTCATTATCTAACCTATTAATATGGCAAAGTAAACTCTAAGTCCTAATCCTAATTACTATACACAACTACACTTATATTTTGGCATGGATATGATGTTTTTGGTGTATTTCTTTCTACTTTTAAGAGTAATAAGACAAGAATGATGCTAAGATTCCATATAGGACTTGTATTGTGATTAGAATTACATGACCTTGTCATTTGGGCCTTTACATTTTTTTTTGTTGCAATTACATGGCCACTTCCTTGCATCAATGGTCCTCATGGGAACTTGATTTCTGAACAACCAAATGCCTTTTTGTCTCTAGGTTTAGTTGATATAGTGCTTTTTTAACTTATTTTGTAGGAGTCAATATTGGCTATCAGCTTCAGCAACAAGGCATCTCGATACATATGTTCTACAGGAGGTGGTCAAGTTGTAAGGATATGTGATTTATAAAAGAAGCACTGTATTAAATGACTGAGGGGTCATGCTAGTACTATTATAGGTTTAATGTATAATTGCAAAGATGAACATTTGGCTTCTATCAGCCTTAATAGGGACCTTATACTTCATAATCTTGCTTCTGGTGCAAGGGATGCTGAACTTAAAGATCTCGATGAACAAGTTTTTTGTATTATTGAATCTTCTGCTTCTTAGGTGTTTGTCTCTGAGTTTATGTTTTTGTCAACTAATCTCCTATCTTTGAAATTGTAAGATTAGGTGTTGAGAGTTCTTGATTATTTTGGGAATAGTTGGCACCTTCTTGTGATTACTAGTGATGATGGATTGTACATCTGTGGGACACTATTGGCCATAAGCTGAAAGTAATGATTATATTTGATACTATATTACTTACCTACATCGAAACATTTGTTTTAGTATATTTGGCTTTGATGTGCAACAAGTTCTAATGCTATCTTGTTGTTATGCCACTTTCCTAGAGTTTTTCCCCATTCCCCTTAGTTCACTATTTCGAGAACTGCTAGAAAGTGTATATCTCAAGTTGGCAAAATCAAAAAGTATCAGAAATACTTTTTGGCATCTTTGCTGAACCAGTGCTTTAGTTTGCTAAGTGAGTAGTAGTTATAGAGCAGAAGTCATACTTGCAACATTTTTTTCTCATACCATCTCCATGATCATTTATCTTAAAATAATAAATTTTAAAATTGGTTTGGTGTTTTTGTAATTCAAAGAATGACTTTTTTTTCTTTGAAATTTGTTTCCATATTTTTAATTTCTTTTTTTTTGTTTTTCCTTTCTAACAAAAACAATATAATAGGATTCAGGGTTGAAGTAGCATTCTACAATAATTGTTGGTATTAGCTTCTCTCCATCCAAAGACAAGGTTTTAATTCCCATGGCTTGTTATGTATACATAAGTAATACTGTATTTTCCTACTATAAAGTTGTGAAGCTCAGTTTGGCTTAGCTAATGAGAATTGTACTACAAATTCTGTGTTTTAACATCTTTCTCACTATGGCAGATTATTGCCGGTGTGGGTCTCGACTAAAAATTATACACTTACAACGTTGGTTCTAGACAACCATCATCTTGCATTTCTTATGGGGCACCTTTTTCTTCACTGGCCTTCAAAGATGATGGTTGGATGCTGGCCGCTGGAACAAGTAATGGTTGTGTAGCATTCTATGATGTTCGTGGAAAACCACAACCCATTGTGGTTCTTCGTGTTTATGGTAGTTCAGAGGTAGTCTTTTGGCTCGCTTAAAATGTGCTCTTAAATCTAACAAATAGATACTGTTTGATATTTGTTGGACCTACCATTAACATGGAATGCTTTATGACAGGAGTGCCCATATGTTCATTGGTAATTCAGAATAGTGTCTTTGAAATTAAATAGAATGAAACTGGTTTTGTGAAACATAATTTCTTGGTGTTAGTTAACTGATATGTGTTCCCGAATTTTAAAGTCTATGATGTTCGTGGAAAACCACAACCCATTGTGGTTCTTCATGCTTATGGTAGTTCGGAGGTAGTCTTTTGGCTCACTTAAAATGTACTCTTAAATCTGACAAATGGATACTATTTGATATTTGTTGGACCTACCATTAACATGGAATGCTTTATGACAAGAGTGCCCATATGCTTATTGGTAATTCAGAATAGAGTCTTTGAAATTAAATAAAATGAAACTATTTTTGTGAAACATAATTTATCGGTGTTAGTTGATTGATTTATGGTCCCAAACTTTAAAGTCCTAATTTTTGCCGTAATTCGCTTGTCTGAAATGTCAATAATAGCTGGCCAATTAATTTTCTCTTTTCTCAGTTTAGTGATCTTGAATACTTGCCTCATGTAATTACTGTAGAGTTCCCTTGATCTTGATCCGAGTGCCACTATGTGGTTACAGTATGCCTAATTAGGTACTCTATCATCTATCTTGGCATTATCGTTTTGAACAGTGCTTCTACCAACTGTCAACTCTCTTTTGTCTGCAAATGAATCTGAAAAAATGAAAATCTAAAAATAAAGTGCTAAAGAATAGTATCACAAGCTTTGCTTGGGTTTTGGTTTTGTATATATAAATTTTGTATATAATTATAATTTTTTCTTTTTATAAAAAGTTTATTTTAGTATGATACATGTCATGGCATGATTCTAATGCATATGCATGAAATGTCATGATCTAACCTATTAATATGGTGAAGTAAACTCTAAGTCCTAATCCTAATTGTTATACTTAACTACACTTATATTTGGGCATGGATATGACATTTCTAGTGTATTTCTTTCTACTTTTAAGAGTAATAAGATAGGAATGATACTAAGATTCCAAATAGGCCTTGCATTGTGATTAGAATTATATGACCTCATCATCTGGCCTTTTCTATTCATTTTTTTTCCGTTGCTGCAATCACATGGCCGCTTCCTTGCATGAATGGTCCTAATAGTAACTTGATTTCTGAACAACCAAATGCCTTTCTGTGCTTTAGTTGATATAGTGTTTTTTTAACTTATTTTGTAGGAGTTGATATTGGCTATCAGCTTTAGCAACATAGCATTTAGATGCATATGTTTTGTAGGAGGTGGTCAAGTTGTAAGGATATGGGATTTGCAAAAGAAGCACTATATTAAATGGCTGGGTTAGGCTAGTACTATTATAGGTTTAATGTATAATTGCAAACATGAACATTTGGCTTTTATCAGCCTTATTGGGGACCTTATACTTCATAATCTTGCTCTGGTGAAAGGGCTGCTAAACTTAAAGATCCTAATGAACAAGTTTTCTATGTTATTGAATCTTTTGCTTCTTAGTTGTTTGTCTCTGAGCTGATGTTTCTGTCAACTAATCTCTTGTCTTCGAAATTGCAAGATTAGGTGTTGAGAGTTCTTGATTATTTTGGGAATAGTTGGCACCTTCTTGTGATTACTGGTGATGATGGGACTATACATCTGTGGGACATTATTGGTCATAGGCCTAAAGTAAGGATTATATTTGATACTAAATTACTTACATGTATCGGGACATTTGTTTTAGTAGATCTAACTTTGATGTGCAACAAGTTCTAATGTTGTCTTGTTGTTATGCCACTTCCCTAGAGCTTTTTCCCGTTCTCCTTGGTTCACTATTTTGACAACTGCTGGAAAATGCATATCTCAAGTTGGCAACATTAGAAAGTATAGGAAATACTTTTTGGCATCTTTGCTGAACCAGTGCTTTGGTTTTCTAAGTGAGTAGTAGTTATAGAGTAGAAGTCATACTTGCAACATCTTTTTCTCATACCATCTCCATAATCATTTATCTTAAAATAATAAATTTTAAAATTGGTTTGGTGTTTTTGTATTTCAAAGAATGACTTTTTTTTTCTTTGAAATCTATTTCCATATTTTTAATTTCATTTTTTTGTTTTCCTTTCTGACAAAAACAATATAACAGGGTTCATGGTTACAGCAGCATTCTGCATCAACTGCTAGTATTAGCTTCTCTCCATCCAAAGACAAGGTTTCAATTCCTATGGCTTGTTATGTATACATAAGTAATATTGTATGTTCCTATTGTAAAGTTGTGAGGGTCAGTTGGGCTTAGCTAATGAGAATTGTACTGCAAATATTTTGTGTTTTGACATCTTTCTCACTATGGCAAATTATTGCCAGTGTGGGTCTCAACAAAGAATTATACACTTACAACACTAGTTCTAGAGGACCACTCTCTTGTATTTCTTATGGGACACCTTTTTCTTCATTGGCCTTCAAAGATGATGGCTGGATGCTGGCCACTAGAACAAGCAATGCTTGTGTAGCTTCTATGATGTTTGTGGAAAACCACAAAGCATTATGGTTCTTCATGCTTATGGTAGTTCAGAGGTGGTCTTTTGGCTCACTTAAAATGTGCTCTTAAATCTGACAAATGGATATTGTTTGATATTTGTTGCACCTACCGTTAACATGGAATGCTTTATGACAGGAGTGCCCATATGATAATTGGTGATTCAGAATAGTGTCTTTGAAATTAAATAAAATGAAACTACTTTCGTGAAACATAATTTCTAGGTGTTAGTTGACTGATTTATTTTCCCAAACGTTAAAGTCCTCATTTATGTTGTAATTCCTTTGTCTAAAATGTCAATAATAGCTAGCCAATTAATTTTCTCTTTTCTCAGTTCAGCGATGACTCGTGCTGATCTCGAATGCTTGCCTCTTGTAATTACTGTAGAGTTCCCTTGATCTTGACCCTAGTGCCACTATGTGGTTGCAGTATGCCTAATTAGGTACTCTGTCATATGTCTTGGCATTTTCATTTTAAATAGTGCTTTTGCGAATTGTCAACTCTCTTTTGTCTATAGATAAATCTAAAAAAATGAAAATTTGAAAACAAAGTGCTAAAGAATAGCATGACAGGCTTTGCTTGGGTTTTGGTTTTGTATATATAAATTTTGTATATAGTTATAATTTTTTCTTTTTATAAAAAAATTATTTTAGTATGATACATGTCATGGCATGTTTCTAATGCATATGCATGAAATGTCATGATCTAACCTATTAATATGGCAAAGTAAACTCTAAGTCCTAATCCTAATTACTATACATAACTACAATTATATTTGGGCTTGGATATGACATTTCTGGTGTATTTTTTTCTACTTTTAAGAGTAATAAGACTGGAATGATACTAAGATTCCAAATAGGCCTTGTATTACGATTAGAATTACATGACCTCATCATCTAGCCCTTTCCATTCATTTTTTTCTTTGTTGCAATTGATGGCCACTTCGTTGCATCAATGTTCCTTGCATCAATGATCCTAATAGTAACTTGATTTCTGAACAACCAAATGCCTTTCTGTCTCTGGGTTTAGTTGATACAGTGCTTTTTTAACATATTTTGTAGGAGTCGATATTGATGATCAGCTTTAGCAACAAGGTATCCATGTACATATGTTTTGCAAGAAGTTGTGAAGTTGTAAGGATATGGGATTTGCAAAAGAAGCGATATATTAAATGGCTGAAGGGGGGACTTAAACTTCATAATCTTGCTTTTGGTACAAGGGCTATTGAACTTAAAGATCCTAATGAATAGGTTTTCTGCGTTATTGAATCTTCTACTTCTTAGGTGTTTATCTCTGAGTTGATGTTTCTGTCAACTAATCTCCTATCTTCGAAATTGTAAGATTTGGTGTTGAGAGTTCTTGATTATTCCTTGAATAGTCGACACCTTCTTGTGACTGCTAGTGATGATGGGACTATACATCTGTGGGACACTGTTGGTCATAGCCCTAAAGTAAGGACTATTTTGGATACTAAATTACTTACATGTATTGAGACATTTGTTTTAGTATTTTTGACTTTGATGTGCAACATGTTCTAATGCTTCTTGTCATTTCTTTAGAGTTCTTCCCCATTCCCCCTAGTTCACTATTTTGACAGCTATTGGAGAATGTATATCTCAAGTTGGCAACATCAAAAAGTATAGGATGTACATTTTGGCATCTTTGCTGAACCGGTGCTTTGGTTTTCTAGGTGAGTAGTAGTAATTGAGCAAAAGTCATACTTGCAACATCTTTTTCTCATACCATCTCCATGATCATTTATCTTAAAATAATAAATTTGAAAATTGGTTTGGTGTTTTTGTATTTCAAAGAATGACTTTTTTTCTTTCAAATCTATTTTCATATTTTTAATTTCTTTTTTTTTTGACAAAAACAATATAATAGGGTTCATGGTTGAAGCAGTGTTTTGCTCCAACTGCTAGTATTAGCTTCTCTCTATCCAATGACAAGGTTTCAATTCCCATGGCTTGTTATGTATACATGAGTAATACTATATTTTCCTACTATAAAGTTGTGAAACTCAATTTGGCTTAGCTAATGAGAATTGTGCTACAAATATTCTATGTTTGGACATCTTTCTCATTATGGCAAATTATTGCTAGTGTGGGTCTCGACAAAAAATTATACCCTTATGACACTAGTTCTAGACAACCATCATCTTGTATTTCTTATGGGGCACCTTTTTCTTCACTAGCCTTTAGAGATGATGGTTGGATGCTTGCTGCAGGAACAAGCAATGGTCATGTAGCATTCTATGATGTGTGTGGAAAACCACAACCCATTGTGGTTCTTCATGCTTATGGTAGTTCAGAGGTAGTCTTTTGGCTCACTTAAAAATGTGCTCTAAAGTCTAACGAATGGATACTATTTGGTATTTGTTGCACCTACTATTAACATGGAATGCTTTATGACAAGAGTGCCAATATGCTCATTGGTAATTCAGAATATTGTCTTTGAAGCTAAATAAAATGAAACTATTTTTGATGAAACATAATTTCCTGGTGTTAGTTCACTGACTTATGTTCTCAAACTTTAAGTCCTCATTTTTGCCGTAATTCCCTTGTCTGAAATGTGAAAAATAGTTGGTTAGTTAATTTTCTCTTTTCTTAGTTCAGTGATGACTCTTGCTAATCTCAAATACTTACCTATTGTAATTACTGTAGAGTTTCCTTGATCTTGACTCGAGCGCCACTATGTGGTTATAGTTTGCCTAATCAAGTACTTTGTCATCTGTCTTGGCATTATTGTTTTAAACAATGCTTCTATCAACTGTCAACTCTATTTTGTCTGCAGATAAATTTGAAAATAAGGTGCTAAATAATAGTATGACAGGCTTTGCTTGGGTTTTTGTTTCATGTATGTAAATTTTGTATATAATTATAATTTTTTCTTTTTATAAAAATTTATTTTATTATGATACATGTAGTTGTAATTTTTATTATTTTAGTTTTATTATTATTATAAAGTAAATTTTATAAAAAGTTTATCTAAAAGTTTGATAGATATAATATCTTATTTTAAATTTTATAAATTTTTTGTTGATTGTTTAAAGAACCAAAAGAGGGAACTAGGAGATTCTAGCAGGTAATATTACAAAACAAGTTCGTTTTCCCAAAGAGTTAAAACTAACAATTTTAAATATTATTATAAGTTATAAAAATGTGACACTGTGGTCCCCTATCACGAATGAGCTCCTGCCTCTATCTTTAAAAGCCAAAGCTATTTACAGACAAGGAAATGGCTAAATGGCAACAATGGTAGAATTGTGTTGGTAGGCAGGGAAATCATGGGACTTATAGCCTCTCAAACATTAGAAATGTTAAATTTCATATTCAGACTTCTGCTGTCAAAATTTCATAACATTCAAAATTAACCCTTCAAATTATTGAATTTTTTTCATTGTCTCCAAACCATTTCACCATAGTTTTGCAATCTTGTCCTAAATTTTTAAAGATCCCACACTGCGTATCAAAATGATGAATACTTATGGTACAACACAAAGAATTCTATACAAAGTTATTTTTTAGGAGCTTGCCATGATACATATGGAATGGGGGTTCACTGAAATTTCCAAATATTAGGTAGTAATCATTAGGGGCAAATGTTACTTCTAAAAGTTGCACCTTAACTAAAGTTTCATAAGTTTATATTTATAAAAACTTAATTAAATACACTCCTTTTAAATGTGAAACTTGATTTTTTTTTTTTTTATACTTTTACTAGGGATACAATAAACTTATTTTTCTCTAAAGTTAATCTCGTAACACTATTAAATTAGTGTTGTCACACAACTTCTTTAATTGACCTACTCTAGCATGTGATATTCTCGAAGATAAAAATACGTATACATAATAATGGTTGCAGAGACACCAGGTGTGGCATCAGGGAAGCTTACTAAGAGCCTATGTTATCTAGAGATTGGAGTGAGTTCTTATATTTTAGTATGAAAAAAGAGCGTTGTTATACTTACATCTTTAAATTTATATTTTGCCTACAAAGCACGAGTTCCAACCAATCTTAAATTGCGTAAAATCTCAAATTCGATTTAAGATTGGTTTTAAATCATGTATTGTAAACAAAATGTAAGTTTAAAAATAGGTGTATATTATTTTATGAAGGACATGTGTTTACAGTTTACAGCTATGTTACATATTACACTGCAATGGTTAGTCTTGAACTCTTGGCATAGATAAGGTTGTTCAATAGTCTTTATGTCTATATTTTGTTGTAGACATTTGAAGATTTGGTTTGGCTTGTGTACAATGACATATTGGCAAAGGAACTCTTCTCTTATAATTTTTTATGGCTGACTTGGATTTTTATGTTTCAGCACATAATTCTACTTTAGTATTAAAAATATACTTTCCTTGAATTTTAAACCAATCTTGTAAGGTGCACTAAATGCTCAGTAAGCCTTGTATCTTGTTTTTTTTGTTAATTTTTCTTTTGATTTTTTAAAACATTAATTGTTAATTTTGTGTATTGGACTTGGAAATCTGATTGACCATAGAAAAAGATTATTTTCTAATTCTATATTATAGTTACAAGTTTGTAATGTCACCTAGTACCCAATCTAGGATGCTAGGGATAGAAGTGAAACTAGTCACATATGAAACTTGCAGGAGGTTGATAGATTTCATGGTTTGTGAGAAAAGTAGTTGTAAGGCTATAGTGGCCTCTTGAAGGTAATTATGCTCTTGTTAAATATTATGTTTTATGCTATGTTTTTCTCCTAAAAATTTGATTTGTGTCGCATAATGAAGTCTTATGATGTTTCAGTCAACTTATAGGTGTAGATAGGCATTTGAACTGATTGCTGTGCAATCTTTTGGCAATGATGAAGGTTCTTTATAACTTCATTTTGTGCCATGTTTATTTTGAAGCTTAAATGCCGCATTTGACTTAAAAGTGTCAATTTTCTTTGCTAATAATTTTGCATTCATGACATTCTTGCATGCATTGTTCTTCTTAAGCTTCTTCTTTGCCACACAAAATTATATGTATCTTTTGCGCCTTGGATGTTGATTCGTATTTTCTTTCTATTTTGTATACATAATTGTCCCATATATATTTAATCCTAAAAAAATGATATTACCAAAATTCACTAGTCAAAAAATAATCTATGGAAATATTATGCATAGTAAAAGTTTAGTTCCAAATGGAGTAATGTTAGACTTACACTATTATATCTACATATTTTGTACAAATGCTAATAGAACATTGGTGTCAAATAGTACAAAATTTTGAAACCTATAGAACACTGGTGTCAAATGGTGATTTGTAGAAAATGTATAAGAATAAATATGTAGCTCTAATATTTCCAAATATGAGGCATGGAAAGATTACATATGGATTAGGTGATGTTTTTCTGTATATATGCCTAACAAATTGAAATTAATACTTTTGTGGTATTGAATTTTTGTGGTATTTGTTGTGCTTCTTTTGTTTTTGTTTTGTCCTATTTTTATGTTTATACCACTGACCCCATTTTACATTGAATTAGCTTTATCTATATATGAGAGTTATTTTTCTTTTCACCTATCCTAATGCTTTCAAACAACATTTTGCATAATTTTCTTCATTTTATAATAATGATAGTTGTAGTAATAATAATATTATTCATCTTGATGTCTCTAAGGTTCAGTTTGCCATATGAAGAATGCATTGAATTTAACATAGGGGACTTTGGGATAATGTCACTCAGATGTGTAAGAGATGTACGTCATGTAGTCATACAATTTATGCTGAGCTAATTAATTATTTTGTATCACTCATTTTTATCGTTGATTGATGTGCTAGTAGATTTTAATCACATTTTACCCTCTTGAATAGTTAATTAATCAAAATGTACTATCAAGGTACTTGTGCCACTCTTGGAGCATTCTTTTCATGAATGAGCCATAAGTATAACAATATAGGTTTTCTTTTATGTTTTTTTTTTTATATGATACCTTTATAATGTGGGATGATTTTTTTTGCTCTATATAATAGTATCGTATTATATCTATCTGTAGCTTGACAGGTTCTAGTAATAGATTTGTAACATTATTGTGCTTTACAATCCTAATTGAGGAGAAATTAAGGTTGGTTTCTTCTTATCTTCTATGAATGCAATTGAAATGGTTCCTAATCATGATCATCCTTGCATCTTTTAATTATTTGTTTGGCTAAATATTATAAGTGTTCATATCATGTGTTTAAAAATGCTGTAGTTTGATGATAAATTATTTTCATTAAGTCATTTGTTTTTTTGGTGTTTGATATCCCTACCATTCATTTGAAACCTTGGTGCCTTATTCACTTGATTTAAGTAAGGGGGTTTCTAGAGATGCCACTTCATGGTTTCATTTTTTTTTACATCATGCTATCATCAAGTTAAGACCCTATATAGGCATGTTTATCAGTATCAACAATGTCCCTCTATACCTTGCTATTTTCTTTATAGTTGTGAAGTACTCTTAAATATAAGCAAATTCAATTGAATATGAATTTTGTCCATCGCTAGCTTTTAACTACTTTGAACAACAAATAATATATTTGATGTTCTTTCTTAGTCTTTGAATTTGTAATTGATTTTATCAGCTATTGCATTTTATAAAATATGATTTCAAATTCTTTAATGTAATTGCATTCTACTAGTATTATATATTTCTATCTAGTAGGTTGTAGTGCTACTAGATATGCATTATGACATTTTAATTTCAAATCTATTTGCACTACAGATGTATGTTTTATTCATGTATAATTTGTATGTTTATATTGTTCTACTATTCCTACATGCAACTTATAGCTCTTTCAAATGTTTGCCTTATTCCAGGTTGGAATATTGAGTGCTCCATCCTTTATTGTCGGTATGATTTTTGTTCCATGTTTACTAATTTTCCACTTGACAAGAATAATTCACATTGAGCTTTGTTTTAGATATAAATTTGCTAAATTCAAGGTATAATTCTATATGGATTCCTATGAAGTAATTGAGATATTGAAATCTTTTGACTTTGGATATTATCTAACATTTATGTGAAATTTGATTGTAATGAAAATAATATAGGCTAGTGCAAAATTAGAAAATATAAATATACAGAAGTACATTTTTCTACTTGTGTGCCTAAGGTTGTCCAAGTACATGAACTTGTAGTTTTGTTGAGTTGGAACCTAAATGCTAAAAATATTCCATCTTGTCACAATTAATTGATTCTTGGAATGTAACATTATAATTTTTTTAGTTTATCCATTCTCTTTTTGGGTTTTCATTTCTTTTTCTATTATATTAGTCTTTGTTTCAACTATATAGCTATTATTTAATGATTTTGATATATCTTAGCAGTAGAGAACAAATGATATGTGGATCATTCCCATATGCAAATTTCAAATGGTAAAATTAAAGGGCCAATTTAAATGGGTGTCAATTAGAATTGCTTCTCACATTGATTCTTTATTGTTTACAACATGATGTTTATTTATTAGATAAATGTAGCATTATAATACTGAGTGAGGATGACCATATTATGGCTGCTACACTCGTCTAATATGAAGTTTCTACATGAAGCCTAGACTTGGTCAATGTAAATCCATATAGTAATATCCTTCTACACGTGTCCACTTTTATGTCCACTAAAAATCTTACTATAGTCTCTTTAGAATGCCATTTCTTTTCAAATTCCAAATATGACATAGGTTGATCATAAATTGTTTTATGTTGAAGTCATATTGTTTTTGTGTTTCATATGCCATCATTCATTTGAAACCTTTGTGCCTATTCACTTGAATTCAGTAAGCCCCCCTTAAGATTTTTTTGTACCATACTATCATCTAGTTAGGACCCTATAAGGTATTTTTATATGTATCAACATCATCTCTTTGCAATTTGCAATTTTTCCAAAGCTGCGCAATAGCTTAAATGTTTGCAATTTTGATTGAATATACAACTTTGTTCATCTGCCAGTTGTTTACTTGTTTGAATAGTGAATAATATATTTGATATCCTATGATTCTAGTTTTTTTTAGTCATTGAATTCTTGATTGATTATTTTGACTACTGCATTTAAAAAAATTATTTCAAATTTACTTTTGTAATTTCTTTCTATGTCTGCTATATATCTCTATCTAGCAGGTTAAAGTGCTACTAGATAGGGCCAAGCTATTTCAAATATTCTTTAATTGATTATTTTGGTCTCTTTTTCTTTTATATTAGTCTCTGTCGCAACTATATAGCTATTATTTAATGATTTTGATATATCTAAGTAGTAGAAGACAAATGACATGTAGATCATTGCCATATGCATATTTCAAATGGTATACTTAAAAGGCCAATTTAAATGGGTGTCAATTAGAATTACTTCTATCATTGATTCTTTATTGCTCACAACATGTTGCTTATTTATTTATTTATTAGATAAACACAACATTAACATCCTAAACGAGGAAGGCCATGTTATGGCTGCCACACTTCTCTGATATGGAGTTTCTTTATCAAGCCTAGGCTTAGTCATTGCAAATTCATATAATAATATCCTTCTACATGTGTCCACATCTTTGTCCACTGAGAATCTTGCTACAATCTCTTTATAATGCCATTTCTTTTCAAATGCCAAATATGACGCAGTTTGATGATAAATTGTTTCCTATTGAAGTCATATTGTTTTTGTGTTTCATATGCCATCATTCATTTTAAACCTATGTGCCTATTCAGTTGAATTCAATAAGCCCCCTTATAATTTATTTGTACCATATTGTCATCTAGTTATGACCCTATAAAGTATCTTTATATGCATCAACATCGTCTCTCTATAGTTTGCAATTTTTTCAAAGCTGTAGAATGTCTTAAATGTTTGTAATTTCCATTGAATATGCATTTTTGTCCATCTGCCACCTATTTTCTTGTTTGAACAGCAAATAATATATTTAATGTCCTATGATTTTGGTTCTTTTTTAGTCTTCAAATTCTTAATTGACTATTTTGGTAGTTGCTTTTAAAAGAAAATTATTTCAAATTCTTTTTTGTAATTTTTTTCTATGTCTCTTATATATTTCTATCTAGTAGGTTAAAGTTCTAATGGATAGGGCCAAGGCTATTTCAAAATCCTATTTTGATGGTGCTATTGTTATGTATGTGGATTTGAATTCCACCACTAAAGTTATTTATTCCATATATCTTTCCACTATCTTTTTATGAAATGCTATAAGCCTGTCACAGACTATTATGATACAAATATTCTTTAGTTGTTTAAGTCAATTGCAAAACTATATCAGCAAACGAAAAGGTGTAAGCCTGCCACAGACTATTATGATACAAATATTCTTTAGTTGTTTGAGTCAATTGCAAAACTATATCAGCAAACGAAAAGGTGTACTCTTGTAGTTCTTTACTTTCTTCATGTTACATGTTTAGGGATTGACACAGGTTATACTGTAGTTCTTTACTTTCATCATGTTACATGTTTAGTGATTGACATAAATTAAACTAATAAAACAATGGGGCACAGAAGTTAATGTTGTTAAACAATGAAAAATCTTGTTAGACATTAGGTGTTAGAATGCATTGATATTTCTTGTATAGCTTTTGCAGGAGTTGAGTTGTAACTTGAACTAAGTTGAGTTGTCATGTTAGTTTAGGCTGAGCTAGCTAGCTTGTTGTAACAACCAACATAGTTTTGTAACCCATATTGCTTATCCCCATTTGGTCTTTATACATTTAGAGTTTTCTTTACTTGTGAAGCACTAAGATAACTATTTTGGTACAATTTGATCTCATTTCTGCTCCCTCTCAAAGGTTAAAACCTTAAATTACTACAGCACTAACCCTAATCTAGGAACTCCATCCATAACCCTAAAATTTTTCCTTCCTAATCAGACCATGGGTTTTCCCTTCCCCTTCCTTCGTATGCTTGGAGTGCCATGACCCTTAGATGGGGCTACGACATTGAATGTAACATTATAATTGTTTAGTTTATCCATTCTCTTTTTGGCTTTTGGTTTTTTTTTTTTTTGGTTATATTAGTCTCTATTGCAACTATATATCTATTATTTAATGATATAGATATATCTTAGTAGTAGAGAAAAAGTGATATATGGATCAATGCCATATGTAAATTTCAAATGGTAAAATTAAAAGGCCAATTTAAATGGGTGTCAATGGGAATTGCTTCTCTCATTGATTCTTTGTTGCTTATAACATGATGTTTATTTATTTATTAGATAAATGCAATATCAACATACTAAATAAGAAGGCTATATCGTGGCTGCTACACTTCTTTGATATGGAGTTTCTTTGTGAAGCCTAGACCTGGTCATTGTAAATTCATATAGTAATATCTTCTACATGTGTCCACTAAAAATCTCACTACAGTCTCTTTAAAATGCCAATTTTGACGTAGTTTGCAATTTTTTTTTTTATGCTGCACAATGTCTTAAATGTTTGCAATTTTGATTGAGTAAGCATTTTATGTCCATCTGCCAGCTGATACTTATTTGAATAGCAAATAATATATTTAATGTCCTATGATTTTAGTTCTCTTTTAGTCTTTGAATTCTTAATTGTTTATTTTGGTATCTACATTTTAAAAAAATATTTCTAATTCTTTTTGTAATTTCTTTCTATGTCTACTATATATCTTTGTCTAGCAGGTTAAAGTGTTGTTGGATAGGGCTAAAACTGTTTCAAAATCCTACGTTGATGCTCCTATCATTATGTATGTGGAGTTGAATTCCACCACTAAGATTATTCTTTCCATGTATCTTTCTACTATCTTTTATAAAATGTTGTCAGCTTGTCATAGGCTATTATGATATAAATACTCTTTATTTGTTTGAGTCCATTGCAACACCATATCACTAAACAAAAAGGTGTACTCTTGTAGTTCTTTACTTTCTTCATGTTAGATGTTTAGTGATTGACATAGGTTTTACATTGTAGTTCTTTACTTTCTTCATCTTACATGTTTGGTGATTGACATAGGTGAAGCTAATAAAATAGCACTGCAAGGAAGTTGGTGTTGTTAAACAATGAAAAACCTTGTTATATATGAAGCGTTAGATGGCATTGATATTTCTTGTATAGGTTTTGCGGGAGTTGAGTTGTAACTTGAACTAAGCTGAGTTGTGATGTTAGTTGGGCTGAGCTAGCTAGGTCGTAGTAATAACCAACATAGTTTTGTAACCCTTCTTGCTTATCCCTATTTGGTCTTTATACATATAGAGTTGTCTTTACTTGTGAAGTGCTAAAATAGTTATTTTTGTACAATTTTATTTAGTTTCTGCTCCTCCTCAAAGCTTGAAACCTCAAATTACTAAAGCACTAACCTTGATCTAGGAACTCTATCCATAACCCTGAAATTTTCCCTTACTAATTGGATCATGGCTTTTCCCTTCCCCTGCCTTCATGTGGCTTGGAGTGCAATGACCCTTAGATGGGGCTACGACATTGAATGTAATATTATAATTGTTTGTTTTATCCATTCTCTTTTTGGGTTTTGGTTTCTTTTATTGTTATATTACTTTCTGTTGCAACTATATAGGTATTATCAAATGATTTTGATATATATTAGTAGTAGAGAACAAATGATATGTGGATCATTGCCATATGCGAATTTCAAATGGTAAATTTAAAAGGCCAATTTAAATGGGTGTTAATTAGATTTGGTTCTCTCATTGATTCTTTATTGCTTATAACATGATGTTTATTTATTTATTTCTGACATAAACATATCATCAACATACTGAATGTGGAAGGCCATATTATGGCTATTGTAGTGCTCTGATATGGAGTTTCTTCATGAATCCTAGACCTGGTCATTGTAAATTTGGATAGTAATATTCTTCTACATGTGTCCACATCTATGTCCATTAAAAATCTTACTGCAATCTCTTTAAGATGCCTTTTCTTTTCAAATGCCAAATGTGATGCAGTTTGATAATAAATTGTTTTCTATTGAAGTGATATTATTTTTGTGATTTGTAAGCCATCATTCATTTGAAACCTTTGTGCCTATTCACTTGAATTCAATAAGCCCCCTTATGATTTTTTTTGTACTATACTATCATTTGGTTATGACATTATAAGGTATCTTTATATGTATCAACATCGTCTCTCTATAGTTTGCAATTTTTTTCAAAGCTGCGCAATGTCTTAAATATTTGCAATTTTGATTGAGTATGCATTTTTCTCCTTCTGCCAACTATTTACTTGTTTGAATAGCAAATAATATATTTAATATCTTCTAATTCTGGTTCTCTTTTTGTGTTTGAATGGTTAATTGATTATTTTGATAGTTGCATTTAAAAAAATTATTTCAAATTCTCTTTTGTAATTTCTTTATATGTTTACTATATATGTCTATCTAGCAGGTTAAATTGCTACTGGATAGTGACAAGGCTATATCAAAATCCTATGTTGATGCTTCTACTGTTATCTTTCTTGATCTGAATTTCACCACTAAGGTTATTCTTTCCATGTATCTTTCTACTACTTTATATAAAATGCTGTTAGCTTGTCATAGACTATTATGATACAAATATTCTTTATTTGTTTGAGTCCATTGCAAAACTATATCACGAAACAAAAAGGTGTCCTCTTGTAGTTCTTTACTTTCTTCATGTTACATGTTTAGTGATTGACACAAGCCAAGCTAATAAAACAGCATTGCAAGGAAGTTAATGTTGTTAAACAATGAAAAACCTTGTTAGACATGAAGTGTTAGAAGGCCTTGATATTTCTTGTACAGCTTTTATGGGAGTTAAGTTGTAACTTTAACCAGCTGAGTTGTGATGTTAGTTTGGGCTGAGCTAGCTAGGTTGTCATAACAATCAACGTAGCCCTTATTGCTTATCCCTATTTGGTCTTTCTACATTTAGAGTTGTCTTTACTTGTGAAGTGCTAAGATAACTATTTTCATACAATTTTATCTAGTTTTTGCTCCTCCTCAAAGCTTCAAATATCAAATTACTAAAGCAACCTTGATCTAAGAACTCTATCCATAACCCTAAAATTTTTCCTCCATGGCTTTTCCCTTCCCCTTCCTTCATGTGGTTGGAGTGCCATGACTCTTAAATGGGGCTACGACATTGAATGTAACATTATAATTGTTTAGTTTATCCATTCTCTTTTTAGCTTTTTTTTTTTCCTTTTTTTGTTATATTGGTCTCTTTTGCAACGATATAGGTATTATTTAATGATTTTGATATATCTTAGTGATAGAGAACAAATGATATATAGGTCATTGCCATATGCAGATTTTAAGTGGTAAAATTAAAATGTTGATTTAAATGGGTGTCAATTAGAATTGGTTCTCTCCTTGATTCTTTATTGCTTACAACATGATGTTTATTTATTTATTAGATAAACGTAGCATCAACATATTGAATGAGGAAGGACTTAGTCATTGTAAATTCATATAGTAATATCCTTTTGCATATGTCCACATCTACGGCTACTGAAAATCTTACTATAGTCTATGTAAAATGTCTTTTCTTTTCAAATGCCAAATAGGAAGCAGTTTGATGTTAAATTGTCTTTTGTTGAAGTCATATTGTTTTTGTGTTTCATATGCCATCATTCATTTGAAATGTTTGTGCCTATTCACTTGAATTCAGTAAACCCCTTTTATATTTTTTTGCACCATACTATAATCTAGTTATGGTCCTATAAGGTATCTTTATACATATCAACATCGTCTCTCTACCGTTTGTAGTTTTTTTCAAAGTAGTGCAATGTCTTAATGTTTGCAATTTCAATTGAACATGTATTTTTGTCCATCTGCCAGATGTTTACTTCTTTGAACAGCAAATAATATATTTAATGTCCTATGATTTTGGTTCTTTTTTAGTCTTTGAATTCTTAATTAATTATTTTGGCAGCTGCATTTAAAAAAATTATTTCAAATTCCTTTTTGTAATTTCTTTCTATGTCTACTTTATGTCTCTATCTAGTAGGTTAAATTGCTACTAGATAGGGACAAGGCTATTTCAAAAACCTATGTTGATGCTCTTGTCATTATGTATGTGGATTTGAATTCCAACACTAAGGTTATTCTTTCCACATATCTTTCTACTATCTTTATATAAAATGCTATCAGCCTACCATAAACAATTATGATACAAATATTCTTTATTTGTTTGGGTCCATTGCAAAACTATGTCATGCAACAAAAAGGTGTATTCTTATATTCATTTACTTTCATCATGTTACATGTTTAGTGATTGACATAGGCTAAACTAATAAAACATTGCAAGGAAGTTAATGTTGTTAAAGAATGAAAAGCCTTGTTAGACATGAAATGTTAGAAGGCATTGATCTTTCTTGTATAGCTTTTGAGGGAGTTGAGTTGTAACTTGAACTAAGCTGAGTTGTGATGTTAGTTTGGGCTGAGCTAGCTAGGTTGTTGTAACACCAACATAGTTTTGTAACCCTTGTTGCTTATCCCTATTTGGTCTTTGTATATTTAGAGTTGTCTTTACTTGTAAAGTGCTAAGATAACTATTTTTGTACGATTTTATCTAGTTTCTATTTCTCCTCAAAGCTTAAAACCTCAAATTACTAAA